>WAAF01015816.1:2691112-3291112 GCA_013400475.1 Tricholaema leucomelas
CTCCCTCGACCTGCTGGACACACTCTTCTTAATACACCCCAAGATCCCATTGGCTGTCTTGGCCACAAGGGCACATTGCTGTGCCATGGTTAACTTGTTATCCATCAGGACCCCCAGGTCCTTCTCCACAGGACTGCTTTCCAGCAGATCACCTCCCAGCCTGTACTGGTGGAGTTTATTATTCCTCCCCAAGTGCAGAACTCTGCACATGTCCTTGTTGAACCTCATTTGGTTCCTCTGTGCCCAGCTCTCCAGTCTGTCCAGGTCTCGCTGCATGGCCACACAGCCTTCAGTTGTGCCTTCCAGCTTGGTATCATCAGCAAGCTTGCTGAGCAGACTCTGTCCCCTAATCAATGTCACTGATAAAGATGTTGAACAGCACTGGACACAGCACTGATCTCTGGGGGACTCCACTAGTCACAGCTCTCCATCTGGACCTGGCACCATTGATCACCACTTTTTGAACACTATCTTGTAACCAGTTCCTAATCCACCTCACTGCCTGCTCTTCCATCCCACACTTCCTGAGCTTGCTCACTAGGATGTCATGGGAGATGGTGTCAAAGGCCTTGCTAAGGTCAAAGTAGACTACATCCACTGGTCTCCCTGAATCTACCCATTCAGTTATGTCATCACAGAATGCTGTCAGGTTAGTCAAGCATGATTTCCCCTTGGTCTGAGTCAGCAGTCCCCATGCTGACTACTCCTGATAACCATCTTCTCTTCCAAGTGCCTTGAGATGCCCTCCAGCAGGAGCCACTCCATCATTTTTCCAGGGATGGAGGTGAGGCTGACTGGTCTATAGTTCCCTGGAACCTATTTCATGCCCTTTTTGAAGACTGTAGTGCCTTTGGCTCTTTTCCAGTCCTCAGGCACCTCTCCTGTCTGCCACCATTTGGTAAAAATGATGGAGTGGCAGAGCAATAACCTCAGCCGGTTCTCTCAGCACCCTTGGGTGCATCCTATCAGGGCCCATCATATCCAGTCTAAATATGCTATTTTTCAGCTTAAATCCATATTTTTCAGCTTAAATCCTCTCATCCTACAAGCCCCTGTAAAGAGTCCTTTCCCAATACTCCTGTAGCCCCTTTCAGGTACCGGAAGATTGCCATAAAGTCTCCCCAGAGCCTTCTCTTCTCCAGGCTGAACAGCTCCAGGAAGCCACCCAGCCTCATATTTAGAAGGTCCCCCAGCATTTCCAGGGATGGAACATGATGTGACGTTACCTGAATCATTGAACCCACAAGTTAATCTATGAGAGATGATTCAGAAGAGTTTGGTTCATAAGCAAGGAGGAATTCGTAATCTCTGACAGTAGTTTTAAGCTGCACATCCCTCTGCTTCCTTCTGCCCAAACTAAGGTTCTCCATACAGAAGGATAAAGGTAACAGAATGAAGAAAAAAAAAGCAAAAACAATGACAAGAAAGGAAAAAAATTCTTTTGTCTTCAACACATTTTGTAGCTCCTGTTTAGTATTTTAATGAAATATTTACTGTTCTTGCATTTTGCGCTTTAATTATTCATTACTGAAATGAGCATAAAGAGCTGCCACATTCTGAAATGCAGCTCTGAAAATGATACCTTGGAGTTCCCCATTTATTGTAGTTTAGTGACTTTCATCTCTACTTGCAAGCCACAAAGCTCATTTCCTCTTCATGAGGACTTGACAAACTCAGCCGCAACACCAACATGCAAGATGAGCTTCTTTTTGTCCCAGTGCCACTTCCACCAAGGCAGTGGCGAGTACAGCCTACTGACTCACATGCTGGAGCAGCATCAGATGCAGAGGTTGGCTCATTCTACCCCAGCATGATGGTGAAAGGCCATCACTATGATTGACCACAGGGGTAGAGCATGCATAAGTAGCATGGAAGGGGTTTGGTGTCAGTTAGGGTCCACTACGCAAGCAAAAGAGACCATCAACATCCAAAAAACTTTAAAGGCAAAAGACAGAAAAAAGAGGACAGAGAACTGAGTCAGATTCCTGGTAGCCAGTGACACAGCTGGGAACAGGACCCATGGACAGGCTCCTCAAACCACAGCCAACCTTTTCCTTCAGAATTACTCTCTCCATACAGTCCCTCTGCCTAAGGTCTGCAGCACAGGAAGTACATGAGATGGATATTCTAAAGATGCAGTCTCATTCCACACACACAGAAGAACTACAATAAATGTAATTTGAAGTCCACCTTATGTGCTTTCACAGCAGCAAGTGCTCAGGGATGACACAAAATCTGGTCCATTGGCAGGGCCCAGCAACAAATCTCATGCCTAAAACTTGCCAGTTTGTCCTTGCAAGGGAAACAAGGGCTTGCTCACCTCCCCTTCACTAACTCGGGGCAGCTTTCAAAAGCAAATTCTCACCAAAGGCTGCAGTTTGTGACAAATTACCACGGTCAGGCAAGCCTTAGGGTTCCTATCATCTGCCAACACATCCGGAAACTCGTTCCTCAGCCTTTGCTAGAAGCTCTGCTTGTGGTGGTGATGACCTCAAGTCTCAGCTACCTCTGCTGTACAAGCACAGAACGCAGATGATCTCAAGCAGCTCACAGTCCAACTCCATGTGAAGGGAGAGGGGAATAGAAACAAGCAGATTACACTGGTCAGTGTGACAGTCATTTGTCACTAGCTGAACTGTTGTCAGGTTTGAGACATTTCATTTTTTCACTCCTTCAGCATCACAGTGAAGGAAATGATTAGGGAAGATACTGCAGTATCTGTGCAGATATGGAGAGAAGTCTTCCCAGGGGAGAAAGCAAGATGTTGATTTGAGGATTTAGGAAAGGAGTACAAGGTGAGAGCACAAACTCAAGGAATGCTCTTGTTAGACAACTGGAAATATGGGAATCGGCCACAAAAGCGAAGGTGACTAAGTCAAGCCACATGCAAGAGAAGAGAGGGGCCAAGATGATTGATGCTGTGAAGCTGAGATGGTTCATGCTCTCACGTTCATGGGCTGCACATCACACTCAACCTGGTCAGGAATAGTGCGGCCAGCAGGAACAGTTAACTTATCATGCCCCTGAACTCGTCACTGGCAAGGCCACACCTTGAATACTGCACTGGGTTTTGGGCCCCTCACTATAGGGAAGACACTGAAGTGCTGCAGCACCTTCACAGAAGGGCAACAAAGCTGGTGAAGGGTCTGGAGAAAAGGCCTTGTGAGGAGCAGCTGAGGAAACTGAAGTTGTTCAGCCTGGAGAAAAGGAGGCTGAGGAGAGACCTCCTGGGTCTCTATGACTCCCTGAAAGGAGGCTGTAGTTACATGTGGGCTTGATCTCTTCTCCCCAGTATCCGGTGACAGAATAAGAGGAAATGGCCGGAAATTGTGCCAGGGGTGGTTTAGGTTAGTTATTAGGAAAAAATTCTTTCCTGCAAGAGTGGTCAGACACTGCAACAGGCTGCCCAGGAAGGTGGTAGAGTCACCGTCCCTGAAGGTGTTCAAGAAATGTGTGGACATGGCACTTTGGGACACGCTTTAATAGCCATGGTGGTCTTAGGTTGATGGTTGGACCCTGAGATCTTAGAGGTCTTTTCCAGTTGAAACAATTCTATGATTCTATGATGACTCAAAGCAAGGTGCTCTCCCAAAGAAAGACATTTGATGGCTCCCTGCATGTCAGAGTGAATGGAGCGACCTCTAGGGTTATCTGCAGGCTCCATTCCCTTCTGCTTCATTAAGTAAACCAGGATTTATTAGCATCTGGAAAGAGGGAAGTGGAGCAGATGGATGGCAAACCAGGCATCCCACAACAGGAGATAAGAGCAATAAAAGGCTCTGAAAGGTTACTTACGCAGAGCTTTGAGAAGGACTCCAACAGAGATTCCATAGGAAACCCAGGAATATGGTTCTGTAAACTCCTGCCTTCTAAAAGAAAGGGAGGAATGAGGCAGTGGGATTCCTAGTCCAGTCCAAATGCATCATTTAGTTTAGTATCTTCTCCTGCTGCAGATATCTATCATAATACCTAAATAATCACTTGCTGGGAAACAGGCTGGCGTGATTTTTTGAACATCAAATATAACATAAAAATCGGACCCTGAGAGCAATTAGGAGGTTCAGGATAATGGTGCTAAGTTTCTGTAAACAGTGCCTAATGCATCTCAGAAGCTCCCTATTA
This sequence comes from Tricholaema leucomelas, assembly GCA_013400475.1. Taxonomy (NCBI): domain Eukaryota; kingdom Metazoa; phylum Chordata; class Aves; order Piciformes; family Lybiidae; genus Tricholaema lacrymosa; species Tricholaema leucomelas. Next base: position 2,695,235 of record WAAF01015816.1, read on the forward strand.
ATTACCAAAAAAATAACATCTCTCTACCTAATTAATAAACTGTGAATACTAAATGCTTTCAGAATGGGTTTTGTTTGCTGTTTGTTTGTTGTTTTGCTTTTTAAGAACTCAAGTTTTCCAAAACATCCAGAGGGCACCTAAGGAAGAGCATAAAACAAATACTTGGTGTTTTCAAAATTGAAATTCCGGAAGAGGCTCTAAATCTAACACCAACTACTTATGCAACTTGAATTTTAATAGTCTTAACATCCTTAATCTTCATCATGTTTAGTACGTTACATTTCTTTGACAACTAATCAATCAAAGGCATCATACCTTCTGTAAAGCTGCCAATTTAGTGTCATTTTGTCCTCTCTCAACAATGATTTATTTTCTACAGAAACTTCCTTGTTTATTTTATATAGGTGTCTTTTTTTATAGATTAAAAAAATATAGCAGAAAGGGAAGTAAGGAAAATCAGCCAACATAATATTGCATTACTCAGGGCTGTCAAGAAGAAATCCGTGGCTTCCATGGATCCATAGCCTCTAGTCAACAAATCACTAAATCACAGAATAGTTTGGGTTGGAAGTAACCTCAAAAATCATCCAGTTCCAACTCCCGTGCCATCAGCAGGGACACCTTCCACTAGCCCGGGTTGCTAAAGGCCTTATCCAACCTGGCCCTTAACAATTCCAGGGAAGAGACATCCACAGCTTCCCTGGGCAGCCTGTTCCAGTGTCTCACCACCCTCACTGTAAAGAATTTCTTTCTAATACCCAGTTTAAATCTACCCTCCTCAAGTTTAAATCCACATTTAAGATCAAGTCCAACCATTATCTAATTGTAGCAAGTCTGCTGCTAAACCATGTCCGTCAGCACCACATCTGGCCTCAAAGTGTGCCAGGGAATTTTAGATTGGATACTAGGAAAAATTTCTTTACTGAGCTGTCAGGCGTTGTAAAAGGCTGCCCAGGGGAGGTGGTGCACTCACCATCCCTAGAGGTGCTCGATAAATGTGTGGATATGGGACTTTGGGACATAGTTTAACAGCTATGGTAGTGTTAGGTGGATGGTTGGACTCAATGATCTTAGAGGTCATTTCCAACCCAAACAATTCCATCATTCCATAATTCTAGATGTATGTGTCTTTTGAACACCTCCAGAGATGAGGATTTAACCACCTCCCTGGGGAACCTGTTCCAGCCTTTAAGAATCCTTTCAGAAGTTTCTCATCTAGGACATCCCAATGACTCAATATCCAACAAGGGAAAGGAAAGAATTTGCTCTAGAAGGGCTAAGAAGCTCTGCAAAGAGGTCATCAAAGAGCCATAATAAGCTCTTCTGAATGAAGAGAAAGGAGCAGTTAGCAGTTCTGGCAAGGGAAAACAACAGACAATTTTGAAACGCAGTCTGCAAGTGTGGAGAGCACTACCAAAAATAAACCCGAGGAGTACATAACTATTTGTCCACGACTTGACATAAATGTCATAAAAGATAAAGGAAGAGGGGAAAGAAATCAACATGAAAAACTAACAGATGCAACAATGTGAAACTACTCAAGGAAATGTTACTTCTGAAATCACAGCAAATCTCCCCCAAAAGGGGAAAGGAACATCAAGGGATGCCCACCAAGAGCAGGTATCTCCAGGGGAATTCTGCCTAGCAGAAAGGTAGATCTTCTGTCAAGTTCTGCTCTTCTCAAAAGCACAGGGGTTTTCAAAACAAGATTGATTTCCTTAATGGGAACAACGGCACAGCCTAATTCCATTATTTTCAATGGAGCTGAATCTGAAAGGTCTATTCACGTGTAACAGCACCTTCTGGGGAAAAGGCAGCAAGGAATCAATTCCACAAACCGCGCTGATTGAGGCCATTTAAAAAACAACAAAACCAATCAAACCTTCCGCGACAATTCAAAGAGCCATCCTCTAAAGCATCCGATAGCCAGAAGAGCAAACCGTCCTCCACCTGCTACCTCCCTGCCCATTTGCCCACAGAATCAACAGCACTACGAGGTTTCACCTTACCCCTGGAAGCACATTTTTCTCCAGACAGGAAACGAAGAGCCAAGACCTACTCTGGCTAAGTGCTCTGAGTTAATGGGGCAGAGCCATCATCCCTGCAGGAGCTTGGGGAAAGGGCAGGGAGGGGGAGAAGAAAAGGCTGAAATCATGCCTGGAAGCAAGTTATGCCAATGCTGACTGTTAGCTGATACCAAGGACAAGAGAAAATGGTCTCAAACTGCACCAGGGGAGGTTTAGATTGGGTATTAGGAAACATTTCTTCACTGAAGGGGCCATCGGGCACTGGAACAGGCTGCCCAGGGAAGTGGTGGAGTCACCATACCTGGAGGGGTTTAAAGAACACTTGTATGAGGAGTTTAGGGATGTGGTCTAACAATTTTGTACAGAGGGATGTTAGGTTTTGGTTCAACTTGATGACCTTAAAGTCTTTTCCAACCAGGCGAGTCTATGATTCTACAGAATCATACAATTGTTTGGGCGGAAAAGACATCTAAGAACACTGAATGCAACCTTCAGCCTAACACCACCATAGCCACTAAAACACGTGCCAAAGTGCCACATCTACATATTTTTTCAACATCTCCATGGACAGTGATTATAACACCTCCCTGGGCAGCCTGTTCCAATGACAATTTCTTTCAGGAAAGAATTTTTTTCTTAATCTCCAATCTAAACCTCCCTCTGCACAATTTCAGTCTATGTCCTCTTGTTCTATTACCTGATACCAGAGAGAGAAGAGATAGACCCCCACCTCACTACATCCTATCCATCCTGTGAGCCTCCTGTTCAGTATGAAGGCAAAACCATCCCACGCCAGGGCTTTTCTCTTCACCATCTCTAAAAATCATAGAATGGTTTGGGTTGGAAGGGACTTTAAAAGATCATGTAGTCTAATCATATAGTTCATGTAGGGATGGGACCTCCACCCCCTCTCTGTTTAAATGTTCCACCACCCTTACAGTGAAGAACATTTTCCTAATACTCAATCTAAATCTACTTTGTTTCAGTATAAAACCATCACCCCTTGTCCTACCACCACAGGCCCTTGTAAAAAGACCCTACCCAGCTCTCCTGTAGCCCTCTTCAGGTACTGAAAAGCTGCTCTAAGGTCTCCCCAGAGCCTTGTCTTCTCCCAGCTGAACAATCCCAACTCTCTGTCTCTGTAGGAGATGTCCAGCTCTCTGATCATCTTTGTGACCCTTCTGTGGACCCTCTCCATTAGGTCTATTTCCTCTTGTGTTGAAGGCCACACAAGATTAATCTTCTAACAAATAAATATACAAATATTTACCAACTTTCTTTTACCCTCCACCTATAATCTCTATTCTACATAGCTCAGGAAGCACCTTGCAGAATCAGATTTGTCATCTATTAAAAGATGCAAGTCAAAGCTGCTCCAGCTCCCGAAGTCCTGGACCACTGCACTGGCAGGTGGCATGTCCCCACAGTTATTCCTCCTTCCTCTTATTCTAATGAATCTTGTTTACTCCGCTCCTGTGCACCTCCAGCTGAAAATGGCCCTTCAGCTACTCTACATCTTATTTGTCCTTGCTTCTGCAATAAGCACTCACATCAATGAGTGTTTAAAACAGTGCAAAATTCAAAAGAAACTCCCCTAGGTGGTCTATGCATACAAATAAGTATATATTTTGCTTTTTTCATAAAAAGACACCCTGCAGGTTTCAAGCTTCTCTCACTGCAAGAGATATTCGCAGGCAACAATGCTGATTTGGTGTAAGCTGATCCGTATCACTGAATCCTGCCTTTGTTTTTGGCAGTCCCCTTTCAAGGTGACTAAATTAAAGTGGAAGTACAGTTCCAGGCAGCCCGACAAGGGGACAAGGCTGTTTTGCAACATCTAAAAGGCTCAGTACGATCAAGCAGATCTTTGAGTTAAAGAATTAGTGCATTAAAAAAATAACAACAGCCTGGAAAAAAAACCATAAACAAACCAGCAAAGTCTGTGCTACTCTATCACTGGCAACACTGGAACTGGGAGGAACTGGTGTTAGTCTATTCTGTGGGTGTTGGTCTCTTCTCCCATGTAGGAAGTGACAGGACAAGATGGAAAGGCTTTAGGTTGCAACAGGGGAGGTTTAAGTAGGAGATGAGGAACAATTTCTTCCCCAAAAGGGCTGTCAAGCCCTGGATCAGGCTTCCGAGGGCAGTGGCAGACTCCTCATCCCTGGAAGGGTTTCAAAGCCACGCAGATGTGGTGCTGGGAGACATGGTCTAGTGGTGGCCTGACTATTGGGTTAATGATTGGACTTGATGATATTAAAGATCTCTTCCAACCAAAACAGATCTGTGATTCTAAAATTACACCACCCAGGAGAATCCAACCCCAAATCTCCTGCATCAGATTCATTTAAGCACCTCACATTTAATGGTCAAGGGTATAGTTAGAGGTTAGAAGTTAGAGTTATAGAAGCTGCTTCTTCAGTGAACCTGATTTTCGTCAACGCAGCTGGTTCAGATCATGTCAAGCAATACAGCTAGGTCAGCCCTAAACACATGACCAGCCACAGAGGTCAGCACTTTCAAAACCAGTATGTGTGGTGCATACAAACAGGCACATGAAAAAGGCATTTTAAGTGGATGAGGCTGAAATTACTAAGAAAAAAAAATGTTTGCTGTCTGCACCTGTGTGAAGCTGTGTAAGTGCTCTCAGCACTACGCAGGCTACAGCACCGATATAATCACCTCTGAAGGATGTTCATCAGTCCTGTTAAAATGCAACAGCGAAGAGCAAATATCCTAATCCCACACGACTCTGAGGATTCTCTGCTGCATTCAACAAGGGTTGGTTAATATGGTGACTCATCTACAGCCTAAGCTAGGAATGAAGCAAATTAGCCCATCCCCTGTGTGAGCACCGGCCACACGTAATGTGTGGATGGACGTTCTGGAGGTGCTAAAGCTTATTTTCAGGTTTTTCGTTTGGTAAATCACCTCAGATAGTAGTGTTCTTCACATACATCACAACTGTCCTTGACACTCTAGCTCACCACACTTGAGTCTTTCAGTCTGTCTAAAAACTACATCCTTAAAATGATGTGGCAAGAGAAAGACTCAAGGTAGTCTCGGCAAGCCATTGCTGGACTTCACAGCACTCTCATACCAGCAGAAACTCTACACAAACATCTCCAGGTATGGTATCTCCTCTTCCTACCTCAACAGCTTCTGGATCAATCACTTCTGCAGTCCAACCTCCACAAATACCAGTCGCCCTCCTCCCTGCAAGATCTCTCCCAGCCTTGAAGAAGCAGGAGAACAAAGCTACATGTCCACAGCCCAGAAGTAGATAAATCAAGCCAAGCCAGAAGATCATAGAGCTAAGTACCAGCAAAGGCAGAGGAGGAACTATCTGGGTCAGGGCATGTTAACATATCTCGGTGAAGCTTTAGAGCAAGCAGCAGAGGACCACAGAGAGAGGCCCAGGGTGGTATGTTGCCTCCTCAGCAACCAGCACACCTCACAGACTCAAGGCCAGAATGCTGCAAACTAAAATAGCTGCTGCATGAAAGGCACAGCCAGCTCTGCATACTCCAGAGCAGAGCAGGGAGAGATGATGAGATTCTTCTCTGTGCTACACACAAAAGCCAAAACCCAGCAGTGCATTTACAGTTCAATATTCTCCTAATCCCACCTTTATTTCTAGTGCATAAACAAAGCTCATTACAAATTATTTCCTTCAGAAACCTACTAGCAACTCAAAATAATTCATGAACGTGCTGTTTGCGTTTCTACATCCTCAACACCCACAGCAAACATCACAACAAGGAATTCAGTCACTCACAGTGGTTGTAAGACATCATTTCTCGTTTCTCTGTGAATTCTGTCACAGCTACACCCAGAAACTCCTTCAGCAGCATCTTTTATGTAGTAAGAAATAGGCACATACACACAGGCACATACATCCACTTTACAGGGACAATTCTCAGCTCACCTTGCTCTCCTGCACAAGCAAAGGCGCTTAGTGACAACGCAGACACTTACTGAATAATTCATTTGCAAAAAAATAAAAATAGAGCAAATGTTTGCTTTCTTAGTCTTGACCAAACACAAAGTGACTTTTGTTCCAGCATCACATGGAGCCTTCTCTCCTCCTCCCCAGTTCAGCACACCGTTTGCCCACCAGCTGTGGTACATTGTGCAGCTCTGATGTGTCTGAACAGGCCAGGGATGGCATCACAGCTGCTATCAGAGGAGGAGTTAAATTGCACCACAGACTCTCCCTTACAGTGACATCTGGCATATCTGCCAGCTCAGACAGGGCTGGGACAGGATGTCATTGTCCCATCACCAGCCAGATGACACCCTATCTGTACCCTAGGAAAGCTAACCTAGCAGGGCCTGCTTTGCTTTCAGGATTTCCTGCCCAAATCACTTCAACTGGATAGAGACTTTAATAAACACATTTAGAGATAGCATTCTCCTTTTATTTTAAAATTATTAGAAGATAACACACGAAATCACAGGCTGGTGAGGGTTAAAAGGGACCTCTGGAGATCATCCAAGTCTGATCTACCTGCTAAAGCAAGGTCACCCACAGCCGGTTGCTCACAAAGGCCAGGTGGGTTTGGAATCTCTCCAGAGAAGGAGACTCCACAACCTCTCTGGGCAGCCTACTACAGGGCACCCTCACACCAAAGAAGTGTCTCCTCATGTTCAGATGGAACCTCCTAGGTTCCTTCCAGTTTGTACCCAATGCCTCTTGTTCTGTTGCTGGGCACCACTGAAAAGAGTCTGGTCTCATCCTCTTGCTCCTCCCCACCCTTTAGCTTTTGATGACCATTGAGAAGGTGTTCTCTCTCAGGCTGCTCTTCTGCAGGCTCAACAGACCCAGGTCTCTCAGCCTTTCCTCCTCACAGAGATGCTCCAGGACCCTCAGCATGTTTACAGCCTCCACTGTACTCTTTCTAGCAGTTCTCTGTCTGTCTTGATCTGGGGAGTCCAGAACTGAACCAAATACTCCAGATGTGGCCTCCGTAGGGCAAATGAAAGGAGGAAGAGAACCCTCCTCAGCCTCCTTGCAATACTCTTCTCAATGCGCCTCAGGAGATCATTTGCCTTATGGCCAGGAACGTATCACCACACAGACCGTGGACAGCATGAATTGCACAGTGGCTGCACATGCTGCACAGAAACACCACTGAAATGTAGCAGGTGTCTCTGCCTGATGCAGGGCCTCTGCAGGGAAGATACTAACCAGCCTGGACATCTCTTCTACCATCTGACGCCAAGTAGGCACCACGGATGCGTATGACCTCCAAAGGGTTTGTAGCTACAGTACATCTTGAGCACAAAGTGCTAATACAAGTGTTAAGCAGCTGACAGCTGATCACACATAAGAGACGCTGGGGAGGAGGAAAGGACGCAGAGAGAAGTGGTGGTGTCCCCATCCCTGGAGGGATGTAAAAGCCATGTAGATGTGGTGCTGAAAGTCATGGTTTGACTTGATGAACTTAATGGTCTTTTCCAATCAAAACAAGTCTATGATTCTAAGTTAGCAGCTCTGCAGGATTGGATCTGGCCACATTAGCAACATTTCTTGTAGAGAAAGCAACCATCACAGCTTGCCACACCAGAACTCCCCTTGTGAGGCCTTTATCTGATGCAAGAATCAGACACAAAGAATTCATTACCTGTTCTGCACTGAATTAGACATATACAGTCCTCCTGATTGCACACACAAGGTAAAATTAAGCATCATCAATTTGCTTCAAATGAAAAACGTGTGTGTCAACTTTCTCCATCTATCAGTAGAATGTTAGGTCTTGAATGCCAGTTATTTTATGCAAAATTTGATGTCTGTATTGAGTATTATGGCAATTTATGGGTAGGGAAAGGGTGAAAAAAAAGACAGAACATGACACTTTACACATTTGGAAATACAACTAGTTAAATACAACTTCACAAATAAGAAGTCCCTCTGCCCTCAAAATAGTTTCCTAAATTTGCACTCTAGTTTTTCTAAGAATGAAGCTTGGAAATCTGCCACTAATAGAAAAGAAAGAATACAGCTTATGAAATAACCCCACTGCTTCTGTGTACAATCATCATTTCCAGTTTGGCCACCCCAAGTTAAATCAGTTTTAATCTTCCCTGCTCAACTGGCACAACACTGACTTCAGCTTTTTGGTGTCCATTTGTTCTGCCACATGACATCATAAGATGCCTGCCAATAACAGAGAGATGCCTAAAAGCCTTGAAATTCTTGGCTTTGGGACTCCAGGTTTTTCTGAGAACTGTTAATTTACTTTGGCTTAAATCCTAGATTTTGGCTCCACTTGAGAAAAGTATTTCTCACACAGTAATTAAACTTGTAGTGGACAACACTGGAGCAATAGGAGAGCAGCCCCAAAATGAATGTGTTGTCTAGTCACGTCGTTCTGAGGTTTCTCTTGCAGCCACATGAAGAAAGCAGTGAAGAAGCTGTGCACCAGTAGTGCAATTTAAGTTCTAATTAGACAATTAAGGAAGAAGAAATGGTGTTTGTTAGACACAACTTTCTATATTACCACAAAACTGGAGAGCGCCTAGCTGTCAATTAAAAAACAGCTTCACCTCAGTCTCTGAATCACAGAATGGTCTGGGTTGGAAGGGATCTTACACATCACCTAGTTCCAACCCCATCCCCCATCATGGGTAGGGAGACCTTCCACTAGCCCAGGTTGCTCAAGGCCCTATTCAACCTGATCTTAGACATCTCCACAGAGGGACCATCCACAGTCTCCCTGTTCTAGTGCCTCTCCATCCTCACTGTAAAGAATTTCTTCCTAATACCCACTCTAAATATCTCCTCTTCCAGCTTCAAGCCATTAACTCTCATCCTATTACTTACAAGCCCTTCTAAAAAGTCCCTCTCCAACTTTCTTATAGGCTGCCTTCACGTACTGGAAGGCTGCTCTAAGGTCTTCCTGAAGCCTTCTCTTCTCCTGCTTGAACAGACTCAACTCTCACAGCCTGAGTCCATAAGGGACATGCTCCAGCCCTCTGATCATATTTGTGGCCTCCCCTGGACCTGCAGCAACAATCTGATGTCCCTCAGTCCACATCAAATTCAGAACTAGCTGTTCAACTTTACGGCAGCAGCAAATGTACCTTGTCCAAAGCAACACTTCATTAGGTCTTGGCATGGTTTTGGTGGTGCAAAGCAGGAGGAGCCTCATCTTTCCCACTTGCACAGACATTCTCCTTTAAAACATGTTAAAACCAGAGGACAGTACCAAGACAGTGTCTTGACCCTCAAACCCATTAGAGATACAGATGCACCCTCCCTGGAAGCGTTCAAGGCCAGATTGGACAGGGCCTCGAGCAACCTGGTCTTGTGGAAGGTGTCTCTGCCCATGGTGGGGAGGTGAAACTGGCAGATTTTTAAGGTCCCTTGCAACTCAACCCATTCTGCGATCCTTGGCCTTCTCCAGAGCGGGGGAATCTGGCAGTAGTTCCCCACACTCCTTGGGGAGCAGGAGAACAGAAACAGCAGAAGACTGCAAGTTCAAATACATCACAAAACAGTCTGCAAAAATAGCTGGGCCTTGTAAGAAATATCCTTCTCCATGGAAACCACCAGACGCTCTGGATTCTGGCAGACTAGAGCAAACGGGTTTGTATTATTAAAGGAAACGTCTGTGTGTTTGGGCTTTTATGGTTCTAACCTTCAGAAAGAGAGGAGCAATTGCTGGTCTCCAGAGCAGGTCAGTTGAACTTCCCACCTCCATCCCTCTTCTGCCTCTCCACACCACAATTCCCTGGAGACAGAAGGATGAGCGGGAGTGTGTGGGCTTTGCAGGTCTCTGCAGTGCTTTTAATTACAGATCCAGAATGGAAAACAGCAAGGAAAAAAAAAAGACACCCTGGGGTTTTAAAACACCTGTCCCTACAAATAAGACATCTCCACATATTTAGGTGCAGAGCGAGGCTAAGCAGCGCTCCTGTGCTACATTAACCAATACTGATGTATTTCAACATCTGTGTATTCCAAACCTCTCACACTCCAGCAAGTGCAAGATAAGCCATTACTATTCTCTCTCTCACCCAAACCAGTTTCTACTTTGGATGCTAGGTGGGGAACTATAGATGAATTAACTCCCAACTGGCACTGATGGGATAATTACACTCGCCGGTCGCTGGATTTCACTCTTACCAGTTGAACTGCCACACCAGAAAGCAAATCCAAAGCCCGAACCTCCGCTTGGCCACTGTATCCCAACAAAGCTCTGACCTCTTACCTGAGGAGGCTGGCATACACAATTCAGAAGAACTTAATAGAATATTTTTAAAGAAATAAAAGTGCTGCAGCCTCAAAACATGAAAGGGCTGGGCTACAAAGCAGCATTCATACAGAGAGCAATTATATTTTTGATATCTAATGGTTCTGCCTCAGGAAGCAAGAGCTGGCTAGCATCGAACTGTATGAAAGAAAGGATTATGGGCTCCCAAAGAAAGAATGCCATTTTGATTTAAAACCCAGCAAAGCATAGTGCACATTTGTTACTTTAACTCGCAGTGCTTAATTCCTTAACAAGCCAGAATGCCATTAATGACAAAAAAAATACATTAAATACTCCTGCTACAAGAAATTAAAAGTAACCTCACTCTTCATCAACGGCTGCTCATCAAAGAGGCCATTTCCTGCTTCATGAAAACGTCTTGCCCTCATGCAGTATGTCTTGGCTACACAAGATTTCAGCAGGAAACAAAACCAAACAACAAAAGAAGTTTTAGTTCATCTCTCAGAACCTGTTACTCCCCAGCATCTCTCAGGGCCAGTGTAGGGTAACTCCCTGCCACAGTGGTCCCAGCATTCTTTGTGACTTCCCAACAGCACCAAAAGCAGCTCTTCACAGAATCACAGAATGACAGGGGTTGGAAGAGACCTTGAGAGATCATTGAGCCCAACTCCCCTGCTAGGTCAGGTTCACCTAGAGCAGGTTGCACAGTACAGCATCCTGTGGCTGGGCACCACTGAAAAAAGTCTGGTCTCATTCTCTTGCTCCTCCCCACCCTTCACCTCCATCAAACCCACAGCAAGTGGGTTTGAAATGTCTCCAGAGATGGAGACTCCACCACATCTCTAAGCAACCTGGTTAGAGTACTCCACCACCCCTCAAAGTAAAGAGGTTCCTTCTTATGTTTAGATGGAACTTCCTATGTTCACATTTGTGCCCAGAACCTCTTTTGTTCTGTCACTGGGCATCACTGAAGACAACTGGCCCCTTTCTCTTGACACCCACCCTTTAAATACTCATCAGCACTGATGAGATTCCTCCTCAGTCTTCTCTTCTCTAGGCTAAAAAGCTCCAAGTCCCTCAGCCTTCCTTCATGACAGATGTTCCAGGCCCCTACTCATCTTTGCAGCCCTTTGCTGTACCCTCTCAGGCAGTTCCCTGTCTTTCTTGAACCATGGAGACCAGAACTCTCAGTTGTGTTTCTGTGAGAGCTGGTACCACAGGTACCACAGTCAAGTTTTTAACATAAATTCCCAGTGTTTAATCCCCAGTCCTAGCAATCAGCATCACGGGTGAAATACAAAGCCTGCACAAAAAGAAAAAGATTTACTTCTTCCTCAATACAAGAAATTAAAGGATAATCCCCAATTATTCAGAATACTTTTGTAGCCTACTATCTCAACTTGCCATTGTACTTTTATAGTAGGGGGTTCTGGTGGGTTTGTTGTGGCTTTGCTTCACAAAAAAATAAATAAATAATCAACTTGTGTCCAGAGGATTTAGAAATTTTGAAAACTGACTGTGCTCCCTTTACTGAAAGGTGGAGGGGGAGGGTATGTTCAGTTTGCCCAGTTTAAAAAGAGCAGCATGCAATATGATCAACAAAAACCATACAAGTGCATTCTTCCTGAATCTCAGCATGCTGGGAATAGGAAGTGACCTCTGGAGATCACCTAGGTCCAACTAGACCAGCATCTAGGTCCAACTAGAGCAGCGTTACCCACAGCATGTCGCCCAGGTTGACGGTAAGGTGGCCTCTGAGCATAACAAAATCAGTGATCTCTGCTTTGCAACACACAGGCAGGAGAGAGCATGACAAACACTGACTGGCAAAGACTTCACCACTCAACAAGTTGGTGACGTTATCTTGATGCATTTTCCGGCCTCTTCACCCAAAAGAACAAGCTCTACACTGCAGAATTTTGCTTAGCTTTTCAACGTCAGTTCAGGAAGGAAATAAATCAAATTGCAAAAGTAAACCATTTCTTCCTGTGCAGAAGCATCTCGACCCAGCTGTGGCAGTGCAAACAAGCAACAGTGGCTCACGGGTTCTCCTCCATCAGGATCCCCAGCATGAGGTGACTTCTCCATGCTCAGCATCCACCTGTCTGTCCTACAGCACCTATCCAGACTGGGATGCCTGTCTTACAGACAGATCTGCAGAGATTGCTCGAGGACATTGATCATTTATTATAATTGTGTGTTTGATAAGCACACTGTTGTGGGCCTTGAGCAAGGTGGTCCAGCTAAATAGGTTCCTGCCTATGGCAGTGGGGTTGGAACTAAATGATCTTAAAGATCTTTTCCAGTCCAACCCACTCTGTGATTCTGTGACCATAAACTCAATGCCTTTTCTCTATCACAAAATAATGTTGTACTAGAGCTGACTTGCAAATGGTCCTAAGATGAATGTAGGGACATGATATTTTTCTTGCTCAAACAATCACTTCCTGCTGTGTTTGCAACCTCACTTTATTAGGTAAGCTCTAGATAAATACACTGGTAGATACATAAATACAGTGGTGATGGTTAACAAGCCACCTTTTGACAAGACTGATAATCCATTTACACAAGTTCCTCTGTGTGCCCAAAAGCCCAATCCCGTACTATGCACATGTTATTCTTTAGGAAGAAGAAAGATCACTTCTTGTCACACCCCATCTATCCCACCCACTCCATTCCTCCCCAAAACACCATCTTTATCTGTCCACTTTCAGGCTTCCCACAAAAATTCCATCTCCTCTGTGCTTAATAACATCAGTACAGAAAAACTGATGAAGAAAATTACTGTGAAAGGCTTGGAAATGGTGTCAATGACAGAACAAAAAATGTCCTATTGAGAGATGCAATGTGAAATGCTGCTTCCTTTCTGTTCTGAAATGATAGCTGTATTTCCTTAGGTGACAGCTCTTGCCAACAATCTCTGTGGCCATCATTTTCTCTTCCTTAGAAACCTTCCTAAAAACCCAAACTCTCAAGCTTTAGATTAAATCATCCACAAGAGATGACGCAAGGGAATATCAAATTGCTACATTAAAAATAAATTAAGTAGAATTTAACCTCTCTGGAAAACAAGCCAGCAGCGAGCCACTGAAGTCACTCCACTCTACACACTACAGCATCACGGGTCAAACAGCAAAGTAAGATGTTTCAGAAGGCTAGAAGGGGGGAAAGGTCATTTTGCACTATTTTTTGTGTAAAGGCACCTCCAAATGTTTCATTACAAAATTTAACCCTGAGCAAAAAATACTAAGAAAAGATTCAAGGAAGCTTCTGCATGGTTCCAGCTTGAATGGACAGAGCAAAACCAACCCCACCCAGAGAGAAGAAACCTCACACAGTTAACAGGGTGTGAAATCCCAGGGCAGCAAGCTGCTTCTCCACTGAATGGAGTTTTACCACCATAAAGCTCAGGTTATCCTTGTGTTTCTAAAAGCTCCAGAAAGACAGAAGATAACTGGAACACAGCCTCCCAAATACTGCACCAGCCTAATTAAGGTTTCTAGCATCACTTCATGTAAGCTTAGTTCATCCTTTCAAGCAGTCTACAACAGTGAAAAACCACCACAGAAGCACAAAGATCCACACAGCTACCTCTGCTGGGTCAGACTGCTTGTCTTCTAGCACGGCACCAGCCCAGCTCATCTGCATGGTCTCAAACTAGATGCTTGTCCAGAACCCATTCCTCTTCCACAGGAACTGCATATAAACTGAGAGGGACACAGACTTGAAGGACCTTAGGAAGTTTTACAACTCATTTAAAAGCAACATCTTGCATTTTATATACTGTTTAAAGCTCCATTTTGAGAGGCTCCCAGCACAGCTCAAAATCTGTCATGCTATACATATGAGAGGCTTGTAAGAAGGCACAGGGCTCCATCATCTGCCCATGTACACAAAACAAACAGCATCCAGTTTGTTTCATGCTGAGTGGAATGGGGAAAGCTCTTTGGAAACAAACACTCTCTTCCATCCAGCCATGGGAGGATTTATCCAGAGAGCCTGGAACTCGCCTTTCATTGACCTGCATTCACAATCTTGCACCAAATATGTTTTTCCTCATTTAAATTTAATTTGAGAATTGCAGGGGGAATTTATATATTCATGTTGACATTAACAGAGGTTCCCCACCATCACTGTTGTGTGAGCCAAAACCAGCTTGCCATCATCTCTGCTCAGCCTCTGCAGTGGAGCAAAACACTGGGGCAGCCTCACGTGCTGCTGAAGGACCCAAAGATAAGCACCTGGGTCCCAACTCCACCAGAAGAATGAGTGGATGGACAACCATCGCCTTGCCCAGGAGGATGGGTGGTAGCTCCAGTGAAGAAGGCTTCCCCAAGGTAATCCACACTGCTACAGATGCCCAAAGCAGAGCTGTGCTGCAGAGCGGTGGCCACAGGTGATGGGGTTTGGTTCAGCTGCAATAACTCTTCATGACCAGACCCCTTGCAGGAATAATTGAAAGCATTAGCTGATCGTTAGCTTGGAGAAGAGAGTGTTCCAGGGACACCTTCTGGTGGCCTTTCAGGACTGAAAGGTGACCAATACAAAAGCTGAGGACAGACTTTTGAGCAGTGCCTGTTGTGACAGGACAAGGGATGCTGGTTTAAACTAAACTGGGGAGATTTGCAGAGAAGAAAGAAATGTTTTACACTGAGAGTGGTGAGACATTGTCCCAGGTTGTCCAGAGAGGTGGTAGATGTCCCATCCCTGGAACCATTCCAGATCAGGTTGTTTGCAGCTTTGAACAACCTGCTGTAGTTGCTGAGGTCCCCGCTGACTGCAGGAGAGTCAGACTCTAGACAAGCTTTAAAGGTCCCTTCCAACCCATACCAATCTGTGATCCTGTGATTCTCTACAAGATTTACATATTTCCAATGCACAGAATTAAAACTGCAACAGCCAAAATAAAACCTCAACAGAGAGGACACACAGTTCATAGCAAGGCAAGCCATACAGGGCAGGGAGAGTTCATAGCAAGGCAAGCCATACAGGGCAGGGAGGAGCAGGGTTAGAAAGATGCAGGAATGGAAAACTGGAGCGGCTCAGTTACCTGGGAGATCCAGCCCTCTCCAGGCAACCCCTACTATTTCCCCGGGCTAACATGATGTCAAATCCCCAAACTGAGTGAAGGTTGCTCAGTTAAAGGGTCTGCTTCCACAGATCAAGAGATCTCAGCATCTACTGAACTCTGCATGAGCCACATTCCCATGCACAGCTCATTGACAAAACGAATGCCTGGCTCCTCTGCTGGTGCTCTTTATCTGTGGGTCGGGACACGGCAGGACCAGAGAGGATGGCTTCATTAGCTCCATTTTACAAACTGCAAAGCAAAGACTGCAAGCTGATGTGACTTGTCCAAAATTCAGCCTTGCAGAGGCAAGGAGAGACAACCCAACAGGCCAGAGCAAATTTTCATCATTTTATGCTCTGGGTTCCACTCCTTGATGCCCAGAACAAGGCACAGTTCACTAAATGGAGATGCTGTTGGGAGCTGGGACCATTTCCCAGCCAATTTTTAATAGATGTGAAACCCTCTTTCCCTGACACTGCAGAAATGCCAGATATTTTGTTTGGTTGGTTGTTTTTTGTCTTTTTTTTTCTTCTTTAGTTAAAAAGTACTAATGCCAAGAATATTCATCACCGTTCTGTCCACTCCTTGGAAGGGTGAGTAGGTGTTCAGCACCAAAGGTATAATCAGATAAGCTTAGAAGCTTTAAAGCAAGGTGTGTAATAAAAGCAATCACAGCAACAAACTACTAAGAAGAGCAGTAATGGGATTATCTGTCAACACAAACAAAAGGATAAATAGAAGCAAAACCATCAGTCCCTGAAATCTAATTCTCCTGCATTTAATCTGAGACTATGCCAGGGAGATTAAAGAACCTGAGGATCAAATCAAAAGTTATTGATTGTAAATTCTTGCTTTAAACAAAGAACTGTTTATGATTTGAGCTAAGCAGTGTACAGAGTGTATGGCAGCAGCTGACTTAACTACAGACACCAAAGAATCTGCACAATCTCCATTAAGCTGCAACCACCGGGGTACAATTTGAGTGCTGCTGCTGAGGCTCCTGTTCACCCTCAACCTCTTCCAGAGGGTAACTTCTCTCTCTCCACCACATTCAGACAGCAGAGAAAACAGCCACCCAATGCAGCACTAAATCAGAGCATAGCTGATGGCAAACACAACGTTGCATTCAGATTTCCCTTTCATTTTGCCAGCTTTCCTTGTGTGAACAAGGCCAGTGCTGGAACACACCCCCCTCCAGAGCTCCAGGACTGGAAAGCCAGTGCAGCCCTGCAATCACGATCTCCAGCCAACTGCACCACGGTAGAGAAGCCACAAAGCAAAGAGTAGCCGAACCTTGAACCCTCTCTGCTGCCTGACCCCCTCCTCACATGTGCATTTTAAAGCACAGCATTGCTCACCTCTGGTGATGTCTGCAGAAGCAGTTCTGAGTGCTGGCAAACTGGCACACACACATGCACACGCATGTAAGCACACACATGCACACACACACGTGCAGAGATGCTGCCCTGGCAGGCAGCAGAGCAGAGAGAGAAAAGGCAGCATGGTTCTCTGCCTCCCACTCTTTCACAGCAAACCTTGCCAGCTGCCCTCTTACCTTTCATATGCTCAGCACAGCTGCCGAGGCTCAATCCAGATGAAAGGTTTGAAGCAAGACACAGAACCATCTCCCCCCACTTCCCTTTCAGTCTAATTACCAGATTCACCTGAGCACACATTAGGAGGGAATAGAGGAGGCCTGGGAGCATGAAGAGGCTATGGCAGCTCCCAGTTAATTTGATGGGACCCAGATTCTGATGCAATTAAACCCCCAGTATTCAGGGACCAGAACAGCTATTACCACTACTGCCAACCCCATCTACCCAGATACACCTCAAATACTGGGTTCAGTTCCGGCCTTCACTCCAAGAAGGACATTGAGACACTGGAGTGGTTCCACAGAAGGGCAAAGAAGCTAATGAAGGGTCTGAAGAACGGGTGAAGAGCAGCTGTGGGGACTGGGATTGTTTAGTATGGAGAAAAAGAGGCAGAGGGAAGACCTCATTGCTCTCTACAACTCCCTGAAAGGAGGTTGGAGCCAGGTGGGGGTTGGTCTCTTCTCCCAGACAACAAGTGAAAGGACAAGAAAAAAATCGCCTCAAGTTGTGCCAGGAGAGGTTTAGGATGGAAATCACGATTTTTTTCTTTTCTGAAAGGGCTGTCAAGGCCTAGAACAGGCTGCCCAGAGCAGTGGTGGAGTCCCCCATCCCCAGAAGGACTTTAAAGCAGTGTAGATGTGGTGTGGAAGGACGTGGTTCAGTGGTGACTTGGCAGTGCTGGGTTAATGTCTGGATCCAATCTCAAGGGTCTTTCTCTACCTAAACAATTCTGTGATTCTATGACCGATCCAAAGACCTCCGTTTCACAGGGCCAGGGCCACTGTATGCTGCAGTCAACAAAGAGATCCTAACTTACTTAACAGAATGGGACTGTGCCCTCATTGCATAGAAAGCCTCAGTGATGCCTAGAAAACCAGCAGTGCAGCCACCAGGAAGACTGCTTGGCTTGGGACAACTGCCTGTCTCATGTAGACAGATGTTCTGCCCCAACAGACATCCCAATACCAGCATTTTGGATCCTTCTCCACCTTTTCAGGAAACTGTTTTTTCTCCTCTTTTTACACAAATACCTGACCTCCACTCTAACCTCTCCTTGAGTGACCTACACAGCCACAAGCTCCCAGAGAAGAGTCCATAATAGCTCAGAATGTTCCAGATGCCTTTTTCATCCTCCTGGGAAGCAGTGCCCCTCTGCAGAGGGCTGAGGAGCAGTTGAGCTATCCACCTAACCCTTACTTAATGGGAGTGTTTTCAGGAAAACACTGTGAGAATTTTCAACTAGAAACAATTAGCATTCACAGTAATTTGCATCTATTTTCTCCCATTTCTAAAGCAGCCTGCTCTGCTTTAATATTAACCCCTGCTTGTTCCTCAAAGCCCAGTGCAGGGGAGTTAGCCACACAACTCCCATTAGAGACCACAGGAGCAATTCTCTCCAGCGGTGGAAAGATTACATGGCAGCGCTTGAAACTTGGGGGCTTACCCCTTGTTTTGAAGTATCCTGCATGTCAGCAAAACAAACAGCTTCCATCACACCACAGATATTTTCACTAGCACTCTTTTATTTCCTAATCCCTTCTCCTATGCATCTACAAACCTCAGCGAGGACTAGTGATGGGATTTACAAGTGGCAGCATTCACCAAACCACTCCTCCTGTCACCTAAGGTGCTCTGAAAGCATGGGTACCAATCAGAGCTGCTAAACTCTTCTGAAGGCTGGAAGGAGCCAGGTACCTAAGGTAGGGGGTGGATAGAGAGGTTTCATAACCTGAAAGTTTGATCCAGGATCATTTTTAAAGCCAGCCAGCTCATGAAATCACAGGATCACAGGGGTTAGAAGGCACCTTTGGAGATCAGCTAGTCCAACCTTCCTGCTAAAGCAGGGCACCATCAGCAGCTTGCACAAGATCACAGTGGCCAGGTGGGTTTGGAATCTCTCCAGAAAAGTAGAGACTCCACAACCTCTCTGGGCAGCCTGCTCCAGGGCTCCAGCATTGTCACAGCAAAGTTTCCCCTCATGTTCAGATGGAACCTCCTGGGTTCCAGTGTGCATCCACTGCCCCAATCACAGTAAAACATTAGGAAGCCTAGGGTTCCAAAACATGAAACAGCACATCCTGCCTTTAAGGTTTTTGAAAACACCAGAACAGCACTATCTCACTCCGTGGATCATATCTCTGAAGACACATCATGCCTTGTACTCACAAGACAGTCTGTGGCCCAAGCGGGTTGGCCCCTGGGGTAAGCATCATTTCCTAAGCCTACATCATGTAGAAGGTGGTTAACAGATGGGGAAGAGAAGCAGCATAGAATAATTCTCATGAAACAAGCCTGTATTTGCAAAGGTGCCCAAGAGAGTTACAGCTCGATCAATGTGAGATGAGCACACTCTATGAGGCAAAGAAGAAAGGGAGCAGCTTCTTATTGAAACACAGCATCTTCTCTGCTGTCTAGCACAGAGTTCCACAAGATAGTGGGTTGATTTTTTTCCTCCCTTTTCTAAAACCCTGAAGAATTCCATTAAAAAAAAAAAAAAGTGCAAGTTTAAAGACTCCACATCTGACAGCATCTAAGCAGAGACCACTTGTGCAATGCAGTGCTGTCCCCTGTGTACACTCGCTGCTGCTCAGTCTTTAGGAGATCACATACTTCTTTTCCTGCAGGACCCCTGCCTCCTTCAGCTGGCTGGTTTGATGGCAAGCAGCAAGTGATGCAAAACAAACGGGGAGAAGTCTTGTCAATCTCTGCCTGATTCGGCAGCAAGTTCTGCCGGCAGCACGGCAGATTTGGATGTAGACTCCTACTACTGGCATACCTGAGTGCTGTGCACAAGATGGCTGGCCTGTGCTGAGCAGACAGCAACACAGATTCACAGACTGCACTGGGTTGGATGGGGGTCATCTCGTCCAACCCCCCTGCAGTGAGCAGGGACCCCTCCAACATCAAGTCTGATCCTGAATGTCTCCAGGGACAGGGCCTCAACCACATCCCTGGGCAACCTGTTCCAGTATTTAACCACCTTCATTATGAAGAACTCCCTCCTTATGTCCAACCTAAATCTACCCTACTCTAGTTTAAGACCATTGCCCTTTGTCCTATCACAACAAGCCCTTATGAACAGTCCCTCACCTTCCTGTAGGTCTCATTCAGACACTGAAATGTAGCTATAAGGTCCCCCCAGAGCCTTCCCTTCTCCAGGCTGAACAGCCCCAATTCTTTCAACCTGCCTTCACAGAAGAGATGCTCCATCCCTCTGATCACCTTTGTGGCCCTCTTCAGCAGGTCTGTGTCTCTCTTGTGTTAGGGGCCCCAGAGCTGGACACAGTACCCTAGGTGAAATCTCACCAGAGCAGAGTGGCAGAATCACTTCTCTCCAGATCCTTCAGATGATGGGCTGGATTATTCATGATGAGCTCAGTGGCTAGGTACAAACTCCTAACCATTTTGTGAATGCTGCCCAGACTGGGACATACACAATCAACAAAATGCCGAGTTGTTTAAAGCACTGCAATGGAAACTGTACAACCCATGGATTTCTGAGATCCTCTTTGCAAAACATACTTGCAATGCAGGTGTGGAAGACCTTTTTGAGCAAGAAGGCTTTTGTTTGTTTTTTAAGGATAAAGAAGTCCTGAGAGCACTATATTACTAGCTGACTGAAATGTGTCTGGCAGCAGTAGGATACATAACAGACTGAACAGAGGTCTCACGTCATCATCTCCTGAACAAGGTAAATGAATCAGGTCCAAGCTAGTGAAACATGAATTCCAGAGCAAGGGCTGCTGACAGCACACTGAAAGACCCCTTTGCCTCCTGCTTCCTAAGATCATTTCAAAGCCTGCAGGCAAGTAGTAACTCCAGCAATCTCAAATGATGCAACTGTGCATAAGGGAAAGGAGATATTTTATCATCATCCAAGCAGCTAACCACAGGAACTTAGTAGCATCTCCATACACACAATCCTGCCACAGAGGAGCCTGCAGAGCATAACCACTTCTTGCATATTTTGACTTGACTATTTCTGCCACACAAAAATAAATACAGTTATAGATAACCCTCAGGAAGAGGTAAAACTGAGTATCACACACCAGGTTTTGCAAACACCTTCCTTTGCCTACTGTTTGGTATAAGTCACATCCTGTCTTACTACACCACCACAAAGATGAAGGTGCTAACAATATTTCTATTTTTCACAGACACAAAGCTCAGAATGAAGTTCCCCTCTGAAAGCCCTCTCTGTTTTTCTCCTGTGAGCTCAATTAAAGATCTGCTTGACCTGCCTACATACAAAATTCAGTAGCCTGTAGGACTTTGAAATGCTTTATAACCTGGTGTGGAACAGCCACTGGCTCATTACCACTCGACTTCAATGTAAATGTTTAAAAGCTATGCAAGAATTAGAAATTAGATCTGTCTCTGCCGGTTTGGTTTGTACACTGTATAAAGTTGCTTCCTCACAGAATCCCAGCATGGTGAGTGTTGGAAAGGAGCTCTGGAGAGTGACTAGTTCAACTTTCCTGTTAAAGCTGGGTCACCCACAGCAGGGTGTGCACAGGATCACAACGTCCAGGTGAGTTTGGAATCTCTCCAGAGGAGACTCCGCAACCTCACTGGGCAGCCTGCTCCAGGGCTCCAGCACCCTCACACCAAAGAAGTGTCTCCTTACGTTCAGATGGAACTTCCTGGGTTCCAGCTTGTGCCCATTGCCCTTGTCCTGTCACTGAGCATCACTGCAAAGAGTCTGGCCCTGGAGCCAGTCATTGTATTGCCCCTACCTTTTAGCTCTTGCTGAGCATTGATCTGATCCCCACCCAGGCTGCTCTTCTCCAGGCTCAACAGCCTCAGGTCTCTCAGCTTTTCCTCACAGAGATGCCCCAGGCCCCTCAGCATCTTTGTAGCCCTAAGCTTAAATGCTTCAAACTGCCACCAGCAGTTACACAATGCACGGTGCAGTGCCACCTTGCTAATGGCATCGATTTGATGCATCAGTAATTAAACAGCAGAAAATCTTTGCCAGACCCAGAAGGGTGCTAGGCCTGGGGTGGGCTCCAGAAAGAACTTTAGAGGGGAAGGAGTTTTGTAAGAATGGAAGAGTATAATTTCCCACAGAAGCTTCCTTTGGAAACTAGCTTCCTCCCTCTAAACTCAGCTGCTCTTTTTGCCTGCTGCAGCACTGACAGCGCTTCTCACACTAAGGGCTGATGTATTCTCAATCACAGGAGACACAATGGAAGCAGAGATCTTGTCCATCATCTGGAGATAAAACAGGAGTCATCCTAACATTCCCTCAGACTCTGGCTCACTGCAGCTTTAAGCAAATGCTTAGAAGTGCTTGCTACAGAAATCTCCAAATCCATCCAGAATGATTTTCCTGACTCCAAATTTTTGGGCATAGGAAGATCCTGGGCAGCTAAAGCACTTCCAAAATCATGTCTTTTTCAAATAACAGTTTCTCCTCATGATATTCCTTTTACGTATGCCTGAATAATTGACAGTTTTGTGCAGATGAGAAGCTACATGGAAAGGATAAGGAATACTTTCCTGGGAAGCCAGTTACCTGCAGCCAAGGTTTTGCAGCTGTTCAAGCACTTCTAAAACTGTGAGGAGGAGGGAAAAAAAAAAACAAACCAACCAACACCACCAAAAAAACCCCAGATCAAACCCAAACAAAAAAACAAATCAACTAACTAACTCCAAATCACAGAATCTGAAATGGATTAAGTTTCAGGAATTCCTATACATGGATATATCAGAGTGCTAAAAGACCAAACAGCAGCAGAACCCCACAGTGCAAAGTTGCATGGAAAAGGTAGTCTGCAGACTGTGATGAAATAGCCTGGAACCTAAACAGACGTTGGGAGAGAAAAAGGCATTTAGCAAACAGAACCTGCACCTCCAGTGAGCTGGCCAGAAATGACTGTCCAGTCATATGATTTTATTGATGGGCTTAGCTGCTAAGGTAAAGAATTAGGAAATAAAAATGCAGAAAAAGAGAAACAAGGTAGAAGCAAAAAAGAAAAGATTTGAAGAGAAGAGCAAGAGGTGGTGATTCCAGCTTCCTCCCCACCACTGCTGCCATCTGTCCCAAAACAAAGCAACACTCACTTTTTGCCTCCATCCCAGAATATTACCTTTTCCCCTCCTAAATCCATGTGGCCTGCAAATTCCCACAGCACCCAGAGTGCCCTCAGAACTCCCCTTATGGATGAGATGAGGATACTGCCAGAACCTGCACACGCGTTGCTCACTGTCTTACGTTTGGGAAGGTGTCCACCCCTAAAGAAGTCTTCAAAGGATCCATGGACTGGCTGCTTCTGATGGATTAACCTTGAATTCAAAACTGATTTCCTCCTTCCTCTCTTTCCACAGCAGATCTCATCAAGGTAACTGCAGAGTCAAGGATACTGGGAGGGTTATAAGGAGCATCTCCTTTCGGAGGTGGGGGAAGGTAGGTTTATGCTTCTGCCTCAGGGATACCAGCCTTGGTTTTGAGACCTGAGCTAGCAGAGCCAGTATCTGTGCTAATTTTGTAAGGAGTGATTGGAAGGAAACAAGAGTGCATTTTGTAAAGGTCAAAGCCTGTGCAATCATACATTTTGCATGGGTGAAAGTCACTTCTGTGACAGAGTGAACAAAAGAGTGACAAGAAGGGAGAACAGCGGTGGTAACATTTCAGGATCCTGTGGAAAAAGGAAAATTGCTACTCTCCTATTTGCATGTTTTGGGGGGGAAGGTGGTTTTTCAAAGCAACTTTTCAATTTCCACAGATCAATACCTAATTTTCTTTGTTAACACATTTTGTTCAGAAAAATCTCCTGAAAGTATATTCCTAATGTCAAATACTTATCAGCAACAATGGAGAAATAAAGGCTTAAGCAAAAATACATACTGAAAACATCACCTTTTGCAAGTGGTGGAAGTCATTTACTCCAGTCACACTGTCATGCTGAGAAAATGATCTTTTGTCTATAAGTGCTACATAGCTATTAAGCATTTTAGCATAGAAATATATTTTTCTTCTCCTGTGTGTAGCTCTGCTTAGGCAGAACTAAGGTGTGGAAAGGAAAAAATAAAATCAGCATTTAAGCTTGGATAGGAAGTTTAAAAAAAACAGAGTCAACAAGGAGATGGTGTTTACACTGCAGAGAGAGAGAGAGGATTAAACAAGCATTTAAGCAGCATCACAAATGGCTGCCCCATTACAAAATCAATGACAATGCCACACCTATGGCTGCACCTAGGGTCACTCACTGAATTCAAAGTGCTAACTGTAAACATAAAACAAGAATTTGCCCCAGCAAACCAAGTCCAGAGCTGGGGATCACAGAATGGTTTGTGTGGGAAGGGACCCTGAAAGCTCATCTAGTTTGACCCCACTGTGGTCAGCAGGGGCATCAGCAACTAGAACAAGTTGCTCAAAGCTACAAACTGACCTGTATGTCCCAGGGATGGGGCATCTACCAGCTTTCTGGGCAAGCTGGGACACAGTCTCACCACCTTCAGCCTAAAAAAAAATCTCTTCCTTCTTTCCAGTCTAAATCTGCCTCTTTTAGTTCAAACTCATCAGCACTTGTCCTGTCACAACAAGCTTCTCTCAGAAGTCAGCCCCCAGACTTCTAATCAGCCCCCTTAAAGTCCTGAAAGACCAGCAGAAGGTATTCCTGGAGCTTTCTCTTCTCCAGGCTGAAGAACCCCAGCTCTCTCAGCCTGGCCTCATGGCAGAGCACTTCCAAGCCCTCCCATCATTACTGTGGCCTTCTCTGGCCTTGCTCCAGCAAGTCCGTATCTCTGCTGTGCTGAGGACTCCAGAGCTGGCCCCAGCACTGCAGGTGGGATCTCAGCAGAGAGGAGCAGAGAGGCAGAATCCCCTCCCTCTGCATGCTGCTCACACTAGGGATCAGCCCAGAACATGTCTGACTTCTGGGCTGAAATGATGAAGGATGCTGATGAAGTAACAGGTTTCAAAGTATGGATTTCCTTATTTGCAAATTGTTCTTATCAAACAGAACAACTCCACGCTTGGTTCTGCTTTAAAAAAGAAAAAAAAATAAAATCCTTGAAGAATCTGAACAAAAAGCAAGTTCAAGTGGTTGCCTGCAGCCATGCTCAGCAGCCAGAGCTGGCGAGGGAGGAGGAGCAAGAGAGACATCCTTCCCTTTACTATTCAAAGGTGTAAAGACTTCTCCATCATGACAGATTTTTTTAAGAAGCTATCACACATTCATAACACTAATTGATTTTCATAGAGAAGAGAGCAGATGAGGTCTCTTTGGGAACTG
This sequence comes from Tricholaema leucomelas, assembly GCA_013400475.1. Lineage (NCBI taxonomy): Eukaryota > Metazoa > Chordata > Aves > Piciformes > Lybiidae > Tricholaema lacrymosa > Tricholaema leucomelas. Next base: position 2,720,387 of record WAAF01015816.1, read on the forward strand.
CCTGCTACATTTCTGCTTGAAAGGAGATCACTGCTGGTGTGCCTCAGCTCCTTCATAAAAAATTTAATTAACAATATCTCCAAGAAGGAACCCACGGTTAGGTCTCCAGCTATCATGTGACTACCAGCGCTCCGATGCACCACGGCAAATTAAACCTAAGCAAACGATACCTGTCACATATCGAGCAGCCGGCACCGTGCCGTCTGGGCAGGTTCTCAAGGAGAAGCAGGGATGTGATGGGAAGCAGGAAAGCACACAAAGAGACTGCAAGATCACAGAATCATAGCGGTTGGAAGGGTCCTCTGGAGACCATCTACTCCAACCCCGTCTATCAGAGCAACTTCACCTAGAGCAGGCTGCGCAGGATGACATCCAGGTGGGTTTGGAATGACTCCAGAGTTGGAGATTCCACCACCCCTCTGGGCAGCCTGATGCCTGCATCCAGCCTGACAGTGACAACTTACTTTTCTAGCTGTTACTTTTGATGGCTACACATTTCTGTTCAGGATCCGGTGGCAATGCCATAAAGCAAAATGCTTAAAAACCCATAACTCTAGCTGATGATCTTCACAAATCAACATCTCGGGGCCGAAGGGATCTGCAGACATTAGCTCTTTGCTCTGGGATACAGAGGGACAACGGCATAAAGGGAGACTTGTGCGTCCCGAGGGAAAGGCGATGCACCGTCATCCCTGACCGGCGCCAGGAATAGAAAGCCACCATGTGCCGGTCTGGTAGTCCCATCTGGCACAGCAATGGAGGAGAGGAGAAGAGAGGAGACAGGACTGAATTTCTCTTCATTTCCACCCTCGCTGCCTTACCCTGTAGGAGCTCTCATCCTAGGAGGATTTGCTCCTTCAACAAACTGCAAGCAGGGTGGGGAGAGATCTGGAAATAGCAAGAGGTCCAACACTATAAACAGATCACCAAAATCACTTCTTGGAGCTGCATATGGATTCCAGGCTCACACGCACCACGAGGAAGAGCAGGTTCTAAAATTGTCCCAGCTGCAGAGTAATTAGCACTGGTTTGCAAGATGGGCAGCAGATATGGCCAGGGCTGTATTTTTAGCACCTGTTTTGTCATCCTTGGAAAAACTTTCACAGTTGCAGCCAAGCTACCAATAGGCTTGATTTATTGTCTGTAATGTCCCAACCTGAAAAGGTTAATCACCGTTATTAGTCTGGGAAACGAGCGAAGATTATCACTCGAACGCTGACACTGACACTGGGAGCAGTGTGCACTGGGAGGAAGGCTGGGCAATGCTTGGGCACCACTGGCACTTGACCTGACAAAACCTCCAGGCCTCTGGCCACCGTCTGCAGGACAGGCAAGTCACCAAGTGTGAAGGGCCTCCGCCAAATGAGGTTACATCAAAACCACAGGCCAAGCTTTTTGAAAGTACAAGTTCACATACTGCCACAAGTATTAGCAAGGCACCACCTGGGGCTGTCACGGCATTGTTTTGTTATCCATTCAGCTGGAGTTTCACACACCTGACAAAATTCGGTTCATAGAATCACGGAATGCTTTATGTGTGAAGGAACCTTTAAAGCTCATCTAGTCCATCACCTCTGCAGTCAGCAGGGACATCTGCAACTAGCGCAGGTGGCTCAGAGCCACAATCAACCTGATCTGGGTTTCAGGGATGGGGCACCTACTGCCTTTCTGGCCAGCATCTCACCACCCTTAGTATCAAAGATTTCTCCCTTCTCTCCAGTCTGAATCTCCCTCTTTGAGTTTAAACCACAACTCCTTGTCCTGTCACAACAGGCCCCGCTCAAAATCCTGTCCCTAGCTCTCTCAGCAGAGGGCCCCCACCCCTCCTATCATTCCTGTGGTCTTCTGTGGCCCTGCTTCAACAGCTCCATGTCTCTGCTGTGCTGAGGAGTCCAGATCTGGCCCTAGTTCTGCAGATGGGGTCACAGCAGAGAGGAGCAGAAGGGCGGGATCCCTCCCTCCACCTGCTGCCCACGCTGCTAAGGATCAGCCCAGACATGGCTGGCTCTGGGCTGGGCACACACAGGGCTGGCTCATGTCCACTTCTTTACCCCACTGGCCATGCTGTGCCAAGGGCCACAAGCCTGGCAGGGTTTTGGAAGCAGGGTTACAGAAGGATGGTGGAGCAGATGCACAAGCAGCATCCTATCCACATCTGCAGCACTTCCAGCACTTCCGGTAGTGGTGATGGTGCACAGCTTCAGCGCAGGGCCGAGCTGTGATAACCACTGTTGTTCACCTCAGAGGGAACAACACTTCAGTCTTGGGTAAATTCATCCTTAAGAATGAGCTGAAGACCCCAGTGATGCTGAAGCTCTTTTGAAAGGAAGGGCAGGGGAGGAAAAAGAACATTACAAATATACTATCTACCTAGCTTGTCTCCACAACAGTTGGCAGCATTATCCTCTTCAGCAGTTCAAAAAAAAAAACAACTCCACCACCAAGCCACCACCACTAATGGGATGCAAGAAGTAATATTTTTATGTATGTTACATTAGCATAATCACCATATCCTTGTTCAAAAAGCCCTGTCAAAGCAGCACCCTGGAAAAATAGAGCTCCTGAGCTCCCTGCTGCACTCGTCTGTTCTGTAACCACCAGAAAAGGAGCAAAAATCACTACTGGCAAAAGTCAACATCATCCCATTTCCAGTGAAAAGGACCTGTATGTACCAGCAACTTGATGCACCTGCCACAGGCTTACATGAGAAAAATCCCACAGATTCCAATAGCTCTGGGATGTGAAAGTACTATAGTGGAGTAACAAACTGTAAAAGGCATTTGCAGAAATAAACAAAACTGAGAAAAGACAACAAGAAGTTCTTGAGTATCTGAAAATTAGACTAAGAAGTTTGGTCAAAAAATAAAATTAATTCACAGTATTTAATTGCTGCAATGGATGTGCCATTGACAAGCCACTCAATGACACTCTGCTCTGTTTCCATATGACTACAAACTTGCTTTTCCTTGTGTTGCAGGTTTGTTCTAATCTGAAATATGGTTTCCAAAACCCAAATGCTGGATCTACTTTAGGATCTATTTAACATTCCTTTCCAAAATAAACAGAATCAGGCTGGTAAGAGTTAGAAGGGATGTCTGGAATTCATCTAGTCCACGAACCCTTCTAGAGTAGGGACACCCACAGCAGCTTGCCCAGGCCCACAATGTTCAGGTGGCTTTGGAATCTCTCCAGAGAAGGAGACTCCATAACCTGTCTGGGCAGCCTGCTCCAGGTCTCCATCACCCTCTCAGCAAAGAAGTTTCTCCTCCCCTTCAAATGGAACCTCCTGGATTTCAGTTTGTGCTCATTGCCCCTTGTCTTGTCACTGGGCATCACTGGAGAGAGCCTGGCCCCTTCCTCTTGCCCCACCACACCCTTTAGCTCTTGCTGAGTATTGAAAAGATCCTCTCTTAATTATGTCCTGCAGTCGTTGGTTACAAATCCTCTTGAAAGGAGGTTGTAGCAAGGCAGGAGCCAGTCTCTTCTCACAGGTAACAAGTGGCATAATGAAACAGGCTCATGTCATGCCAGGGGAGGTCTCACTTGGATACTGGGGAAAAACTTCTTACTGTAAGAGCGGTCAAGCCCTAGGAGAGGCTTCCCAAGACTGTAGTGGAATCACCATCTCTGAAGCGTTCCAAACACCGTGCAGAAGTGGTGCTGAGGGACGCGGCTTAGTGGTGGGCTTTACAGTGTTAGCTTAAGGGTTAGACTTCGAGGTCTACCTTTATGATTCTATGTGTTTGTAGGGTGGGGGACACTTCAAGAATTGATTTTAAACAAAAACAACCCCAAGTGTCCATAAACACCTCTACAATTGTTTTCAAGGTACAGGAATACTGAAAACCACATTCCTGTTTATTGTGTAGATTTACGATATTTTATGTATGATATTTAGTATAATTTATGATATTTAGAAGAGTTCTTAAGAACAGGCTTTAATTTCACCATTTTCATGTAATCAGCACTGTCTTAGTGATTTTTTTATTCCAACTTGAAAAAGACCTATGTTTACATTAGTCATTAAAAATTGAGTTCCTGTGTAACAAGCAACTGTAGCAGCTATTTTTCTGTCTTTTTATTTATTAAGCAGAGCAGTCCAGTGGTAAGGAAGACATGCAAATATAACATGAAACATTTATGCTCAGTGAAACATCTCAACAAATATTTTTTTTTAAAAAGCAGGAATGAAACTTTATTTTGAGAGGTACAGGGAAGATAGAGTAGCTAAAATCCTGCAGGTAGCACCAGTAATAGGGTGAAAAGAACCCTCCAACAATGCAGAAAGGTCAGAGTGTGGTCTGCATTTAATTTGTTTTTTGAGAGGCCTGTCATTCAAAATCACAGAATCAGAGAATGGCTGAAAAGGACTCTAAAGACCATCTAGCTCCAAATCCCCTACCATGCGGCAGGGACACCTTCGACTACACCGGATTGCTCAGGTGCTCAACCAGCCTGGCCTTGAACACCTCCAGGGAGGGTGCATACACAACCTTCATAGGAAACCTGTTCCACCATCTCAGCACCTTCACAGTAAAGAATTTCTTCCTAATCTCCAGTCTCAGTCTCCCCTTTTCCAGCTTAAGACCATTGCCCATCATCCTGTCATTACAAGCCAACGTAAAAAGTCTCTCCCCAGCTTTCTTGCAGGCCCCCATCAGGTACTGGAAGGCTGCTATAAGGTGTCCTCAGACCCTTCTCTTCCCCAGGCTGAACAGCCCCAAAAATGTGAGCAAAAGCTTAGCAAAGATGAAATAATTTCAAAATTCCATTCCCAAAAGGCTACTCAGCCAATAATTGGAGGTGGTGTCAACTATTTTCCCTTTGTCTTGCTCTGGGAAAAAACAAACAAACAAACAACAACAAAACCCAAGCAACAAAGCAAACAAATTAAAAAGAAACAAAAAAAAAACCCCAAAGCAAACAAACAAAAAATAAACAGAACAAAAAACAAACAAACAAAAACAAAGAAAACCAAAACCCAAGGAACAAAGCAAAGAAACAAACAAAAAAGAAACACAACAAAATCCAAACAAACAAAAAAAACCCCAGAAAAACCACCCAAACCCCAAGGAACAAAGCAAAGAAACAAATAAAAAAGAAACACAACAAAAACCAACCAAACAAAAAAACCAAACAAAAAACTCCAACTACACACATGAAACAACAAAAAAAAAAGCTGTAACATAAAAAACCAACCACAACACTGGGAGGGGAAGCAAACCATATGTTTTCCTGCAATGCTCCAGGATGGAATTTCGGTGACTAAAGAGTTAAGAAATGCTCTAAAAGTATCTCACCCTGATATGCTGAGAATTTGCTGGGATCTCACCGCGAAATGGGTGATTCTTACATACCATATGTTCTGCAAACACTCGCAACAACACAGAGGGGAGCTGGGGATGAAAATCCACCTTGGCTGCTGATTTTCCCATTTTTCTCTGAAGCGATGGAGTTCAATGGACAAAACTGGTGGAAATCCAGCAAATCTCACTCCATAGCACCAGCCTCAGCTTTACCCATGAAGAGTTAAGGCAGAGGTGAGGAGGAGAGACAGGGGGAGCCAGGGCTCTCCCCAGACTTTGCCACCCACTGCAACATCTGCTATCAGAGATGCATTGTCCTCAGTGTCACCTCCCTGGCCTTAGCTTCTCCATCTTACAATGGGGCAGGGCAATAGAGGTGGGAAATCTTGGAGGAATGTCTGGAAATGGGCTGTCACAACACTTCAGTCTGAAGGAAATACTGCAGCACTCTCAGAGGATGTAAGACTGGACCCAACGATAACACTGGAAATGGTTTTAGAGAATCAGAGAATGATCTGGGTTGGGAGGAACCTTTAAAGCTCATCTAATGCAACCCCTTGCAGCCATCAGGGTCATCTTCAACTAGACCAGGTTGCTCAGAGCCTCAAACAACATTACCTGGAATAGTTTCAGAGGTGGGGCATCTATCACGTCTCCGAGCAACCTGGGCCAGAGTCTCCACACCCTCAGTATAAAAAATGTCTTCCTTAGATCTAGTCTAAATCTCCCCTTTTTCTTCCGGTTTGTTCTTCCCTCCGCAAGTGGTAGCTAGTACATTGCAACAAACTCTAGATCAGATACCAAAAAAGACAAGGCAGATGAATGTTTACAACATTCATAAGTTGAGGTAAATAGAATCACAGAATCAACCAGGTTGGAAGAAACCTCCAAGATCATCCAGTCCAACCTATCAGACATTTCTCTTGCTGCGAACTTCTGCTTGCCACAGACACAATGCCAGGCAAATCCATCAGATTTCTTTACCTTAACTATGCTGGGCATGCAGAACAATAGAATCATAGAATGATTTGGGTTGAAAGGAATCTTAAAGATCATCTAGTTCAAACTTCCCCACCATGGGCAGGGACACCTTACACTAGACCAGGCTGCTCAAAGCAGCCTTAAACACCTCTAGGAAGCAGAACCACAACCTCCCTAGGCATTCAGTTCCAGTGTCTCTCCATTCTCACTGTAAAGAATTTTTCCTAATATCCAGACTAAATCTGCCCTCTTCCATTTCAAAGCCATTGCCCCTTTGTCCTGTCACTACAGGGCCTTCTGAAAAGTCTCTCCCCAGCTTTCCTGTAGGCCCCTTCAGGTATTGGAAGGTCACTCTAAGGTCTCCCCAGAGCCTTCTCTTCTCCAGAATCTGCACATCATGCTGCAGAACATCACTGTCACCATAAAGTTGCCTATTTTACAGCTGCAAAGCCAGCTACGCAGTAAGTTTTATATTGTTTCTTGTCCACTGAATTTTTATGCAAGAGAAAACTCACTATTGCACTAATTTCACTGCTGCACTAATAAATGCAGACAGAAATACTCTGGAGAGAAAAACACACAAAAAAAAAAGAGAACAAAACACAAACTAGAATGAGTAAACAACACCTTGTGGCATTGCTATTGTGAATTTACCTCTTCAAATGCTTCCACAGCAAGAATTCGTTCTCGATGAAAAACACAGAATCGTACAGGTTGGAAAAGACCTCTACGACCATTAAGTCTCACCTTCTACCCAACACCTCCATGACCACTAGACCATGTCCTGAAGTGTCATATCTGCTTGTTGGTTGTGTCTTTTGAGACCTCCAGGGATGGTGACTCCACCAGGTGACTCCCTGGACAGCCTGTTCCAATGCCTGACCGCTCTTGCAGGAAAGAAATTGCTCCTGATATCTCATCTAAACCTCCCCTGAAGCAGTATAAGGCTGTTACCTCTTCTCCCAAGTAACCAATGACAGGACAACAGGACAACACCAACCTCCCACAAACCTCCTTTCAAGGAGCTGTAGCAAGCAACAAGGTCTCTTCTCAACCTCCTCTTCTTCAGACTAAACAATCCCAGCTCCTTCAGCCTCTCCTCATAAGACTTGCCCTCCAAACCCCCCATCACCAGCTTCATTGTCCTAACAAAGAGAATATAATCATCTAATTTTAGTGTTTGCAGGCCAGTATCTGCTCTACATATTACAATTCACAGGATTTAGAAGTTAATTTACATACTTTGTCTGGCCCAGTTTCCCCTCTAAGAATTTACAAGTAATACTTTTCCCCAATATGAAACCTTTGTTCTCTGCTGCAGTAACAGCGAAAATAAATAAATAAATCAATAAAAATCTATACAAAACTGGAAAAAGTCTTGGAATGTTCTTGTGCTGGTATCTTCACAAAAATAGCCTGGAAAAATACAGGAACTCTGATGATCTTTTCTCAGTATTGCTTATTTTAAATGCTACTCGCAACACTGGGAGGTAAAAAATCGTTCCTAACAAACAACAAATTCTGAAGGTGATGACATCCCTTTGCAAACAGTAGCTGCTGCCAACAACTAGCCACACATTTTTTTTCTTCCTCTTTACCATACCTACAGTTTTAAGGAACCCCCCTTTTAATTAGAGAGAGAACACATGAAATGGGAGGCCACAGGATTGCATCCTGAAAGCCACATGCACAGCAAATAAATCACGCCTTTTTGTGATCACAAAGCTGATTCTTTCATTATCAAAACCAAAGAAACTAAAAACCTGACCCCATCATAGCATCCAAAACCAAATCAAAACCCAACCAACACAACCTCCAAAATCAAAGAATTATGGAATGGTTAGGGTTGGAAGGGATCTTAAAGATCATCTACTTCCAATCTCCCCAGAGTAGGCAAGGGCACTTTCCACTAGCCCAGATTGCTCAAGGCCCTATGCAACTCGGCCTTAGACACTTCCAGAGAGGGGGCATCCTTCTACCAGCTGTCTCACAACACTCAGGAAGTAATGGGGAGAGGGGGAAATGGAAAGAAGGGCAGGAACATCATAAACCCTAACTCCGAACTGAACCTCTGCATCTCAGGCTGGGTAACTCATGCTGAAATCATCAGCTGAGAATTAATCATCAGCTTTTAAAACAATTGTTGTTAACTTCAGACATACAAATTGTGTAATGCACTTCTTGCAGAGGTATACAGCAATATGGAAAACGTGAAAGCACACATCCACTTGACTGTCAAAACGCTCATTCCAGGGTGCTCAGAATGCTTTTCAAGCTAAATTATCGTGTACAAATATAGGCAATATGACATTCTGAGGTGAAAGAGCTGGAGGGGGTTGGAAGAGGTTGGTTACTTACAATTGGGCTTTTTCTTCCCTTATTTGAAGCATCTGATTCTGAGAGTTAACATATCCTCTGAGATGAGTCTCTAAAGCTTGTGTCTCAATATGCTGCATATTCAGTACAAAATGAATTAAGAGATTACACACTGAAGGTCAAATAAACATCTACAAGGACTGGAAACAGTTTGATAGCAGGAAAGAAAAATCTTAAACCTAAAAGAAAATAAAATGTGTCACTGGAATACTGCTGAAGGGTGAACCAATGCCCTACAAGAGCTATGTTAATTTGAGATGCTGTATCTTGCCAGATGCCCATCACAGCTTGATCATAGATTCACAGAATGGTTTGAGTTGAAACGGACCTTAAAGATCACCCAGTTTCAAACCCATCACCATTGGCAGGGACACCTTCCAATGGACCAGGCTGCTCAAGGCCCCATCCAACCTAGCTTTGAACACCTCCAGGGAGGGGGCATTCACAACCTCCCCTGGCAACATGTTACAGTGTCTCCCTACCCTCACTGTAACAAGTTTCTTCCCAATTTCCAGTCTAAATCCACCCTCCTCAGGCTTCAATCCATACCCTCTCCTTAATCACTACAAGCCCTCAGAAAAACTCCCTACCCATCATCATCCCCAGCTGCAATGAATGACAAAAAAAAAGCTGAAATGACAAAAGGGATCCTTTGAACTGTTACTTGTGAACCAGTTGCACGCACTCACACACGGTGGTGCAGAGTGCAAAACATGGCAAGTCTGGAAGTTGGTTCCTGAGCAAACCAGTTGCTTTGGGTTGTTAGAAAAATCACCTGAGGAGAGGGAAGGAGGAAGGGACAGAGACAGTGAGATAGGAGGGAGGGGGAGAAAGGGGAAGGGAGGGGAAGAGGGAGGGAGACGAGAGCCCATTCCTCCCTGCACCGACCCGCAGCCCTGAGCGGCTGCAGCTTTTCAGGGAGACAAAGCCGGTGGCCGCGCAATGCCAGCCCGCAGAACGTAAGGCATAGATAATGCATGCACACAGCATGCACTCCACACTCGAACTGTTTATCAGATTGTAACAGCACTGCGGCATCCAGGAGCGTGGATGTGCTGTTTTGTTCACATTTTAATGTGCCATCTTGCAGTAGATGCTTGCACAGCAGAGTAAATACAATCTCTATATATACCCTGCGTGGGCGTCAGGGGTTATTTCTGACTGTCTTCATTACACTTCATTGCCAATTTAAATGTTAAAAAAAAAAAAAAAAATCAACAAAAAACCACACACACAACCCTCAACAATTCTCTAAGTGATTTCAGTCTGATTTTTATAATTATTTCCAGAACCTTTTCATTATGCAATTTCAGACACTTATTGAAAGCTCTCTCTCTCTTACAAAGTTATCCTTGATGCAAGCCGAGCAAACCAGACAAGCTAAACCTTCTCCTCTTCCTTCTTTATTAATAAACACAGACATGAATGACATTCACAGTGTTTAGCCCCGAGAACAGTTTAATAATAATGCTGCATCTTGCTTTATAGGGAGGGAGCTAAAAAGGAAACTCGAAGGCTAATAGGTACAAACATTGTGCTTCAATTGCAACAAATAAATAGTGCTGAAGTGAGGGAAGGTAACTGATAGCAGCAATCTGAAGGATGTGGGTTCTGGTAACCCTCAAGCTAAAGCCGATTAGGTTTTGTTACATAGGTCCTTTGTGTATTTTTGTGCTGCTGTACCACTTAAATTGACCTCTACAGGCTTGTGCATTGCTTTCAGCATTTAATGGCTTCACATTTTAAACCTAACTTAGGCTAGCAAAAAAAACGCAAAACAAAAAAAAAAAAAAAACAAAAAAAAAACCCCACCCAACAACAAAGAAAAAATTCCCTCTCCAACCTGGCATGTGTTAAACTCACCTGTGAAAAGGGAGGGCATAAGAACACCATGCACTGAGGGACCAGGGAATGCCAAGCAATTAGTAGGATGGCAGGAGGATGTGTGAGCTTTCAGGAGGGATGCTGGGGCTCAGAAATGGAATTTACACTTGCATGCACCAGGCTGAAATGCCAGGCCATGGCCAGTCCAGCTGCCCACTGAACCGTGATGGATAAACGAGGAGAAGGCTTTTTTGCCTTCCTCACCCTGCAGCAGTCAACAAGGAATGTTCTGAAAGGGACACAGGACTCCCAGAGCAGAGCAACATCACACAAACACAAGGATATACTTCTTCCTAGTACTTCCTTACGTTTGACTGACAATTGCCTGCCTGTAATCAGCTCTACTACAACAAAACTCAGCAAATCTAAACAAAGTCTGTTGTAAATCCAGCTACTTCATAGAATGGGTTGGGTTGGAAGAGACCTTACAGATCATCTGGTTCCAGCCTGCTACCACAGGCAGGGATGCTATCTACTAGATCAGGTGGATCAAGACCCCATCCAGCCCAGCTCTGAACACTTTCAGGGCTGGAGCCTCCACAACTTCTTTGGACAACCTGTTCCAGTGCCTCACCATCCTTGTGGAGAAAATTTTTCTCCTAATGTCTAATCTATATCAAGCTTTATTTTGATTCACCCATTCCAACCCAGTGTTGGTCTGCATTTCTTCTCTGCAGTGTCACCTCTTTGCTCTGTCTTATGATGTTTTAAAAAGCAAAGATCTAAGCAGTTTATTTATGACGGGTCCTCTGAACTTGACGATACAAAGAAGCTCAACCACCATGTCCACATAAAACAGTCCTTCCCATGCTGGAACAGGCTGCAGCTGCCACGAAAGACAGGCTCAAAAACACCCAAATAAAACAACAAAAGGAGGAGACAGAAAAAAGGGAAATTTTGGTTTGAAATTTTCTTATGCTGAAATTCCTTTATGTGCCCACTCAGTAGAACCTGGCCTTAGGGAAACGTCATCAAGTAGCTAAAGGGAAGTTTCAGCCATGATCTAAATATGTATATTTTTCTGGAGCTTCAAGGAAGCAGAATTAGTCAATTTGGCTGCAAGCCACGAAAACATAATTACTTACATGAAGTATGTTTATATCTGTAACTACAATTACTAATAAGAGTGCCCAGCACCATAAATACACAGCTACTGGATGGGCTAGCGGTTTGGGAACAGAGAAGATGCTGGAGATAATTCCCAAAGGAACAGCCAATTCTTCAGAAACAGAACTCAGACATTAAAATCTCATTAATAGGTGTACAATAGTGAAATGCAGTTGGGCACCAGTAAGGAAGGAAGGCAAAATGGTGCATTTTGAGAACACAGGAAAAAAAAGATAATTTGGGTATTGTGACAAGACAAGCAGGAGGAATCTGCTCACAGGGTAACCACCCAACTCCTGCCTTCAGGAGATTCAAAGATCAGTGGAAAACCAACTTCCACTGGAGCAATGAGAAAGCCCAAACCCCCAGAAAACTTCACAGACACTGCTGAGCAGTAACAAACCTTCAAGATATTAAAATAAAAGAATGGTGCATTAAGCGATGTGGTAACTGCAATTTGTCATTTAGCACTGAGAATCTATGGATTTTAATGACAGGGTCTCATTTACATTTAACAATCAGTGTACTAGAACATTTCTGGGAAACTGGGGATATTTTCTTGTCTCAGTAGGAATATATAGAAATTTCTTCTTGATTAACAACAGAGTAAAGGAATTCTGCCCTGAAATCTCAGTCTCTTGGCTTCTCTTTAAAGCTGGATCATCAAACTGCCATCCTGACAAGAAAGCTCTCCAAAATTCAGCTGTTTGCAATAATTACGTATTTAACAATTCTTCCACAAGAATAACATTACAAAGCACCTTACATTTTATTCTTCATTTATACCACACATCTGCTTTTAAAAAAATAAAACAAAACAAAACAACCCACAACACGTTAGCAGCATATCTTCTTCTTAATGATAAGTTTTGGATGTGACTTTCAAAAAAGCACAGCAACTTTGCAGCATAAATCCCACTGATACTCAATGGTTATTTGTGCCCTTCGTGCCTGTAGCCATTACTGAAAATCTCATTCTTTTTCCAGAGCTTTGGAGTTATTCCAGAGGTTGTACAGAGAGAAAGAAATGGCAAGTGTCAGAAGGTATTTTGTATTTTACAGCAATGCTGTGCTGCTTTAGGACAGACATCAAGAATACTGAATGCATGTACTTACAACAATAATGGGGAGTTTAGGACAAAGGGAAAGGCTTGAGTCAAATTCAGCCAGTGAGTTTAGGTCAATCTCTGTTGCATCCACGCTAGCAAAAATGGGATTATCACTCTTCTTCCTCCCCTTGGCTCAAGGGTTGAGCTGCAATGTAGCTACTCATTTCCCAAAAAATACCACTGATCACTACATAGGGGAAACATCTTCTCCCTCTTGAACATGAATAAGTAAAACTTCAGGCTTTAGTTACAGCTAAAAGAAACTGTGGCACAGTTTAACTAGGTCACCTAAAATGTGTTGATTTGGGGGTTTTGGGGTATTTTTTTGCAAGTCCTAATTAGCTTTTATCAAGTAGAGGAAACCCCAACCTTGATTAATGACCATTTTATTTATTCTGAGACACTCTCTGGAACCCTCAGCTCCAGCATCAGCCAAGTTTCCTTAGTGCTTTCCATGGACACATTGGTATCCATGTCATCTACTCTGATTGAGCACCATCACAGATGGGAGTTGCACCAGTGGAGCTCTGAAGTTGGTGTGTAACTGCAGAACACAAGGAAGCTGCAAATGCACTTAAAATTGTAAATGGGCCAGCAAACCATTTTGCAGTGGCTCCTTCTGGTTTCAGGTTTTCCCAAACCATGGAAAGTGCAACATTAACTCATGGATGAACATCCACCAGGTGCTATTCCAAGGAAGAGGCTGATGTCTGAGCAGCTGTATATGAAGCCTGGTTGAATGGCATGACTCTATACCAGGAGTTTTCTTTATTAGATGAGCTAACCTCTGCAGCCTGATCCTCATCACCCCCACCGACATCCTTGGGAGCTGAGCACCTACAGCACCCTTACACAACTGGGCCATTAACTATCTTCTTTCAGCTTTACTTTCTGTGAAAATAAGATTCAAAGATCTGATAGAGAACATCAGTTGTATATAACAGGGCCACAGCCGTTGCTTTTGCAGAGAAACCAGCTAAAATTGAGGGCTATCAAGAGCCTTTAGCACTTGTCCAGAATTACACAGATGTGTGATGTTTCTATCTTAAATTTCCGCATACTGCAAAAGGGATTTTTTACAAAGCAAAGTACACAGGAGTTTGTTCATAACAGACTTGCAAGTTGTGTGGTTATTTTTGTCATTAACTGAGAAGCAAACTAGAAAGAAAGAAAAGAAAAAAAATATGCTCCAAACATCTGCTTAGAAATTGCTTACAATCAAGCTTTTCACAAAGCCTTATCTTTTTGTTCCCTCCTCCTCCCTTCCACACCATCACTCCTTACTTGCTAGTTTAGTATCATGAACATGTGTGCACCTGCTGATTTGGCTGTATTATTTGTTTAAACCCAGGACAACTCTGGGTAGCTGTACCATCAAGAATTTTGTGGTATATCAACCTTCCAGGTGAGCCTGTTGCATACAAGGGCACTGCAAGCAGCAGAAGCTCCATGTGAACTGCTCTTCTCAGCTCCTCAGACCCAGTGGCTGTCAGCATTGTGGTCACTTCCAGCACCTAGCCAGCTTGTGCATATCCACTGCATGTTACCATCTGCAGCTTGAAACATAGCCTCTGTGCCAGAAATGCAAGGGATCCAAGGTAGGGGAAGCCAGGGAGACAAATCAAACAGACAGGCAGTACCCAAGCTTTCCTGCCAGGACCATTACAGGCCAGTGTAATCATCCAACCCTGAAGAGATACTCACACTCTTCCAGTAATGGTTCAAATGTTTGAGCTGGAGCTGTGTTTACCAACTGCACAATGAGACTTTGATGATCACGACTGCTAGATTTGCTTCTCCTTTAAAGCAGCACTGCTGCCTGCACAGCACCCAACTTGTCAGATGCTTAAACCTGTACCATGATATTGAAGAAGCACCATCACCAGAGAGCGTCACAGCCCAGAGCTGCATTTCTTGGAGGAGGCAGTGTGAGCACAGAATCAGAGTGCTTCGAGTTGGAAGGGACTTTAACGATCATCTAGTTTCAACTCCTCTGTCACAGGTGGGGACATCTTCAACTAAAGCAGACTGCTCAAAGCCCCATCCAGCCTGGCAGTTGGAGGGAGTGGGCATCCGCAATTACTCTAAGCAACCTGAGACAGAGCCTCATCACCTTCACAGTGAAGAATTTCTTCCTAACAGCCAATCTCAATTTCTACTCTTTCAGTTTGAAACTATTACCCCTTGTCTTATCCCTGCACTTCCTGGTAGAGTCCTCCTCATCTTTCCTGCAGGCCTCTTTGAAAGCCACCAGAAGGTCTTCCCGGAGCCCTCTCTTCTCCAGGCTGAACAAACCCAACTCTCTCAGCATGGTCTCACAGTAGCAGGCTTCCAACTCCTCCCATCATTGTTGTGGCTTCCTCTGGTGCCACTCCAACAGGACCATGTCTCTCCTGTGCTGAGGACTCCAGAGCTGCCCCCCCCTGCAGGTTGGGTCTCAGCAGAGAGGAGGGGCAGAATTCCCTCCCTCTTCCTGCTGCCCACACTGCTGGGGATCAGTCCAGGGCGGGCAGTGCACAATGCAGACTCACATTCAGCTTTTTGCTGACTACCACCCCAAAGTTGATCTCCACAGGGCTGCCTTCAGATGTCTGCTGCATCTCCAGCTCTCCTTTCAGGGACAGCCTATCATCCAAATAGTTGGTTGGTTTTTTTTGCTGTGCT
The DNA here is from genome assembly GCA_013400475.1 of Tricholaema leucomelas. Classification (NCBI taxonomy): domain Eukaryota; kingdom Metazoa; phylum Chordata; class Aves; order Piciformes; family Lybiidae; genus Tricholaema lacrymosa; species Tricholaema leucomelas. Next base: position 2,735,814 of record WAAF01015816.1, read on the forward strand.
ACCTTTCTGCCCAGAGGAAAGGAGCAGCAGTACACTGCAGAAGATGAGCTGTCACTCCTCCTGCCCTGAAACAAGCATTAGCTGCAACCTCACAGCAGCCTTCACATCCCAGCCTGCACTCTCACCACAAACCCAGCACGTGCTCCCAAACCCCAACTGACTGGGTCAAATGTGGACATCTGGAAAGAGACTTCTAACTCTTGATTAGAATTGCTGATCTGGTATTAACTGAGCTGTGTATCATTTCCATATGCCCTTGATTCCTTCTCTTAACAGTTGTGTTCTTGGACCTACTTCAGATACATTTTGAGACTCTCTCAAGAGAATGCACCTGAGTTGTTGAACCAAGACCTTGAGTAGACTCGCTGCAAATACACTGTTCAACCCACTTAATCCTTAATTAGGGCTTCACTTTTTAATGTAAGCCTTCAATAATCTGCTCAGGAGAAAGTGTAAAAAGCAGACGCCAGGCTAACAAGGACCTTCTTTACATGCATCTCTACTGGTGTGGCTACACCATTACTACCTGGCTAGGGGAAGGTGTCCTTGTCTATGGCAAGAAAGTTGGAACTAGATGGTCCCTTCCAATCCAAATCACTCCACTATTCTATGATACTCTGCTTTTGCAGTCACATCACCCTACCAACCACTCAGCAATTACACAAATACAGCCTATTCTTGTGACAAATAACAGTGTGCACCCCTGAGACTGAACTGCACTATCCACCACAGTAAGAAGGCAGAGGAGCCACCCTTTACCAAAACACTTAACCTACCAGCAAAATTGTACATAAAGCCAACTATCTACACAAAAGATAACTGACACTTGCTTTGAGCTAGGGGAATAATCGTATCTCCTTCACGTCTTGCACTGTTACACTGTGAATCCAGTGGTTTTATGCAGAAGAGACCAAAGAACAATCAACCTGTCAGTACTGTTGTAGGAAGGAGGGAACTGGCTCAAGAGAGGCTCTTCCAGCTTTACAGTCAGATCTACATGCCAGGCCTTCATTGTTTCCACGATACTGTTTATACAGTTCTATTAAACTCACTGGTAACAGCTTATCACCATAATTAATTGAAGGAGGTGGAAACCAGAGTAAGGATTAAAGAGAAGTTTCATCAACTTAACTAATGTGAATGCATCAAGAGTGTGGCAAGCATGTCATGGGGGTTCTCCTCCCTCTCTACTCTGCCCTGGTGAGGCAACATCTGGAGTATTGTGTATAGTTCTGGGCTCCCCAGTTCAAGCAGGATGAGGACTTGCTGGAGAAGTTAGAGAAAAGGGCTACAAAGATGATGGACTAGACCATCTCTCTTATGAAGAAAGGCTAAGGGAATTGGGGCTTTTTAGTCTGGAGAAGAGAAGACTGAGATGGAAAGTCATCAACACTGATCAGTACTTAAAAAGTGGGAGTGAGAAGGATGGAACCAGGTTTTTTGCACTGGTGCCCAGTGACAGGACAAGGGGTAATGGGCACAAACGTGAACATAAAAAGTTCCACCTAAACATGAGGAGGACCCGCTTTGAGGGTGACAGTGCAGTGGAACAGGCTACCCAAAGAGCTGGTGGAGTCTGCATCTCTGGACACATTCAAGACCTGCCTGGATGTGCTCCTGTGTGACCTTCTCTAGGTGAACCTGCCTTGGCAGGGGGATTGGATTCAATCTCCAGAGGTCCCGTCCAACCCCTACCATACTGTGATTATGTGATTTCATCCAAAGGTGGCTTCAGGAAACAACTGAATCCTCCATGTGATGCTGCTGTCCTTGGTTGCAAAGCTGCTGAACATAGGGAAGAGACAGCACTTCGCATTTTGGCATGTCCAGCTTGTTCTCCATTTGTCTGCACAGAGACTAAACAGCCACCAGTGGGAATTAGCAAAGGCTTGAGTTTCAACACAAAATCTGTGCTTTAAACAGCAATTTTTAGAAATCTCTTGCAACATTCTGACTTAATCAAACCCAAATGTAAAACTTCTTAGATACAAAACATGTGCAACCAGTAGGAACAACAGATGGAACAAAAACTTTTTAAAAAATTGTAATTTCAGACTAAATCCTCCAGATCATTTCATTACTCTATTTAATACCTTGCAGGTGCATCCTCTGCTGAGAGAGCAGCCTGCCAAATAGTCCAAAAGCAGCCTCGACCAAAGGTGGTCAGTGAAATCCCAACTACTTAGCACACATTCGGTCACCAGCACAAAAACAAGGAGCGTGCCACTGACTGCCCCACTGAGGGGGCTGGATGGCTTCAGATTTTGTGAAGTAACAGAATTCACAGAATCATAGAACTGTTTAGGCTGGAAAAGACCTTTAAGGTCATTAAGTCCAACCACTACCATGTTCCTTGCATCTACATGGCACTAAAACCCCTCCAGGGATGAGGACTCCAGCACTGCTCTGTGCAGCCTGCTTCAGGGCTTGACAACTCTTTCAGGAAGAAATTTTCACCCCTGTCCAACCTAAACTTCCCTGGCACACTTCGAGGCCATTTTCCTCTCATCCTGTCACTTGCAACTTGGAAGAAAAGTCCAACACCTACCACACTCCAACCTGCTTTCAGGAAGTTGTAGAGAGTAAGAAGGTCTCCCCTCAGGCTCCTTTCCTCCAGGCTGAACAACTGCAGTTTCCTCAGCTACTCTTCACAGAACTTGTTCTCCAGATCCTTCACCAGCTTTCTTGCCCTCCTCTAGGCAAGCTATATCAGCTATTTTCAGCCTCAGAAGGAAAACTGGAAAAAATTACACTGAACAACCTCAGCTTCCAGTCAGCTCCAGCAAAACAGAGACTCATATTGGACAGCTCTGGATATCTAATGCCACTATGTTCTCTAGATAAATGAAAAAATAATTAAATCCAAGGGTCTTGAAAGGACAGTGAGACTTTGTCAACCTGGAATGGAAATTCTGAATAGGGATATTGGAAACATAGAAATAGTGAAAGAATATGAACCTGTGCACCTGAACTTCAAATGGTTTCTCTTTCTTGCATGCACTTGAGTTAAAAAAACAAAGCTACCTTTGTTAAAATGAGACCCTTGCACCTTAGGGAACCATCTCTGTCAGGGCAGGGCACACGACCACCATGATACCTTCAGCTTTTTTGCTCTTCACAACCAAAGTCCTGTCCAAACCCAACCAGCTCAGAAGGAATCTGCAGAAACTACCAAAACCAAAATCTTCTTTGTTGAACACAACTTATCCTGGGCTCAGCAAATAAAAATTCACAGGAAATACATTTACCAATATAACAACTGAAGAGTATTTTCCTCCAAATGAATCTAAATTCAAGACTGCATGCAAAGAAGCATCACCCGAGCCACTCAAATGCCTTCTTTGGACCATGAACAAGACAAAGCCTTGCTCCGGTTGCTTCACCAAAATTCATCCAGTTCAGTGCACCTAAAGATTACAGGAAGGCTACTCTCACATAATCAAGGCTGATGGGCAATTTTGTATTCACTTGCAGATTACAGATGCCTCTCACACCATTACTTTAATACTTACTATAATGCATTTAAATGACACAAAGGTCCACAGGCATCTGGGATTTGTTTTTTGATGTATTTACCAGCATGTTGGTAGGCTTGATGCATGTTTTCCAGAGGCATGTTTTTAAAACTACAGAAATTATGCTTTGTTCTGTCTTAAAAGTTCCTAAAATATTTGGCTACATACCTAATTCCCAATTGATGGATAGCCCTTGTCTTTTATGTGCCATCTTGTAATGCAATAAATTTTGCTTCAATCATCTTTATCTGTGCACCAAGATGTGGATACAGAAAATCTGACATGAAAATAAAAAAAATAAATTAAAATAGAAGTTAATTTAACAAATTAGTTGCTCTGAGAAGAACTGTTTTATGACCTGGAAAACACACTTCCTATGAGAGACTCGAGGAGATAATCTTATTTTAGCTTATTGAAAGGTAATTTAAGTGAGGAATAATTATGAAGTACATTTACACAGGCAGCATGTAGATTAAAGACCAGAGACAAAGCTGTGAGAGCTCAGAGTCATGGCCTTCTGCTTCCAAACTGGAAACGCAGTTAATAAAAAGCTGTGATTCTAACCAGAAGTTAATATTCTACCTCAAGTGACAGTGCAGGAAGTTTTGAAAGCGTAGCCTGAGCACCCACCAGTCAGAAAACAAACAGAAAGACCTAACATTGCTTACTCCAAACTGCAGTACAGTTTATAATGCCTGTGTTTCTGCAGGCTTGCTTTTCTGAATTTACATGGAGATTGACTCCTTACAGAAAACTCTTTTTTAAGATAACACTATTTGCCAACCTTCCTTCTCATTGTTTAGCATCATCATTTCCCCTATTCATTTACACACTCTCTGCTGATGGTATTCATAGAATTATTTTAGTTGGAAAAGACCTTTAAATCCAACCATTATCTAACTCTACCAAGGCTGATGCTAAACCATGTCCCTCAGCCTTACATCTCTTCTCTGTTAAATGCCTCCAGGGACGGGGACTCAAACACTTCCCTGGGGAGCCTGTTCCAGCGTTTGAGAACCCTTTCAAGGAAATGTTTCTTCTAATATCCAACCTAAACTTCCCCTGGTGCAATCTGAGGCAGTTTCCTCCTGTCCTACCACATTACTTGAGAGAAGAGACCGACCCCTGCTTCACTCTAACTTCCTTTCAGGGAGTTGTAGAAAGCCAGAGGTCTCCCCTTCAGCCTCCTTTTGTCCAGGCTGAACAATCCCAGTTCACTCCTCATGAGACTTGTGCTCTAGATGCTTCACCAGCTTTGTTGCCCTTCTCTGGACCTGCTCCAGCACCAAAATGTCCTTCTTGTAATGAGGAGCTCAAAATAAAACCCAGTATTCAAGGTGTGCCCGGACCAGTACCAAATAAAGGAGGAGAAACAGAAATCCTCTGAATTCTTGTCCTTCTCCTCCCCTTCCACCCCTCCTCACACAAACATTTTCCTTAACAAAGAATGATCCCAACAATTGGCCATTTCCCACCAGGGAACATCACCAGCATCCAAAATGGACTTCAGAATGCACTGAATTCCTGGCTGCCATTCCTCCAGTAGTGCTTTCCTGGTTTGTTCTCCTCAGCAAATGGACAGGTGCCCACACCTAGGAGCATGATCTGACATCCATAAAGCTGACAGTACTGTCCACAGATGCTTAAAGCCTACCATCACATGCTCTGTTCTCAGGAAAGAAGCCCCCTGTTTTCAATAAAACAGTCTCTCCTCTGCAGGATCCAGCTCTCTGCATATATCTGCTAACAACATCTCAGCATTTCTCCACCCCCTCCCCATGTTTCTCTTTTTTTTCAAGCTCTCCAGCATTTGTTCTGGGATCTAATTAAGGTCCCTTATCACCACGGCAAGAGGGGGGCAAGGTCTAACAAAACAGCATTAATGAACTGATTGTTTTCATTGGGCACATACTGAGTTATAATCCCCAAGCCTGGTACATATCTGCACTGGGAAAGCAGGAAAAAAAATAAAATAAAACCACCCAAACCAAACCCAAAATCTAACAAAGTCTTGCATTCTTTACATTTTTTAAGACTTTAACTGGAAGCCTATGGAAAACTGGAATGATTCAATAGCACCTGAGAGCTTATTTTTAAATGGGAGATTTACTCCAATTAGGACAGGCAGCTTCATGGCTGGCTTAAAGGTTGAACTCCATGATCTTAAAGGCCTTTTGCAATCTAAGTGATTCTATGATTTTGTTTTCTCTTATGAATATATGCAAAAGTGTTGCACCTACCATCTGACTCTTCTTCCAAAAGATGAGCCTCCCATAAACTTCATTATTTGGATGCCATTTTACAAGTAATTCAGAACCTCGTCCCACCTTTCTGAGTTATTAAATCTATTAACATCCCAGGATATTGTTATGTAAGTACTGCTCATCTCCATTATGCAGCAGAATTAGAAGACAGCTATTAGAATCAAACTTGCCTTGTTTCATCTCATTCTCTGTGTGAACTCAAACACCAGAAGATAACCTTCAGGGGATGCAGCTTTTGATACTGAAGAGAAAGACAAGTAAAGGAGAGCAGCAGAAGTCCAGGAGAGGGGATAATAGGGGCATTTCAGGTGAGTGTTACAGCAGAGAACGCATGCATTTGCTTGCCCTGCAAGAGTAAATTCTTCACTCCTCTCAATATTTATCTCCTCGTTCTCTCCTTTCATCTTCAACTTCCAGTCACATTCAAAGATTTCAATACCACCTACAGCCAACCTAGATCAACACTTGGAAGGATCTCCTCCAAGAAATGTCTACTTTAAACATTACAGAAATGTTCTTAACTCTGCCCCCTCCTGGTTTAGGTTCAGCTGGCTCCCCAGATGCTTTCTGAAGAAACTGCTAAGAGAGGTCAGCTTTTGACAAGAAACCAGTCCTGGCCAACAGGAATCTGCAGAAAGACCTATCCACCTTTTACTGGAACTGAAATCTTCAAAAGAATATCATGAACTTCTTTAATTAAGTATGATAGTTCACATAAAAGGGAAGAAAGTTTTATAGGCCAAACTTTGAAAGGTTGTCTGATTTTTTTCAGCCTTAAGAGCACGCAATTTGAAACAAGCTTGAGAGAATCTAACAGTTGGCTGGTCCAAAAGGCTTTGACTGCAGTTGTATTTGAGCTGTTTGTCCTTAAAGAACTCATATGTGGTCACCACCTTGTCTCAGTACTGGAGATATGGGTGGTATTTCACTCTCAAGAGCTCACCTCACATCTCCAGGTGCATCCCTTTGTACTCGTTAGCCTGTCTGCCTCAGCTTTCTCTAAAAACTCAGCTAACATTAAGAGCTGCAAGATCCCTCCCAGCCCAAACAACTTTAAATAGCTGCAATAGAATATCATTGCAAATATGTGTCAATGCATACACGACCCACAGACAGTGCTCAGTTTGGAAAGCAGCAACCATGAAGTTTCATCAGCACGAGGCTTTCTGCCCGCTATTCACATTTTGTGCAATAACGTATGTACTGGAAACCTGAATCCCAGATACAGGATAAAATATGATGTTTTACCAAAGGTATGTACACTGAAAGAGCCTGAGGATACCACAACAGGAGCGACAGCAGAAGACGTGAGGAGCAAAACCCAGCAAAAGAGGAAATATTTTTGCTGGAAGAAACACTGAAGTGTTCTTTTAAAGCAGCAGTACTGAGGATCTTCTTCAATACGCTTTCCAAACCTTCATTAATTTTCACAGCACTCCAAAAACATTCACATGTGAGGGTGGCAAGACACTGGAACAGGTTGCCTAGGGGAGCTGCAAATGCCCTCTCTCTGGAAGCATTCAAGGCCAGGTTGTACAAGGTCTTGAGCAACTCAGTCGAGTGGAAGATGTTCTTGTCCATGGCAGGGGGGCTGGAACTAGATGAGATTTAAGGTCATTTCCAACTCAAACCAATATATTATATTAATAATTCCACTACACAAGTGGGGCAAGCAGGAGAGAAACATGATGGCACTGTCCTATGGCCAAGAGAGAAGACAAGATTGGTGCTACGGATGGGATTCGAGTTTGCTGGTTTAGACGCTCAGAGCACCAAGTGATGTCTCCTGTGCATTTTAAATGCAAACCTACTTCCCTTGTCACTTGTTCTATCATAACACATTTTGGAAAACAAAAAAAGCTAATGCCAAAGAGGGAGATGGTAACTTGAGTCCACTTTTTGAGGGCATAGGTTCAGATCCCACTTCCTTGTGAAATACCAGCCTGCCCAGCTCAGCCTGCTAAACAATAAAATACACTGTGGTGTGAGTTCTGCTCAGAAGAGCATCAAACAGTGCATGTACTGCTCATCATATGTTGTTTGCTCTCTCATGCTCTGTGCGGGAGAGAAGCACTTGCAGTGGAGGTGATGTTTTTTACTAAGTGAAGTGTCTGCAGGCAGAGTGGCAAAAGACCATAACACACAACTTAGAAGAACAAGAATACATGTGACTACATGCTTATGCTAGATGGCAAAGACAAAGAAACACTCTTTCCATCCAAAGCAGCATGTTTTGTATCTGTCCTTTGCTCCCATGTTCATGGTCCTGCTATCCCAAGCAAGTGCTTGTTCCAAGACAGTTTTTTTTAACAGAGTGGGTTATGACTAGAAAGTTCTCTGTGCCAAAGAAGCAATGCTGCCAGCTATAGTCTTGATCTTGAAGACTTGCTAGATCTTTTAGCTACCATATGCAGAAGGCACTCACTTTCCCAAAGATAAAGATATCAAACTCCATTCAAAATTAAGCAAGAGGCTGATAAAAGATTAAAAACTTGGACAGGCTGCAGTGGGCTATGGCACAGTGAGATGCACCTCATCTTTCTCACCCTAGTCTCACCTAACAGCTGAGGACTATAAGATAGTTCTGGTTGGAAAGGTCCAAGATCATTGAGTCCAACCATCGGCCCGACACCACCATGGCCATTAAATCATGTCCCAGAATGCCTTGTTCAGACATTTCTTGAATGCCTTCAGGGATGGTGACTCTACCACCTCCCTAGGCAGCCTATTCCAATGCCTGACCACTCTTGCAGTCATTTTTCCTAATATCCAACCTAAACCTCCCCTGGCACCATGACCTGCTGCACTACACTGCTGTTACACAGCCAAAGAGAACTGAAAAACTCAAATGAGGTCATCATCCACCATTATGACTTCTAACCCCTCGTGATAGCAGAAATTACCACTCAAATGTTCTTCTGTGCTGGAGCTCTGCATCACCATCTGAACTAGAAACACTCCTCAGCTATGGATCAAACAGACAGACTTCCCAACAGAGACCTCATCATAACTGAAATGCTTCTGTTGTTCTCCTTACCTCACCAACAAAGCCTACATGTAACTTGGTTTGGGTTTAAATTTTAGAGGCTGACTCTCATCATGTTTCTTACAGAGAAGTCTGCTCAATCTAGTTTTATTGCAGGCACACCCATAATGCAACTACTTATTAAAACACATCATTAGTGGCTAACCTTCCAAACTAAAAATGGCTGTGAAACTCTGAATAAGGCTATTCATCCATAAAACAAGTGATTTTTTGGCTCAAGCTCTCCCCGAATGCAAATCCACTTCTGTTGACAAATGCCACACAATTACAACTCTGGACTGTTGACTTTATTTACCCATTGTGATTTGAATTCCAGGAGTTCTATGTTCACAGAGCCTCTACTCTACACATACATTTGGAAAATAAACACAATCTATAGAGGTAGTAAACAGATTTGTAATGAGTGTTGCTTATCCCTGTCAACTGCACTGATGAGTAATGCTGTTAAAAAGGATCAGATCGCCCACCAACTACAATCACAGCATTCCCATGTCCAAAAGCCACGTGCTTCTCCAATTAATTGCTCAAAACTAATTGTCAGATGTAATTTTCAGTCAGCAGTTTCTTCTTCCTTCCTACTCCTTAATATATTCCTTTTGCACACATTCCCCACAGCACCTGACTTGCTCAGCAATCTTTCCTCCCTTCCTTACACACTCATGCATTATGTCTTAGACCTAATCTCTCCTCACAGCTTTTGAGCAGAGCTCTTCCAGGCAGCTGACATTTAAATAAGCTCTGTATTGACTTTCCTCTGCTGTACCTCAAGTCCTCCTTGTTTTCCTTATGTTCATATTCCAATTCAGCTTCTGTGCAGCTCCTTCTGAGGGTAAGGGGAGCAGAGCTCGACTGATAATCAATAAACACCTTTACCCTGTGATGCCTCAGACGTAAAGCCCAGAAGGAGATTCCTCTCCCTTTGCATATTCACTATTTTGGCTAAAAAGGCCAAAAAAATGGCTTTCCCAAATCTCCAGCATGTTACAGACCACACTAAGCCTGTGAACTTTCCTTTAACTCACGTTAAACCGATACAACTTTTAATTAAAAAAGTAATTTTGAAAAATTGCTTGTGCGGTGCAGAAGGTGCTGCTCAGACAGCATCACTGATCCCTGGAGTTCTGCAGCCTTGAGTTTAATAAACCGAATTTTCAAAGGTAAACACAGCTTGCATCAGCACAAACCCTCTATTTTAGACTCAGATTTCCCACCCGTTTCTTTTTTAGCCAGAAGAGAATGTTTTCAGAGTGCCACACACTAAACATGGCAGTGGTGTCAGCAGACACTAGTCGTGGGTCCAGAGAAAGGTCTTATGAGAAGCAGCTGAGGGGACTGGGAGTGTCCAGCCTGGAGAAAAGGAGGCTGAAGGGAGACTTCCTGACTCTTTGCAACTCCCTGAAAGGTGGCTGAAGCCAGGCTGAGGCTGGTCTCTGTTCACAGTAACCAGCAAGAGGATGAGAAGAAACAGCCTTGGGTTGCACCAGGGGATGTTTAGGTTGCATATTAGAAGAGACTTTTTCACTGAAAGGGTTCCCAAACACTGGAACAGGCTGCCCAAGGAAGTGGTTGAATCACCATTCCTGGAGATGTTTTACAGCTGTGTAGATGTGGTGCTTAGGGACACGGTTTAGCACCAGGCTTGGGAGAATTGGATCATGGTTGGACTCGATGATCTTAAATGCCTTTTCCAGCCAAAATGATTCTGTGTTTCCAGACCCAGGAGGAGCTTTGTCCACCTGCCAGCCAAGGCAGCCTTGCCTCAGATGGAAAGAGGATGGCAGGCAAGACAGCACCTCTCCCCTGTTCCACCCAGCACCAGCATGGCTGTAAGGACAGGAGGCCCTGGGTACAGAAGGGGAGGTACAAAGAGTCACAATCCCCCTGCCTGGTGCTGAAGAAAAGGCCAGGCACAAGAACTGCCATGAAACCTATACTTGAGGCTGTGTGCAGTCATATGCTCACACAGCAGCTCCTGCCTTCTACAACTGTAATTCAGGATTTATTTTGCCTAATTCCTTATTTCCTGTAGCAGGTAATCCAGCAGCAGGGAAGGGCAAAGGTGAGAACAAAAATAAAATAAAAATCAAACCCAAATATTTTGCCCTAGGCAGAACCAAATCTAAACATTCTCAGGTTTCCTTCTGTTTGTTTTCATAACCTTTCACCTGTTGTTTTTGCAAATTCTTTTAAATTAATCATTTGATTTATCATTAGTCCAAAAAGATGCCCAATGACTGTCTCATTCCCTCCTTATTCCTCCTTATCAATTCCTCACAAACTATTGCCCATTACCCTGCAGACATGCCCAGGGAAGGACTAGGGAGCCAGGATTCCCAGGTTCATTTCACAACTGCATTTCTAGCAGGTCATTAATTTTCCCATGAGCTGGTTAGCTCCTGGATACAGCTGGGAGAGGTGGGTTGTGCAGCTTTCTCTCATGCTTATACAGCAAATACTTTGTGAATCAGGGCATGCTGTGCTGATCTGAAACACCAAGCATTCTGTTATTATACACAAATAAATACAGCACTTATCATTTCCATCTCTTCTTATATGCATTTCTACTGTTTTCAAACTTCTAATGTTGTTAAAAATAACAAAAGGAGAAAGCTCAAGGTTCTTATGTCTCTTCCACCAGGAAATGGTACCCTGAGATAGTACAAGGGGCAACAGACACAAACAAGCACACAGGAAATTTCACCTCAACATGAGGAAGAACTTCTATGGTGTGAGGATGGTGGAGCCCTGGAACAGGCTGGCTAGAGAGGTTTTAGAGTGTCTTTCTCCGGAGACCTTCAAAAACAATCTGGATGTGTTCCTGTGTGACCTGCCCTTGCTGATCCTGCTTTGGCAGGGGGTTTGGACTCAAAGATCTCCAGAGACCTCTTCCATCCCCTACCATTCTATCACACTGCAGTAGGCCTGCCTGTCATTTTTAACTTCCAGTGAAGCCCAGTGTATTTATAAATGTGTTTCCTCACTCAAAACGTCATAAGAAAGCGACTTTAAAGGGTTTGTTTTCAGCAGCAGTAATACAAACACTGAAACATTCAGTACTACTCATACCAAGTGATGCATTTCGCCTTCATGTCCCTTAACACCACCACTGCTGACTCTCCTGTGAAACTTAACATTGGAAAACACCTTATTTTATCAAACATAAGTTCAAATTTGGCCTCAGTTGCAGCAAATATTTAAGCATGTGCCTAAATATCAAGTGTACAAGCACTCCAGTGAGTTCTGATTTTCAGCTATCTGGTAACACACACAACAAACTCCTGAAGATACAACACCCCTCCTTTATCTGAAGAGCTCCACTCCATAGACCAGCCTTTCACAGCCGTGCCAGCTTCTCCTCTAACAAGCTCTTCACACTTCTTCTTTTTTTTTTTTTTTAAGACTAATAGGCTCCACATATTCATCTCCAAAGAATATAAATTCCCTTCCTCCTTTTCCCTTTTAAATATGTCAGGAAACATTACAAAAAATAACATCTGTGGCACAGTTATGCAAGAAGCAGCATGATAGCCATTAAACTGCACTTTATAAAGAGCGGGCTGAGTTAAAATGAAATACAAAAAGGCAGCTAAAGAAGTTCACCTTAAACCTTGAGATCAGCAAGGATTTCAGCGCTACCTCTCTGCCTTGCTTACTCTAAACTCCCTGTTCTGTTGCTTCTCTTCATGGATGTTTCGTGCCTATTTAAATATCCATGCTGTGAGCAGCACAAACGGACTGAATCTGGCTGAAAGGGCTTAAACATTCAGCAGGAAGATGAAGAATATCCAAAGTGTTTTTAGGATGTGTATACATTTCAGAGTATATGAACAGCACTATACATTTTCTTGCAACACTTAGTGAGCCTTCTCTTTTCACAAATATAGGTCAAGGAAGCTAAATTGTCTTTTTGCCTCAATTCCCGCTTTAAATGCATAAAGAATTAGATTTTTAGGGAGCAGAATGAAAGAAATGGTGTATTTCATGCTATTATATACCCAGCCAAGGCTCCCAAAGGGTTTGTTTGGGCTTTAAAAAAAAAAAAAAAAAAAGAAAGAAAAAAAGCCCTGGCATTTGTCAGACTAAAACCATTTTCCCATTTTCCTTTGGTGTTTGCACAACCATCCTTTCCAGATTTGAATAAATAACATCAAACAAATTCTTTTGACTTCCATTACCACACAATGCACAGAAGTTGCTCAAGGAAAGACAGACCAGTGTGTGAAAAGATTTGATAGCAAAGGACTGTGAGCAGCACTGTGCACAACCATTGTCATATCTGCAAATGTTCATTCCAAGTCCTCTGCTAGCTTCTTATTTCATTTCTGGTTATTGCCCCAAAAGAAAACATTCAAACAGGCACAGAAGACAAGTCTGGGAGCTACCACCACAGAGCTCTGCTTTACCCATAGATAGATGGCAGGGAGGTACTGAAATCATTACCAGAACAACAAAAATCCTGACTAAACACATTGAGTTTTCACCTTGACTCGTCACTTACTGACACTTGCAAATTTAAGTGTGATTTAATGCAGGCCTTTCAGCAAATGCCTGGGCCTAATCATAGCTGAACATAATAGAATTTAAACAGCAATTTCTTCTTCTCCCCACCATGAAATGTCACTCATTATGTCCACTCCAGCACTACCACCTATCCCTTTGTAGGGACCATTCTTCCTCCATTCCCACTTTTGGCTCTTCTGCTGGCATTAAGAAGGCTGAGGATGAACATCCCAAGGCAAAGCCTGCACTTACAGTCTCACATTGAAAATCCTGCCCCTCAGCAGTTAAAAAGTTAATTCAAAACGTTTCTGAATTCATCCTGAAATAGCCTTTAGGCAGTCTTAAACTCACCCTAGTATTTGCAGTGAGAGGATCCAGCATATACAGTCAGATTGTGCATACAGAGGTAAACACAATAAAACAGGTGGCAAGGAGGATGTAGTTAATAGGTAAAAAATAGAGAGGGAGTGGGATACCAAGTGCTTAACACATGAATCAGAATCAGTGATTCCATACACTAGTAACCACCAAACAGTCAGTGCATCAGCCACAAACTTGACATTTGGCTCTGCATCGTGACCAACAGCCATCTTTCCTCCAGAAACGCTTCAGAAGGGTGTCATCACACTATACCTTGTTGATAACAAAGCACCAAATCCCAAAATCCCTCTAAAGAAGTGGAACTGTAACACATGGCTCTTATCTTGACACTGTATACAGGCGTAAAGTATAACCTGGAGGTAAACTCCAAAACGTAACTTTGCACTGCCTAATAGAGCAATAAATTCTGAGTGAGCAATCATGCCAACCAAAAAATTCACCCTTTCAAAACAGAGACTTCCTTGAAATCCTATGGATTGCCCTCCCATTCAGAAATGTTGGGAGTCTTAAAAGATGAGCCTGTCCTCATCTTTTATCAGCCAAGAAAGGAGGCAAGGAATTTGCACAAATTACACAAGGAATTTGCACAAATTAAAGGAAGAAAACATGGACAATAAACAAAATTGGGTTTACTGCTGTACAACCTTTCCATCAAATGGTAAGCTAACCAGATAAATAAGACAAATAAGTGAAGGTTACTGGGTTAGGACAAGGTTTTTTTTCTGAGGGAGGTTTCAGCTGATGGGTTTTCTCCACATTTGCCATGCCTGGCTGGGTTAATGCCACGTGGCTCCTCTGCTTCAGATCAGCTTGGGATAGTAATGGTCCTAAATACCAGTGTTACACATCAGCCATGCTGCCTGTGTCATCACTTGCTGTATTTCTGCACAAGTTGGCAACCTCTGCTCGATTCACTTCAAAATTAATATACTGCACACACAAAGAACCTTAGACAACCACGACATGGACAAGGTGGTTTTGATATAGCGGATTTCCTTAGATACAGACATAAACAAACCACGGGAAATTATTGTGTGCTGCTCCCTCCAGAGTCAGCGGTGTCAAGAAGATAGGGCTTTGCTTGTTTGCTTTAATATGAGCTGAAAAATTATGGTCAGCAGCACACTTTGCTTTCTGATTTCCCCCAAAACTCTACCCATCCTTCCATATTAAAGGCACAGCTATTGATGGAGACCTGCTCATGGCACATAAGCAAAAACTCCACATCACAACTTCTTGCAGCTAAAATAACCCCACTCCCCAAGAGTTTTCTTGACACAAATGAAAACAGCAACCACCCTGTAAAAAAAAAAAAAAAAGTAAGTCTCATTTTTACCCTCGAGGTTCTGAGATGTCTAAAAGCACTAATTACTCAATTTCCTGGAGCAAATTTAAATAAGACCCAGTGTCCACCTGTATGACTACCAAAATACCAGCACAAACCTTAAATTCATATTCAGAGCATTAAAAGACGACCGTGCAGGCTACAGGGGAAAAGTGCTGCTAGCTGCCCAAACAGGTACCACATGTGAAACTCCCACCCACAACCCTTGTTCCAGTGAAGGAGTTAAGTATTTGTCTGAAGTTATTCAACAACTGTGAAGGTCAAGTGTTGTCCTAACTGCCCAGTTGCAAACAAACACACCTTTCATGCAGGCATGTGCTCCAGGCTGCTACCAGCCAGAGAGTAAAAAAAAAAACCTCAGAGAAGAAAAATGAGAGTAAATTGGTAGCAAAGGGTATACACCTGGTCTAGAGTAGAGTCACTGCTTGCAGAGGATCTAGCTGACCCAGCAAGAGACCTGAAAATTGGGGCCAATGCAAGGGATGGGAAAGAACGACTTTTTTTGATGTAGAAAACTTATAGTTTCAGCTAAAATACTAAAAATTAAAAAAGCTTCAGTGGCACTTCTGAAGACTTTAAAAAAAAAAAAAAAAGCTTTGGAAGCTTTAGATTTGAAGCTTCACAAGCTTCTTATGAAAAATGCAAGCTTTGAAAAACTTCTGAAGATTTAATATTCTTACTTTGGGCTCTTCTACTGCCAACAGACTACGGATGCTGTAACTAATAAAAAATAATTAATGTCAATAAACAGGCCCTTCATAAGGCTTCAGCTTCTCTTCTCCATCAAAGACCCAAGTCATTCACTGGGACATGGCACAGGAAACAAAATCCATGCTTCAAGCTTGTCTTTTCTACATTTGGTTCTTTTGCACTAAAACTCACCATCAAAAACCTTCCAAGTGCAAAGAAAGGAATTTAATTTTTTTTTTGTAAGTACAGCTCCAAAGGCAGCTCCCCAGCGTGGTAGAGACCTTACCTAGAACACAACTGAGAAAGAGCTAGGAGTTTGTGCACAAGCCAAGGTCTCTCACAGGCAATGAAATGACCAGGCAGTCTCTCAGTAGTGGTCCACATAGAGCAGTACCCTACAATCCAACAAGCCATATCCTGGCAGTCTTGAAGGCCTAGTCACATCGTGCAAGATTCACAAGGACTGTTTTCTTCTGATAACCTCCATTTGGAAGTCTGAAAATGCCCCCAAAAATACAAGAGGCTCGTGTATCAGTCACACAGAATCACAAGAATTGGAAGAGACCTTTGGAGACCATCCAGTCCAACCTCCTCCTAAAGCAGGGTCACCCACAGCAGGATGCCTAGGACCACAATGCCCAGGTGGGTTTGGAATCTCTCCAGAGGAGAGGACTCCACAGTCTCTCTGAGCAGCCTGTTCCAGGGCTCCAGCCACCCTCGCAACAAAGGTGTTTTTTTCTCCTGTTCTGATAGACCCTCCTGTGTTCCACTTTGTACCCACTGCCCCTTGTCCCGTCACTAGGCACCACTCAAAATTCTGACCCCATCCTCTTGCCCCGCATCTTTTAGATATTGACATGGTTCTCCTCAGCAGTTTTGGCACACCAGGAAAAGTACAGTGGCAATGCTTGGGGCTTAGTACACCAGAAGCTACTCACCCTGGGGGAAAGGGGAGGTAAAAATTGCCTCAGCTGTTTTGTTTCAAAGATCCTGCCACTCCCCTCTCAAACTGACCCAGTGGACAAGCGTGTAACAGCTTCAGACAACAGCAGTGAACACCATAAAGCGGTAAGGACGACCTTCACACCATGAACCAGCAACTCATGCATGGGGAGCTATTCTGCGTAAGAAATTCCGTGTTAGCAAGGTGAGAAAGATGATAAACTGGCAACAAACCTTCAACCAGTGTCTAAGCCAAGGGAACTGCCTCTGCTGTTCATGCCAGTTTCAACAACATGCTGAAGATTGGCTTTGCAATGCCATGCAAGGTGACATCCAGAAGTCCAGGCTGAAGTCCTCCCAAACTCCAGAGATGTGCCTGGTCTCGTGCTGAGGGATAACAGCAGGTATTTGTAGATATAATGATCACAGTAATGATAACAAGAATCCAGAAAGGTGTTAAAACTGATTTAGTTAATGAATCAACTGGAGTCCAAGATGAAGCAATGCCAGTCCTTTTAGTCCAGCACACAATGGTCCTACCCTCTCAAGGGGCAGACAATCTAGACAAGATCATCCATTGGCAACTTCTAGCGACACATCTACCCATATTCTGAAGATACAGCACAAGCAAAACAAAAGAAACACCAGACCAGTGAAAGGAAACAAGCAGCCAGCAGAATTTTCTATCATGGGAGACTATCGAGATGACAGCTTGGATAAATTAACCAAATCAGGCATCTTACAGCAAAAAGCATTTGCAGAGCTTTGTTAAAATCAAACAACACTGCAACCATGAGCTCACATTGCTGGGCATAAATCACCTTTCTCAATACTTCACAGTCACAAAAAAAACTTTGCCCAGGGACAACTTCCCCCTTGCTGCCTGCTGCCAGATCTCTGACACAGCCAGCAAGCAACTCTCTTGTGACCAGAGGGCACTGGGTTCCATCCCCATGTTATTCATAGAGCTGACGTAGTGATGCAGACACAGACACAGCTTACACCTATCGCTGTTTGGAGACTGCCTCATCACCCAGCTCAGCCCATGCAAAAGCAATACGAGAACACCTTCAGTACAGAAGAAATTCTGGAGATTTAAAGTTTTAACAGAAGCTAACAAACGCCGGGGATGAAAGAAATCCTGGGATGAAAGATCTCCATGACACCTGCTTTGAATAAAAAGACATTGCTACAAAAATATCAGAGACCTGCTGGTCTAGAGCCTTTGCTACATGTCATTCCCCAGACATCAATTTGCAAGAGAGGCACACAAAAGCGGCATTACAGAGATTACATGCTACTCCCATGAACTGCAAACAAAATCTACCCAGCACTACCACCATCCAAAGCACTCTTGAACTAAAGCCATCTTCTCTTGCTCTTCATGAGATGACTTTGCTAAGGATGAGGCATACAGCCAAATTCAGCCTCAGCATACAGAACAGACAGCTCCTATTGCAAACTTTGCTCAAGCTCAACTTTACCAAATACTCCCCATTTTCCCAGGGAATTGACACCTTGGTCCTGACAGGGCAGCTGATCCTCAATTTCTGCATTCTTCAAGCAAAACCCACACCCAACACCTGGGTATTTAAACTAGTTCATCATCTTCAGTGAGTGTAACTTCACAACACGGTAGCACATAGTCACTACTTAACATTTTGTAATAACAGCACCCAGGAGCCCTAAAATCAAAGGGCTGAGATCCTAACCAGCCTGTCTCACCACATTAAGGTAAAAAATCAGGTAGAACCCTATGCTCCAATGGCCCAGACCTCAGCACGGGTGACACCACCAACAACTGGAAGGAAGAAGTACAAGGTACCAAGAAAACATGGTTGGCTCAGTGTTATGCCACATGGCTCATGTACTCGCTGCTGGCAGCTTGCACAAAATCAGGCTCGTCAAGCACCTGACTGCATACAGAGGTAATGATTATAAAGCCAGCTCAAGCGGGGTTGAAAGTACACAAAGACCTAGCAGCAAAATAAAAAGGTGCAATACCATCCCAGGTGAAAACACAGGACTTGGAACATAACAGGTGGATGAAATAAAAACTGTTTCACTCCCGATTCTCAAAATATTTTAAACTCCCTCACAGACCAAAACTAGTCATTACTGAGAGGCAATAGCAACTGTGATGTGTTTAAGGTTCAGACTACCTACCTCTCTTAGAGCCAAACACAAACTTGACAACAGCAGCATCTGTACAGCCCTCAGACAGGACCAGGGCAAGGGCTATCTGTGGCTCTCCTTCCTGGATTCTGCCCAAGGAAAATATTATTTCCTAATGTTGCTTTTTGTTTGGAACTGAACACAAAACTTTAAGGGAATGATTTGCTGTTGTGCATGGGGAAACCAGCACAGTTGGGCTGTTATTATACTGGTAAAGCCTTATTACACAAGAAGTGCTGCTGCTGTTGCTGCACCTTGTATGGATGGTTGTGTCCTACACCTGGGATGCCATCCCGAGTAGAATCCCTTTGTGAAGAACACTTTCTCTGCACACCTCATCTGTTTTACCCTTGATTCTGCAAGCACATTTAAGTCTTTTCCCAGCTTTCTTTCCACAGATAGGAAAAAGATACATACATGATAAATCACAAAACCACCCCTGGGGCATCGCCATTTCAAAAGCAGAGGACAGCATCAAAGCACCACTCCGCACAGCCCTACCCCCTGTCCCTGCACCAGCCACAGAAGCTAAAAATCCTCTGGCCACAAATTTTTCCTGTTTTTATCCAAAAGAGACTCCTCATCACTCAGAACTCCACGTTCAAGTGGGTTGCCAGAGTCTTGCCTCCAAAAGGCAACAGCAAAAAAAAAAAAAAAACCCCACACCAAAAAAAAAAAAAATATCCAGGAAAAATAAACCCACAAAAATCCCCCATCCCTGCCTACCAAAGTAAAACAAGGGGTGAGGTGCAGAGAGGGAAAGGGGGACAAGGCACACAGGGAAGCTGTCCGCTCGCTCCCCTTTTCTGCCTCCCTTTTATTTCTGCTGAGTGTAGTAACACTTGAACTGGCTCTCTTTATTTGCAGCCGGATACACGCTTTCAAAGATACTGTACCACTGTGTAGGCCAAGCAGGGACTCTCTTTCTTCTCTTAGTTAGGGCTTTTGGGAAAATAATTATTCACCAGAACTGCCATCAGGAACAGAGAAAGCTAAATCAATGTAGCTTTGTATGGGCCATTGCCACTGCAAAGCAAATACTCCATCAAGACATGGATCAGTGAGGATTTTATCACAAGGAATCCTTATGCACATCTTGGTGTGTTTTTAATATCCATCGTGTTACTCGGTGTGCCTCCTCCCTCCTGCACCCCACCCTCCCCAAAGATTTGTCTTGTGCCACTGGCAGCCACAGGGGTTGGCCACAGGCTTCAGCACACTCAGTAGAAAACATCTTAAATACAGAGTCAGGTTTATTTTTCTAAAAAAATCATCATAATAAAGCATCAGTGCATAGCAGATTTATTCACTGAACAGGTTGATTTATTTAACAGACTTGACATACATCAAAACCTACTATGGGCTTACATAATCGTTACCCATTTAGCAGGTCTGCTTCTTTTGTCAAGTATTTGTTTTTAAAAAGTGATTCACGGAAGGCTGCTGCCTTATGCACAGTTCACATACCTTAACAAATGTAATCTTGCACGGGGTATTAGCTAAAGTGACTTTAAATTGCATCCTACCTGCTTAAGCATTGACGTTATTTTTCTAGTTTCTGTATCCTTCCCTTACCTAAACTAAGAAAAACCACCAAAACCAACAGGCACCAGTGTGTAGAGACAGACAGGATCCACTTTCCAGCAGACTCTTTGCTGTGGGCACAGTGGTTACCGCATTACCACGCTGCTCCAGCGATACAACGGCAGGTACCTCCAGCACCGAGAAGGCACAGCGGAATACCAGGATGTTGATGGTTGCACCCATGTTTCAGGTGAAGCCCCCTCGGTGCAGAGCACAAGGCACGAGCAAACCACCGATAAGAAGGGAGGGGAAAACCTCAGGGAAGATTGGAAGAACCACAGAGGAGCCGTTTTGTTTTCAAGCAAGAGGCTCATTGAGGCCCTGGCTCGCACAGGCGCATCGCTCCCCTCCGGCCGCACGCATCCACCCACGACACCCAAACCACCAAATTCCCCAAATACGCACCCATTCTGCGCTCCTTTCGAGCGGAGAGCATCACCGAGAGAAAACGCATCAGCCCCGCTTGCCCCGCCGGTCCTGTTACACCTTGTTTGGGTTGATAGATCATAAAGCCTCCTGCTCGCCAGCAGCACGGCTCATTTCGGAGAGGAGGGTCTGCATTATTCCCCCCCTACCCCCTCCCCGTTTCGGCATCATCCACGCAGACACACACACACACACACAGGTCACATCTTACACTTAGTAAGCAAAACACATTTACCGCTGCCACCGCTGCACGGGCGGCTCAGGAATTACCAAGACCGGCATGAAAACCGCACGAACCCAATTCTCCGCCGCTCGCTAGACAGATGGTTAATTATATTCACAGCCGCATTTTTCGCTGGGATAGAGTTTCAGACAATGAGCCAGTTTTATTTGATTAGCCAGCTTTCTAGTTTAATACGCGGAATGACAGTTACTTCCAGGGTCGGAGCTTTTTTATTTAACAAAAATAAAATCCCACCCACCCACCAGCCCCCCTCCCCAGCCTCCTCGGGCGCTGTAAATAAACCCCGCGGGGCCTGAAGGGAGGCGGGGGAAGCCCTGAGGGACGGCCGCGGAGCCGGCCGCCCTGGGGTAGGGGGAGGTTCGGGGGGGGTCCCTCATCCCTCGGGGCTCTGCGGGGCGGCACCCCCGCCCAGAGCGGCACCTGCCCATGGATGGGATACGGGGGGGAGGGGGTAAGGACGCGGCCCCAACTTGCCAGGCTCGGGCCACCCCATCCTCACCCCACACCTCTCACACACACCGACCGCTCCGCTCCTTCCGCCGCGCAACTTCCCCGCAGGCCTCCGCGCCCCGCACCGCCGCGCAGGCCAGCATTGCCATCAGCATCCCACCCCCCTAAAACGCCGCCCGGCGGCCTCCTCCTCCTCCCGGTCTCACGCCGCCTCCGCCGCGCTGTGTTTGAGGGGATGAGGATGAGGATGGAGGAAGGTGGGTGGAGGGGAACGAAGAAGCGCGGCGCCGGGACTCACCTCAGCGCCGGGCCCGCGAGGGAGGCGGCCGCGCGGGGCCGGCGGGTCCCCCCGCCCGCCAGGCGGTGTCGGCGGCGGCGGCTGCGGCGCTCACTCACTCCCTCCTCCCTCCCTCACTCAGCGCTGCTCCATGCGCCCGGGGCCCCGGCGCGCGCAGGTGGANTGCCACCGCCGCCGCCTCAGGGCCCTTAGCGGAGCCAGCGCTCAGGGCCTGCAGCGTCCCGTCGCCCCACGGCCGAGCCCCTCCAGAGGCGCGCAGCGGGCTCCCCGTTCCCTGTGGAGGGAGAGATGGGGGGGCGGCTCCCGCCTCGCCCCGTCCGCCTCCACCTCCTTCTCTTCTGCCGCGGCGGCCGCTCCCTTTTCGCCTCTTCCCCCCGCCCCAACCCCGGCAGCCTTGTGCTCATTCAGGAGGTGCCGGGGAGCGTCGCCGCTGCCATTGTTCCCACAGCCGCGGGACCGGCGCCCGGGTGTGTGCGTGTTGTCCCCCACCATCACCTCACACCCCCCTTCCCGCCGCTCGCCGGGAGCGCGCGTCGCGCCGCCACCGGGCATAAAGGGCGCGTGGCCGCGGCACCGCACACCCACACATCCCACACACACACGGGACCCGGCGGGACGGAGCGGTCTCACCTGCCACTGGGCCCGGGGACAGGTGCCGCTGCCAGCGGAACGACTGCGAGCCGGTCCCGGAATGGGAGCGCGGCCTCCGGGTGGGGGATTCGGGCGACCCTGTAGGCGAAAGTGGCTGAGGGGACAGCATTCACCGAGAGGAGAGATGGCAAGCCCCGCGAGGAAAGGCGGCATCCCCCGGGGATGGGGAAGACAGGGCACCGGCGGTACGCTTATCGCGGCAAGGGAAGATGGGCGCCGGGAGGAAGGCAAAGCAAGCGGCTCGCGGTCGGTGCCTCGGCCGCCGGGAAGGGCAGGCCAGGCCAGGCCGTACCGGCAGGTGGTTCTCAATGGAGGCGGGCGGCGGGCTGTGCCGCTGGGGTGCCAGCTTTCCCTCCCAGACATTGCTCATTCGGGTCACAGAAGTGAAACTGACTCCCGCGTGAAGTCTGTCAATCGTCTTCTAATTCTGCAAAGAGCAACAGATTCCAGAAGGGAGCAGGGGAAATGGGGTCGGGGTTCTAGCAACAATTCGGGTTTATTTTCATGGTCACATTATTAATGCATAACTATGCTTGACATTCAGGTTCCATTAAAAGCAAGAGGCTGCCTCATCTCCAGCTTGCTTAGGACATGATGATGCCCAGCACCTAAAGAGGAAGGCATGGATTCATCAGACACTGCACTTTGCAGAACAGGAGGGCGAGAGAAACAGGCAAGGCAGGAACCTACACCTGTGAGCTTATAAAAGACACCCGTTCTCACAGGACCCCCACAACAGCCTTTAGTATTGGAGCCCTATTTCTCCATGACATCCACAGCGCTGCTTACCTCACACAGACACCGTGTGCAGAGTTACTGCACTGAGGACAGACTGAAAGTTTTGCTGTTCTGTTTTGTGAATCCACGCAGTTGTTGAGTGAAGGGTAATTGCAACTGAGGAAAAGCAAGAGGAGTATTAGCCTTTAAATTCAGTTAAATTCACTGTGGTATTTGAAAGAGGGTCCTATTCTTAAGTTACCACTTGAGCCTACAGGAACTTCTGCTGTCTAAAAAGTTGATTGGGTGACTAAAATGGAAATATGTTGAGCACTTTAGTCCTTGTCCTCATGGCATCAGGGAGCCCCATGTGTATATGCAGTCATAAACCAGAAATAGCATATAGCAACATACGTAAGGTTCTGAATTCAGAACACTTTATGCATCAGCTTCCAGTGCTGCAAAATAAGCAACTAATCCCATTTGTTCTTCATTAGCAGTAGTGCCCAGGCTATGCCATACACCAAAGAGATGATTTGTTCCCATGTGCTTCAGGTGTTTTGCCCTGCTGTGGAAAGATGTGAGCAGTTAGGAGCTTTGACTGAGGCCGCAGGAGTCACTGTCACTGCAGCACCACCTCCCAGTCTGATCCTGAAAGATGGCCTTTCTCTCTCCTATCACCGTAGTGCTATGGAAGTCACACAGGTCAGTCTATGTACCTCTGTAAACTTTACCACAGTGCTGCATTTTATTTCACACACAGAAAGATTAAACTAATATATGAGTGATTAATCAGGGTCAGGTAAGATGGTGACAGCGCACCTGATCAGTAAAATAAACACATGTTTGGATGGGATTTGTGAACCACTTTCAAAAGTTCACAAATTTAGGGCAGGTTTTGCCTGCAATCACTCTGCCCCCAGCACACTCACACACAGGCTGCTACCTTCAAAAGTTCTACCAGCAAATCACATAATTGTTTTGTTAGGAAAAGGCCTCTAAGATCATTATGTCCAACCACTGACCTAACATGACCATCACCATTAAACCATGTCCCAGAATGCCATTCCTACATGGTTTTTGAACACCTCCAAAGATGGTGACTCCCACCACCTCCGTGGGCAACCTATTCAGCTCCTCTCCTGAGACGCTTCTTGCACCCCAGATTATAGGACTAGAAGCACCAGGACACCAACACAATGTTTGTCAGGCTTCCTCGACTCCTCCTGACATCTCTGGGACGGAGACAGCAGCCGTGCTGTGTGAAGGGAGGTTAGTGAGTACAGCAATCAGCAGAATATAATCACTTAGATAAGATTAGATGTAAGCGTGGGGACAGCCATCGAGGAGATGAAAAGATACATTCAATTAAACAGCCCTGCACCTGGATCTGGTTTAGAAGACGACAACCCAAGTATTTATTGAAATGCTGTCTTGTAGCAAGAGCACAAACGTAAAGGCTCAAAGATTATCCTTGTAGCGGTGATACAATATAATGCCTTTGGTTTCACTTATATTCATGTGCTGCTCATTGAAGGTACTGCAGTTACAGAGCTACCTCAATGCTGATCGATCAGCAGCATAAAATTCTGTGCAGCTTCTTGGGCAATCTTAAAAATTAACAGTCTGTGCACTGTGATCTTTTTATGCACTGCTACAAACAGATGTAGAAAGTGGGCTGACACGACGAAAGTGCAGCTACCTACTGTGGCTAGGTATTAATTTTCCTCACTGTCAGAGAAAGAGCCTCACAGGTCCAAGAACAAGGTGCTAAGAAAGCTCCCTGGGGCAGGAAGGGCTCAGTAAAACCCTGAGTGAGGAGTCATTGCAATGCCAGCCTGCACCTCGCTCTGCCCTGCTGCACACCCTCACTGCTCTCCTGACCTCCCCAGTACAGTGCAGCTGCAACATGCATCGTAATCATTCCCTACAACCTGTAAGATGGAGCACATCAGACAATTACATCTGTCCCAATCTCCCAGCTGTCTTCACACCAAATCTGTGTGCCCAGACACAGAGATGTGCTGGAGCCTAAGCCTGTCTGTCTGTCTGTCTGTCTAGCAAGCAGAAGTCAGAGCCTGAAATAGCAGAACCTAGATTATGGCAACATGCCAATAACATGGTATTTCCAGTCTTCCAAGTGCCTATTTCCTGGTCATTCCTTCTTTTCCTGATACCTGCTTTTCCTCACACATGGGAGCCTCACCAAGGAGCACTTAATAAGGGTTCAGTCCTTCGTTTGGCGTGGCCTGATTAATCTCTGCCATACAGACTAAAAAGGAGAGGTTCATAGGAGGATTCTGTTTCGCCTGTGACACAAGTACAAGACAAATGTGTTTTTTAGCCCTCTTGGGTAAGCCTGGAAAAACATGGTTCAAACAGAAAGCTGCCCAGATGTTACAAACCTTAAAAAGCCAAAGCAAAAGGCAGCAGGAGAACAGGAGATATCACCCTCCTACTCTACTCTACCCTGCCACAATGAGCTGGAGACGATTTCTTCCCCCACTCTGTTAGACTTTCAGGACCAACTTCTGAACAAGAATGGTATGATGTAGATCACTGGCAGAACAGGAGGCATTTCATGCTGGAGATGTGTTTCTGTCAAATGGGTGAGAGACTTATACCGTCTCCTCCTTCCTGACTTCCTAAGTCCTAATACACAGTAGAGAACTAACTGTATGCTGCAGGAAATAATGCTGAGCCTGCAAATGGTGACTCATCTTACCGAGACTGAAGCAATTCCTGAAGAAGACACAAAACTGGAATCAAAAGCTGCAACACACAGAAATTCTCCTTTCCTGTCTGCTGCATCTAGCAAGACTTGAAGCTTTGTCAACCAACCATCACAACTCTACCCAAAATAGTTGGTCATTATAAACCTCAAAGGTTGTGGAAAGATTCCCTCAATGCTCCTGTTTTTGCATCCCCTTTTCAGTTTGCTGTCTAAGAGAAACTGAGTGAGCAGTGCTGCTTTTGTCCATATCTTCTCTCTGCCCTGATGGGTGATATTTCAGGAACACTCAGGACAAACTCAAAGCTGCTGGTGACCTCCCTGCTCAAGACAAATTTCCAATGAGCCTGATAGATCTACAGAAGGCAGAATAGTGAGGAGGGTCCCATATTAGTTTTCCAGGCTTCTCTATTCCTTGACAGGCTCCTTGCTTCACTTGTCAACCTCCTCCACCCAACCCCACCCAACTCTCCCTTGCAACCTCCTCACAAGGCTAAAAGTCTTTCTTATTCAGGTCAGAAAGTCCAGGAGGTCAGCAGCTTCTGAGGCTCCCATGGCCCAATACAACATTAAAACCTTGCTGCTAACAGACTCTGATTACCCGAATGAACTCAGCTCTACTTCTCCATTTCCCCCCACCCCTCTCCCAGCATTTCAACTTGAACTTGTAAGTCTTTGTTTCAGCTGTGCCTTTGTTTTATCGTGTTTCCATGGCCAAACACCTCATTACTGGGGGCTTCTGAACAGGAGGAAAGAAAAGCTTACATCTGTGCCTTGGCCAAGAAGAGCACTGCAGACAGAAGGCTGTGTGTTCTCTCCTTCCCTTGGCAGGGCTAACAACCTTGGCCACTTTAAAGGAGGCTACCAGAGTAGCAGGGAAGGGGGGGAACTATAAAAAACAAACCAGCACCAACAAGACAAGCCTTGGGAATGGTCTGGTGTTTTTACAGTGATCCAGAGCATGAGTTAGAACAAAACTTGGAGAAGGCAAAAGGATCAGGATGTGCCACAGTAGAAAGGTGGGATGAAGGAAAATGCCTTCAGTGACAGCTTCTGAAATAAGACGAGCTGCAGCAGCAGATCTGTGGAGCTGTTTGCTTCTAGATAGACCCCAAGCTGCAGCTTCCAATGCCACATCACCATCAGGGGACCAGATC
The DNA here is from genome assembly GCA_013400475.1 of Tricholaema leucomelas. NCBI lineage: Eukaryota > Metazoa > Chordata > Aves > Piciformes > Lybiidae > Tricholaema lacrymosa > Tricholaema leucomelas. Next base: position 2,762,930 of record WAAF01015816.1, read on the forward strand.
CCCTTCTGGAACCCTACATCCATCAGCCTGTTGCAGGGGACACATACAGTACAAAACAGAACAGAGAGATGGGGTTGACTCCCTTGGGTTAAGGCTCCTGCACTTCTGCACGTAATTTTGGCATGAGAGCAGTGAGCCCCAAACAGAGTGGGTACACCTAGTATTCTGCTCTTGTTCCCCTTTCCAGGACAGGCCTGGAAAAAAAACCCATTCATTACAGATTTGATTTACTCAGGATGTTAAATCTAATGGCTCTGGTGAAGCTGAACACCTCTGCTCTGTGCAGAGGTGAAGGAACTGCAGAAATGCAGTAGATGTTTCTGGATATCCCATAGACCAAACCTCATTGCTGCTTTGGGCAAGCTGGCTGGCATCTGAAACTCCTGGATAAAGATGATAGAGTCACAAGAGCTGGTGGTGAGGACTCTGTTAGCAGGTGGAAACTCAAGCTTTGCTGAGCACTGACACCTTTCCTGTACTCTTTTGTCTCTGTCTGGGGCAAGCTGCTCCTCCTGTTGCTGAGAGAGTTGTTGCTTGTTGTGTTCTAATAAATTATTTCATTTATTTAGGAAACATTAAGCTCCTTGTGCCTGCAGGCACCTTCTGCTTTATGCTCTTGCTTCTAATACAAAGGACACTCCAGCAGTGAACAGAGGTCACTGCGAGCAGAGCTCATGAAGATGGTTGTTGCCATGCAGACAGGGCAGCAGCATAACATGGCCACGGAGGTCTTGCCATCTCCACTGCAGCTTGGCCACTCTTCAAAAGTAAATCTAGCCTCAGAGAAATACAGAAAGGTAAATTCATCTTGGCATCGAAAGCATTCTCTTAAATGAATATCTGTGAAAATGCTCACTTTCTTTGAACTATTTTCCCAAGGCATGAGAAGCTTGGGAATTTTCATGGGTTAGCTACAACTCACCCCTGTGTCAGCCAACAGAACCATTCAGGTTTAGCTCTCACCTCTTTTAAGCCCCATCCAATTATGCAGCTTAACCAAACCAACAGCAGTTTTGCTGAATATGCAACGGTGTCCTCGCCATATTTTGATGTGGGCATACAGAAGGAAGAGGCCATTTTGTTTCCAGTGCAAAGACCCTACAGAGTTTGACTGACATGGAAAAGACAGAGCCTGCTGTGGTCTATCCCAGGTCACGCCTTTTGCTGGCATCTCTTGGATGTGCCCACATCAACCTGAACCAGGAAAGTATAACAGCTCTCAGCGTTTTCCCTCCCATTGTTCCTCAGGACTGCAGTTCATTAATTACAAGAAATGCAGTTTCGTTGCTGTGCATTAACCAATGACTTGCCTATTAGCACTGCTGTCTCCAATCAAAGACTCATTTATGGAAAACAAGGGCAGAGGGAACAACATGCTTTGGCAGCTTGGAGATGATACGCCCAGAGCTTTAGACCCTCTGTCTTATATTTTTATGTTAAAGTATCACGAGATATTACCACATTTTTCATTATTATTTGTGGCACTAAATACTGCAGCACTCAGTGCCAGATGGCTAATATTCAGAATAAAAATACTACGAGGCCAATCTTAGAAGGGCTCGATGAGAACTAACAGCATGTATTCATCCTGCCTTCCTAATGCACACAGTTAAAATATTAGCAGACTCAAAATCTGATTTTCCAATTTAGAAGAACAGTGTATTATAGAATTATCAGCATGCAGATAGACATATATTTAAATATGTATGGATAAGGATTTTAATTTCTTGCCATTTTATTTGCATGTTTTAAGGGTCTGAACGTAACACATGGGAACCTCTTCTGTCTGTCTTCAGAAGGTTATTTTGACCAGCAAAGAAAACTAAACAGTTTCAAAATGTATGAGGAACACAAGCAAAAAAAACCTTTTTCTAGAAACTGTTATTGGTACAAAATACTTTTTTTTTTTCTTCTTTTTTAATATATAAACAGCTTGAGTCCTAAACTTAACCAGATGGAAACGTGCCTACAAAGAGTTGGATCTAATTCAGAAGAGACTGACAGCCAACAGATGAGCCAATTTAGACCATCCCATGCCAAAAATGGTCAATCATGTTATCTTATGTGTGACTCTGCTCTGGCAGATGCCAACTCTATCCAAACAACTTCAAGCATTTCTTTGGAAGACAGGATTATTTTACACATGCTTAAAAAAAAAATCATAATAATGCCTGATTCTTCTGGAAAGATTCCACTTGGTTTCAGCAGTTTCACAAGAGATTTTTATTAATTTATTTTAAGGCTAGACCTGGTTTTTAGAGCCTCCTAACAGAGTAAATGCTTTCCAATCCAGCAAAGACTGATTAAAAAAATATTAAATTGCAGTTCAGTGATTTAAATATTAATAAAAGCAAAGCTTTACACCTATGCAAACCAATTTAGCTTCTTTCTCAAGGCAGAATGTTTGCTTCCAGAACCACAAACAAACACAATAGTAAGTACAGATTAAATGTGCCTCCTACATTCCTTATCGTCTTCCCTAAAATTAAGTCTAAAGTTAAAATTAAAGGATGTTTCTTTTATGGTGAGTGATTACAACCAAACCTTTTTTATTTTAATTGGCAATTCATAATCTCTCAGTGTTGGTTTTTTTTTTTCCCTTCCAGAAGACACGTTGACAGATTTGCTGTTAATCTGCATCAGACTGCAACAGGGAAGGCCCAACCTCCCCCTCCGTCTCCAGTGTAATGTACACACTCCCCCACCAGGGAATCTACCACTGGTAGGCTTGTTTTTCTTTTTCCCTCTCTTGCTTCAAATTTGAATAAGAATAGTGAAAAAAAAGGGAGGAAATCACTTATTCAGTTATTAGTCCATCCGAAGAGCACACAGGCATTCAATCCATTCTTCATCACATCACATAACCTGTATTTAAGCCCTGTACCTGCTGTCAGCTTCATCTCTGTTTAAGCTTATCTAAATTTTAGCCTCACACTTCAGCCCTGGGAGGTCTCAGGTGATGAGATTTTTTTCCTCTCTGGTATATTGAAAGCTGCAGAAACCAGTGTAAACACTTGGTAGAGCATCGTCTTTCACAAAACACCTTGAAAGGCCGCATTTAAAAAAGATTAACATCTTCAAATCTATTGTTTCCAGAGAGAATAATGTAGGCTTTTCTCCCAAAGAAGAGGAGGGCAGCAGTTCTGCTAGATAGCCTGTAGTTTGGGTGTCTTCTTGACAACTGCACACAAAGTTGCAATTTCATTTTCTATTTGTACAGTAGGTAATTGCACTGCCTGCGTGCAGTAACCTTACCTCACACAGCATCAGGGAGCCAGGCAATTATCTGTAGGAGCTACAGCAAGGTCTCAGTTCCCAACCTTTTTGTAGTGTCTTTTGTGATGACAGTCCCAAGATTTTGAGTTCTACATGCATTAATCTAGACTGAAATCTAGACCTTTGGAAGGTTTTAGAGATCCTCCTTATAGGACAAATACATATTCTCAGTTGCGTGATCATTTTCTGATGTTATTCCTGCTTCTCTTCAAAAAGATGTGCATGACAGAAAGCCTGGCTGTGGATGTTGACTTTGCACTTGAGACAACTCTCACAAAAAGGCTCAGTGACACACTGAAAAGGTTCATAAGCAACATTCAGTTTTCAGCTGATGGAAACGTCAGGGTTTAGGTAACAACATCCTGCTCACATCACATTTTCCTTAACTAGTCCTATTTGGTTTATAGATTATATTGTTCTTGCACCTTGGCAGGACCTTGGACTCCACTCAATTCAAAGCTATTTCTGCTCATCCTTACAGACTTCAAGTATTTTTGACACTTCCAGAAACAGAGCACCACATCAAATAGTGTAATAGAGAATCATAGAACCTGGAAAAGAACTTTAAGATCATCAAGTCCAACCATTAACTCAACACTATCAAGTGCACTGCTAAACCACCTCCCTCAGCACCATGTTTACATATAATTTAAATCTCTCCAGGCATGGTGACTCCACCACTGCCCTGGAAAGCTGTTCCAGGGATTAAGCATTCATTCAATGAAGAAATTGTGCCTGATAGAATCATAGAATCATAGAATGGTTTAGGTTGGAAGGGACCTCAAGGATCATCCAGCTCCAACCCCCTGCCACAGGCAGGGACACCTCCCACTAGAGCAGCTCGCCCAAGGCCTCATCCAGCCTGACCTTAAACACCTCCAGGGAGGAAGCATCCACAACCTCCCTGGGCAACCCGTTCCAGTGCCCTACCACCCTCACTGTAAAGAACTTCCTCCTAACATCCAGTCTAAATCTCCCCTCTTCCAGCTTAAACCCATTCCCCCTCGTCCTAACATTACTAGACCGTGTAAATAGTCCCTCCCCAGCTTTCCTGTAGGCTCCCTTCAAATACTGGAAGGCCACTATAAGGTCTCCTCGAAGCCTTCTCCTCTCCAGGCTGAAGAGCCCCAACTCTCTCAGCCTGTCCTCATAGCAGAGGTGCTCCAGCCCTCTGATCATCTTCGTGGCTCTCCTTTGGACCCGCTCCAGCAGTTCCATGTCCTTCTTGTATTGGGGGCTCCAGAACTGCACACAGTACTCCAGGTGGGGTCTGACGAGAGCAGAGTAAAGGGGGAGAATCACCTCCCTTGCCCTGCTGGCCACACTTCTCTTGATGCAGCCCAGCACTCGGTTGGCTGTCTGGGCTGCATGTGCACACTGCCGGCTCATGTTGAGCTTCTCGTCGACCCAGACCCCCAGGTCCTTCTCCTCAGGGCTGCTCTCCAGCCATTCATCACCCAGCCTGTATCTGTGCCTGGGATTGCACCGACCCAGGTGCAGGACCTTACACTTGGCCAACCTGAACCTTCCCTGGCACAACCTGACACCATTTCCTTTTGTTGTGACTTGGGAGACCAACGCCCGCTTGGCTCCAACCTCCTTTCAGGCAGCTATAGAGGGCAATGAGGTCTCCCTTTAAGCCTCCTCTTCTCTAAGCTAAACAACTGCAGTTCCCTCAGCTGCTCCTCACCAGCCCTGTTCTCCAGACCCTTCACCAGCTTGTTGCCCTTCTCTGGGCATGGTCCAGACCTTCAAGGTTCTTCTTATAGTGAGGAGCCCAAAACTGAACCCGGTATGATATCCTGCAGAATTCCCACTAAGATCAATTTCTAATCTGCACTGGAGAGCAGCTTCAAGATGACTCATCACTAGGATCAGAAATGCTCTGTCCCAACCTGCCCCAAGGCTGGTATGAAGGTCTGGATCCTTTGGAGAGAACTGCAAGCTGCTGGAGAAGCTCTTGGAAAGAATGGAAAGCTAACTTTTACCACCTAGGGGGGTTTGGGTTTCTAAAATAGTTCATGTCCTCTGTGTATGGACAGTTTAGTCTTTGGGTAGAGCAACACTGGCTGAATTTAGTTGGCTATACTGCAGCTCCCTGGTAAACCATGTTCTGTGTCTGTGCCACCATTCTAACAGGTCCTAAAGCAAGTTCAGCAGTGAGGGCTTTAAGGAGAAATGTGCATTAAAACAAGTTGCCTACATAATGTGTCTTAGGGCAAACTCTATTCCATTGAGAAGAGCCGCATACTTCCATCACAAGGCACAGCAAACTAACCTAGCAAGTAATCTTGTAGAAAGACAAGGCTCTTCTACTTGACTGACCACACACAGACGTCTTGCATATTCAGGGCCTTCTACAGTTAGATGACCTCCGAATTTGCATCTCTTCTAACACTGCCCATTGCTTTTTAAATTGTTGTTGACTTGCTCTGAACCATAAAGCCATTAGTCTGTGTCCCCTTCCCCTGCAGACCGTCCTGGTCACCTCAAAGCACTCAACAGCAAGGATCTGGTGAGGGTCCTCTCCTGTTCCCTGAAGAGTTCATAGGCCAACTATTTTCACTTCGTTATCTCCTGCAGTCGGAGGGAAATAATCTGTTGAGTAACTTCTTTTTAGTCAAGTGTTAAGAATTGTGTCGTGGTCATTTTTATAGAAGTTCACCTGAATGACACCCTGGAAAGTCCTTGAGGAAGACTTTTGGCCCCCACTTTGGAAGACAACTGCTCCATTTCCATGAAATACCACCCGCATCTCGCTGCAGTCAATAGGAACTAACCCGAGCATGTTTAACAGATGTCACAAACAGCTCCCAGACTGTCACAGCTTTCCAACAGTTCTTAGTTGGTTGTTATTACAAGATCCCTGTAAGTCCCCAGCAAGCACTGCAGCCTCTTACTCTGCTCCTCACGTTCCGACTGGTGACGTGAGCTGTCAGACTGTAAACTCAAAGTTGTCAAATAGCTATAAATTTGCAGATTTAGTAAAAGAGCTTAACATTCCTTTGAGCAAAGTACTTAAGAGATGTGTGCCATGGAATTTATGGTCTGTGAAAGTCTGCACAGTTTTCTGGCTAGAACAGGAGCTCCATAGGACAGCTCAGATGTCAGGAAAGCAGCTTTGGTCTAAATCAGGCACTGCCATTAGACATGAGCTTATGTTCCCACTGAATGAATTTCCTCAGAGACTTTAATATCCAAGTCTGAAACCAGCCATTTGTAGGATTTGCTTTGCTAGACACCTATTAGAAATCATTTGGACTTTTACTTCCTAGACCTTCACTGCTTTCCAGTAGACTAAATACCAGTTAGAAAGTTTGGGGGCTTAAATTAAAACGAAACTTCCAAAACAATCTACAGAAAACATTTTTGTCAGTTTCTCAAGCTGTCCATACACTGAAAAGCAGCTTCCTGTGTTTCCCTTTGGTTTGCACAAGTGCTATTTGCATTTGGCTTGCCCTCAATTACTCCTGTGCTGTTTATCTTCTCAATATTGCCATCCACCTTCACTGGTTTCCTGTTCCTCCTTTTATTAACTGTGGTCTCTGCGGTTTTATTTAGTGCTTAGGGCTTGATGGTGTGGCATGATGGCTTTATCTGCAGGAATTACGAGAAGATATAAAGTGTTTTAAACACTGCTGTGTGGATAAATACCTTCCAGACTGTGGCTGAGAGCCCTTGCATCATGCAAGTACCCAGCTAAATCTGTCAGAATTAGAGTAACTATAATGCACAAACCTATGACACAAAGGAAGTCTTAGAAAGCTTTAAGCAATCACTTTTGTGTACAAAATACTTTGTAACTTGAGAGTCTAAGACCCAGTGGAAATTCCAACCACCAGTTCTGCTGGCAGCACAGCTGAGGCAACAGCAACTGCTTGTAAAAAGCCCATCCTCACACTCTGCACGATGCTAGCAAGCACAGGAACTCTTTCATTTAATTGGGCTGAATCTTGCCTTCCCCAAGTGGTTTTAGCCATGGAGGAAAGTTTTTGTGGTCAGCTGAAGACTTCTAACATCAGCAGTCCCAGGGGACTTATAAGAAAGCATAAGGCTGATGGTGTGCCCAGGTGGCCAGGAGAGCCAGGGACGTTCTGGTCTGTGTCAGGAACAGTGTGGCCAGTAGGACAAGGGAGGTTATTCTGCCCCGGTACTCAGCACTGGTCAGGCCACACCTCGAGTACAGTGTCCAGTTCTGGGCCCCTCAATTCAAGAGAGATGTTGAGATACTGGAACGTGTCTGGAGAAGGGCAGCGAAGCTGGTGAGAGGCCTGGAGCACAGAGCCCTGTGAGGAGAGGCAGAGGGAGCTGGGGTGTAGCCTGGAGAACAGGAGGCTCAAGGGAGACCTCATTGCTGTCTACAACTACCTGAAAGGAGGCTGTAGCCAAGTGGGGGTCGATCACTTCTCCCAGGCAACCAGCAGCAGAATGAAGGGACACAGTTTCAAGTTGTGCCGGGGGAGGTATAGGCTGGATGTTAGGAGGAAGTTCTCCACAGAGAGAGTAATTGGCACTGCAACAGGGAGATGGTGGAGTCGCTGTCCTTGGAGGTGTTCAAGAAAAGACTGGATGAGGCACTTAGTGATGTCTAGTTGATTGGCTAGGGCTGGGTGCTAGGTCGGACTGGATGATCTTGGAGGTCTCTTCCAACCTGGTTGATTCTATGATTCAGTTGCCTCCACTTCTTACGCTGCTAAGCACCTGAATACACATTTCACCAGACAGGTGTGATGCTCTTTGCAGCACCACTAAGCAGAGCTGAAGGGTTCTGGTAAACACTAATTTTTGGTGGACATGACATTCAGAATCATTCTTTCCACACTGCAAGTATTGTGTGCAGGTACCGCTCTCTGCAACTCCACCTCTGACCATTTTGGAGGCTCTGCCAGGTAAAATGGTCACACACAGACACTGTTGAACGTCAGATGCCTGCGCAACTCCAGTAACACATCAGCTACAGTGGACAAAAGCCAGCTTACAGCAGGCTGTTAGCAGCTTTCTCATATTTCAGGCTACTTGCCTGCCCAACTGGAATAAGCAGACACTGTAGCAGAAAAGTTTCATAGAGCAAGCCTCTCCCCACAAGAGACCTACTACGTGAGAGGTCCACAGGCAGCACAAGGGTCTTCATTGTGTGGTGTCCCATTCCACCGAGGTCATCTGGTAAAGTCCTTTCGAAGACAGCACTTCCCCACAACACATGAGGGGAAAGGGCTCAGAGCTAAGACAGAAGCTGCCAATGTCCCTTTGAGTTCATAGACAGGAAATATTTCAGATAGGATTACAGGAGAATTGCAGCCCAGATACAGAGGAAAGTGAGGTGATGTTTAAGATCAGCCTGTGTGCAAAGCTGCAAAGAGAATTCCTGCAGGCACTGGATGGGATAAGCATTCAAAGTTTGCAGCTAGGGGATTGAACTTGGAGATTCTTCCTTGCCCCATTAACCCAAATTCACCTCTCTGAATTCCTCTTCCTTTGCTATTTATATTTAAATACTATAACATAATGCTTTTTTAAAACTCACTGCATTGTACAACTTAAGGTAATGATTTACTTTTACCCTAGAAACTTCACAAACAATTTGCTCAGGCAAATGACATTCAATGCTATCTATCACACACCACTAAACGTTAATCAGTTCCCTCCACACCCTCAAACTTAAACTTCAGGTTCTCCATAATGCACCTTTTCAGGTTACAAGCTTTACAGATTCCTCCCAATCTTTACTTCAGACAGTTCTCAGACATGTCCAGGTACTTCATACATACAGAGAACTTTGGATTCAATCACTCTACCCTGCTGAGGTCACATCTAAAGTTCTGGGGTCCCCAGATCAAGCTTCCCAAGGGAACTGTTGGATAGAGTCCAGTGGAGGCTACAGAGATTCTTAGGGGCCTGGACCATCTCTGTGAGGAGGAAAGGCTGAGAGACCTGGGGCTGTTGAGCCTGGAGAAGAGCAGCCTGAGAGGACATCTTCTCAATGCTCAATAAGAGCTAAAGGGTGGGGGGCAAGAGGATGGAGCCAGATTCTTCTCAGTAGTGTCCAGTGACAGGATAAGAGGAAACAGGCACAAACTGGAACCCAGGAGGTTCCATCTGAACGGCAGGAGAAACTTTTTCAGTGTGAGTGTGCTGGATCACTGAAGCAGGCTGCCCAGAGGTTGTGGAGTCTTCTTCTCTGGAGAGATTCCTGGACATTGTGATCCTGTGCAACCTACTGTGGCTGACCCTGCTTTAGCAAGAGGCTTGGACTGGATGATCTCTAGAGGTCCCTTTCAACCCTCACCATGCTGGGATTCTCTGATTAAAAGGACTAAAATCTATCAAACATCTTTGTCCTGTTAATGCTCCAGGGACACGTGATGCTACTACATAGCCTGGAGGAGAGCTGGCCAGGTCAGACGTTCATCTGCATTCATCACACCAGCTGATGAATGGTTCCCCAGGTGAGTGGTAGTATGTAACTACTTTGCATTTTAGTTGTTTCCTTTACTAGCTAGCATTTAATACGCTGTTGCTCTGAGCTTCCTTCCCAGTGAGTCCTTACTGTCCCAGGTCCAAACCCCATTAACAGCAAATCCTTACACAGGCTTTGAAGTTTCCACAAGGCAGAAGGAACAACTGGAGCCTAAAATACTTTTGCCTTGTGCTCTCCTCCTCCCTTGTGTCCTGCCAAATACCCTAGATTACTTGAATCACGGAACAATAACAGTAGCAACAAGCCATGTCACTCACCACTTCTCATAAGCTCTGCTCTTCCCAGAACATATTCCCTGCTTGTCATGGTCAGTACACCCCATCTTCTGCCCATTTCATAATTCATGCATCAGCTGTGCTTGAAATGTTCACTCTGAATTACAGGCTGACCTTCACATTCCACTTTAACCAGCATAAAATAGAAACTTTCCATCTTTTCAACCTCCACTTCTACGAATATTTGTTGGTGCACACACAAGGCCAGGAAAATCGTCAGAAGACACTTGCAGAGTACTTTACCAGGTATTCAAAGGACACAACACCAGCTGGTATATTGTCTTTCAACCTGTTTTTTTCCCCTCTCCCTAACGGAAGGGAAGAATATTCTCTTCTTTTCCCCCTCTCCAGGATAAGGTTGATAGCTTTACAAGACACATTTTAAGTTGGTGTGACATAAATGCTTTACTTGACAATTTCATAAAGAGCTACAAAGCATCTAGCACTGGAAATGAAATGTGGAGGAGCTGTCACTTTAGTCTTTCAACCTGGGGGATGCTATTTTAAATTCTGCCCTAAGACACCAGTAAAAAAGCATTTTTCCTCTTCTTTTCAAATTAATAAATCCACTGTGCAGCTCAGTACAATTGGCACTTCTCATCTGAGAGATCCTATGCTGAAACACTGGGGTGACTGTGGTCACATGCAGGAAATTTGCACACCAGCTCTGAGAATTCTGAGATTTAATTATGCGCACAAAGCCTATCCCACCAGCCCTGCTTTCACAAGTGCCCAGCAACTCCAAAGAAAGTTAATCATCATTTACTCTCACAGGAAATGCCTGAAAGTCTACTCAGGAAGATACCTTTAGCCTAGGACACAGCTTCCTGTTATATCCAGCAATACATCATGTAGACGATCACAGATCACAAGTGCACTGAGGACAGGCTGAGACAGCTGAGTTTGTCCGGTCTGGAGAAGGTTTCAGATCTATCTGAAACTAGAGCAGGTTGCTCAGAGCCTCAACCAACCTGACCTGCAATGTTTTCAGGGATGGGGCATCTGCCATGTCACTGGGCATCTTGGGTCAGGGTCTCACCACTCTCAGGGTAAAACATTTCTTCCACCTCTCCAGTCTGAATTTCCCTTTTTCAGTTCAAACCATCACCCCTGGTACTGTCACAATAGGCTCTGCTCAAAAGTCTGTCCTCAGCTTCCTGATTGGCCCTTTGAGGTCCTGAAAGACCACCAGAAGGTCTCCCTGAAGCCTTCTTCTCTCCAAGCTGAGCAACCCCAATTCTCTCAGTGAAGGGCTCAAGCAAACTCGTAAACCAAGTTACTGCTCACAACTTGAGAGTTTACATTTATAAAATGCAGAAGTTTAAACTCAGAACCAAAGTTTTTCTTAATGTGTCATTCTCATCAGTGTGACTCATCCTACATGAGTGCTCTTCATGTTTTTGCAGCTCTACACACTGAAAGTTAAATGAAAGCTGAGTGGGGACAGAATTTAGGTGTGCTCTTTGAACTTACCTCTCTGATCTGTCACCTGGAATGTTTTTTCCTTATGCTAAGCCACATCCCCATCATTTCTGACAGCTTCACTGTCATTACCAAGCTCCTCATCCACTGTTTTCACTGAGAAGGTCCATCCCAAGCCTCCCAGAGCAACCACAGCTGTTATTAAGACCATTGCTCTTCAATGTCCACACTAGTGACTGTGTCCCCTGCAAAAAAGCTGGAAGAGCCATTCTGACAGGACAGCCATTTCTATTCACAAAGAGGCATCTTTTAATCATTATCTCCACACTGAGTAACATCAGGGTTCAGGGGAGAAGTCTTCCAGCAGGATATTCATACATATTTTTGTGGTTCCTGAACACTGCCATCTCCCTGCACAATGGGAATTTAGACATTTTTATTCTGAAAAAAGAACTTGAACATCATTTCAGGGCTAAGAGAGGTCGGTAACTACTCACCTATAGGCTGAGGGTAAACTGAGGGATAAGCTGCAAACAGCAAGTTATAAACATCCATTTGTGAAAGCAAAGCAACCTGCGCACCAACCACTAATTAAGATTTCTAACTTAGAGGTGAGAAGAACCCGAAAGCTCTGTTCCATTCTCATGAGGCTCCACTTGCAGTGTTGTGTCCAGCTCTGGAGCCACCAAGACAAGACAAACGTGGAATGGTTAGAGCAGGTCCCTTCCAATGCAAAAAACATTCTACGGTTCTATGAAGAGCCAAAATTGGTGTGTTTTGTCTTCTGGTCTTGTGCCTAATAACTTTTTACATGGGAACTACAGTGAAATTCTCTAAGTTCATCATTGGTAGATAAATGCTGCAAGGAGCAGCCCCTTTTTAACACCCGTTGTTCACAAACACATTTCCTTTTACAACAGAAGAGATAGATACTTTTTTTAAATGGTTTTTTCCACTCTAAAATTGCAGGCAAAGATTTTATCATGCTAGTCGATGGCTGGCTTGAATTCTGAAAAACAACCAACTTGAAGTCCAGAATGTGAAAAGCTGATGGTTAGAAAAGTGATGTTCCAGATTGCAGAGGAGCAGAATTATCAATATGCACTGAGGCCAGCAAAGAGCTCCAAACAGACCTGTTTGCGGTAAGACAGCGGAAAGTCACAGACGCTGTCCTAAGAGCCAATGCACTGCACTGAGTCCCTTCACAGCCAGGACTGCCATTCAGCATTTTAAATCTCTGCTTTAATTGGTGACACTTTGGAGTTATAATATATCAATAAATATAAAATCACGGAATCATAGAATTGTTTTGGTCTAACCACCAAGCAAACACCACCATGGCCATTAAATTATCTCCCAAAGTGCCACGTCCACACATCTCTTGAACACCTGCAGGCACGGTGACTCCACTACCTCCCTGGGCAGCCTGTTCAATGCCTGACCACTCTTGCAGGAAAGAAATGGTTTCTAATATCCATCCTAAATCTCCCTGGCACAATTTCAGGCCATTTCCTCTCATTCTATCACCTGACACCAGGGAGAAGAGACCAACACCCACATCACTATAGCCATCTTTTAAAACAATAAAAGAGAGCGCAAAAGGAGTTTTACTCTCTAGCAGCTCACAAAATGTAACTCAGCATTTTGTTCTTGCATCTCTTTGACAGAGCTGAGGCAGCAGAAGGTCGTGCTCACTCACAACCCATCAGCCACACTAGGACCTTTTCTGCTTTTAGAGGAAGTTTGTCCCATTTAACTGGAGGAAAATAATGGGGAGAGCAAACCCTTTTGTCTCTCATCAGTAGAGATACCTTTTTTCTCCTCCTCCTGTTCTCCATTTCTTGTGTGTATCTGCTAAACTAGTGAAGTCTATTACTGTAACCTGTGCCTTAGAAGCAGTCAGGCAAGCAGAGAGACCAGCCCTTCAAATGAAGTCCCAAACTCTGGAATGCTTATCTAGCAACTCCACCACAGAGGAAGTTCTCTGTCATCTCCAGAAACACACTGCAACTCTTCACAGCAAAACTTCTACTCTACAACTGGCCTCTGCTTTTAGTAAGTGCCTTTGTTAAGAGCTACCTCCTCTCATTCTGTTTGCTCAGAGCTAGACTAAGCTGCAGTGCATTGACTGTCATCAACGCTGATGGCAGAGGTTGCTGATGGCACTGCAGCTGTAGTGAACTCTTCACAGATTTGAACAAACGGGAATTATTTCTGGTATTTACCACCAGAAACCGAGCCTCATTCCAAACCTGCCATGCCCAGAGGACTTGCAGAGTCCATCCCCAGCGATAAATGCAGCAGCTTTGTACAACCACTTGTTCATCTGCAAACTTCCCTTCCACAAATCAATCAAATTTGGCTTTTGCTTCCAGACAGTGAAGATCACACCATCTCCTGTGCTCTCTGCAGACAATTACTAGCATGTTGAAGCCCTGCAACACAGAAAACTGTTCACTGAGGAAAAATCTTCTCATCCAGCTTTCAGCCCAGTGACATTTCTAACCCTTTTGCCAAAAGAAAAAGGAATCTTCAGGACTGAAATATTCTCATTTTCAGCCTTTGCACAGGTTCTGCTGCAAGCAACAGCAGAGAAATTATTTACTTCTAACCACCAGCTCCTGCAGGGTGGGGAGAGACTAGGGAAGGACAACACATGGGTTGGGTTTTTATTAGCCACAAAACAGGAAAGGGAGATGCCTGAGAAAAAGACTTTTGAATAAACCTTTGCTAACTGCTTCTGGCAGTTCAGAGATAACTGCACCTTGAAAGCCAACCTCAACGCTGTTGGAAACTAAAAATGAGACAATTAGTGAAAATAAAAGGAAGAGATGGTAAGCTAGAAGAATTCTGAGCTGCCACCACAGTAACAAGGCTTCACTTTGCTTCTGCACTCCAAGAATGAAAATAGAAGTCCCTCCATTTGATACACTTTAAACTGGAGATTGAGTCTAGGTTGGGGTTTCCTCCCCCCCCGCCCCAATTTTAATACAGCTAAAATGAATTTCTAACAGTAAATATGGCAAAGGTTTCACACCCTTTAAATGAGTTCCTATGTTTAGTTACAGGGGAAAGTATAACGCCAAAAAACAAACACTGTTTGCACCTAAATTTCCAGCAGCACTGAGTTCAGTGATTTGCTAGTGCCCACACTGAGAAATCTTGCATCTGATTTACAACCATAATTACAGTGCAGTTACTGGCAAAATTCCCCAGAAAAAAAAAAGGGGGAAAAAAAGTTATTTTTCAGCATCCAAGAGAAAGATTTTTACTTTCAATTTCAACATGGAGAATTACACCAGAATAACCAGATATGGTAGATCTCCCTGAGGAGATAAGGTCTGCAACTACAGTCCTGTTGTACACCAGGTGCCCAAAGACACTGTCACTCGCCTCCTCAGCCAGACAAGGGAGAGAAAATACAAGAAAAGGCTCCTGTGTAAAGATGAGGACAGGGAGACGTCACTCAGTAATGACCCCATCATGGGCAAAACAGACTCAACTTGGGAGAAAATTACTTTATTGCCAATTAGAAGTCAGAACAGGGTAATGAGAAATAAAACCAGATCTTAAACCACCTTCCTCCCCATCCCATTTTTCTTCCCAGGCTCAACTTCACCCCCCATATTCTCTGTGTCCCCCTCTCAGCAGTGCAGGGGGATGGGGAATGGGAGCTGTGGTCAGTTTATCACATGCTGTTTCTGCCCCTTTTTCCTCCTCACACTCTTCCCCTGCCCCAGCATGGGGTCCCTCCCACAGAAGATAGTCCTCCATGAACTTCTCCAACATGGGTCCTTTTGACAGGCTGGAGATCTTCATGAACTGCACCTGTGTATGCCCCTTCCATGGGGCAGAGTCCTTCAGTAACAGACTGCTCCAGTGTTAGCTATCCACAGGGTCCCAGCCTCCTTTGGGCACATCCAGTTGCTCACGTGTGAGATCTTCCATGCACTGCATGTGGGTATCTACTCCACCACGGTCCTCCATGGGCTGCAGGTGGACAGCCTGCCTCACCATGGGTTTCACCACGGACTACAGGAGAATCTCTGGTGTCTGGAGGACCTCGTCCCCCTCCTTCACTGACCTTGGTACCTGCAGAGTTGTTTCTCTCATGTCTTTACTCCTCTCTTCTGACTGCTTCTGCTTGTGCATTTCCCCACACCACACCCCCCCCTCCTTAAATAAGTTATCCCAGAGGTGCCACCACTGTCACTGATGGGCTCAGCCTTGGCCAGTGGCAGGCTCATCTTGGAGCTGGCTGGCAATGGCTGTCAGACGTGGCAAAAGCTTCTGGTGGCTTCTTACAGGAGCCACCCCTGTAACCCCCCTGCCACACAAACCCATTCAGAGAGCCTGAGGTTTTCTGACACTGAAGAAGTTCTGACTATTGAAATGCGGAGATGATTATTGCAAGGCTTTCCACATTATCCAGGCCATTTTCTCATACATTAATAACATAATAGAAATTTATGGAAGGCTTTAGTGAATCTTAATTGCTCCCTAAGACCATGACTGAAATAGAAATCGTGACTGCATTCTGCCTTGACTGCTACAGCAGATGCTGAGGATACAGAATCCTGAATTGAGGTTCTTTCCTTTCAGGGAAACTTCCAATTCTTCCTATTTACACACCATCTTTTCCATGTTTTCTGTCAAGTCACACAATACTTTGTTGACTTCAGATTTTTGCCAGCTCTTAAAAAATACTGTTAGCTTGTAGGCTAATACCCACACATTCTTGATAGCCCCCTGTGAAAGTTGTTTGGGAAGGGTGAGATGGATAACTCCAATATTTAGTTTGCTACTAGAAGGCTCTAATCTTTCCTTGAAGGCTTTTCTTATTCTTTACAAGGAGGAACATTTTAAACCAGAACACCACTGAAGAATTTAAATTGCACCTTTCTCACTAGCAAATGAGCTCAAAGTAGCCCAGTTACAATTAAAACATGACATCTTTATCACCCATTAATGATGAGAAATACTGCAAGTCGAGGACAAATCTGTTTACAGTGTAATAATCCACCTCAAGTGACTACCCAGGAGAATTTACCAATGCCTAAAAAATTGCCATAAATTACACTCCTAATGGAGAAGTCTGAAGTTTTTGACACAGCTCAGCTCTTGCAGATGCCACTGAATATTAGAGGTTTCTAAATATGCAAAAATAGAACTCCTTTGGTTGAAATTATGTCCCTCTGAGAAACTGGAAAACCCAAAAACTGCAAAACCCAGGAAAAGTTTTTGAAGGCTGACTTAAAAACAAGAGCTGCATTCCAGTGTAATCTTCTGCATTTGTAACCTGTTCTAGAAGACAGATGTAGGACCATGTTTAGCAGGAACAGTTCCCACAGCCTTTCACACTGTTGCTAATTTCTTCTTCTAGTTTCTTCCTTTCCTCCTCTTTGGATATCCGGGTGTTTCTCTCTTCCCAGCTGGGGTTGTTGTGACTATTCAGTACTTTGCTGCTCTGCGTGTGCCACATCTCATAATAGAGGTTGTTAGCACTTGCAAGGAGATCTGAATGTCTACCACGCTCCACAACTTTACCCTGCAAGAGAAGGAGAGTCAGTCAGTAACCAACATGACCAGCATCACCAGACCTTCTGCAGCATACCAACCAAACGTGTTTGGCTGTGCTTGGTAACAAATTCACTGACATTAAGGAGCTAAAAGAGCACAGAGAGATTGATACTAGAGTTCTCAGCACAAGGACATTAACCTGGTTTGAGCAGGTATGGATGAGGCCAGACTGAGAGAGTTGGTGCTTGTGCAACCTGGAGAAAAGAAGGCTCCAGGGAGACCTTCTGCTGGCCTCCTTAGGACGTTAAGGTTAGACCACTCAGAAAGCCGGGGACAGATTTTTGAGCAGGGCCTGTTGTGACAGGACAAGGGGTGATGGGTTTGAACTACAAGAGGGAAATTCAGACTGGAGAGAAGGGAGAAATTTTCTTAGGCTGAGGGTGGTGAGAGCCTGGCCCAGGTAGTCCAGAGGTAGTAGCTGCTCCATCCCTGGAACCATTCCAGGTGAGGTTGTTTGTTGCTCTAGTTGCAGATGTCCCTGTTGACTGCAGGGGGCTGGCCTAGATGAGCCTTAAATATCCTTCCCAACCCAAGCCATTCTGTGACTATATGATTCAAAAAGCCAGACTCATCTCTTCACTCTAAGGCACACTTCTACGTTCACGGACACCAAATTACCATAATGTATTCATCCTGCAGATCTTCTGTCTTTTGGGAAAAGACAGTGTTAGATGGACAACTATATGGATTTTATATTAGCTCTAAATTCTGATCTACAATTAAATCTACCTCCTTGTGACAGCTGCTGATGAACATGCTGGGGAAAAAAAAATTGGTCTTGTCACTTCTATTACCAGTCATGCTGGTGGAATCTGAACAAACAGACACTTGACCAACATCACTGCAGAATTTACTTACACTTTTCAGTGGTTAGAGACTAGGTGTCCTGGTCTGAGCTAGACCAGAACTAATTCTGTTCAGAATTTGGATTTCTCAGCTCAGGCTCTGCTCAGTGAGGCACTTTTTGGAGTTTAGGGCAGGTTTGCACAGTCAGGGGCTGCTTCTAGCAGGGAGAAGCTGATGGGGAGAGCTCCAGCCAAGGGCTAGGCTGCAGAAAGACCCTGGCTTGGCCTTGATCCTGGGCACACCAAGGGCAGTGCCACACCTTGTGGTCCACCTTAGAGTGCAAAAAGTCAGAGGTGGCACCTGCTGGGAGGACAGGTGACCCTCAATTGACTAACAGGGGATTGCATCCCATAGATGGCATCTTCAGGAGAAAGCTGAAGGGTCAACAGGGTCAAGCCTCCACTGACCGGTGTCCAAGGCAGACTCTGTCCCTCCTGCCTTCCAACTGATCCCTGTCTTCCTAAATCCAGTTCCTGAATCTGGTTCCTATCTGCTAGTGATTCTAGTCTGGGACTTGCCCAGTGCCAGCCCCCCATATCAGTGGTGCCAATGATCATTGCCATCAGGGGTTGGGCTCCATGTTAGTATGTGTCTCTGTCTCTATTTCATGGAATTGTTCTTCTCTCTATCCCAGATGATTTAGTTTCTTTCCCAGCCCATCAGTCCCTCTCCCTTCTTCCCTTTCTCTTTCCTTTGGAATGCAGAGTGGCACATGGGGAGCCTCTGGCACTCATTTAGTCACTAGCCCAGCTTCAACCCTCAACACCAGACTTTTGAATTATGGCTTCTTGTTTGGTTGGGGTTTTCTAGTAACTCTTGAACACTCATCAAAAGTGTAACTGCTCTGTTCAGCTTCACAGCACAAAGATCAATATCATTAGTTTACTCAGGAATTATTCTGATTTTGCCTAGGCAAAGATGCTGGAATGATGATGCCCTGTGTCTACTGCTAAGCAAAACCGGTCACCATCACCTCACCTCCACACCCCAGCTCTGTTTATCTGGTTCTAGCACACTGCTGATTAATCAAGCTGGGACAACAAGAGGCACCTTTCTGCTGAGCAAAGGATGCCTCACAAAGCAGTCAGGCACCCCAAGTGCTACACCACCTGCCTTGCTCATTCACAGTCTTTGTTCCATCACCCCCACTCAGGGAAGCAAGTGCCCTGCCTGGTTTACAGTTTCAGGTTGTGCTTTTATTTGCGATTTAACAGTTACACCCTAACACAAAACACTCTTAGCAAGCTGTGAAATCTTGCCTTGAAAACAAAAAGTCGCAGATTTTCTTGTAACACATTAAAAAAAGCACAAAACACTTGCAAGACGTTTTACCGTGGAGTTACAGAAAGGATACACCTTGGGAAGGGATTCTGCAGCCAAAGCTGAACAGACAAGCTGATCAAAAGCAAATCAAAACTCCACAGAGCAGCAGGGGTGGTTTATCTCACTGCTTCATTTCTGAGCTGGAAGAGACCTTCAACCCAACATTGCCATGGCCATTAAACCATGTTCCAGAGTGCCATGTCCACAAAATTCTTGAACACCTCCAGGAGTGGTGACTTCACCACCTCCCTGGGCAGCCAGTTCCAATGTCTGACACTTTTCCAGTCAAGACATTTTTCCTAATATCCAACTTAAACCTCTCCTGGCACAATTTCAGGCCATTTCCTCCGATTCTATCACCTGATACTAGGGAGAAGAGACCAACCCCCACCTCACTGCAACATCCTTTTGGAGTTGTAGAGAGCAATGAGGTCTCCTCTCACTTGTCCAGACTAAACAACCTAAATTCCCTCAACTGCTCCTCATAAGACTTGTTCTCTAGACCCTTCACCACCTTTGTTGCCCTTTATACGGAAGTTAAAATTTGTATAACAAAAATAGTTCTAAATGTCAGCATTTCAGGAGATTTTGTTCTGATTCCTCATAAAATCTTTAACATGCTGTAGGAATAACGTATTTTCTCTTAGATATGCATATTTTAGTCACTAAAGACACCTATGATCACAAGCATATTAATAGCAACTGAAAAAAAAATGAATCCAGAGATAAATTTAACATCTATTATCAGCAGATTAAAGCACTAGATTTTCAGCATTATCAGTTAAAAACCTATGAAGGTATAACAAGGATGTGTTTATTTTAAATCTATAGCCAGATAGGGGTAACAGAGAAGAAAATGGACTTAGGAGAGACTGAATATGAGGTAATAGCTGAATAGTGATATTAGTAAATCAAATCTTGAAAGTTTTTTTTTTTCCTTAGAAGCCCACAGGAAAGGAATAATCACACTTTTCTCCAGGTATAATAGAGAACAGTGCCCAGATTTATCACATAATTAGAGTGAACAATCCTACAACAGTTTTATCTGCATAGAAACAGAACACACTGTCCTCCCTCCTTCCATTGAAAGAAAAATAAACAATGGGTGTTTGTGAAAAACAGATACTCACTGAAAATGAGACAGAAATTGGGGAACACACGAAGAAAACTGATCTGACAGAAACATGGAGCAGATGGGATAAAACCCATGCAACATGACGCCAGAGTAGTGATTTAAATCTGTCATAATCCAGCTCAAGACCATATAATTAAATGAATCCCCAAAGCCCAGCATGGTGGGGTTGGAAAGGACCTCTGGAGCTCAAGTAGTCCAACCTCTCTGTTAAAGGAAAGGCACCCACAGCAGGTTGCACAGGGTCACAATGTCCAGGTAGGTTTGGAATCTCTCTAGAGAAGGAGGCTCCACAACCTCTCTGGGCAGCCTGCTTCATGGATCCAGCACCCTCACACCAAAGAATTTTCTCCTTCTCTTCAGATGGAACCTCCCGGCTTCCAGTTTGTGCCTATTGCCCCTTGTCCTGTTACTGGGCACCATTGAAAAGAGTCTGTCCCCATCTTCCTGCCCCACATCTTTTAGCTTTTGCTGAGCATTGAGAAGATTCTCTCTCACACTGCTCTTCTTCAGGTTTAACAGCCCCAGGTCTCTCAGCCTTTCCTCCTGACAGAGTCTACTGGACTCTTTCCAGTAGTTCACTGTATCTTTTGAACTGGAGAGCCCAGAAGTGGACCCAATACTCCAGATGTGCCCTCCCTAAGGCAGAACAGAGGGGCAGGACAAGCTCCCTCAACCTGGTGGTCACACTCTTCTGAATGCACCTCAAGAGACCATTGACCTTCTTGGCCATGAGAGCACATTGCTGGCTCAAGGTGAACTTATCCACCAGCATCTGCCTGTATGTTAAACAAGACTGGACCCAGTACTGATCACGACCTTCTGAGCTCTTTTGTTCAGCCAGTTCTCAATTCAACTCACTTCCCACTTGTCCAATCCATGCTTCCTAAGCTTCCCTGTGGGATGTTGTGGGAGACAACATCCAAAGCCTTGCTGAAATATGCAAGTGAAGTAAAAACACAACACACAAGAAAGTCTCACATCCCAAATTTCTGCAACTGATAAAACTGTTAGCTGCAAAGAAGAGCAACACAAAGAGCAAAGCTTGGCCTAGAACTTCCTAAGGTTGTTCATTTTCAAAGAAAGAACTTTCAGGAGCTTGGTGGGAGTGTAATACTTGAAAATGGACACACAGAGTCTAAACTTGACACTGACACCATGTGAAAATTACACATCACCAGGTGATGACCTCACCTTATCCAGCACGATGATTTCATCTGCATCAACTACTGTGGACAGCCTGTGAGCAATGAAAACTGAGGTCCGATGCTTCACCATGGCCCTCATGGCACTGAGGATGTTCTGCAGGATTAAGAGAGAGAGAAACTCTTAGACACTCCTGGGTGGTCTGAAGAGATAAAATGCTGTCTGAAAACAAGCAAATTACTGTAAATCAGTTTTGAAAAGCGTCTCTAGCACTGCTCTAGCTTTGCAATGAGATACAGCTATGAGTAGGGACAGAAAAAAAAACCAGAAGAATCCCAGGCAGGCTCTGATGAAGTCCTTCAAACTGCAAAAAACCCAAACAACCTCACATTCATAGAAAACAGCTCAAAGAACAGAGAGAGAGAAGTGTGACTTGATTTCAGGACAAACCTTCCCACATCACCATGCTGCAATAGCAGTAAAGACATATGAAAATTACAAATCACCATCAAACTTCCCAATTACTGGAAGTGAAAGAAAAAAACTGCTTCTCAATATCATGCCAATGTGGAACACAGAGTTAAAGCAATCATGAGAATTATCATTATTTTCCTCCTCTTTTCCTTCCTCCCTGCTTCTTTTTCTCTTTCTTTCTTCCTCTCTTCTTTTCCTCTGCTATCTTCCACCTTCCCAAAGCACACTCAGATCCAAGCAGTGCTAATTGGGACTTTATGCCCTGGCTACAAGAAGCACAACACAGCACTCGCCTTCTCCTCTTGAATACCCTCTGTCAGAAAACATCTCCATTACCAGAGATACTTCTGTGGAAAGGACTCATTTTCACTTGCTGTCTTTAAAGAGCATCTCTGCTCTGAACCTCTCAGCTTCACTTATGGTTCTTGCAATAAATACAGCAAAACAAAAGAGAGAAAGAATCCAAGTCGAGTTCTGCAGAACTGGGTGTTACAAACAGTTCTGGTTCAGTGAGGAGCTGGGCTACTGTTGAATGCTGCACTGTAGAGATGTGCAGTTTGGACTTGGATTTCTTTATGTCTGGAAAATGAAAGTAATTTAGTGATCACAGGTCAATAAATTTGCTCAATAATCTGCATAAGTGAACACAAACATAGCTCAAGCTCTAGGTTTTGATGACATTAGTTTGTGAAATTACTGCTGCTGTTGAGAGTCGAGTGTTTAAGCAAAGATATGGTTATGCAGCCTGATGCAGTTGCTGTGGCAGTGTCATGACATCAATGTCACAACACTCCGATGTTCCACAGCCCTTCCTGTGAAAGGAATACAAATTACTGCAGGTTACACCTCCTCAATTTGCATCCCCAAAAGATGCTGCACAATCACCAAGAGGTTTTCTCTTCTGCATGATGTCACCATTATTTATAAGACATTTTCAATGAGTGCTAGATGTCATCTAAAACACCTTTTAAAGAGGTTGGAAAGGTTCACACTGCATGGCCACGCGAGGTACATGAACAGCTTCAAGAGATAAAGGTTTAATGGCGAACAGGACATCGAGAGTGTAAAAGAGGAAATACAGTCAGGGACAGAGCTGGTGTCTGAAGGTGAACAGACTCAGTATCTCTGTTCTGGCCTTTAGGACAAAGGACTTAGACACAGGATTTCTTAACAACACCACCAGGAAATTGTGAAAGCAACCAGGTGAAAAGAACAGAACCCTTTCTGAGAGGAAAAGAAGGGAAAAGTGTCAGAGTCAGACATCATTATACCACTTAAGGTTCAGATTATTTTTTTATTACCTCTTCTGTAATTGAATCTAATGACGATGTGGCTTCATCGTAGAGAAAAATAAGTGGCTCCTTTAACATCGCTCTAGCAATTGCAACTCTTTGCTTTTCTCCTCCTGAACAGGGGGTAGGGAAATAGAAAAGATGAAATTACTATCACGTTATTCAAAATTCAACAGCAGACATCACACTGAAACAGGTTGCCCAGGGAAGCTGTTGATGCCCCCTCCCTGGAAGTGTTAAGGCCAGATTGGATGGGGCCTTGAGCAAGCTGGTGTAGCTGAAGAAGTCCCTTGTCCGTGGCATGGAGGTTGGAACTAGATGCTGTTTAAAGTCCCTTCCAACCTAAGCCATTCTGTGATTCCGATTGCTTTGAGGCTTGCCTCTTTTTGCCTTTTTATATCCATCACAGTTGTTACTGACAAAGGTCTGCACATGTTACATAAGGTATCACACAACTTCTCCTGATTCAAGACTGATCACCCTTTTTAGAAAAGGGCAGAGCATTATTCTGTAGATGCTACAAGGCAGGAGCCTCATGCAGGTAACTAAGGATGACGTGCAGCATGCAACTCACACCATACACCAGGGAGTATAAGCTTGTTCACCTGGTGATTCACAGGCTTTTCTCACTTGCTCTCGGTGATAGGACAGGGAGCAATGGATGTAAGCTGCAGTGCGAGAGGTTCCACCTCAACTCAAGGGGGAACTTCTTTACTGTAAGAGTCGAAGAACTCTGGAACAGGCTTCCTAGAGATGTTTTGGAGTCTCCTTCTCTGGAGACTTTCAAGGCCCATCTGAATGCATTCCTCTGTGACCTGAACCAGATTGTATGGACCTGCTCTGGCAGAGGTTGGACTCGATAATCTCTCTGGGTCCCTTCCAACCCCTGACTTTCTGTGATCCTGTGTAAGCTGTACCCCATGCAGTAACTCCACACATATCCACCTTGAGTTTCTCTCACAAATAAACACTGCTTTGCCCATGCTGCTGTTTTCGATTTCACACACCCTGCACACACATTTTTTTCTTTCAAGCCTCTCCTTGAAATTAATCTTTTCCTCTATAATGGCCCAGATTTGAAGTGTCATAGAATCACAGAACCATAGAACTGTTGAGGTTGGAAGAGACCTTTGGGATCATCAAGTCCAGCCACTCATCTAGAGCTCACAATTCCGTCACTATTGCTAAGCTACTGCCACTAAACCACATCCTTCAACACCACATCCACAACCTTTTAAATACCTCCAGGGATAGTGATTCCATCACCTCCCTGGGCAGCCTATTTCAGTGCCTAAGAACCCTTTCTGAGAAGAATTTTTTCCTAATATCCAACCTGAAATTCCCTTGACTCAACTTGAAACTACTTCTTCTTGTTCTGTCAATTGCTGCATGTGAAGAGAGACCAACTCCCAACCTTACTCCAACCTCCTTTGAAGTGGTTGTAGAGAGTGATAAGGTTTCCCCTCAGCCTCCTCTTCTGAAAAATAGCACAGTTTTAACCAGCAGATTTCATTAAAGAATCACAGAGTATCTTTGGGTGGAAGAGACCTTCAAGATCATGCAGCCCAACCTATGACCCAGCACTGCAGGGTCAGCACTAAACCATGTTCCTGAGCACCAGGTCCACATGCAGTTTAAACACCTCCAGGGATGGTGACTCCACCACTGCCCTTGTACTAAAAACCACCTTCATTATGCAATCTAGTGCCTGTTGGTTCCTGATGTAACCCAGTTTCGGGCTAGTTTCCTTCCTTCACAATTCTTCAGCCAACATTTACTCCAGAATAACTGAGGACAACTTTCACAGACAGGAAAACAGGTGCATTTGGGAACTTAAAATCTGCTAAACATTTGGTATGCAACACAAACACTTTGTGCACTTGTCCTCCTTTGTTTCATTCAAGACTTCAAAACATTCCATTTAATACCACTATATCCTTATTAATGTTCCATTCCTATCAGGAGAGAACATGCTTTAATAAACCATTTAAAAGGCTGATAATCATGCTGCAGTTCACATTTTCAACTGTCTTTGGCAGAACTCAGTGGCAATTAGAACTGTACAATTTGCTCAGTCTATTTTAATACACTCCTTTTCTCTCTTTCCTTTAAAGCACATTCCAAACTCACAGTTTGACAGTATCCCTGTCTGAAAGACACACTGCAATAGCAAAATCCAAGGTCTTTCCTTACTTTTGTAACATACCAACTTGCTTCATGTTCTTCCCTGTTCATATTCAGGACAGCAGTAGGTTAGTTGTTTCATTTATAAAATCAGTAGTTTGGGGCTGCTAGCACCCACTGAAATGGATTCTACTTGAAAAAGCCAAAATAACTTTGTTTTCATTATTTAATCAATGAATCAGTCACCAAGAGCAGAATTTTTTTCCTGATATCTAATCTAAGCCTCCCCTGGTACAACTTGAGGCCACTACCTCTCATCCCATCACTTGCCACTTGGGAGAACAGACCAATACCCATCTCGCTCCAACCTCCTTTCAGAGAGTTATGAAGCCTCCTTTTCTCCAGGTTAAACAACCCCGTCTCCCTCAGCTCCTCCCCACAAGACCCGTTCTTCAGGCCCTTCCCAGCTTTGCTGCCCTTCTCTGGGCCCACTCCAACAATCTGTGTCTGCTTCAGAACCTACCTGAGAGCTTGAGTCCTCGTTCCCCAACCTGAGTGTTGTAACCATTTGGCATTCGAAGAATAGCCTCATGGATTCCTGCCAGCTTCGCCACCGCATGCACCTCTTCTGGAGTGGCGCCGATATTGCCGTAGAGCAGGTTGTAGTAGATAGTATTGTGGAAAAGAACAGCATCCTACAGGTAGGGAGAGATTAGGTTAGATGAGAAACCATGAACAAGAGTTAAAAACCTGTCCCAGATCCACCAAAGTACAGAATAGTTTCTATTTTTCTATAAAGCCTGAAGGTAAAGGCATTTGGGGAGATTTCCCAAAAATGGGACTAATACATTTTGTGTCCTAAATATACATGTCAAGGATACTTTAACCACTTTGCTAACTCATTATGGGTGGTAATCAACTACAAAGCTAAATCACTTAAAGCTGGAGGCAGTTTCTCATGAAGAGGCTTAAACACATTTCCAAAATTGGATCTATATGAAGATGCACATAAAAACATCTTATTTCCCATGGGGGCAAGAAGCATGGCGGCTTCCAGAGGAACGAGGCAGTACCACGTGAAAGGATTGGCCCCCATTAAAGCACAACATCAAATTACAGGGAACCACTCTTAGGCTGGACTGTTTGGGGAGACAGAAACATGGTCTACCTGAGGTACAACTCCTATGGCCTTTCTCAGACTTTCCAAGCTGACATCTTGTATGTTCTGTCCAGCAACATAAATATTTCCTTTCTGAGGTTCATAGAAACGAAATAACAATCTCACAATTGTGCTTTTCCTGAAATTTCAAAGGATTGAAACTCGTGTTACATTGCTGGTTTGCCATTTACAGACTCCAAACAGAACTGATGCCACAAGCAAAAATAATGGCAAGCGAAACACAAGAAACACTTTTAAGAAACAGAATTCTGCATCATTGATTGGTTTATTTAGTCCATTTACCCACCCTGACCCACTACCTCCTACAATGGCCACTTTTTTTCCTGCAGGGACTTCAAAAGACACTCCATTGAGGACTTTCTGCCCCTCCAGGTATTCAAAATGCACATTATCAAAGGCGATGGAAGCAGTCTGTGGTGTGATCTGCAGAGGTGGAGCCAGCTCTTTGTCCTATTAAAAGAAAAGTACCATTTTATCTGCTGCCCAGAAGGGATCTCAAGCGGTTCAACATGATGAATTGTCCATTTCCTAGCTCAAAAAAAAGGGAAACAGACACTGCAGCTTGGATATGTTGAAAGTAATTATAACTCACAAGTGGAATAGGTTTGTTCACCCTTTTCCTCACAGAAGGTAAAAATTTCTCCTGTAAACACTGCCTCATAACTTCCTTTGCAGTAATAAATTCTGCATCATTAATTACTGATAAAATTTCCAGCACATGGCATGAATACTTAAATAAAACAACCTCAATACAAACACAGCTTCCGTGAAGCTACTTCTGCTGTCAATAGAAGGTTCTGCAAGAAAAAAAGCAGCTGCTGTTGCACAAGCTGCACTTAAAGAGGAGACAGAACAGCTTCTTTACACAACGTCTTTCCTGAAGAGAAACTAAAAGCAGGGTGAAATGGTGGCATCACCAGAAACCAGCCTCATGAAATACCCAAATACTTTAGGAACATAAGCTACTACTTACTTTAATTTTGGTATCTACACTGAGAAGCGTGAACAAGGTATTCATATCTATAAGTGCTTGTCTTGTCTCTCTGTATACTGTTCCCAGGAAGTTCAGGGGAAGAGAGAGCTGGAACAACAATCCATTCACCATTACTAGATCTCCAACAGAAAGGCTGCCTTAAAACAAAAGGGATGTGAGAGAATAAGGAGACTTGAAAGGTTGTCTTGTTAGGAAGCACCAAAAGGTTTCAAAATAATAATCAATCAAATTTAGTTGCTTTTATCCCATTTATAAATCCAGCAGTTGAAAC
Organism: Tricholaema leucomelas; assembly: GCA_013400475.1. Classification (NCBI taxonomy): domain Eukaryota; kingdom Metazoa; phylum Chordata; class Aves; order Piciformes; family Lybiidae; genus Tricholaema lacrymosa; species Tricholaema leucomelas. Next base: position 2,790,743 of record WAAF01015816.1, read on the forward strand.
AGTAAACAAAACACATTCCCAGAAGATCAGGAAGGTGCCTGAAATGGCAATATTTGTGTGGGTTTCTCTTAAAAGATATAACAGCACCTGGAAAATAAGCAACACATCAGGAAAGTCACAGAACACATTAGACTGTAAAGTTGACAGTTTCACAGAAAGAAACATAGATGAGGTCTAAATCAGTTAGAAGGGGGAGAACTAATACATGAAAGCGAGAATCAGTTACAGACAAATTCAAATGATGGAATTTGTCATTATCAAGGGAGAGGCCATGCTTGCTATGTACAGCAGAGCTGCTAAAACATACAGTGGGGACCTCTGGGCAGCTTAACATCAAACAGGCTGATCAAGGGAACACTCAGGATGACACATTACTAAAAGGTAAGTGTTAGGTCAGTTCAGCTGAAACAGGTCCACAAAGATGATTTAAAGCCATATTTTCTATCATCCTGCTTAAAGGCTATCCTAAATTTTCTTAAGGACTGCCATAAACTGCAACTCCTGGCTTAACTCACTCACAGTTTAACTCTTCCCTGTCAGGGCATCTCTTTAAAAGAGCGAATCAGATTCAAAGACAACATATAAACGTCTACCCTTCGAACTCATCTGATACTAACAGTGTTTCAAACATCATTATTTTTACTTTAAAATCACATAGCTTTAGTTAAGTCTCATCCTCATGCTGCATTTACCTTCTGTATTTGAAGCCTGTACTGTGTTTTCTGAAACAAGCAGGCTTCACTTTATGAAGTAAATTAGACAAACAGAGATTAAAACCTCATTTTAATAATGTGCCCTTATTAATCTAAGGAAAGTGGGGAATAGTGGTAGTAAAACCACTGGAGACAAAGCACAGAAGTATACACACTCTGGGGAAAAGTTCTGCATCTTGCCAACATGGGAAGGATGAAGGGTAAAAAGAAAGGGTCTTTGTATAAAGTCTATGGAAATATTTGTATTTACAGAAGTGTCTTTGATAATCCTTCAACAGAACCTTCCCAAAGTTACATTTTCTTAGGATTTCTTGCTAACTGCTAAACATTTAAAATGTTTCTAATAAAATCATGCTAGATACTGCTGTGTATATGTGACAGAATTAATAACACTCCAAGAAACAGAAATATCCCTAACACTCAAAATGAACTATCACATGAACCCTAAGTTAATTAACACTTCTATTATCTATAATTAAGGTAAATGAGAGTCATTTTTAGCTTGTAGACAGATGAGTTACCTGCGACAATGCCCTGGCTGGCAAGCACCATGATGGCTGTTAAGCCAATGCTAAAGATAGCACTCTGTCCAAAGTTCAGGAGGGCTAAAGTAGAGGTAGTCTTCAGGGAAGCATTTTCATATATCCTCAAGAATTCATCATACCGTTGGGCTTCGTATTTTTCATTGTTGAAATACTAAGATATAGACAAAAACTGTTTAACTGTCACATTCCCAAACATACTGGACTGTGTATGTATTTAATCAGTGATAAAACTCACTACAAACATACTACACACACAGATAGACACACAACCCCTAGCCAAGGCTTCTATACAGATAAAGAGAAAAGATTAGTGTGAAGCCAAAAACATGAGCCAACTTCAGCAGGCTCTGCACTGAGAAAGGAGACACTCTGGAAATCCCTACATTGGCTGTCTGTCTTGCAAAGCTTCTACCTGATTAATGGCAAAACCCAAACACCAGCTGCCACTAGGTACTAAGAAGAAGAAAAAGTTACTATCCTCTATATACCAGAACATCCTTGTTGATGTGATGATGGCAAATTTTCTAGAACGAGACTTCTCACACAATGTTTACCTCTGGGTCCTTCTTCACAGATAAATCCAGTGCTTATTTTTCTAGTTGTAGCTCTCCCAATTAAAAGCAGCACAAAATAAGCATAAGCCTGGAAAACCTCAAAGCTGTCCACAGGATTTTTTTTAACAGTAGTAGCAGAAGAGCCAATAGAATTCTGCTCTTTCACGGAATGTTGTAAGAATCACACTAAGTAATGAAAACACTGCCCATGGCCATTTGAGAAGACACCACGGGTGACAGTCAGAAGACAATTTAGCAAACAAGTGAAGAGAAGCTTTTTCAGGACTCCAAGTTTACTTGTTGCACAAACTGATGGTCAAGCTGATTCAGCCATGAAAGAAACACCTCGCTTTTTATTAGCAAATAGCTTTTCACAAGCCCCATTTATAACTTTCCTACTACCTGTCACTATCACGTAGTACTTTTCAAATGAATAATGTTTTAAAAACATGCTATTGCTCCACATACGTAGCCTCTAAAAGATGAATCTTATGACTCACCTTCCTTAGGCTGACAGAAGTAAGACAAAGAGCCTACTAGTAAAGATTGGTCTTACCTTCACAGTCTCATAATTCAGTAGGGAGTCAATTGCAGCGTTACCAGCATCGTTATCAGCTTTGTTCATTTCTATTCGAAACTTAGTCCTGTAAAATGAAGGTTTCACACAGTCAAGAGCTCGGGCTGAGGCAACACTACACATCCTGAGCAATCTGAAGGCATCCTTACCTCCACTGTGTGACCCCTATTGTGAAGGCTGCATAGGCTCCCAGAGTTCCCAGAGTTACTAAAGCAAATTCTGCACCACATTTGTAATACTAGAATATTGAAAAGAGGAGGAAAACTAGAGTCACAATGATTTTTAAAACTTCACTGTTGCCTCAAAACTGTAACAACTTAGCCTAAACCTCTAACTCCAAAGGTCTTTCCCAACACACTCCCCATTCTGAACAGCATAAAGCTAAATGCAGACACAAACTCAAAAAGGAAGAAGCGAGAGGCACAGTAAAAAACAAAAAGGCTGGAGGAGACAACCAAGAGCAGGTGTGTATCTTAATACTGCAGTTATTTTTTGCCATTATAGAGCCTCAATGTTGCTGATGTTTGTGCTGTCATCACAAATAAACACTTGTTTGCAAGCATTTTTGGTGGATTTGGAAAGAAAGCTCAAGACTGCAGAAGAGGAAATAAACGTCCTTGCAGAACAATTTATGAAGCATTTGCTCTACTTCAGGGTGCATCAGGAGAGAAAAGGCGTAAGGAGAAGAATTAAAGCGTCAAGGCAGACTGGCTGACAGCCAGCTTGATCTGCAGCTTCCAAAGGCTGTAAAATTTAACCCAACAGGGGTTTTAATTCATTTTGTTACATTCAAATTTGATTAATTCCTTCTAAAAAAACCCAGCCAAACAAACAAAAAAGAACAAGGGCTTTGCTTTTAATTTAGGCAAAGCCACATAATCAAGATTTAGATTTTAGAATATAAACATCCAAAGATCCTGATTTCAAAGACATTGAAGTGTGATTTACAAAACAAGAGTTTAAAATTGAGCTTACTAATCTTAAAACCTACAAGAAGGAGAAGCCATTTCCCAGAGGATAATTTTCACTTTTAAGTTTTGGATAGGAAATGACCAATATTCAGAAGAGGCAACAATCACTCCTTGCTCTACCCTCAACACACTAGGACAGAACATCCCTGGGCATTTATTCTCTGCTTCCTAAGTATTTACCCAGATATATTAGAAACTTGTGTGCATTGTTTACTTTTCTGCTTTCTTTTTTTCACAACAATTCTGAAGAAAAATATTGAAAACTATCCACACAGATACAACTGTTTGAAGACAGGAGTTAAACATGGAAATAATTTGAAGTAAGCCAATTTAAAGTAATCAATATATGAAAAATATGGCCTGCTCTCCTTTACACAACCAGGTTACAAAATCAGCTGGCATTCAGTACACCTTGGTATAAGATATGTCAATGTATTATTCTTAAGTTCCACCCTGCGAACAGGCAGAATTCCACCCCATGAACTTACCAGAATTCCACTGACCAGAGCCACTTCAAACATCGTTGGCCCCAGATTAAATACTAAAGCACTAAGAACAAAACTGATGCCTCTTGTTCCTCTATCGATGGTTTTTGACAGAGCTCCAGTTTGCCTACTTAGATGGAAGGCCAAGTCCAGGTTATGAAGGTGCAGGAAAACATTTTTTGCTATCCTTCTGATTGAATTTTGAGCTACCTTCCCAAATACTGCATTTCTAGCTTCATTAAATAATGCTGCCCCAGCTCTTGAGATACCATCTGAAAAAAAGATGAAGAAGTTTACAAAGTGAAAATAATTAGATCTCCAACTTCCCTTCATGCATGAAATTACACTAGACTCATTCGTTATATATTTTCAACCTTTTTAGTTCAAAGGTAATCTATACTTAATTGGTCCAAACCCTTCTGCTAGTTTTCATTTCTAAACCATTGTGCAGACATTCTAAATCAGCTTCTTTTGCAGCTGGTTCTAAGAAACGGGGAGAATTACAATCAGGAATCATTTCTGCAAGTATGATTTCATTTTTTAATTGGAATACCACAAGCAAGGTCACAGAACATTAGAAACAGACATAACACAGAAGTGACTACAAAATAACCGTCCTAGATGGTTGGGTCAGAACTCTGCCACCCCACTCCCTTACAGATGAACATCAACCCTTGCCAACAGATTTGGGAATGCCACTTACATCCAACAAGCACAGCAGTTGCCACTGTTGCCACTGTATTTGGTGCAGCCTCGAGATTGAGAATGTTTCCAGATATCTTGTTGAGGTTGTCTACTGCATATTTAAACATGAAGGGGACCAATATATTCATGCCCTAAAAGCAGGAGCACACCTGTTAGTTCGTATGCATTAAAACACTTAAGTAGCATGCCTTATTTTTTTTTCTGAAATCCTCTCCTGTTACATTAATTCTGAACCACTCCATGCAGGTAGGATGGCTCTTTTGATTTCCAGCACAATATTCCCCATACTATTAAGTCTTTACTCCTGGGACTGCTGGGTTGGTTTCTCTCTCACACAGGCTCCTTTTAAACACCGGTTTCTATCCTGAACAAACTGTATACTGTAAAGGCACTTAAATCGAGGCTGAGCACACAGCACAGCAAGGGCAAGACCAGGAAGTGAATCAAGCAGCAGACAGCACACAATGCACACTCACAATGCCACCAAATGATGCTGTCACTAAAGTGGCTTGCTCTGGCAATATGCAATAGGAAGAGGAAAAAAGAAAAATCACCTACTTAAGTCAAGGGAGGGGCTTCTGCCCCCCTACTCCTCTCTGTTCATAGAATCAACCAGGTTGGAAGAGACCTCCAAGCTCATCCAGTCCAACCTAGCACCCAGCCCTAGCCAATCAACCAGACCGTGGCACTAAGTGCCTCATGCAGGCTTTTCCTGAAAAGAGACAGCAACTTCACCACCTCCCTGGGCAGCCCATTGCCAATGCCAATCACTCTCTCTGTGGAGAACTTCCTCCTAATATCAAGACTATACCTCCCCTGGCATAACTTGAGACTGTCCTCTTGTTCTATTGCTGGTTGCTTGGGAGAAAAGACCAACCACCACCTAGCTACAACCTCCCTTCAGGTAGTTGTAGACAGCAATGAGGTCACCCTTGAGTCTCTTCTTCTCCAGGCTAAACAACCCCAGATCCCTCAGCCTCTCCTCATAGGGCTTGAGACCCCACCTGCAGTCCTGGAGCCAGCTCTGAAGTCCTCAGCACAGCAGAGAGTAGGGCCCTGTAGGAGCAGGGCCAGAGGAGGCCACAGCAATGATGAGGGCTGGAAGCCCTCTGCTGTGAGGCCAGGCTGAGAGCTGGAGTTGTTCACCCTGGAGAAGAGAAGGCTCCAGGGAGATCTTCTGATGGCCTTTCAGGACTTAAAGGTAGCTCATAAGGAAGAAGGGGACTGACCTTAGAGCAGGGCCTGTTGTGACAGGACGAGGGGTGATGGTTTAAACTAAAAAAGGAGGTTCAGACTGGACTCTCAGAGAGGCAAGAGAAAGGATCAGGTTGCCCAGAGATGTGGTAGATGTCTCATCCATGGAACCATTCCAGGTCAGGTTGTTTGTGGCTCTGAGCTCCCTGGTTTAGTTGCAGATGTCCTTGCTGACTGCAGGGGATTGGCCTAAATGAGCCTTAAAGGTCCCTTCCAACTTAAAGCATTTTATGAGTCTATGACCATGGTAACACTGAGTCAGCTGGGATGTATTAAACCAAAGCTCCACTGAAGCCAAAGAAGTTAATCCATCACTTGTCTCCTCTGACTATTAATACTTTCACGATGCTTTTCTTTTGCAACATCGCTAGAAACAGTAACTTAATGTCTACATGAACTCAAACATCCGGCACAGCAGTGCAAGAGACTTTCCATACAGCCAACACAACGCTACAAATTGGCAGCATGAGCTTTCAGACAAGATATTGAAGTCACATCCACAACCTAACACATCACATGTCACCAGATGTATTCGTAAGAGCACTGAAACCCAAATGCATCTTCTCTAACCACAGTGTCTCCTCTCCATGCAAAAAGCGAGACAATGGTTAATGTAAATGGAGCAACTTTAGCATGTTTTATTCGCACAACTCTAGCATGAGAAAATACTGCAAAATCTTAAAGAAAGCACAACATTCTTAAATTTTTATGTTCACTGATACCAATAAGTATTTACTGTCAAACTTCACAAAGTTAATAGAATTCATAAGTTCAGATTGCTTCTGTGAAAATATAAAAGCAAGGATCAGAAGTTTTTAGCAGTTAGGATCTACAATCTTATAACCATAGCAGATGATAAAATACTTTAGTCAGCTGACTTTGCTTAAAGTTGGTTTATTGTTTTGTTGTGGTTTTGGGGTTTACTTTTTTCAACACCTGGAGGGAAAAAAAAAAAAAGAGTAGGTGACAAATTATGTGAAACATGTGAAGAAACAGATTGACAAAGGTATTTCAGCTCTCTGCACCAAATGGTTTCTGTAGCCACTTAGATCTCAATTGTATTTAGGGATGTCTGTCAGAGCTGAAAGCCCAGTGAAAAAACTGTAAATTAACAAGATAAAACTAAGGTCTGAAGTGAAGAGAGTGGTGAAGTCTTTCAGAATCCAAATTTAAGTTGGAAGACAGACTTTTTGTAATTACAACGACTATGTAATTACAATTACAATGAGTTTTGGAATTACTTCTTTTAACTATAGGATTACAGGAAAATTTGTAAGTTTTTTTTTTCAATTTGTTCTGTTTAATTGTGTATGTTTTAAACACTGTTCTAGGCAAAAGTTTTCAGTGCAAATGAGGAAGGAATCAAAATTCTTTTATTTCCTTCTGACTCTCCTCAATGAAATACACTACATAAGAAACGAAAGGCATTTAAAAAATCCCCCCACCAAAAAACACCAAAAAAACCCAAAAGCCTTCCCCTCACCAGAAAAAAAGGTAGGTCATACCAAAAGACTAAAAGAAAGTCATAAAAGACTTTAAAAAACAGACATACAAAAAAGACTTCACAATTCTCACTACAGTATAATCTAGACAAATCCTGAGAGAAGAGAGATGAGATCTGTGAGTATCTAGGTGAGACTATTACTGGTTAGTTTGTGACTGAAGAAAGAAAAGGGCTGAAGATCAGGTCCTGCTTCAGATACACTCTTCCAGTGCAAGCCTGAGAGTGGGTCAGCACCAGCTTCTCTTCTCATAGATCAGAATTGAGGAGATCTCCGTTAAAAACAGACAGATCCCACGTGAGCATTATCTGCAGAAGGCCAACAGATGCCATCAAAGCAGCAGTAAACAATAACACCTGATAACTCTAATTACACCCAGCAGATGACAGGTTGCTGCCATTAAATGCTTAAACCTTACGCATAAAGCCCTACAAAAATCCAAGAATGCATTAACAGATTTTGAATCTTCACAATCCTGAAATTCAAATCCACCCTCTCCCTTCCCCAGCATAATCAAGAACTCCCACTTTGCCTTCCATGTTAGGGAAACTCAGGTTTGGGATGGCATTTTGTTCTTAATAAAGACTAATAGCAGGAGAGTTGGATTAGATGATCCTCAACGGCTCCTTCCAACTCTCATCAGGCTGGAGTTCTGTGGATATGCCATGTGTGCTGCAGTGATGACCAACCAGACAAAGAGCAGGTTTTCCTGGGTGGGACTACTCAGTAGAAAATAAAAAGTATTGTAATGCAGATGGTCTTGATTTGCTGCAGATTGTCACAAATCCCTCTGCAGGGATTTCACTCTTCAGCCGACTATGCCACACCACAGGAAGTTTAGAACTACAGATGTATTTAAAAGTCCATTTAAAGCAAAGGGATGTATTCTTTAAACTGTAGCTCCCCACTTGCAATTAATTTAACTGGTAACAGCTTACAAGTTTGCAGGAATGTCGTCTTCTACGTCAATATGATTCTACCCAATAGAGTTTTAAATGAAATTTAAAGCCTTGACTATAACCTGAGACGTTCTGACTCCTGGAGGGTAAAGCCTGAATAAGAACAAGGCAGCACGGATTGCATTTCATTAGCAATCAAGGCCGTCTGCTTTCCACTCATTTCAAAAAGAAAGTTAATCTGACAAAGTTTATGGCAAGGGAGATGAGAAGCCATTATTAGAAACAGGCCTTTCCCTGCTCAATTCAAGGCAAAGAAATCACCTTCACATTAATGGAAACAAAATTTCAGCCTTCTAGAGAAACTCACAGCTACCTGCAGCCCCGATTTGTTGGCACAGAGCAAAAAGCTTTAAGCACACCTAGGTCCGCTGTGACAAGCCACCGTGTCTTACATGATGCATCTATATTCTCCCTCCTTTCTGAAAACTTGCTAACAACTCCATTAAAAGCACCCTTTTAAATATACATTTGTACATCTTCCACTTGTAATTTTAAATTAAGAGCTCATCCTTGGCCAATTCCTTGGCAAGCAAATACAGAACCCATGAAGCCATCCCAACTCAACTGCCCACATTTAACAGCACATTATACTATAAATGCATCAAGCTTAAATGAGTTTAATGTTTTTGGTTGGTTTTTTTTAACATGACTGCACTGTCTTAGATGATAACACATGATCATCTCTATTCCCTTCTGGGACTGCACACTTTTAAGGCAAACAGCCTTACCTTTCATTTTGCTCTTCCCAGTATTTTTTGTATAATAAAGAGGATGAATTAGTGACAGGCTGAGCCCCAAACAGATAAAACTGATCTACAGTGAACTCCTCTTCTGCCGATAGCTCAAGGAGAAACACTGACATGAAGAAGACTGAATTTATGTCTGGACCAATATAAATGCACACATCCAACAACTCCATTTGTGGCAATACAAACAGAAAATTCCTTCCCTTGCAGAGGTAAGGCTGATAAAGAAACTGTAAAAATGTAGTTCAAGAGAGGGAAGAAGCATCTGACTCCATGCCTCTTTCGAATTTAAAGAGAATCTGAAATGTACTCTTCCCTAGTGAGACAAAAAACAAGTAAAGTGACAATACCTTTCACCTGAAACGTCAGGTGTAATTATTTAACTCCATCTGAGTCCACAAAGGGCTCAAACATCAAGACCATGGGCAGATACTTAACTGATCATACAGGTAACATTATCTTCGCACACAGACAAAATCTGCAATACAGCACTTGTGTCTTGCCTCCTCAGCCAAATAATTTCTTCTCCTGAAACTTAAGAGACTTAGCAGTCACTAGAAATGCACAGCCTGAAAGATTGCTCTGGCTCATGTGCTTGGTCTGTGATCAAGAGGCCAAAAACTATTAAAGGCTGGCAGAGGTGATAAGTGATTTTGTCATACTGATGTGTTTAATCCAGCTTCTCAGAAGCCCAAGCACTTTTTCTTCTTGTGTCACAGAAGAAAAAAGGTAGGAAATAGAAAAAAAGGCTTTACTACACCTATGCCAGCAAGAGAACACAAACAATGGGAGAGGGAATATGGAAAAAGCAGATACATACAACCTGAAGAGGCTAATCTATGTGTTTGAAAGCAGAGTTAATGTTTTCTCTACTCCTCTCACCTGTCTCCCTGTTGCATCTTTCAGATCACAGACATCTAGATAAGCTATAAATATTTAAGGTAAAAATTTAAAGCTTGTCACAATACAACAAATCTTTCAAGGGGAAAAAAAAAAGACCTCACTAGCCCTAGAGCAGCCTCCATCCTGTCAGCTCCTAGCCATAAAAGACATACAAACAGCTCACTTTGAAGGCTAACAATACTACCAGCAGTTATACATAGACAAAAAGGAACCAAAAATCACAACAATTTGTTCAGTGACAGTCAACTGGGCCCCACAAAAGCAGTCAAGACAGACTGTAACTGCAGGCTCCTCAGCAGCTGCACACAAGCTGGCTTTTGTTTTGGAACTGAGTTGTACTCAACCCGAAGATTTAAACAGACAAATTATTTCTCAAGCACCAGAACAAGGAGCTATGCTCTCCAGGGTTTTTGTGTTTTGTTGGTGAGCCAAATCAAAGTGGGTATGAACTCCTCGGGTTTTTTTTCTGTGGCTGAGGATTTCATAACCTACCTCTCCACTATGATTCCTCTGGAGTTTTCTTAGACTAAACCTAAAGCCATCCTACAGCCTTTGTCTCAGAGAATCACAATTTGGATTTTTTTATAATAAATAGAGAGGTTTAAAACCTCACCAAGCACTTTTGCCAAACTCAGAAGAAATTGGCCAAAAGGCTTACAAAAGCATTTCTTCTAGGGGAAGGTGACTAGTAACAGGCAACACGAACATACCATTCCCCATGTGAAACCCCTACAAACAAGCAGCCCTTAGACAAAATCCATAATGAGGATTTAAATACTTCAGATGCAGACAAGTTCATAGTGCACAAAGAAATTAGGCCAAGACTGCAGTGAGGAGAAAAGACATGCTGGCATTCTTGTGCTGACACAACTATACAGCAGAGAAACTTGAACAAACTGCTTGTGTGGTCTATAGAGTACGTTGCAATTAACCTCACAAGCACTCAGAACAAAAGAGTCCCAAATGGGATAATGAGGAAACTGCACAGGATTATACATGGTCTAGGCAAGCTACAGGTAAACTAATTTGTATTTCATTTTCCTGAGGACAAAATGACCTTTTGTTTGCTCTGGAAGAAAAACAGATGTTCAAGGCACAAAGATATGACAGAATTGCTATATCTCTGTAAGAAGCTACTGCATGTCAGTCATGTCACAGTAACTGCATGCATTTTTAACATGAGGAAAGTAAGAAAATGTACCCCACAAAGGAAGAGATGGCATAGCTCAGCTGATGAGCAGTAACTTATTCAACTGCATTTATTACAAAGGTTTAAGTTCTAACACAGCTTTGTTACAACAGGCACAGCACAAAAATAACATTAGCAAAAGCTAGCTAGAAGACATGGGTGATTTTTTTTCACCCTATCCAGTTATATATTCTGTAGAGAGTTGTTGTGTGTTTTCCCAGTGAAATCCTTGTTTGTCCAAACATGCTCACAAAACATTTCTGCTTTAACAGGCATCTCCTAAAACCTGGGCAAAGCTCAATAGGTTTTCTGCTAAGCTAATGGGAATCTCCTCTGGACATCAGAGCTTCCAGGCTGCCTTGTACAGAACCTGGAGTATGAAACTTAAAGAGATTCAAACATCCAGTTACTTCTCCAAAGGGCAATTAAGTGTCTGATTTTCTAATCGGGGGAAACCTCTCTCTCCCAGTGCAAATGTAGTAGCTTTCTATTACACCAAACACAGAGCTGCTTGCAAGAGTCATGCACCCCGGCCATTAACTGTGTTTACATTACACCCTAGAAAGCTGCTCGAAACACCAACAGATTTTCTAAAAGAAAAGTACAATGTTGCCATATGTAGATTCTGGATTCACATTCTCCATCCTAGTGTAGAAGAGAAAGAGACAAAGGAAAAAAAACCCAACCAAACACTTTTTTACATTTCAAAATTGCCTTTGGAATATCACACACATTACTAAGAAGAGGCTTTAAAAAGAAGTGAGTTAGAAGAATTTTCATATCCACCTGGTAAATGAGGATGTTCTTAAATATACATCAGAAAACCTCAACAAACCAAGCTGATAATCAGTTAAATATTATGGTGAGGACAATTGCAGAGTATGCAAGACAAAATGCTCCTGGCACCTGCGTTTTGAGCAGACTGTTTCCCAGGTAGTTGTTAAGCCTAATGTAAAGCACTGCTGTATTTTGCACAGGCATCTGTAGAGACATGCCATGTTCTGCATATCATTACCTGCGTTATCAGCAGCATCCTGAACGGCAGCATGACCCAAGATATCTATTGGAGGCAGTACCAGCTAGCACCTGATAGACTGCTCACGAGAAAAAGCTGTAGACTGTAAGACTGGCCTTTCCTCTTCAGTTCAAAGACTTGAGAACATTTCCCCCCCAAGTACTCTTAACACCTACATAGCTTAAATTTGCTTCTCCTTTTTCATAACATGGCAACGCTGCTGAATGCTAACAAGTTGCTAGCACAACTAACTTAAGTGCTAAATTCATTGCTAAGTGGTACCTGCTTTAGCTCATCCCAGCGTGATACTAACATTAGCTTTATGTTTGGTAAAAATTGCCATACTTGGAAGCAATCCAGTTGAGCCTTATGCCTAAATGAAATTTACTCCCCAGTATCTTTCATTCAAGTATTCTTTTCTTTCAAAAGCAAAAGATTTTTTTTTTGTACAAGTTAATATTTGCTCTTCTGAACTATTCCTACATGGTTTGAACAAAATTTGAATTATATCTTCTATTAATCTGTGGAAAGCTAGAGTGTAAGAGATCCTTTCACACCACGAAGCAAAGGTAAGAGTAACCCTCCATTTCATAATCAAAAGACTACAGGAAAAATCATTTGAATGAAAGCACAGTTCAATATGAAAACTAAGTCATACAGCTTTCACATCAGGACATCAAAGGAGTCCCTGAAACAACAGAAATTCCACTGTCATCTCACAGGGAAACACCAAGGAAAAACTGGAGCTCAAATACCCTTTTCCATAGCATTCAAGAGTTGTGAGTAGGTATCACCACACTGCTAGAGCTCAGAGTTAAGAACGAGCACAGAGCTTTGAAGTAATCTTCTTTAACAGATACAGCACCACACAAGATCCGTAAGCAGCCTTTCAGTCACATTTCCCATAACATAGGATCTAAATGATTAATTAGCAAAGGAAAATTACGGACTAAACTGATGTAAGCAACAGAAACTGCTCCAGAGGTTCCCTCCAACCCCCACCATTCTGTGATTCTGTGCAGTAGATTCTGGTTATCGTGAAGAAAGGCCTGGAGAACAAGTCTCACGAAGAGTGGCTGAGGGAAGTGGGGTTGTTCAGCCTGGAGGAAAGGAGGCTCAGAGAAGGCCTGACTCTTTACAACTCTCCAAAGGAAGGCTGTAGCAAGGTAGGGATTGGTCTCTTCTCCCAAGTAACAAGTGACAGGACAAGAGAAAATGGCCCCAAGTTGCACCAGGGGAGGTTTAGGTTGGATATTACAAGAAACTTCTTTACTCAAAGGGTTCTCAAGCACTGGAATGGGCTCCTCAGGGAGCCACATCCCTGGAAGTGTTTAAAAGATGTGGTACTGAGTTTCATAGTTTCTCACAAGACTTGGTAGTTAGATAAAGGTTTGATGACCTTCACGTCATTTCCAACCAAAACGAAGCTATGATCACCACCTCCTGAACTAGGCAGGCACACCTCACATGCATACAGATCCCAGTACCATTCCCAGTTAATTATTTCTAATCCTGTATGTTCCTCATGCAGCAAACATATCTTAAGATTGCAAAATCCCTTAAATAATAACAAGTGAAATTATTCCCTGCAGAACTCCAGATGAACAGTAACGAGCACATACAACAAAGTGCCTGCTCTTACCTTTGCGCTCGCTAGGAACCCCAGAGATATGGCTACTCTGGCTCGCAGGTCTGGTCTGTCTTTGGGCCACACGTACGACAACATCGCTCTGATAATCTTTTTGGCATCTATCTCTTTCAGCTATTGCAAAGAACAGACAAAAACATCACATATTAAAAACGGACCCCAGGGGGTAAAATGCCAGTATAAAGATTTTTATACTTACAGTGATCACTTCTGTATTTTATTTGATAGGCAACAGACACCTGACTAGGGCTGCTCGCTAAAATTTCAAGTGGTAAGTTTTGAGGTTTATATCCACAACACGCTGTTGGAATAGATAGTTTTTCACTGACATGGCCTCACAAGTGCAAGTACTAGCAGTAAGTGGAACACAGAGACTGCCACAATTCACCAGTGCTGAAATACTTCACACAACAAATATACTGACCCTCCTTTTTTAATCTTCTCAAGGACTGGGGATTTCTTCTCTGGAATCTGTTTTAACACCGCATAGAAACAATCAGGAGGGAAAATGTAAAACATACATAATGAAGGAACAAAAAAACTGAGGCAAGAAGGAAGTCTGAAAGGTCTGCAATAAATATGAGTAGTTTGGAGAACATTCAGTGAGTCACAATAGAATTTACTATTTTGTGTGTGCATATACACACACACACTTAGAAATGAATATACATTTCTGGCCAGATAATTTGATTGCAGTACTACAGATGTAAGCTGGAAAAGAGTCCAGCAGAGAGCCATGAGGATGACTGGGGGACTGGAGCATTTCCCCTATGAAGAGGGACTAAGAAACCTGGGGCTGTTTAGTCTGGAGAAGATTGAGAGGAGAACTTATCAATGTATACAAATATCTGAGAGGTGGGTGTCAAGTGGATGGGGCCAATCTCTTTTAGCTGGTCAGCAGCAACTGGACAAGGAGCAATGGCTACAAATTGGAACACAGAAGGTTTCACCTCAACATGAGGAGAAACTTCTTCACAATGAGGGTGACAGAGCACTGGAACAGGTTGCCCAGAGCACTTGGGGACTCCTTCTCCAGAGACTTTCAAAACCTGCCTGNTTCCCCTATGAAGAGGGACTAAGAAACCTGGGGCTGTTTAGTCTGGAGAAGATTGAGAGGCGAACTTATCAATGTATACAAATATCTGAGAGGTGGGTGTCAAGTGGATGGGGCCAATCTCTTTTAGCTGGTCAGCAGCAACTGGACAAGGAGCAATGGCTACAAATTGGAACATAGAAGGTTTCACCTCAACATGAGGAGAAACTTCTTCACAATGAGGGTGACAGAGCACTGGAACAGGTTGCCCAGAGCACTTGGGGACTCCTTCTCCAGAGACTTTCAAAACCTGCCTGGATGCGTTCCTGAGCAAACTACCCTAGGTGCTACTATCTTGGCAGGGAGGTTGGACTCAATAATCTCTGGAGGTTCCTTTCAACCTCTAAAGTTCTGTGATTCTGTGATTTCCAGCAACTACTGTCACAGCTTTTTAGTCGTAAGCTTTGCAGAGAGGTGAGAAATACTCTCATTTTTCACATGACTTTGAGGGTGTGCTTTCAGGACCCCAACTCACAGTTCTTCAATGGGTGCCGAGTGAAGTTATGACTATCAGCAATAAAACTTTCTGGAAGCTTTGTTAAGGCCATTAACGTCACCACTTTATTTAACAGAATGGCCCCTGAATTTGGGTAACCAGGCTTCACAAGGCAGAAGATGTACATGGCCATGCATTAGCTTCACTGATTATGTCAGTCTTTAATGAATTCATCTAACATTTCTTCAAATTCCTGCTCCAAACCTCAAATTTCACTCTAAAGATCACAATTCAATCATTAAGACTTCCTCAGAAATATGAGGGGAGTTTATTTTGGTTTCCGAGGGGCTTTTTTGGGAGGGAGGTGTCATCCAGAGATTTTAGTTGTTTTTTATTGGGAGGAGGTGTGGGGTTTTTGGCAGTTGTAATTTTCACAGGAATACAGGTTATTTTACAGATGGACAGATGTCTGTATCACTTACACTTCAGATCTATTCCACCAAACTCCTAAATATATTATCTAAAACCTATACTATGCTACCTGGTGGAGGATAACAGCACAAGTATCAACAACTCATTTTTCTGTCTTGGCTACCCCGAGCTGAATTTGAAAGACAAAAAGGTTATCTAAAGCTGAAGGGAGGGCAGCAAATAGCAGCTAATCTCTCAATTTCAGGCGCTACTTTGTAGTCAAGAGAGGGAGTGAGACAAAAAAAAAAAAAAAGTTAGTCCACATCTTTTAAAGATGACTTTTCACTACGGAAGTCAGCAGAAAGGAGGAGTTTTACAATATATTTTAATGCTTTCCTCACTAGTCTGTGCACTTTAAATGCTCCCTCCTTCACTTTGGAGGATAAAACAAATTAAAATAGAAATTCTCTGTTAAGGTCAGACTGCTGAGGCGACAGAGAAGCCAATTCTATAAATGTAAGCTCTTAAAACCACCAGAAAAATCAACTCAGTGTTTCTAGTCATAGCTTGAAAGAAAACCAAAGGGTAAGAGATACTGCATTTTGTCAACAACTGCCAACGTACTGGAGCATTACACAGTGTAAGCACATCTCAAATCATGTTAAAAAATTTATATATTGAAGATTTGTAAGTGAAGAGAATGTAAAACTGTTTGTGTTGTGTCCCAGCCATTCAGGAGATGGAGGTGCCTGCTGCAGCATATGCATACATCTTTCTGTTTGAGTCAAGGAAATGCATAAACAGCAGCTCAAACATTTGAAAAGTACCTTTGATCAGCACTTACAGGTTCAAAGGGAGTTAAAAATCCAAGAGAAG
This sequence comes from Tricholaema leucomelas, assembly GCA_013400475.1. Taxonomy (NCBI): domain Eukaryota; kingdom Metazoa; phylum Chordata; class Aves; order Piciformes; family Lybiidae; genus Tricholaema lacrymosa; species Tricholaema leucomelas. The sequence continues at coordinate 2,807,325 of WAAF01015816.1, forward strand.
GTATCACATTAACGCAAAAAGTAACCAGTGAAAGCAGAGCATTCTAATTACATGTCGCTATTGGCTAGTCAGACTTTGCACAGACAAAAGCTATTAAAAAAGAACAAAATACACTGGCTGCAAACAAGGAGTCTGTTTCCGTTTCTTCATGGCTCTGAACAGTGACAGAAGTAAATGTGTTCAGAAGAAAAGGCAGAAGGCAGGCAGTCATTTGCCAAAGGCCTTAAAAAGGAACAAGAAGAAATATCAAAGGAGATGCAAAATGCACACATATTACATCAAAGTTTACCATGAAATAAATGTTACTGTTGTACAGAAACATGAGTTGAAAATAGTTTAAATATGCAAGTGGCAACATTAAGAATTAAAATGAGCAATCTGTTTAATGGACTCAGGCCTTTTTTGATTCTCTGTGGTACATAAAAAGGTTAAGAGATGCATTTATTTTATCTTCTTTTAAGTGGCAGTAATGTTTTGTATTTTATTCCAAGGCCTATTTCTACAGGAATGACAAGAATGGGGGGAAAAGTATTATGAATCTAATACAGCAGGGAGCAAAGAGGAAAAGCCTTTTCTTCTTTTTGAATGCAGCATGTTCTTAAAACACACTACCACAGACTGAAGATTATTTGTAAAGGAGTGAGCAGTGACCATCTTCCCGTCCCTGCTTCACCTATCCCATCCAGGTTCTGAACCTTTCAAGAGGGGGAAAAAGCAAGCCATCATTTCTCTTCACATTGAGCACTGCAAAGCATTCACTGGGCTGACCCTGCGACTTTATGGATAAAGCCTATGCCAGGATGATGAGCTATCAGAAGCATGATGGAAGAAAATGGTAGTTTGACTTGCATTTAAGCTGTCATTGCTGATGAAGAAAAAAAGACTCAGTTCTGGCTCCCTGTGTCTTCGCTCACGAAGCTGTAACATCCTCTGTATCGTGCTAGCACAAGCTGTCTTACATCTGCACGAGGTTATTCTCCAAACCACAGACAGCTTGCTTCCCTCCCTGCTTTTTCCTCTCTGCAGCACTCAGTTGTACAGTCCCAGTCCATTTCTCATACCACCTCTGGAGCTCATGAGACACCTTGATGAACTGAGTCAGTTTACGAAACTGGAAGAAAACCTTTTCATCGGTGTTTGTTGCAGGGGTTTGTCTGAGATAAATCTACAAATTCAGCAGCATGAGAAAAAGCATGGCTGGGAACAGAACCCACGAGTTTTTAAAAAGCAGGAAACACTTGGACTATTTCAGCCTAGTGACATGCAGCTTGCCACAGGTGAAAGCAGCAGTTCTTTGGGAAGGCATCCCCCCACCATTTGGACACATTCATTTGCATCTATATCGCTCCACACTAGCTCATTATCTGACCATACAGGCACTTATGTATCGAGCGACTAATGTGAGGAAGAAGGAAAGTTGAATTATCAGCTTAAATAAATGACAAACCAGGGCTTTAATTTTCCTTCCAAACTTTGGGGAAAAAGCAGTCAGCTTTCTGTCTTTGTACTACAGAAGGCAAACAATGAGTAGCAAACGAAATAGCCACTGACTGAAATGATGGCAGGGTAAGGCATTATAATTATTAGGGCTCTATCATGACCATCCCTCTTTCCATAAGAAGGTAACAAATTGCCTGCTTAGCCATAAGTCAGACTTCACAGTTTTTATTCCTGTCTATTCTGTGTACAAAAGGCTAACGCACGCCGACAACAAAAAAGCAACTCCAAAGGTGGCAAAGAAAAACGCCGTGTTCAGTTGCAGTGTTCAGCACATCAGCCACTGGTGCAAGTAAAAATTATTTAGTGAAAAAGCAGATGTATATGCTTTTCTCCTAGTTACTGGCGAGATGAGGATAATGCACCCTTCTTCCTTCGTGTTTATACTTAGCATTCACTTCTGTAACCACTGAAGCGGCTGTAAAAAGGGCAATTTAAAAACATCAGCCCCAGAGTCAATTTCCAGAATGAATGGGCTGGTTTGTCAAAAAAAATCTGGATGGGAGAAGGGTGTAATGTAGCTGACATGTACACCACCTGCGGTGCTCCTAAGAGCATAATCCTAGGGAAAAAAAAAGTCTTATGTGGTAAATTGAGTGCCAATACTTTTACACACTGACGACAAGTATGTGTACCAGATTTCCTTCCCTTCATTTTTGCTGAGAACTTGGTGGCTAATGCACCCATTTTCCCCTTCATTTTTGTTGTTGGTTATTTTTTTTTTCCACCTCATCTACAGCTTGTTCTTGCTGCTTTCTCCTGGACCACCCTTAAGAGCTGGTATTTGTTTAGTTACACAACAGCCTTAACTGACAATGTGTTCTACTAACTACATTATAGCTCCATTTCTTAGAATCAAAAAGTCAGGGTACTGGCTTATGCAGGAATAGCTTCAATAAATGAGCGAACAGAGAATGCCACTGGAATATTTATACACTGCCTAGCAGAATGAAAAATCCAGCTGGCATAAAGATTTCTGGCTAACATATTATTAGTGAGTTTTCATGTCAGGGAGCATCCATTGTTCCTTAACATCACAAGCATTTGGGTAAACAGAACCCTCCATTTCCTTTCTGACCAGAGAAAATATTGAAAATTAAATTTTTGAGTGGGTGCAGAGAAGGGCAACGAAGCTGGTAAAGGGTCTAGAGCACAAGTCTTGTGAGGAGCAGCTGAGGGAACTGAGGTTGCTCAGCCTGAAGAAACGGAAGCTGAGCGGGACCTCTACAACTCCTGAAAGGAGGCTGAAGTGAGGTGGGTGTCGGGCTCTTCTTCAAGTAGCAAGTGATAGGAAAAGAGAAAACAGCCTCAGTTTATGGCAGAGGAGATTTAGACTAGATACTATGAAAAATTTCTTCACCAAAATGGTTGTGAGGGACTGGACTGGGCTGCCCAGAGGAGTGGTTGAATCATCACCCTTAGAGGTATTTAAAAGCCATGCAGATGTGGTGCTGAGCAACATGGTTTAGCAATGGACTTGGTAGTGTTGGGTTAATGGTTGGACTCCATGATCTTAAAGGTCTTTTCCAATCACTGAAAAGAAATAATTAAAAAATCTAGCATAAGGCAGGCCAGTAATAAATGCTTTTTAATAAACCAGCTGAAGCACTTCAACACAGTTATTACAACCTTTTGGTGATTTAAGAGCTAGTACATCAACATCTACAATAAGACAGTAACCACTTCACTACAGCATTCACGCAATTACCAGAACAGTTATTCACAAGTTATATATGGGGGTCTTCAGCATTCTTCTGGGTGGAGAGAGAAGCAGCTGAGCACATTTTTTTATTTAAAAAGCAATAGTAATAAAGCAGTATTTTTACCCCTTCCTTTGGATCCGTGTGAAGGCCTCCACCTGCATGACCATGCCAACACGTTCTCTTTTCTATCAGTTGCCAACTTGGGAGGATCTGTGTGAAAATGAGAATTCAATTTGCAAGAACCTCAGGAAACACATGCAAAAGCCAAGAGAAAGATTTACTGGTCTGTTTTCCCTCCTCCCTCATTCTCCAACTGCATCAGCTTGCTTTAATAAAAGGTATTAACTCTCTCTAAAACCCTTGCTTTGCTTAAGGAAACATTAGTAAGAAAACAACTCTAAGTCTAGCAGGATAGTAAAGAGAATATTCTGAGCAGCCAGGAGGCAAAGATAACAGAGCCTTAAGCATTTCAGTTAAAAGGACACCTGAAAGCTGAAGTGCAGACTATAGAACACAGAAAAGATGTTTTGGAGGACCAAGTTACTGAGACACCTTAATACTTGAAGTGGAATGCACTTAAGCAATTACATTCATTCCATGTATGTAAAGAGCAGCTTTATCTGGAGGGGAAATAAATTAACCTATTTCCTATCTCTCTTTCCTATCAGGATGAGAACTGTCTAAGGGTCATACAACAGATCCCCTGCTGCAATCCACCCACACTGGCAGTTAAGAAAACAACCTGCTTTTGGACAACAAATGTTCACTTCTCTTTCAATGTGGCTGAGATTCCCTACTCAAGAAACACAAAGGAAATCTCTGTATTTCTTCATCACAGAATCTCAGCATGGTGAGGCTGGATCATCCAGTCCAATCTTCTGACAAAGCAGGGACACCTACAGCAGCTTGCCCAGGATCACAATGTCCAGGTGGGTTTGGAATCTCTTCAGAGAAGATGACTCCACAATCTCTCTAGGCAGCCTGCTCCAGAGATCCAGTGCCCTCACAGCAAAAAAGCTGCTCCTCATGTCCAGGTGGAACATCTTAGTTTCCAGTTTGTGCCTGTTGCCCTTTTTCCTGTCACTGGACTCCACTGACAAGATCTGGCTCCATCCTCTCGTCCCATGCCCTTTAGCTATTGATAAGCATTGAGATTCCCTCTCAGTGTGCTCTTTCCCAGACTGAACAGCCTCAGGTCTCTCAGTCTCAGCACAGAGATGTTCCAGGCCTTCAGCACCTTTGTAGCCTTTGCTGGACTCTCTCCAGTAGCTCCCTGTTCCTCTTTAACTGGGAAGCCCAGAACTGGACCCAGTACTCCAGATGTGGCCTCCCTAGGGAGTATAACCTCCCTCAACCTTCTGGTCACAGTCTTCATAATGCACATATACGTACTAAAAAAGCCCCAAACCTCACTACCACTAGGCATTTCTCCAAGTTCAATTTCCAAATGCCTGCCACGATCAGTGGGCATGTTAAAGGTTTTCATACAACAGTCTCAGTTTTGTTTGAAAGATTTGCTACCTGTTGACAATTTCTAGGCTCAAAGTTAGTATAAGGTCAGGAATCTCATTTTATGTGCAAGGTTTGATAGGAGACCTTGGGGTTTCCCAAATCGAAATTTAAAATATATATATATACAAAAAATTTAAACAATCCAAGTACATTTCATGGTTTGAAGTCTCAATGACTCTCAAAAGTCTGCTGAAGTCAGTCCTAGGAAAGGTAACTTTTTCAAATTAAAGAAAAACAACAAATGAAACAAGACAAATGTATTTCTTAGCTTCCCTCAAGGAAAGTGTATTACCTAGAAATGAGAATTGTGTTGGTTGGAAGAGACCACAGGATCACAGGATATTAGGGGTTGGAAGGAACCCAAGGAGATCATCGAGTCCAACCGCCCTGCCAGAGCAGGACAATACTATCTAAGACCTTCATGATCATCAAGTCTAACCATTAAGCCAGATCACCACTAAACCGTGTCCCTCAGCACCACATTTACACAGCTTTTAAATTCCTGCAGGGACAGAGACTCCACAACTGCCCTGGGCAGCCTGGGTCAGGGCTTGACAACACTTTCAGGAAAGAAATTCTTCCTAATGTCCAATGTAAACCTCCCCTGTATTCATTACTGTTGTTTAGAACAATTTACGAAGTTTCTATCTTCTACTCTCCCTCTGCATTCCTCCCACTATGCAAATTAGTCCATAAACAGAAAAAATTGCATCTCCCTTATGTTTAGCATTAAGGCAAGCAGACCTCATAGGAATAAGAGCCTGACATCGTGGCACTCAGAACGAGAACCGATCTCCATGGTTTCTTGATGTCCACAACCTCAAGGAGACCTTGTAGTGGCCTTCTAGTATCTGAAGGGGGCCTACAGGAAGGGTGGGGAGGGACTATGTACAAGGTTTTGTAATGACAGGACGAGGAGCAATGGGTTTAAACTGGAAGAGGGGAGATTTAGAATAGATGTTAAAAAGTTCTTCTTAGTGAGGGTAGTCAAACACTAGAACAGCCCTGGAAGTCTTCAAGACTAGGTTGGATGAGGCCTTGAGTGACCTGTTCTAGTGGAGGTGTCCCTGCCTATGGCAGGGGGTTGGAACCGGATGATCTTTGAGGTCCCTCCCAATTTAAACCATTTTGTGATTCTATGATCTGCTCAAGGAAAACTTGCAGCTTTCCATGCATTGATATTTTCTATGGCTGACAACAGGAATCGAGTATCGAGACACAAACTCTACATTTTAAAGAACCCTTCTTTTTAAGTTACTATATTATCATTACTTTCTAGAGACTCTTGTGGAGAATACAAAAGTCTAAAGCTTCTTATTAAAACTATCTCATTTTCCAGAGGCAGAAACATAATTTGCTGCACTTCAAAACTGTAAATAGTGAAATTTCAAAAACCCATGCAGACTAAATTAAAAGATGTTCCATGGGCTTGAGTTTCATCTATCCTGCAAATAGAAATAAAAACAATTTATACCTACCTCTGAAGCCTCTAATAACGGCCTTGAATGGTCTCCTCCCAGAGTATGCCATGATTTTTGCTTGCAGATTGGTGCAATCTACAGAATAAAAAAGGAGGGGGAAAAAAGTAAAACAGATTCATGCAGAACATGCACTTCATATTCAGAGGATATTCAGCCAGTTTATGTAAACAAGTGTAACAAGAAAACAAGACAGATGGCTTTTTTTTTTTTCCACCTCTGACCACAGAAAAGGAAAACTGGTGGGGAGCAGCTGTAAAATAAATTACATTCAAACATCAATATGCTAAAGGACAATGAACCTTTCCCTTCCCTGAATCCCCACTCTCATCAGACTTCATTTCTTTTGTACCATGAAAGCCCAAAGTTTTCCCTTTCCTCTCATTTTCATTTTCTCCCAGGTTGTCTTCTGACTTCTTTCAAATACCCTTTTGTTCTAGTTCTCATTATTACATGTTATTCTTATGTTTATAGATTCTGCCATTTCCAGTTTCTCTGAGCTCATGCTATGCTTGTCTCACAGACCAAGAGGCTCATCACAGCTACAGCTCCTGACTGAGAAGCACTGAGACTACTGGAAATTAGAGCATGGCTGATTAGGAGTTTTAGGTAGGCAGGGCACAAGACACCAAATATTCACATATTCATCAACACATCTTTCATGGCTACACCAAAAATTTATCACTCAGCACCAGTGAGGCCACATGTTGAGTCATATGTTCAGTTTTGGGGCCCTCAATACTGGAAAGGTATTGAGATGCTGGAGCGTGTCCAAAGGAAGGCAACAAAGTTGGTGAATGGTCTAGAGCACAGGTCTTGTGAGGAGCAGCTGAGGGAACTGGAGTTGTTCAGCCAGGAGAAAGGTGGATGAGGGAAGACCTTCTGGCTCTCTACAATTACCTGGAAGGAGGTTGGAGCCAGATGGGTGTTAGCCTCTTCTCCCAAGGAACAAGCAACAAGAGAAGAAGAAACAGCTTCAAGTTGCACCAAGGGAAGTTTAGGTTAGACATTAGGAAAAAAAAAGCTTTACTGGAAGGGTTCTCAAACAGAAGACATCCCTGGAGAAGAATCCCCATTCACAGAAGCATTTAAAAGATGCAGAGATGTGGTGCCTCAGGGACATGGCTCAGCACCAGAGTTAGTAGAATTAGGTAATGGTTGAACTCAATGGTCTGAAAGGTCTTTTCCAACTGAAATGATTCTGTGATTCTATTTAATGTATATACATAAAATAATAATAGAATTGTTTCAATTGGAAAAGACCTCTAACATCATCAAGTTTAATTTGCAGCACAACACCACCATGGCCATTAAACCATGTCCTAAAGTGTCACATCTACACATTTCTTCAACATCTCTATGGACAGCGACTCCATCACCTTCCTCAGCAGCCTGTTCCAATGCCTGACCAATTCTTTCAGGAAAGAAAACACTGATAGACATCAACTGTAGCATCCTTTATATGCTACACTGAAAGCAATTAATGTTCCAGAAGAGTTTCAAAGGATCATTTATGTTCCTTAGCTGGCCTAGCTGGCAGTGTTTCCTAGGTGGCAAAACGGGGACCTCTCTTTAGGTCAGCTATGTTGGTGTCACATCATCTCCAACAAGTTTGATATTAAATCTTTTACTGCTCTGTTGTAATATTAACCATACACCTCACACTAGAAAAAAAAAAATCACTACCACAGAGCAAAAGAGTGGGAGCTTCTCATCAGCCCGAGGCAAAGGATAAATGTCAGAATTTTAAAAAAGAGAGAACTTGATCATAAAAAAGGGTATTTTTAACCTTGACAAACAGCAGCACTATCAGGTTTTACACCTTGCCTTAAACATTCCTTTGCTCTAAGACACACACCGTAAATAATTTAGTCAGTGACTTTAAAGACAATTAAGATCATTTCCCCACCAAGTTACCATATGCGACCTGCTGATTTCAGACATTTTCATTGTATGACATTATCCAGACAAAGAGTAAGCATTACAATTATGCTTAGTGGAACTAACTTGTCTAGGTGAACTGCCTTGATGTTTCCAAGAACTGGGTTGAAGGAAGGACCTGCACTTCATTTTAGATACACTCATAATTTCATTGTTTCCACTCAGCACAGAGTATTTCATGTAAGCTAAAATGCTCTCTATATGAACAGTGAACACTTCATAAAGAGAAGGATGTGAAGATGCCTCAGCACATCCCAAATTACTGCAGATTACTGTTATCGTTACCAAGGCATGGTTATTTTGGATAAAGTTCCCACCTATATGTCAGAGGAGGAGTAAGCACTTCTAGCGGTAATCATTATGTAATCTCAGAAGCACCTAGAAGCCAACACTCAATTAAGATGCACAACTAAACCAAAAAGAAGTGTTGTCCGATTCAGCTAAGGTGGTTACATCAACACAGATCCACCTGCTTCACCAGCCAGAGGCAGTATGGATTAAATCATAGAAGTTTAGAATTTATGGTGGAGACACAATCCAGGATATGTCCTACATTTACATCAGTAAGACTGAGTTCCTGCCTCCAGTCTAGATGACAATCAGTATGTTGAAAACATCCACATCTTTACTCCATAATTTAAACCCCCTTAAACACGTGATGCTGCTAAAAGACTGTTTAGACATCATGCCAAAGGAAAGTTTCATAGAGTCATAGAATGTTTTCAACTGGAATTGACCCTTAAGGATCACCTAATCCAACATTGCTACAGTCAGCAGGGACATCTGCAACTAGAGCAGATTGCTCAGAGACACAAACAACCTGACTTGCAATGGTTTCAGGGACAGGGCATCTAACACTTGTTAGGACAACCTGGGACAAAGTCTCACCACTCTCAGTGCAAAATAGTTCCTCCTTCTCTCTAGTCTCAATCTCCATCTTTTAGTTTAAATCATTACTTGATGTCCTGTCACAACAGGCCTTGCTAAAAAAGTCTGTCGCCAGCCACCTTTAAGTCTTGAAAGGCCACCAGAAAATCTCCCTGGAGCCTTCTCTTCTCCAGGCTGAGCAACCCCAGCTCTCTCAGCCTGGCCTCACAGCAGAGGGCTTCCAGCCCTCCCATCATTGCTGTAGCCTACTCTGGCCCCACTCCAACAAGTCCACATCTCTGCTGTGCTGAGGAGTCCAGAGCTGCTGTCCCAAGACTACAGGTCTCAGCACTGCAGAGGAGCAGAATCTCCCTCTTCCGTCTGTGGCCCATGTTGCTTGGGGATGCAGCTCAGCAAGTTCAGGGGCTGATGAACTGCTGCTCACAACTGGATTCTCTTACAACACAGATGAAACTCTCACGAGCAGCACCATTCTCTCCTGCCTGGCTTTGTGAGAAAAAAAGTCTTGAGTACTGTAAGAAATGAAATCCCAGTATTTAACTCCTAAAGCATCATCTTGTTGTTGTATATTCCTAGTACATGGGAGTACACAACTGATACTCCAACAGTTAATTACAGTTCTTCTACACTGCACACATGGGAGATCATAAGAGTATTTCACTAGTCTTGATAGAGTTAGATAATGGTTGGAGTCTATGATCTCAAAGGTCTTTACCAACCAAAATGATTCTATGATTCTGTAATAGTTCATATCCTTTGACCCCAGAGTGCACAAAGTTCTTTTCTGAGTGACATATGAGACAAACAATGTAACAGAAACAGCTTCTGTTGAAACACCATCAGATCTCACCTCAATTACTCCATCAGATAGCCTACTCACTTGACTGAGGCCATAAACTGTCACGGGGTCAAGAGATGAATACAGCAAAAAGATGAAAAGATTTGCACAAGGTACACAGGAAAACTTGTTCCTATTTTCAGCCTTGAGCCTGAAAGACTGGGTGGAGGTTTTAATCCTCTTCCAAGCTTCTGCTACAGACCAAGTGTCAGTACTGAAATAATTAAACAAGGTGAACACTTTACCTCACCTCCATCCATTACAGTATGAGTGGGACTGAAGCTTATCCTGACACATCCTGTGGACAGACTCCTTTGGACTCCACTTCCCCTCACTGTAATCCTTTCTCAATAAAATTAAGACTACAAAAACAAGGCATACTTGAACTCTATTACCACAGAGAAAAGCAGCAGGTGATTGCTTTAAAGGAGCAAGAGCAATTCAAGCTGATTTCTGAATTCAAGAAATTATACAGTGAACTTCAATTCTGGCATTTCCCAACTTTTAAATGCCTGACTCTGCACCATTATGTTCTTTTAATGTATTTTGGGATATGATTCTATATACTCTAAAAGATGAAACAGATGTCTAGTACTGATTGCACATAAAAGTCATATTGCTAAAGTGTCATGACTGTTGGTAGTGGTTTAAATACTATAAGTGCAAACAAACATCAGGGATTAAACACATTTGCACAAGGTCAAATCCACAGTTAGGAGCTTCCCTCTGGAGTTACATGCTGTTCCAGACATCTTGTACTGATCTAATGGGGATGGTTTTTCAAACTAACTGGTACATAAAAGAAAACTGAAGGTAAGATTCAAGTATCTGTGCAGTATTTGAGTCCCACCATTAATTTTACTCAGTTTGCAGGGCAAGAAAATACAAGATTAATAGAAAAGAGCAGAGGAAGGTGAGACAAAAGGCAAGAATATTTTGGTATAAATATAGCCTAAACTGTAACCAGAATGAACAATATAAATTTAAGTGGAGGTATGCTTAACAATGGCCAACATGCAATTGCTCGGTACACATACCCAGAGGAAACAAAACCAGGAGTTTCCCCTGTAACATCTTACTAATACACTTTCACATTTGGCTTGTTTAGGTAAAACATCTCCATGGCAGAATGGAAAACTCATGCAGCATTACAGCAGGCACCCAGATGTATAAATAGCACCTTCTACTACTGCTTATCCTGTGTCCCCCTCATATTCCCCCAAATGACTTTCAGATCAATTTCCCGTATTTCCATCTGTTTTACTTCCTTGCAACAGTTTTCAGTATTATTAGATGTCCATTTTATAGACAGACATATGGGATTGCTGACCTACTCATCAACAATAATCCCTCCAGAAAGGGAGACTGAAAACTCAAGGAATTTTAAAGTCTCCTTTACAAAACATTTATCGGTCAGTAAAGACCACTAACTAATAGAGCCTGGTGACTAATAGCTGCCATGCATCAAGCTGCTCAACTACACTACTGCAGTCTAGAGAACAGACTTCAGCAATGCACACGGACATGTGAAATGATGTCTGGATAGTAAATACCACTGTAACTTCAGAGAACAGATCAGACTTCAGGTTAAAAAAAAAAGGGGGGGGGGGCAAAATATAATAAGTTTTGTGAAAAAAAAAATGAAACTTCTCCTACAACCTTCCAGAGCAAGAGATATTATTCCATTATGCAGAACAACACACTCCTTATCATGTCGTGTGGCAGCTGGAAGGGCAAGATAATACAAGGAGAAAAAAAATAAATAGTCTCTTCTATTTTTTACCGTTACACTTAATTTACAAAGTCCTGGTCTATACAACTCAGTGCATTTTTTTACTTACATAGATCCCTAGTAAAATAAACATCCTTTAACTATGGATAAAGCTGCTAGACCTCTCCAGTCAACATTGCTATTTTCCTTCAATTTAAATCTAGATCTAATAGAATTTGCCATTGTTTTTATTTTAGACGTGGGAGGCAATAACCAAAACAAGAAAAAATTCCTAGAAAAAAAGGAAGTCTTTACTTATTTTCCGAAGTTTACCAAGGAGGTCTCATCCAACCTGCCACTAGAAAAGACATTAGGAAGAAATTCTTCCCCATGTCAGTGGTGAAGCACTGGAACAGGTTGCCCAGAGAAGCTATGGAAGCTCCAATCCTGGAAGTGTTCAAAGCCAAGCTGGATGAAGCCTTGAGCAACCTGGTCTGGTGGGAGATGTCCCTGCTCATGGCAGGGGAGTTAGACTAGACAATCAAGGTTCCTTCCAAACCAAACCATTCTATGACTCTGTGATTCACTCTGCTACTACTCAGCAGATATCCTAAATTCCAAACACAAATTTTGACATGCTGAGTTCCTGTCTGCTCCAACCACAGGAGGATGAACTGAAAGAGGTACGCTGATGGAAACACAAGCTGATCTTGGTATCAAACAACAGAGTCTGATTACAGTTCTGTAATATTTATCACATCTGTTTTTCCCCTCCATAAATTTAACTATTTTCCTCTCTGGGATACAAACGTTACACGTCTTGTTAGTCAGAAAAGCAAGACACTAATAAAAACTACCAAAAAATATGGTGTGAGGAAAAAAAGATGTGGATCTGTAATGCAGCAGCACTCAAACAACTCTGTTACATTTAAATATTGTATTAAGTGCCATAGAAAAAAAAAGTATATATATAGTATTACAATATAATTAAGCTTACTATTAATTGTAAGCTTAAAAAAAAACCATACTGCAAACATGAAACAATGAAGATGAGGGGATCAAGTACTCCAGGGATGCAAAACAGAGTAGTAGAGGTGTAGGTCTAACAACACAAGCCCAGCTGTGGTTGTACAGTGATTTTATTACAACAGTCAGCAGCACTGGGTTGCTGGTATAACCATGTTACATCAGGTGCATCCTCCCAGGAGGGCTCCTGCTATTTAGGAACTCTTTGGGGAAGACATGGCATTAAAGGTGACTGTCTGGATTTCACAAGTGGCTAGGTCCTGACAGTCCCATATTAAGAGGTAGGATCACAGGCACTTATTTCACATTTACTGCACTTGGTTACCTTCAACAAGCTAGTGTAATATGTACCTATGATAACTAAAATATAGCACTAAAGGTAATTTAAGAGCTTTCCCCCACACTAAAATTCATATACTAAGATGTGTCATCACACAGTAGTCTGGAAGTTTCCTAAAAACAATTCTATTCATCAAATCTTATTCCCAGATAACTGAGACACATGCAGCTCAGGATCTAGACAGACAAGCTGAAGTTGTTTTTCTAATGCAAAATCAAACATTTCTTCAATGTTTTCATATATATAAAAGCTTTGAGAGTAAGACCATTAAAAATATTTAGTCCTACATGAATGTAGCCAAATAATTAAATAACTGAAACAAAAATAGACTGCACATATTTGCTTCGCGGGAGGTTTTTTCAATGCTGAATTACCTAATTAAAAAAAAATAATCAACAGCTAATCACTCTAGAATAGAACCTGCTGAAGTGCCTAGCCAAATTCTGACAGTCACTTCTATTGCTGCAGGCACAATATTTTTTAAACTAGCTGAAGAAAAAAGAAACTGAAATCACAGGACTCCATTTTCCTCTATCAGCAAATTTAATTAAACACTTTAAGAAAAATAAATCATATCAACCAGTCCCAAAATGTTGTAGGCTATTATAACCAAAAAACTGCAGAATGCTAATTTTGAGCCCCCTGCTCACGAAATAAATCTGCACAACACATTTAGAGAAAATGTGGCGCCTATCTGCCATAATGCAGCCAAGTTTTTATCTCACGAAATATAAAGATCTTGCTTGTGTATTGAATGAATTCTAATTGTGATCTAATAGACTTTGATGCAGAAGTGAAATTAAAAATTAATCACCAGATCATTAAAAAATAACTGCATCATTTCTAACACAGAAACGCTTAGAAACTAAAAGACCAAAGAGATAAATACGTATACACACACTATAGACGTGGCATTAGCTTTTTTAGCTCAGAAAACCTTGTGCAAATCAATGCATGTGGCAACTAAAACTTGTTGCCAAGGCTTAATATTTCTCATACTAAAATAAAATTACTCAAAACAAAACCAGGATTATAATTAATACCTCTATGCATCACCACAATAATGTTGTTTATCACTAGCATCTAAAATAAGTTGTTAGGTACACTGGACAGCACTGAGTACTCAGATATATTTTTAATCATCCAGGTGCACAAGAGCTTTGTTTTTCAGAGCTAACTCACTCAAAAATGCACTACTTCAGTCCTGCTCATCTCATATACTACAGAATACGAACTTGACTGCAGTCTGTGACAGAATCCTATCTGGCAGGGGAAACTAAATAAGGCAGCTGGCAACGAAAGCTAGTCAGAAACTGTGGTACTCCACGGGGAAACAAAACAAAAAGAAAATGTACCTGACAGTTTATAGAAAGTTCATGCCCTTAATGTTTGACACACACTTCCTTCACCGGCTTTGAAAAATATTGATGATAGAAACATTAAGGCTGCAAAAAACCCTCTAAGATCATCGAGCCTAACCATTAGCCCAACACCACCACGGACATTAAGGCATGTCCCAAAGCACCATGTCCACACACTCTCTGAACACCTCCAGGGATGGCGACAGTATCACCTTCTTGGGTGCCTGTTCCAATGTCTAACCACTGTTTGCAGGAAAGAAATTTTCTTCATATCCAATCTGAACCTCCTCTGGTGCAACTTAAGGCCATTTCCTATTATCCTATTACTTGTTAGTCGGGAGAAGAGACCAACACCCACTTCGCTACAATCTCCTTTCAGGTTGAATTTCAGCTGGATTACAGTTTTAAGATTCTTAACCAATTCCTTACTCGTAACGAAATAATCATTCACAACAACATGTTACAGCCGTCTACTGCTAACACAAAGAATTCCAGTTCCAATCTCATTTTCCTATTTAACGGCAAAACTAGCTGCCAGCATAAGTTATCCTCTGCATAAGCGTTTCGCATCCATTCAGAGGCATTGTTTGTTCAATGCTTGTCCACAAATCGACGATCAAACCCTACAACGCACAGAGCTCGGTCATCTAAACATCACAACGACAGCGGAAGAGATCACCCTGAAGTTGTCGGGGCCCAAACTTGCCCGAGACTTTATCGGCCACGGCCAAACCGCTCTCCACACACCCTCCAAAGACGGCACAACACCACGGCCCCACACATCCCCTCTGCAAGGGACTCCCCTGTCTGGACCGGCCTGCGGGAGCAAAGCGGCGGCACCGGTCTCCCGACCCCGCCACACACCGGGCCGATGCTGGGCAGCGAGTGCTGCCAACGGGACAAGGACAAAATCGGCCGTAACCGAAGAACTCGTGGAGCAACACCGTGAGGCCCGCCGCCCCCCCTCAGCCCCTTCGCAGCGCCTCACTTCCCACCTCCGGAGCCCTCCGCCACCTGCCCTCGGCCGGCCCCTGCGTCCCCTGCGTCCCCTGCGTCCCCACGCACCTGGCCGAGTCCCGAGGCCCCGTGGTCCCGCTGCCGCCAGTTCCCCCCAAGCCAGCCGTGCGCGCAGGCAGCGGCAGCCGCCGGAGGCCGCAACAGAGCGAGGGCGAGCAGCCGTCGCTTGTGAGAGGCGGCAGCCGCCAGGCTCCGCGGAACCCCCAGCAGCGCCATGTCAGGAGGGCCGCGGAACAGAGGATTGTGGGACGGCGGCGGACTCGCGGGGCGGAGCGGAGCGGAGCGCGGCTCCCGCCCGGCCATCCTGAGGAGAAGGTGGGACACGTCGCCATAGCAGCGGCCAGCTCCGTGTCGGAGCCCGCCGGGACCCCCCTTTCCGCTCCAGAGAGCCCTGGCCCTGGCGCCGGGGCCTTTTCATCCGGCTGGTGGGCAACAGCGAGGCTACCTTTATTCCTACCATGGCGCTCTGAGGGGACGAGTGCTTCCCTACCGAGCCGAGGCCAAGCCCCTCCCAAGCTGTTACCTCCTCGGGAGGAGTTTTGTGGTGACTGTACAGGTAGAGACATTCTCTGTGAGATGAACTGTTCAAAAACAGTGTAAGCAGCAGATCGAGGGAAGGAATTCTGCCCCTGTGCTCCGCTCTGCTGAGACCCCACCTGTAGTGCTGAGGCAGCAGCTTTGGAGTCCTCAGCACAGCAGAAAGAATGGACTTGTTGGAGTGGGGCCGGAGGAGGCCACAGCAATGACTGGAGAGCTGGAAGCCCTCTGCTGTGAGGCCAGGCTGAGAGAGCTGGAGTTGTTCACCCTGGAGAAGAGAAGGCTCCAGGGAGATCTTCTGATGGCCTTTCAGGACTTAAAGGTAGCTCATAAGGAAGAAGGGGACTGACCTTAGAGCAGGGCCTGTTGTGACAGGACGAGGGGGGATGGTTTAAACTAAAAGACAGAGATTGAGACTAGAGAGAAGGAAGAACTGAGGGTGGTGAGACCCTGTCCCAGGTTGTCCTAAGATGTGGTAGATGCCCCATCCCTGGAACCATCGGGCAGGTCAGGTTGTTTGTGGCTCTGAGCTCCCTGCTCTAGTTGCAGATGTCACTGCTGACTGCAGAGGGGTTGGACTAGGTGACCTTTAAAGGTCCATTCCACTCCAAACTGTTCTATGACTCTGAAAGACGAAGGTCCTCAAGCCTAAACCACACAACGGCAAGAATTGCTCAACAGCTCTGCTAATGCAGTGGTACTTTATAAAGTCTGTCTTGTTTAGCAGAGTCATTCTTTCAAACTGGCAGTTAGTGCTCTCGTACTTTCTCACTGCACACCCAGACACTTTTGTCATTGTCAGAGCAGAAGAGGGGCTTGAGGAGGCACACATCCCTCCCAGAAAATTTTGGGGACCCCACAGAGCTGCTGCTCTTGGGCTCAGGTGCAGATAGGCCTGGGCCTGCAAAGCTGTAAGGGGAAGGCGTAACCCACATAGCATGTGGCATGGCACATTTCTGCACAGACCTAGTTCAGCATTCCATACCCTCCCAAGGGTTAAGCTCTGAGCTACCTGGCAGAAGTCTGGCTAACACAGCTCACAGCCCGTGACAGTATAACAACCCAGCAACAGTACTGTTCTTAATTAAACACCAATTTAGGATGATGGAGATCTGCCATGTATTGCACTTACAGTGGCCTATATACTCCCATCTGATTGGCATGCAGAGCCACGAGGAAGCTGGAACTCTGTGTGGCATTTTTAATCTCATAAAGATTTCTTCAAAGCTACCAGAGCTTGACTACTGATGCTTTTGCCTTGAGGGAGAGTTGTAAGCTCATTTGCGAGAGAGAAAGACAGACAGACAGACAGAAGGGAAGAGTACAATTGGCTTAAAGCTGGTTTTTAATGAGGCAGGCTTTCTCTAGCCTGTGCTTTGATAGGCAACTTTGCGTCTGACCAGGATTCGCTTTAAACGCAGAGGCGACATTTCTCTGTCACTAATTTAATTCTTTATCGTAATTACATTTGACAGAGCTGGGTCTGAACAGTGCCGCCCAGTGGCATCCTTCAGAGAGAGAAACAGGAATTCTAGCCTTAGGGCTCCCATACATCCACTTCCTTCGGTTTGCCCTTCTCAGCTTGCAAGTGGGACCAGACAGAATGGGATAACTGTGACTCTGTCTGGGACAGACAAGCTGGCCAACACTGCCACATATTTCAAGCTATTCCAAACGTTTCTGCAATGCTTCTGCATGCATTGCTGATATCGCCTTTGACCACAGAGTGTGTGTATGCAGACACAGTGTGTCCTGGATCAATCTCTCCTGCGGCATAGGGTCTCAGCCATATGGTATGTGTCCAGTTTTCCCACCATATCAAGTTCTTTGGACACACAAGACAAGGAATATCCTGTGTATAGATAAAAGAACCTTGAGTCATGGTATTGTGGTATTGGACATAGCTCTACTACCTCTTTAAGGGAGATTACATCACTGGACAAACATGGACTGCTAAACCTCACAGGACTGAGACAACTGTGTTATTACAGCATTGTCATCATAAAATATATAGAGAAAAGCAGGTTCCATATGTCTGTGCACTGCATAAGTAATAGAAATCTGTGCCACATCCTAAAATTGAAGCTGGAAAACACACATTTGATTGGTCATTTAGTTCATACTCTCTTCAGTACAGACCTGCACTATTTTTTTTGTCTAATAGAGTTCTAAAGGTCTGAAGCAAGTCCCAACTGCATAAGAAATAAATATACTCTTTGACTGTTTGGTGTTCTGATGGACTACTGAAAATTACATTCTGCACTTTAACACTGAAAAACCACATCAGCAGCCTGGTGGAGAGGAGACAGTTAATTCTGAAACAGAGATTTTAAAGTGGGAACTAGGAGCAGCTCA
The DNA here is from genome assembly GCA_013400475.1 of Tricholaema leucomelas. Taxonomy (NCBI): domain Eukaryota; kingdom Metazoa; phylum Chordata; class Aves; order Piciformes; family Lybiidae; genus Tricholaema lacrymosa; species Tricholaema leucomelas. The sequence continues at coordinate 2,825,529 of WAAF01015816.1, forward strand.
GTTCACTAAAAGGGGACTGTACGCCATGCTGTAAACATTTCAGAAGGGTGAGAAATCATTAATGATGACAGAAGGAAAGAGTGCTGGAAGGTATGGGATCACATTAAATACAGGAAAGGTGAAGAAATATGCCTGGCAAGTAATTGTCATAATGGAAATGTGACAGGGGAGTTGGTGTCCTCTTACTCAGAATTAAAATGGCTAAGACAGAAGAAAATGATCTGCACTGAAAAATCTAGCATTATATATATATAGACGTATATACTTACAATATCAAATGGCTGTGTAGTATTTGATGGAAATTATTATAATTAATAATGTTAGTATCCTATTATGAACTGAACAAAAAAACATGTTTAGCATTTTCATTTTTTCATGTTAATGCATATCATTTTGGTTCTTCTACACTTCTAAGGCTAACAATGTACTTAATATATTTGATATTAATATTTTAGAATCATAGAATGGTTTAGGTTGGAAGGGACCTCAAGGATCATCCAGCTCCAACCCCCTGCCATAGGCAGGGACACCTCCCACTAGAGCAGGTTGCCCAAGGCCTCATCCAGCCTGGCCTTAAACGCCTCCAGGGAGGAAGCATACACCTCCTTCCTGGGCAACCCGTTCCAGTGTCTCACCACCCTCACTGTAAAGAGCTTCCTCCTAACATCCAGTCTAAATCTCCCCTCTTCCAGTTTAAACCCATTCCTCCTCATCCTGACATTATTAGACCTTGTCAATAGTCCCTCCCCAGCCTTCCTGTAGGCTCACTTCAGATACTGGAAAGCCACTATAAGGTCTCCTCGAAGCCTTCTCTTCTCCAGGCTGCAGAGCCCCAACTCTCTCAGCCTGTCCTCATAGCAGAGCTGCTGCAGCCCTCTGATCATCTTCGTGGCTCTCCTCTGGAGTCGCTCCAGCAGTTCCGTGTCCTTCTTGTGTTGGGGGGCTCCAGAACTGCACACAGTACTCCATGTGGGGTCTGACGAGAGCAGAGTAAAGGGGGAGAATCACCTCCCTTGCCCTGCTGGCCACACTTTTCTTGATGCAGCCGAGCACAGGGTTGCTGTCTGGGCTGCATGTGCACACTGTCGGCTCATGTTGAGCTTTTCGTCAACCCAGACCCCCAGGTCCTTCTCCTCAGGGCTTCTCTCCAGCCATTCACCACCCAGCCTGTATCTGTGCCTGGGATTGCACCGACCCAGATGCAGGACCTTACACATTTTCCCTGCAATTTTGCCTTTACCTGCTGTTCCGCCTTCAGTAACTCCGGTGCTGCTGGGTTTATTTCCCTCCTCTACTAGTTCCATCTTCTGGTCTTCTTTTTCTCATGTTCATTTACATGACACCATGACCACAGCAGAAACCTGAGGGAGAGACAGAAGAGAGGCCAATATAGCTGTGATGGTCAGAAACATGACAACCCTGTCTCTCAGTGACCTAGCCAAGAAAACAAAGCTGCTGCTATAGACACAGAAAGCTAATAGATGAGGTTTCTATACTGTACTGTTTAAAGCAGCTTGCCACAAACCCAAAAAATACCTGTTTCTCTGCAGATTGAGTGTTGAACTGGAGGATCTCCTTAGAGATACAAAAAACCCACTGCATGCTCCAGCGTTGTCGGCAAGACAAGTTTACAGAAGAACTCACCAGAAGAAATGGAGGTGAAGTAACACCTTGTTTAGGGGTTATTAAAGTTTTTAAGTCCTAAAGGTGTTTAATATAGTTTTTACACTGTATTGAACTTCACTTACAGCGACAGGTACTTATTTCATGCAGCTGTGAAAAAAGTAGAGTACAATTTCATAAGGACTATTTATAGAGCTACTATTTAGAATTATTAAATATTGCTAAGAAATGGAAAGAGTCAAGACTGGATTCAGATAATCAGTACACCAAGGGGAGACTGACATCTGTATTTTGTATGGTAACACTGACAATTCCAGTTATGGCAGGTGTCAGACAAAATGAAAGTGCCCCCAGAGCTGTGAAAATCAAAATTAATTCAGGAGTCAGGCTAAAGGAGAAAGAAAACTGACAACAGCCCATCATGGCTTAAAATCAACAGTATTAGAAGTGTGTGGACACAAGGAGGTGAAGAAAGTGGGAAAATTTATGAGAATAAACAAATGTGAAAAAATTAATACAAAGCAATTAAAAATGGAAAAACAGGACAAGGAGTGGGATAGAACCTCTCACTCAGAGATACAAAGTTAGTTTTGGCAAGCTGAACGTGTGCCAAAAGGCAGAGCACTGATTTGGAGATGGGGACTTCCATAATTATGCCTAGGAAAATATGAACTCGCATTTAAAAACAGAGAAGCTACATATCCATTGGACATGCCAGGTGAATTATACTTCATAGTCACATATCTAAAAATACAGCTCATTTATGGTTGGGTGATTGTGCTACAAAACACTCACTTTCTTCATTTAAAAACATCCATTTGTCCATCTTGCCACTACTCGAGACTTGTCCTAGATTTTGTTAGGGCAAACATATTACCTGTTGTATGAACACACTATTAGTAGAATGAGTATCTACTGTTCAATGCTCATCGAGCCCTTCTAAGATTGGCCTTGCAGTATTTTTATTCTGAATATTAGCCATCTGGCACTGAGTGCTGCAGTATTTAGTGCCACAAATAATAATGAAAAACGTGGTAACATCTCGTGATACTTTAACATAAAAATATAAGACAGAGGGTCTAAAACTCTGGGTGTATCATCTCCAAGCTGCCAAAGCATGTTGTTCCCTCTGCTCTTGTTTTCCATAAATGAGTCTTTGATTGGAGACAGCAGTGCTAATAGGCAAGTCATTGGTTAATGCACAGCAACGAAACTGCATTTCTTGTAATTAATGAACTGCAGTCCTGAGGAACAATGGGAGGGAAAACGCTGAGAGCTGTTATACTTTCCTGTTCAGGTTGATGTGGGCACATCCAAGAGATGCCAGCAAAAGGCGTGACCTGGGATAGACCACAGCAGGCTCTGTCTTTTCCATGTCAGTCAAACCCTGTAGGGTCTTTGCACTGGAAACAAAATGGCCTCTTCCTTCTGTATGCCCACATCAAAATATGGCGAGGACACTGTTGCATATTCAGCAAAACTGCTGTTGGTTTGGTTAAGCTGCATAATTGGATCTTAAAAGAGGTGAGAGCTAAACCTGAGTGGTTGTGTTGGCTGACACAGGGATGAGTTACAGCTAGCCCATAGAAGTTTCCAAGCTTCTGATGCTTGAGGAAAATAGTGTAAAGATATTTAGGTTCAAAGGAAGTGAGCATTTTCATAGACATTCATTTGAGAGAACAGTCTCAGAAGCTGCCATTGAGTGTGTATTTTCTCTGTCTTTTATCCTAACTTTCTACTGTGGCACATCCTGATCCTTTTGCCTTCTCCAAGTTTTGTTCTAACCCATGCTCTGGCTCACTGCAAATATACCAGACCTTTCCTGAGCCTGTTTGTTGTTGCTGGTTGGTTTTGGTTTGGTTTTTGGGGTTTTTTTTTGTTTGTTTGTTTTTTCCCCCCAGTACCATTTTCCTTCCTGCTACTCCAGTAGCCTCCCTTAAAGTGGCTAAGGCTGCCAATGAAAGAACACAGAGCCTTCTGTCCACAGTGCTCCTCTTGGACAAGGCACAGATGTAAGCTTTTCTTTCCTCCTGTTCAGAAGCCCCCAGTAATGAGGTGTTTGGCTGTGGAAACATGATAAGACAAATGCACACCTAAAACAAAGACTTACAAGTTCAAGTTGAAATACTGGGAGAGGGGCGGGGGGAAATGGAGAAATAGAGCTGGATTAATTTAGGGAATCAGAGCCTGTTAGCAGCAAGGTTTAATGTTTTTTGGGTCATGGGAGCCTCAGAGGGTGTTGACCTCCTGGACTTTCTGACCTGAATAAGAAAGACTTTTAGCCTTGTGAGGAGGTTGCAAGGGAGAGTTGGGTGGGGTTGGGTGGAGGAGGTTGACAAGTGAAGCAAGGAACCTGTCAAGGAATGGAGAAGCCATTCTAATCTGGGACCCTCCTCACTGTTCTGCCTTCTGTAGATCTGTCAGGCCCATTGGAAATTTGTCTTGAGCAGGGAGGTCACCAGCAGCTTTGAGTTTGTCCTGAGTGTTCCTGAAATATCACCCATCAGGGCAGAGAGAAGATATGGACAAAAGCAGCACTGCTTCCCCAGCTCTTCTTAGACAGCAAACTGAAAAGGTGTTGCAAAAAGATAGGAAGGTTGAGGGAGCCTTTGTACATCAGAAGTTAATATTGTCACCGCTAAGTTATGTGAAAGCACAAGTACTTACTGTGTCTTTTCACACAGAGGTACCCAAGCACCTCTGTGACACCATCAGCATTTCCACTTCAGCTGTTCATCTCCCTGAAGTGCTTGTAGTCCCACACCTATGTATGTTTCAACCTTAAGTAGCTAGAAATGGTGCACAGAGTGACAACTTCACCAGTGGCACAAACTTTAGAGCAGACAGGCAAAAGATCAACTGTCCCTTGACTTAGCGAGAAGCTAAACGAAAGGCAGAGACTTTAGCTGCGTTACGTTTTGACCACAACGGGGAGCTCTTGATTGATAAATGTGTGCTGTAAAACCAAGAGGCTTAAGAAAGCTCCCAGAAGGAATTGTGCTCTTTTGTTACACCTGTGTGCGGTGCATCTCCTGACTTCAATTTTGCTTTTGTTCTCTGTGGGGAATAACTGCGTTGGATTCTCTAATTGCAAATTCTTTCTGCTGTTCATAACCTATTCTTTGTTGTATAGCTTGTCCCAAAATTTGTACTCAGACCTTCCTTTTCCATGAATTCCCTGGGATTTGTAACTTTAGATTTATAACCTGTTTTAACATCCCTCTTGAAGGGTTTAGCATACGTCAGCCCTATGTTTAGAAATAGTTTTATTCCTTGGATGGAATGAGTTGGAACCATCCTCTGTCTACACAATAAATGGAATTTCTTAGTAGCTCTTCTGATGGTTCAACAGAAAGCATTCACAAATCTCTTAGCAGTGTAATTATTAGTAATGTTCCCTCCCATTGGATACATTCTCCACACACAAATCTAATTTTATATAAGCATGTAAGTTGTCAGCTCTGCTTCTTACCAACGCCTAAATAAGCAGGCAGGTTACTGATAGTTCTTGATCAGGATTAAACACAGTCACAATCAAACAGATTCAAGATAAAAAGGGCTTATAAGGAACAATGGGAGTGTCTGTGACACCATTCAGCCAATATCCAGGGCTGAACTATAACAGCTGCTCTAACACCTGATTACTTCTCCCCAGTTGAGAAGAGGGATCAGTGAAAGGAGAGGAGACCTATGGGTTGAAATGGTAATAGATTAAATGAGACAGCAAAACTAATGTTAATTCTAATGCCAGTATAAAGTGTACAAAGTTGTACTCATCTCAGTGACTGTATGGTGGCCATAAGAAAGAGGAAAGTAGTCCTCAGGAGCATGATGGTGAGCAAGACCCTCCAGGAATGGGAAGAAGCAGGAACAAGTAAAGCCCCCATCCTCAGCAAATTTCTAGCTTTATGGTGAGCCAGAGTCAATCTGGGGCAGCTGCCCTGGCTTCTCTCCCTCCCAATTTAATCTCCTGGATGACTGAAAACTGCTAATAGCCTGCAGACCATGGCTAGCCCAAGTTTCCATCCCATACAAACCAGGACACTTGGTTTGAGGATTCTGTGATAAAAACTGGTGCTGAATTAATATACTGAAGAGAGCAATCTGAACCAATTTTTACAGCTTTATATAAACCCTCTTGTTACATTGCAGCCCATTCTTTTATTCTGCCCTATATTTCACAGTTCACAGCCAGCTGCAAATGTCATTGTTTCTCTCCATTCTGACTATATATTCCTTCCATTTCTCTACTTGAAATCAATAGGATAAATTAATTGCAGTTTATTGCCTCTGAAATGCCTTGATTTTACGAGGTGTTTAATACCTCTACACTGAAAATTTCTGTGCTTCTGCACTATACCCTGATGCATGGTTCTTAAAGGGAAAAAAAAGTATCTAAGTGCCCACTTCTAATATCTTGTTTTAGCCAGATGATGCTTTCAAAGTGTTGTGAGAACATGAGCAAATTAGTCTTGATATCAACACTCTGTATGTCAGGGGTGTCTTAATATTAATATTTTGTTTTGCTGTTGGGGATACTGAGACATGCCTGACGTAACTGAACAACATAGACACATGAAATTATTTCAGTTGGAAAAAAACTCCAAGATCATCAAATTCAACTACTGACCTGACACCACCATGCCCACTAAACTGTCCCAAAGTGCCATGTCTACATGTTGTTTGAACTCCTCCAGGGATGGTGACTCCACCACCTTCCTGGGCAGCCTGTTCCAATCAATGCCTGAACATCTTTCCGTAAAGAAACTGTTCCTAATATTGAACCTAACCCCTGCTCAGTTTCAGGCCCCATATTAGGGTATATCTTTCTATTGTTCAGCACATTGACCTTGCTCTCCAGCCCTCGTTCCCTGTCTGCACAGCTCTTGGTGTCCATACTCCAGTTAATCAAGAGCACTGTTATGAGTCATACAACAATATTTGCTCGCCACAGTATTTTAGTATTTAATATTTTATTATTTTAGAATGATAGAATTGTTTTGGTTGGAAAAGACCTTCAAGGTCATTTGACTCCAACCCTCAACCCAACACCACCATGGCCATTAAAGCATGCCTCAAAGTGCCATGTCACCAGCAGCAGAGTATTTCATGGTGCTTTGGGACGTGGTATGTAAAAAGTTCAGATTAGACATCTTTCAGGCTTCTTACCAAAACCATATCTCTGGTGAGCTAGACATTGCGCTTCTGGACATGCTTTAATGGCCATTGTGGTGTTGGGTTAATCTCCTCTCTGGTAAGTTAGACATGGCACTTTGGGGCATGCTTCAATGGCCATGATGGTGTTGGGTTGAGGGTTGGAGTCAATGACCTTGAAGGTCTTTTCCAACCAAAACAATTACGTGATTCTATTTCCGCTCCTAAAACTTCTCTTCTGCTGAGCTGCTTCTGCCATGTTATCTGCCTGCTAGCATGCAGTGATTTCTGTCTCCAAGGAGATCCTCCTCCACTTGGAACATGATCATAGAATTGTTTGGTCGGGAACGTTCTTTAAGCCAAATCATTATCTAACTTTATCAAGTGTTGTGTTAAACCATGTCCCTCAGCAGCAGCTCTATGCACCTTTCTACACTGTGTGCTCACTTCTACACTAAATATGCAGGCTATTAAGCATTTTTTACTTTGTGACAAATTGCTTTAAACAGTGAGCTAATAAATCTTGTCTGTTAGCTCTCTGTGCCTGCAGCAGATGACTTCTCGCGGTTGACCTGTTCTCGTCCATTCTCGCCTCGCGGCCCCTGCTTCTCAGCTTCGTGGTCCCCGTACGGAGCGAGCCGCAGCAAAGGCGCGAAGCGCGGGACACGTCACCGCGTCGCGAGGCGCCCTCAACAACGCCCCGCCCCACCGTGCCTGCGCTCCCGCCGCGCTTTGAGCGACGACTCTAGCACCCAATAGCGTGAAAGCAGACCCGTGCGCTCCTCTGCCACCTCCCTCGCGGCGGCGCGAGTGGGGCCCGGCGCGGCGCGTGGCGGCAGTGGTGGGCGCGCGGCGCGCCCCGGCGCATGGAGGCGATGCCTTGCCAGAACCAGCGGCTCGGCCCGCGGCCGCAGGACGAACAGTCGCCCACAGCGGGCGGAGGTGCCCGGCAGATCCGCTTCGCGGAGCCCGGTGAGGACAGCGGCTGCCCCAGCCCAGACAGCAGCAGCAGCAGCAATGGGGTCGTGGCGGAGGCGGTGGCCCCGCCGATCCCCGCCGGGGAGGATAGCGCGCCGACGATCGGGCCTCAGCTGAAGCTGCTGCCAATGAACGACCAGCTCCGGGAGCTCCAGACGATCATCAGGGACAAGTGAGCCGATCAGCGGGCCGGACGCGGAGGCCGCGCAGGGTAGCGTGGCCTGAGGAGGATCGGGGCGGGGCGGGGTGGGGTGGAGGTTAAGGGGGGGATCGCCGCCCTCCGGCCCACCCTTCCCTCAGGGAGCTGCCGGCCCATCTACCCTGCTCTAGCCGGCCTCCTGTGCTTGGCATAGCCTCCTGACACTGCTCGTGGGCTCCGGGCACGGCTGCCCGTCAGCCGGATGACCTCTCGCCGAGCCCGGTGGCGGCGAGCGGGGCTCACTCTCGTGCAGCGCTTAAGGCCAGCGCCTCGGCGCCGGTGCAGCCATTGCTGGTGACGTGGGGGTTGGAGGCGAGGCGAGGGGAAGGTGCGCGCCGCCGCCTCGCCCGGCCCGCCCGCCTCTCACCGCCGCCTCGCCTTAGTGGCGAGCATCGGTCCTCGATGCTGCCACAGCCACCTCCGCCCCGAACCGTCCGTGGCGATGATACTGTATATTCAGTGACTTCCAAAACCTCTTAGGCGCTCCCTGGTGTGACTTTTTTCAGTACCTCCACGCCGTGGATGGGCCAGAGATTGGCACATCAGGAGGCTTCTGAAGATCTGGTCTTGTGAGGAACAGCTGAGGGAACTGGGGCTGTGCAGTCTGGAGAAAAGGAGGCCGAGGAAAGACCTTCTGGCTCTTTACCACTCCCTGAACGGAGGTTGGAGCCATGTGAGGGATGGTCTCTTCTCCCAAAAAAAAGTGACAGGATGATAGGAAACAGCCTGAAGTTGTGCTGGGGTGGAACATAAGGTAAAACGCCTTCCCCAGAGGGGTTGTCAAGGCCTGGACCAGGCTGCTCAGGGCAGTGGTGGAGTCTCCATCTCTGGAGAGACTTTAAAGAGATGTGGATGACATCTGAGGGACGTGGTTTAGTGGTGGCCTTGGCATTGCTGTGTTAATGGCTGGACTCAATGATCTTGAAGGGCTCTTCTAGCTAAAGTGGTTCTAGAATCATCATCACCTTACAAAGGGGTATAAAACCTTTGAGGAAGGAGGCTCTAGGTTGTTACAGCGCTGTGATGTGGCAGGAGCTGGGTGTCATTACCAGTGTCTGAACATCACGTGCCATATGCAGAATGGGGGGAAGACCTTCCCCAGTCTCTGTGTCTGTAGGTGGTTGTGAGCATATTCCCCATGGATTACACTGCTGCTGCCTGCTTGTATGGCAGGCTGGCCTGTACCAGTCTCTGGACTAGATAACATTTAAAGGGTCTTTGCAACCCAAAACGTTCTGAGACCTTAGATCAAGTAAGCATGGGCAAGCTTCCCATGATACTTAATGATGACTAACGTATGGGTGCACTGCCTTATGAGTCTAATGAGTACGCCAATTATCCAATGCCCTCCCTCTCCTCATATATTCAATGGGCTGCTGAAGGAATCACAGAATGTCAGAGGCTGGAAGGGACCTCAAAAGATCATGTAGTCCAACACCCCCTACCAGAGCAGGATCACCTATACCAGATCACGGAGGAGTGCATCCAAGTGGGTTTTGAATATCTCCAAAGAGGGAGACTCCACAGCTCTCTTGGGCAGCCTGTTCCAGTGTTCTGTCACCCTCGCAGTGAAAAAAAATCCTCCTCATGTTTACATGAAACTTCCTATGCCTCAGCTTCCACCCACTGCCTCTTGTCTTGTCATTGGGCATCACTGAGCAGAGTCTGGCTCCATCCTCCTGGCACTCACCCTTTACTTATAAACATAGATGAGGTCACCTCTCAGTTTCCTCTTCTCCAAGCTAAAGAGCCCCAGCTCACTCAGTCTCCCCTCATAGGAGAGGTGCACCATTCCCTTAGTCATCTTTGTGGCTCTGCACTGGACTTCCTCAAGCAATTCTGTGTCCCCCTTGGACTGGAGGACCCAGAACTGGACACAGTACTCCAGATACAGCCTCACCAGGGTAGAGTAGAGAAGAATAGAGTAGAAAGAATAGCAGCCTCATCTGTAGTGTTCTTGTGGTAGTGCTTTATACAAATCACAGACTGGTTTTAAAATTTAGCAAGAGGCAGGTGCTAGGTTGGGGAGTAAATGGCAGGGAAATCACAGAATTTTGATGAACATTGAGTCTCCCATGTTGAGGAACGTATAAGGTTCAAGTGTTTACAGTTTGTATTGATAATGGTGTCTGTTAAGGGTTTTGGTATAGAGAGGGCTGGAATAAGGGCTGGATCACAAGGGCAGCCTGAGAGATCTAGAAATAAGAAAAAGATGGGGGAAATGTGGTACTAGCTGAAGTGAAAGTGAACGGGAATCAGATGTTTGAGGAGCAGGGACTGGAATGAATTAAATAGGAAGAATAGTTTTGGAACAGTATAGAGACTAGACCATGGTGGGCTGGGAGTATGGGAAAGACAGTATGAAGAAGGGAGGCAAACTTGAAGAGGGCTGTTTGCTTACTTAGGGCACATTACCTGCACAGGAAATGACCTTTTTTGAAAGCCTTATTTTCCAGTTTTGTCACTTTATGTCACCAGGAGTCTTTGCTGCCAGCATGCCTTGCAAGACATGAAGGTCTTATTCCAGTTCAAGAAGTTCTAAGCTGAAGTGCAGAGATCTGTGCAAAATTGTGCCCCACTACTGAATATCCATCATGAGATACTTAAGATCCAATGTTTATTGTGCCTTATGCAGTATCTATCACAGATGTTGAAAGCACACCTCCCACTCATCACGTTTGTAGCTTTGACTGTTCACAAGTTGGAAGGTGATATCATAAGGCATTAACCTTAGCATGCAACATATGACAAACTTAAGTAATGACCATTTATTTGAAGCAAAATTTCCCCTCCATGATGTGAGAACCACCAGCGGATACAGCAATATGAATATGCTGAATAAAACCTCTTTGTTTTCTAACACCTGCCGTAACTAACACATAGCACAGACATGATTTTTTCCCTTTGTTTTGTATTTTTCCATCTGTGTACTCTACATTTTGGTATTTCCTGGTTCTTGAGTGCCTAGCTTTGTAACTAACAACACTAATACATTTTTATGCTAAACTAATTGTCATCTCACAATACCTACATTCATTTTATTAGCTTACATGAGCCTTGTTACCTTAAACTAGGTCTTTTTTTTTAATCTTCAAAGCACTGCAAAAAAACGTAGTCTAATTACAGGCAGGAGCACACAGAAACAGTGCAAGTAAGAAGAGCAGCTGTGGCAAGACCACACAGAAGAGTTCTGCAAGTGAGACTGATCAGTAGCTTCCTTACAAAGCAGGAGGGGAAGTTGTGAGTGTGCTAAAAGAGAATAAATTCAAACTAGGCTTGGTAATGGTTTTGATGTTAGGAAAAGGAAATAACCTCTAGTTTTGATATCTAGGTGAATACTAGCGGAGTGGCTACTTTACCCAGATAAGTTTTAAGTAGGTTTTGAACTCCTGCAAATACATTTAATAAGTTTCTGGTTGTAATGAGCTTATCCAGAAACCAGCAGCTGATAAAAAAACCGAATGAATTAAGAGTTACATCAGCTTCATTGCACAAAGCTTTGGTAAGGGAAAGTACAGAACAAGATTTGTAAATAAGGAATTGCTCATAACAGCTGCAGTGATAGCAAACTGTGCTGTATTCCAAGAATGATGCTGCCCTGGCAGTAGAAATGTAACTCTTGCTTCTAAGCCTCCTTTCCAGCCAGTGAGGAAATCTGGACAGCTCAGAAAGGCAAGTGTAGGTTCTTTGTGAGTAAGGGCAGTAGGGGAGGCATTATTTTTATGTTCTGAGAAATCAGAACATCAGCTGTGTCTCAGTAAATAAGAGACCTCAGGATGGCCAATTGTTGTGTTTGTCACTCACAAAGATGCTAAACTCTGCTCAGCTGAACAGGTGAGAGGATTTCTTAAACACTGGTTAGAAACTCTTGGAGTAACCTTTCCTTGGGCAGGTGTAGTCTGCCTTAGGGCAACTCTGATCACTAGCATCCAAACCAAGTGCTGAAGGAAACTCCTCTGAAGAATTAATGTATTTGTGAATAAGCAGCTCTACTGGACAAAAAATCCAAGTTAACGCACCAGAGGGGTATGCTCACATACACTGGGTGGGCAAGAGAGAGAAGCTGCTATCATCTGCAGGACAGTTAGATACCTACCACTTAATCTGACTCTGGGGATTAAAAAGAGAACAGCTAACACCAGAGCTGCCAGAACTCAGGATCTTTGGATTACTTAATGCTGCAGAAGATGGATGTTCAGGTTCGGCAATCATCTGAGAAGGGCGGAAATTAAAAGGCAAGGTGCTGAAGGCAGAGAAACTTCTTTTCCCTACTTTTGTAGGGAAAACCCAGTAAAATTAGGACTAGTGCTGTGAGGGAAAAGAGAGATAACTTCCAGTGCAATGCAAGTTAGAGTCAGGCATCCTTACATGGAGTTAAGGGATAGTCAGGACAGATGCAGAGCACCTCAAGCACTGTCCTGTGTGAGCTGCTCAGAGAAATGGAAAACTATCCCCTGATTCCTGAGAGGATTCAGAGGAAGAAGTCAGAGCCTTTCAACTGGAATAACTGTCCAGTTTAGAAAAGTTAAAACTTCATGTGGCTGGTCACCATATTCTGTGATGGGCTCGAAGACTATCAGTGATGACATCTGATAGGCTAAAATGATGGGTTTTCTTTTGTTTCACTAAAGTGAACAAGAACTGGGTCTGTGGGCTGGAATCAGGGAGCTGGATAGATCAGCTGGAGAGTGCCTGGGTTTGCTTGTTTTCCCTCAGGCTTCTTCAGTTTTCCATCTGAATGCTTAATGATTGGGCAGATGCCTTTTACAGCATGTGCTGGGTATGAATTTTGAGTCCTCTAATGGGATGTGAACTGCGGCATTTAAGTATTGAACGTCTGGGAACAAACATTTACAGCCTTTTTCTAAGGGGGTTGTGATCTCCAAGTCATTTCTGGCCTGCACAGATTAGAACCAGGGATCTGGAAGCTGAAATGAGCAGTGCAGCAATTCATAACTCAGAACTCTGGTTTCTGCAGAAGCAAATTCATTAGCTCAGATTGGTAGTGTTATTTTAACTCCTTATTTAATGGTAGAAAGATTTAAATGCAGATTATTGTGTCTGTTAAGTGAGATCATGTTCTGCTGAGGCTTCTTTTCCCTCAGGAACAATACAGAAGTACAGAGAGTAGTGATAGGAGATGCAGGCCTGGCTTCTGTGTGTAGCAGGATGATTCAGGAGTCTGTAACTCACCTTGTGCTGAGTAAAAATGAATTGGCTTGCCTCCTGCAGGCAGGAATAGGGGGATCCCTTTTACATACTTCCCCCCCAGCCTAGGCACTGAAAAAAAATAAGTAATGAAGTACCTTAAGTACTGAACAGGTAGAACACGGTCCTGTTTTCCAGCTACATCACTTCCCCTGAATGGCAGCAGTGTCTTGAGTTTTCTTTTTACCAATTCAGCAATAAAAAATTACCAATTCATCAATAGGAGAAGGAACAGGAGGTATAAGCTGGAATACAGGAATTTCCACCTCAACATGAAGAGAAACATCTTTGCTCTGAGGGTTCTGGAGCACTGAAACAGGCTGCCCAGAAACATTGTGGAGTCTCCTCTAGAGACTTTCAAAATCTTTCTGTATGTGTTCCTGTGTGGTCTTGCCCTAGGTGATCCTGCTTTAGCAAGGGGGTTAGACTAGGTGATCTCTAGAGGTCCCTTGCAGCACCTAACTATGGTTGTTTGGGGAAGCAGCATTTTTTTCCATCTTGCCTCCGTAGTACCCCGAGGGTCTCTGAAGAAGTTCTGCAAGGTAACTAGAGAAACAGGAATTACTGAGTATGTCAGACCATGACCCCTATATAGCCTGTGGTCACAACCTGTGTCAGCAATTGTGACTAGCGCTGAGTGCTAAAGCGGGAGGAAGCGCTGCAGGTAGCAGGAACATTCTTCTCACTTTTTGAGACATGTGTGTGACTTTGAGTGTACACCATACAGTCAGAAACAAAATTAAACCAATTGATAGTGTTTAACAGGTCACCTCGTCAGATGTGCTACAAGTGAGGTTTTAATGTTATCATGTTCCTTTAGCTGAAAAAGTTTCTAGTTTGTTATTTAAGGTTACAGTGTTTTCACTTAAGCCTTTTTTTTTTCTGGCCCCTAGCAATTCTCATATGATGTGGGGCTTGAAATGTGGTCACAGCTTTCCAGCTGCCGATGTACAAGAGGTCTGTCATTTTCAGTATTACTATGATTTGTCTCTCATTTTTATGCACCATTGTTCTGTTGTCCTCCTCCCCTCAAAAACCAGCCACAACTTAGTAATGCACAGTGACCTGTGCATTAAAACATCTCTGTCTGCAAGGACAGAGCAGTTAATTTAACACCAATTAATCTGTATTAATAGCTCAAATATTCACTCTAAACATGTATCACAGTCTTGGTACTGCTTAGTTTGTTTTGTCGCCTAACTTTTCTGAAATGCCATTGTCTGGAAGAGCTCAGATTCACCACCTACACACTTCATTACTTTCCTTTAAAAGAGCATTTATATACACCACAGATGGAACAGTGAAGCCCTTTAAAAATCATAGTAAAGTCAGTTTGTGTAATTCTAGGGGGGTTAGAGATTGGTTTTAGGATTGAGTTTTTTGAGCATTGCCTTTCTGGTCAGTGTCAAAGTAGCAGGAAGTTAAGAATATCTTGTCATTACTACAAAGAAGGAAAACAAACCCAGTAGTTTAACAGTGCGTTATTAGCACAAGGCAAGAAATTTGATTAGGCTGATGCTCTTTTTAAACCTGCCTTTTTTACTGAGGCTAAGCCAGCAGTTGCCCAGGAAATAATCAGGCAAGTCTCTTTACTTTCACTCTTGTAAACAAGATGTTGCAGAATCGTGGTGATTAAATGCAAGTTCAGTAATCTACCCACATGGTAAATGAATTCCTGATAAGATACTATGTATCTCCTGCTTATCAGGTCTGTTAACCCAGTTTCAGGGGTAAGGATTTGCATTATCATCCTCCCAGAGTTTCTGACTGACTTCAGAGCAGGTGCAGCAGTGTATGGAAATGCACCAGGCTGGCACACATCTGCGCTTGGGAGGTGTTTGGAATTGAGCAGGAAGGACGGCACAAGGGAGAACCTGCAGAATATCGTCCTAGTGCTTTCGTGCTGTAATTGCTGTTGAAAGAGTAGAAAGAGCAAATCCCTGCCTTGACTCACTGCATCTGTCAGTCTTGATCACTAAGCAGGGAACCCACAAAGCAGAGTCTCTGTGGGACACAATTTACAAATAATATCAGACTTTTCTCTGAACTGCCTTTAGAATATCTTTTCCTTGCATTAATACTACATTTGAGGAATATTCTTCAAGTTATTCCCCAGTATAAAAATACAAATTATTACCTTTTTTCAGGAAATCCAGTAGAGGAGACTTCGTATTTTCTGCTGATCGTCTGGTAGGTGAAGAATTTTTTCTTGGTGTCATACTTTATAGCTCCTCCATTAAATGGGTTTTTCAGGATAGAATAACGGTGGGGTGAGAGCAATTTTCTACACAATGGAAATTGCTGTTTGACAGCAGATTTCTGTATATATGACATCTGTTCTCTGTTGTGGACTGCTTTCATCTCAAAGGGTTCCAGGAGCCATGTTATTATCAAACACAGCTACTTCAGGACAGAGAGCAGTAGTAATAAAAGAATGCCGTTTCAAAACAGATGCACAGAGCCTAGAGATAATGCAGTTTTACTTTGAAACAGTACTTTTGACCTGTGAGCAGAGCTGTTCAATTTCTTACAGCCTAGCTATTGACAATCGCTTGCAGGTAGAAGTGCCTCTAATGATTAGTAACTCTGGATACATCCACACTGGGAATTTGGTTGTAGCCATATGGCAGTTAGTAGTAGGGACAAAGCAAGTTTTCGCACTGTTTAGTAAATCAGAACAAAGGCTATTGGGAACGCAGCATATATCTCATTTAAGTTAGATGTTTAAAGAGAGCCATACCTCTCACTCTCACGTGTACTGCCTTGTATTCATGAGAGGATGTGCTGTTTGCCAGCCCATTAACAAGGAAAAGGGAAGTCTTTCTTTCTCTAGCAAAGATGAGTCTAGAGACCAGTCAGTTACAGCAGGCAGGTTTCCTGTGCTGAGCCCAACCTTAATCTGTGCCTGATCCAGTCTTACTTAAGATTTAGATAGAGCCACAACCTAAGATTGTCACTGTGGTGGTTTTATCTTTTCACTTCCCCGTCTGTTTTTCCTTTGTTTAGGGTGTTTCTTGCACTCATTCACCAAGAACTGAAGGCCCAAGCCAACAAAGGCCTATTTAGTGATTGCATCTCTTCTGCATTAGCGTATTGTCTTTCTATTCTTGCCTATAGCCAGATTTCTCTGGTCACATGCTCTGGGGAACTGGTCGAACCTGATTTCTTCAGCAGTGTTTGAGTGTAGCAAAGAGGTTTTATTCATGTGCACAACTGGCTGAGAAAAGACAGATTTCACTAACATTTTCATACCCTTGAAATGTTTATGTAGTAATATGCTGGAACTCCTTGGACCTCTATTAACTATTTGTTTTGCTAACAGTTCTAACAGATCTTGTACTAATGAAAGTTTGAAACAGACAAGAATTCCCTTTGCTTACTGTGAAGGTCCTGGAGTAAATCTTCAACATTGAACTGTAATCAGTGAGCACATCAACACATAATTTCGTCTGTCAGCATTAAATGCTTAATCTGAAACTTCATTTTAACTCCAGAATTTAATATCCCTTTTAGCTTTTTTTTTTGGTCTTTCCCCCTCCCCCACCAATTAAAAATATACTTTATTTTTTCTATCGGCAACTTTAATTCATGGTTTCAATTTGTGGTCTTCTACCTTGGAATCAAAGATTCCTTGCTTCCCATGGGGCCATAACAATACCTGGTTTAGTTGCTAAGCAGTGGCACCCACCCCTCTGAGAGGAGCAGGTCTGCTGATTCTCAGGGGTGGCGGAATTTATAATCCCTGAGCATGGGGGTACCAGAAAGCAGTGTTCAAAAGTGAATGCTTTATCAACACTGATAATGTGTTCAAAAAAATCCTTCCCAGCCTCTGTAGAAAACATTGATAAGTGTAGTAAAACAAGGAGATTATAGACCTTCACTGGATTACTCTATGTTTTTGGTAGGTAACATGTGGCAACGCTAACCCTGTCAACAGAGCAACAATATGATAAAAAAAAGTGTTTCTTTCAAACCCAGCTCATAAATTGGCTTTTTCTGGTGAGGTAACTTCAAAAAGCCTCAAAACTGTACAAACACTCCAGAAACCTGAAATTAAATCAAGGAGTTCTTGTCTTAAATGAGAAGTCTCTTTCAGTTAAAGAACACTGGTGCCTTAGGATTAAAGTGACTTAAAATCCTATTAGCAGAAAGCTAGGAGGAAGAGGAGGAAGAAGGCAGTAGAGCTGGCTTCTCTACATAGGCTTCCTAGAGCCATCAGACATGTAACGAGCCAAGACCAAGAGGGACTGACATTCAGAAGGACCTGTTTCCCACAGACAGTTTTTGATTGCAAATGAACCTTACCCTAATTTTAATTTGCAATACTTTTGTTTGACCTTGAAATAAAACGTGAGGCATCACCCCAAAAAGTCACTGAATTCAGTCCCTAACTACTATTAAAGAGATCCCTTAGATCCTTCAGGTTGTTAGGTGTTCACCTGGTACTTGTGAAAACTGCTACCACAGTGACCTCTCTACAGATAACAAATCCCTTTCAACTGACTGGTCTCATTGGTTCACAGATCAGGCTGGTGGTTGAAGAGGGACTGAACCAGCTGCCATACACAGAATGTACTGTGACCACTCCAACAGGTATGTGATCAGTTGCTTCTTTCCAAGGCTGGACTGGAAGTGGAAGCCTAACAACTAATATAAAAAATACAGAACAGTTACAATAATCATGGAATAGCTTGAGCTAGAAGGGACCTGTAAGGATCATCAGGTTCAACCCGTTCAGGATTCCCTAAGACTGAGCCCTTATGACTAAGAGTGTCATCCAGATGCTCCTTGAACTCTGACAGGCTCAGTACCATGACTGCTTCCCTAGGGAGCCTGAGGCTGAAACAGTTCAATATTCAGGGTGGAGCACAGAGTTGAAGTCCCTTCCTGTATTTAAAGAGCTAGAAGGTGCACAACAACACAGCTGATCAAAATGCAGTCATATAGGTGTTGTTTTACTAAAGTTTTGAATTAGTCCTGCAAAAACCATGTCGAGAATTGTACCAACGTTTGTGCAAGATCCATTTACTTGCCCGTACTGCAGTGTGGAGTTAAAACTGGTGACGCTTCACATGCTTAATAAAGAAGCACTTGGGACAAGCAGTTTTGTCATCCAGCCTAAATCCATCTCTTTTTGCAATTGGGGGCCAGCTGGGAGTGATGCTAAGCAGGAAATAACAAATAGCTGTAGTGAAATCCACTGCAGTCATTTCAAGCTTGCTCCTGTTAACTATAAAGATACATGAGGTTGCATACGTTACTAAGAGTTGCTCAGTGCATCATCAGCTTCTTGGGATCCGCTCAGGTACATGCAGTGAACTCACAGCTCAGCTGTAAGACATGCTCCAGGTGAGTTCTCCTCATCCTGAGAACTTTATTTCCTTTTCTGTACATTCATACCCTCTGCCCTTCACATTAAATCGTTTGTACATCTTTTAGTTAGAGAAAAGCTGGATGGAAAACAATTCTGAAGCAGACCTGAGTTTAGGAAGGCACTCAGGAGGCACATGCACTTACCTTTGCTCCCGTTGAAGTAAAACAAAAAACACTTCTTGAGCACTGGTGTCACATCTGTTCTAGGTGAGTTAGTGACCGATAGGTTGATGACCATCTTATCTCTTAATAAACAATGTCACTGGCAGGTCCTCTGCAAGAAACATCTATTGGAAGCTCTTCAGTTCTTTTTCAGCAGGCCACTGCCCCAGCTGTGGACAGCCTCAGACATTGCCCTCTGAGCCACATCACTTTGGTGAAAAGACTTTGCTTCTTGCCCTTACTTCTCACTACACTAAGATCTCACTGAAACTGCCCCAGCTCTGCACTCTATGTTTGCCTTTTGCTTCCTGCACTTATACCCAGTGAGGGAGCTAAAATGGCCTCAGCTGAGCTCCTCCAGCAGGAAGTGTCTCTTGAGAACTCAGGTACTTCTGCATGAATTCCTGCCTCCCTGTGCTGAACTCTTTCTCTCTAAGCAGTTCCAAGGTGCCATAAGCACAGGTAATTTCTGCTTTTCAGGGCTCAGAAGCAGAACACCCCTGAAAGATCTCAGTGAAACCCCTTTTTTTTCTTTCCTAAGGGAGTCTTTGGTCTCCTGTCAGTCAGGGAGGGGAATATGCAGCACCTGTAAGGAACATCACCTGGTGTTCTTCCCAGCAGTGTTGCTGGGCAAGCTCATTAGGGCTGAAGAACTGAGACTGGAACAATCTTGCTCTGCTGTCTGTAGCTCTGAATTAGTGAAAGATCTGAGCTCGAGAGTGCTGAAGACTGCATCTGTCAAACATACACCACTGATCATTGTGGTAGGGAACACCATGTCTGCACCATCACATTTCAGTTCTGAGCCTTCCACCTGCAGCATTTACTGGGCTTTGCAAGGGGTGTGGTTTACCTTCCTTTTGTGTCCTCCATTTAAAACCATCACAGTACCTGAGTTATGGAACACATTCTTGGAAAGCCACATCTTGCTGATGTGGCATTAACAAAAGCACAAGTTCTTTACCTGTTACAGTTCTGGCTTTGTTCCCATCACTTGTTTGAGGCTGCAGGATATGGTGTGAGATTGTTCATGCCACCTGTTGAGAGTTGCAGAGCTCCCTATTATCCCCTGCCTATATATGGAGGGAAATTTCAGTTCCATTCACAGTACAAGGTCTCCTAAAACAGGATCTCGAAAGGAGCATTAAGATGGGGCTGAAGGGACCAAGTGACGCCACTGACATCTGGTTTCTTTCCTCTCACAGGACACAAGTATGAAGGTGTCCGATTTGAGAAGGGGAACTGTGGAGTCAGCATAATGAGAAGTGGTAGGCAGCTTCTGCTTGTTGAGTAAATGCAAATTAAACCCCTTGGAAAACAGTAAGCAAATTCCTCTCAAGTGTCCAACAGTGGTTCTGCACAGTAAAGTGTTACCCAAACCTGCCTTAGGCCTCCTTGACCACAGAATGCCAAGTAATGTGTTTCATTAACTTCTGTGGAGATGCATAGCTGCCCTGGCTTTCATTGGTGAGGCAGCCGGTAACTTGGGGAGGCCAAAGCCAATTGTCCTGTCCTTGTTTGCTGCCAGCTGCTTCTGCTCAGAGACAGGTCTCCCAATAAAGCATGATCAGTGGTGGCAGAGTCACTGTTCCTTTGCCCAGAGCTGTGGAAACCTTTGTACTTGTGGAAAATCAGTGGCTCTGCAGCTTCCTGCACCACACTTTATGGTGGCTCCAGGCAGAGCTCAGATGTTCTCCACACCTTATATGTTTGTTTTGACATTTCCAGCTCTCACCTTTTGAGAGCTCAGCTCTAGCATGTGGGAACACTAATGCTCAGGAGCTAAGTAACACCAAGGAGTCTCATTTTTCTGTTTGAATAGAGAAATAATTAAAAGTTTGAAGTGATTTTAACACCTAGGGAAAAAAAAATTGCTTTTTACAACTCCTCATCAATACAGTATGAGGGCTTTCTAGTTGTAGCATCTTGCAGCTGTGCCATTCTTGAAGGTGTAACCATCTCTTGTTGGGTTTCTGCTGCTCACTTGAGGAGAGGCAATGGAGCAGGGGCTACGGGATTGCTGCAGATCGATCCGCATCGGAAAAATCCTGATACAGAGCGATGAGGAGACGCAGCGAGCGAAGGTCTATTATGCCAAGTTCCCACCAGACATTTACAGGAGGAAAGTTCTCCTCATGTACCCAATATTAAGTAAGTGTTTTTCATTCTTAGATACAGTGAGGCTCATCTGAGCAGTGAGTGTACTGAATGCAAAGGGAAATGCCCACATTTCAGGGGCTTTGATTGGGTTTTTTTGCTTGGTTCAGGTAGCATAGGAGAGCATTTGTCAGCCTGCACCAGCAGGAGTGCAGGGCAAATCACTGGGCTGTCTCTGAGAAAGGTTCAAGAAGCGAGACTTGATATCAATTTAATTTTACTTTTGCCATGAGAAAGACTCAGTGTTTTTTAGAGTATAATCTTAGGAATAAATTAATTAAAATACTGTTAATGCTACCAAAAAAAGGTCCCATCTACTAAGTGTGGCGAGGGGTTTGCCAGGATGAAAAAGTTTCTCCAGTCTTAAGATTCAATTCTGGTTCTACAGATGGAGGGCTAAGTTGCCATTTTATTATTTCAGATGAGCTTTCCTGCCTCAGGCTTTCATAAAATCCGCCAACTTCAGTTCTTACTGAAAGAGTTGGCTGTTTCAGATCAGAGATGAAGTTCCTTCATCAGGACACCAAAGTTTCTCTAGTTAATACAGGCAGAGGTGGTGGTTTCCCAGTGGGACAACATCATCACTCAGTCCACACACCAACATTTACATGGATATTCTAAGGTGGCCTAGGACAAATTCTTCAACTATTGGAAAACAAAATTTTCTCCTTTTCCACTTCTAGGCACTGGCAATACTGTCATTGAGGCTGTCAAAGTGCTTGTAGAACATGGTGTGCAACCCAGCGTCATCATCCTGCTGAGCCTGTTCTCCACACCTCATGGTGAGTTGTGGGGGACAGAGACTGGGCACAGGTGGTTTGGTGGGGAGGGTGACATTGGTCAGGTGCCTCAGCAGCGAGGAGCTGTTCCTCTGCAAATGACCACAGCTGGAGGAGAGGGCCTGGAGATCTGGACTGCAGAAGCACAGTGAAGGTGCTGGATTGGTCCACCACCAAAGGAATAGCAGTTCTGTAAGAAGCATGAGGTAAATGGGGCTACAAAGCCGTCCTCTCTGCACATTAAAGATCTTAACTCATAAAAAGGGATCAAAAAATGAACATCTCTTCCTGTGAGGTAGGAAAATGGATCTTGTGTGTTGTTGTAGAAAATGGCCATGTTAGATCTCGCTACCAAAACTCAGCTGAGCTGCAGTTATTCCTGGCCGTCTGTAACCACTGTGGTGATTAGACTGGGAGTACAGACGTAAAGGAAAGAAAAACCCAAATAAGAAAACCTGCAAAACTAGTCCTTAAATGCAGGAAGCTCTTCCTCTCAGACAGGCAGCTAAGGCAGAAACATGGAGATGGAAGAGCAGAGCCTGACACTGTCTACACAGCTCTGCTAATGATGTAACATGTGGTGCTGAACTAGAGTTACTTTGCTGTAGCGATCATTGCCTTTGTCCTCTCTCAAAAGGTGCCAAATCCATCATCCAGGAATTCCCAGATATTACCATTTTAACCACAGAAGTTCATCCTGTTGCACCAACACACTTCGGACAGAAGTATTTTGGAACAGACTGACAACACTCAGCACAAACTGATGACTCTCTCATACTACTAGAGGCTTTTTCTACATTTTCTTACTGCTGAGTGGGTTGAGGGCATGTTTTTAAGTCTTTTTAGCCAAAGGAGGAAATATTTGACTTCCATTAGTCATGGTCAGTCTCTGCCTGAACACTGACTCAGGTCCACAACAAAGCACTCTCGGTGCAAAGTCAAGCATCTCAGCTTTGGGGTTGTGTCAATGGCTACACTATGCTTTAACTTATTTATTCTTCTAGAGCCTGTCTTGTGGCTGCTTGCAAGAGCAAAATAAACAACTAAATCACAGAGGTTTGTATTTAATTTCTTGAGGAACTCTTGCATCACTCCACGTCAGCTCTACAGCCACTCCTAATGCTGCACGTTGGACTTGATGCAATTCTTAGCAGCCACACTGCATTTCTGGCTAAATTTTCAGTCTTTGGCTGGAGGCCAAGAATTAAAGATACAACTCTCTGAATTTTGCTCTGTGTAGATGACTTTCAAACAGTGAAACATCTGTAGGTGTCTTGTGCAGTGGTTCTGAACAAAGAAGCTCCTATTGTGGTACTTGTGCTCTGACAAACTGGGTGGTGACTGAGGGTGGGAGCAGTGCTGTCTGCAGATGTGCTGCATGAATACCCTTTTCCATGGCTGCTTTGCTCTCACCCTGTCCAAGAAGGGAGAGCAGTGGCAGAAAGTTAAGTTTGATTTTTAGCTCTGTTTGCAGAGCAACAGAGATTAAAGTCAACAGCCAAATGTGGTGCTTCTGGCTTCACACCCTGCGGAGCCCTCAGTGCTGTCAAGCATCACTCTGCAGCCAGGCAGTTCCTTTGGCTTTACATCTCCTGGCACCCAGTACACCATACCCAGCCCCTCAGCTAGGACTGGAAATTGCTATAACATACCAAGACAAGTGTCTGTTGTTACTGTTCCAATATATCCACAGTATAAAAAAGGGCAGGATCACAAGTCAAGTGTTTCATAGTCAGAGGTCTGGGCTGCCCCAACCAGCACCTTGGAAGGGAAGGGGCACAAATGTGAACGTAAGTTCCATCTAAACATGAGCAGGAACTTCTTTAATTTAAGGATGGCCTTTTTTTAAGGGGGACAGAGCACTGGAACAGGCTCCCCAGAGAGCTGGTGGAGTTTCCATCTCTGGAGACATTCAGATCCTGCCTAGACATGTTCCAGTTTGACCTTCTCTGGGTGAACCTACCTTGACAGGAAGTTTGGACTGGATGGATCTCCAGATGTCAAGCCTCAAGTTGTACAAGGCTTCCAGAGAGAGAGAACATTTAGCCTGAGCATTAGGTCGAGTCATAGAAATAACCATTCACAAGTGGAATAAATCAGCCGAAAATGGGTTTAATGCAGACCTGGCCTGCAGTACAGTATAAACCATAATAGAAAAAGACAAAGCAAAAGGTACAGGATTTTGAGCTGTAGAAACCATACAAACACCTGGAAAACACTACTGAAAGGTACACAAAGCATTCAGAATAAAGTCAGAATATTCTACTTGTGGGACAGTAGAAACAGGTATCCAAAGCTTTTCTGAAAACACATTTGATATCAAAAGTCTTGGTGCTGGCAGCAGCATTAAACCCCTGAACCCAACTAAACACCAGTTAGCCATACTGGTTACCTGTAAAGCAGCTGGGACAGCTCAGTACAATGGGATTTCTGTTGCTGTTTCCAGTGGGTTCACAGTTGCTGGCACAGAGCCCACTGCACCAGCCCTCCCTGCTAAGACAAGGTGCTAGGGTGGGTTGGAGTGCAGAGGGCTTTGAGCCAGTGGAGGAGGTAGTGTGTTGGATCCCAAACGGCTCCTGCATTTGGTGTCCTGCTCCACTCAGGTCTTCCTGCCTGGTCACAACACCAGTTGAGTGGAAGCCACGTGCTTTACTTGGAAGCAAAGTCAAAAACTCCTGCTGCTGTATTCTAACATAGAGATAAATCTGCCATCATCTGATCCTGAGAGTTTATCAAATGTTATCTGAGGGATCCACTCTCACAACAAACATGAGTCACACTTGCCGACAGAAAACTGCCAGACAGATAGAATCGGTTTTAAGATAAACCAACCTCTTCTATTTTATATGTTACTAGCAGAAGGGAAGCTGTTAGAAGCTCCCTGCTTCAACAACAGAGTGTACTCTAGAGTAGCTCCTGCCCGGGCCACCAGTGAGTACAGAGAACCTACACCTTAATGTGCTGTTGCAGTATTGCCTGCATGTGGAAGTGATTAAGCACAGCAGGTTCCACCTACCTCCTCACACAGCTTAGTCATAAAAGCCACGCCTCTTCCTCTAGGCAGGCCACCTCGGTGCCAGCCCAGATGGTTCATGGCATCATCATTAGACCAGAGGGTATTGTCTCTCTCCTACACATCCTAGAGGCTCCGGGATCCCCCAGAAAAAGGCAGGGGAAAAATAAATACACCAACACTGGATTTTCATTTCTCTTACTCAGAGTAGTGCTGATCTGAGGAGGTGCAGCACACACTGTCCTCAGAGGACAGGGTTTTTTGTTTGTCTCCAGGCTTCTCATGAGATTTAGTCCAAGGTTTAGCTGGAGAAAAGTTCAAGTCTAGTAAGTGCTGGAAAAGCAGCAGTGACTTCAGGTAACAATACTCACATGACATGAGCTGTTTGGTACCGGCCCTTGACACAAACAACCCACAGTTAGAATAGCAGCAGAGACGATCCCCTTGTCCTTTTTGTTTCGTTTAGTTTTTTAGGGTTTTGGAGTGGTTTTTGTTTTTCTCTTCACCATAATTTCTGCCTTTTTTTTTTTTCATAGTGGCTGTCACCAACTGAAGTTCTACAAACGCTGCTGTAAATCTTTAAACCTCACCCAGAAAATAATTGCTTTGAGCAGCATAAACCCATGTCCAGGCTTGTGTCTGAAATAGAAACGTACATTTTATTTCACAAGGTTTACATTCCCAGCTGAGGATAGAAAAGGAAGAAATAAGGATTGTAGGGAAGAGAAAAGCAGTGCAGGAGGTTGTGGAGCCCACTGCTCAGAGCAAAGCAAGATGAGGTGAAATGAGAATCAGACTGGCAAAGGCTAAAATAAGTAAGTGGCACAACTGCTTAAAGTGACACCCACTCACCCTCAGAGTGTGCAGAAAGCCAGCACAGCAGCTGAAAGCTAGTGGTATTTAAACTGCATATTCAGGAGGAAGGAGGAAGACTTGGAGTGGGACAGAAAAGGGACTAGAATAAAACCATTTAACAGAGGGTGTCAATGGTGATGCCACACCTGGCACTGCTGCCAGGCTGTTGTGCAGATCACTCCTCAGGAAAGAAGCCTCTCAGAACGAGATTGTATTTCCAAGTGTTCTGTAACAAAAGGAGCTGACAGAGTTGGAAAATCACCAGTAAACTCAAGGCATTTTCAAGTACTACGGATCGGTTTCAAAAATGTGTACCACAGGAGTCACTGCAATGGAAATGTGACCCTTGAAGCTAAGGAATTCTGACTTAATACTTGAGGTCAGAGCACTTCCTTGTCCTGCCAGCTCATCACAGCTCTGCAAACAAGAAATCTCTTCTACTGGAGCCATGACTACACAGGAGGTAATTCAGGCAGGTCCCTGAACACATCTCAGCACATCACTCAGATCTGCCTGAGAAAGAAAAGGTAAATGTTTTTTTTTACTCCTCCAACACTTTACATTCATATTATAGACAGGTTCAGTAACTAAGTTGTACTTTCATCTGCACCAGCAGCCAGAAGGAAAAACCTACAGCTAGTACAGATCCCTGGTTTATTCCAGGAAAGAAACATTCATTGCTCTGGTGCTGTCAGGAAGCTCCCTGGTCCCTGTCAGTGACAGTACACAAGCTGCAGTAGGTACAGCCTACTGAAAACACCTACTGAGTCCTGCTCAAGAGAATATACCCAAAAACATGCTCTACCAATTCAGTGGGAGACAAAACAAAATGGCAGTGCAGTGACAGAAGTCACAACTCCCTGGACAGGGTTCTCTGGCTAAAGAGAAGACTACTGCAATACTAGCCATAAAAACATCAATATGATGTTTCCTGTTTCTTTGTTTTTTTTTAAGGAGTACAGTGTACCTGAATGTAAGTGGGAGAGAAGGGAAAGAGGTGAGGAGGGACTCTTAGTGGTTAGTTATTTTGGAGTGTTAATTGGGGAGCACAGGGAGGAGACAGTGGCATGTTTCCCAGTAAAGTCCAGCAAGAGTCTCTTGGTGCTTTCGCACAGTGACACCCACCTGGAAAAGCTCCTGACAGCAGAGAAAGTCTTCACTGCAGGAGGGACACTGAAAGTGTTTGATAGTGCAGAAATGCAAGCAATCACCAGGCCAGGGGCAAGGAAGAATTTGCTGTATTGGGGCTGAACTCCCCCTTCTGTGCCCTGACTTCATTGTCCTTGGAATACAGCTGCTTCTGCACCACAAGCTCCACTGGTGGCATGGGATACACTCAGGACAAGCTATTTCTGACCCTGAGCTGAGAACCACTCTGCTTTATTCTGTAGCACAGATGTAGCCTCGGATGGGGTTGGAAGAGTTGCCTTCCTGCTTCCACACTACACCAACAGCTTAATGAGCACTAGAGCCACACAAATCAGATCAGAATTGAGATTCAAGCTTCAGCAGTTTAGATTTTTTGGGTGCAATTTTTTGCAGTGCCTGGCTAAGTAGAGACTAACAGTGAAAGTCCTGAGGCAGCAAATCCCAGTGGGAATATTTACACTGCTCCCGGGTGCATGGGTTGCTCAGAAGTGTCTCCAAGATACTTGCACACCAGCGCTGGCAGTATGAGAAACAAACAGGGTGAATTGGAAGCTCTGGTCGGCTCCCAGAGCTGCAGTATAATTGGTGTTACTGAGACTTAGTGGAAGAAGTTGCATGGCTGGAGGGCACAGGCAGGGCAGGTAAGGTGGAGGTGCCACAGTACATCAGGAGAGGTTTGATTGTACATCCCTTACGGTCAGCAGTGATATGGTGGGCAGCCTCTGGGGGATGGAAAACAAAAGAGCTATTTGTGTGTTTAAAAAGCTACCCACACTGCTGAGTGCTTTATCTTTGTTACCCGCAGCAGTGACTACAAACAGCTGGAGCAATTTCTATTTTCCAGTGCATATTCCACAGGACTTTCTGCATCCTGCTCTTATCACACTCTTGGTACACAAGTTTTTGAGAAGGAAAAAAAACAAACCCTACTTAAAAAGTAAACGGCAACTCAGCTTTAAAACCACAGGTAGCAGGGAGTACGATCAAAATGACTGCTTTTAGACTGCCCAGACCTCTAGTTAACAGCCTTTTTAAAGGCCAAAAATACTAATTGAGAACTCTACTCTCAGTAGCCATCTGCAATGACGTTTGTGACCTCGGCAAAGACAGTTTCAAAAGGCACAAAGAGCACCCCTGTTGGTGCCAAGTTCCACTATTGTGCTTATCTTCCTCTTAATATCCACTCCAGACTGGCTGTTGCCAGAACAGAGGTGATTCAATCTCCTGCTATCTTTCATCAAACACCACTTGAGGTCCACCACAAGATTTACATCAGAAATGCAGGTTTAGGTTGATAGGAGAAGTAGTTTCAGTACTCAACAGCTATTTGATGGCAGAACTACCCAGAGCTGTGATTGAAGTGGTAGAAAGCAGGAACAGAGTCCAGTCGTGCTCAGAGACTAACCTGCACTCAGCCTGGGAGAGCCCACCCTGACTCCCAACAACTAAACCTCAGCCATAAGACATTCTACAGCAGTTGCTGTCTGCTCTGTGGCAAACTGGAGGCTGAGGTATGAGATACCTGTCCACAGGTTTACACCAGGTAAAGTCTACTCTTCTGGACAGAAAATCTCTACAAGCCTCCCTGCAGTCTCACAAAGACACTTCCACACAGCACAGAAGAAACAATGGGGGTAGCAGGTAGGCAAGGCCCTTCTCACCAGACAGATACTTATCAGGGAATTCCTCAGGACATGCACATCTGCTTCTGTATCACTGCCAACATAAACAGGCTGATCAACACAAAACCTGGATAGAAAATGATATGAAGTGATCTTAAATGCAGAATACTTTAAGCATGCATAAAATTAAAATATGAGCAATGGAGTTGCCAGGTCTGGTTCATGCAGATAAAGAAAGACTCGGGTCTAGAAAAATGTACCATCCTGCCAGCAGATTCTTGCTTCCAGTGCACAGAATAAAACAAGTGAAGCATTCCTCTGGCTGCAAAAATGGAGCAAAATTAAACATCTGATCACCTTTTAGTGCTGAAAAACCTTTTTAACCCCCCCAGTCAGTAAAGTAGGAAGAAGTCAGAAAGAATTGAATACATCCATCCTATTTTCAGCAGTACAGGGCTAAAACTACCCCTGTGGAGTGTAAACTTTGAACACTGCAGCTGGAGCTTAACTTTCAGTGCACATTTCCAGTTGCAGTGTTTCAAATCCTCCTTTGCGAGTCCATAAACACAGGAGCGAGGTGATATTTTAGCCCTAGGAATCAGTGCAAACTGCACTGTCTGCAGTTCCCCTTTGCATTTTAGGTGCTTCCAGGAAAAGGGCTTAAAGGGCACTACAACTCAAAAAGGCTATTACGCCCACCTAAAAAACTTGTACAAAATCTATGGCCACAGTATTCTTGAAGCTCGATACCGGCAACATGAATACTCTGTCGTCACATGCAGCTGCACGTGGCTATTTGCACGTTCAGCACCTTCTCTTTCAACACACTTCACTCAAACTATCAATCGAGTGCCAGATTTTTGATGGGTCTGTCTCCCTTTGAGCTGAACTGACCCAAGACAGAACTTTACAGGTGTTAGAAAATGCCACCTCTCAGAGAAGGCTGGAGACTCAGTCTCGCAACAAATACCATCCTCCAGAATACTATGGCTTGGAAGAATATTTCAAGAAGTCGGAGTCCCTGATGTTTGCAAAATGAAAAGGCCTTTGGAAAAGCACTCACATCCATAGTCTTACCTATCTGGAATATAAAATATATATCATTTACAAAATAAACAGAGCAGACCAAAGAAGCTTGGCCAGATCAATCACTCTTATATAAAACTGTTCTGTTCGCTCTGTAACTTATAAAGCCTGGAAACATCTGGATAGCAGGAATTCTGGAGAAGCACTCTAGAATGCAGATTCCAATCAGATGACACTTCATGATGCTTTCTCCTCTGGAAGAACCACTCGTTTGCTGCCCCTCAGAACTGAAGTCCATGCCAAGAGAAGGGACATTGGCTCCTGAGAGGGAAGCTAAAAGTTAAATAAAGAAAAATATGCAGCAGGTTTTTCTTCTTGGTAGAAGAAAATGGAATCACATTTATAATATGCAGGAGGCCTATTCATAGCAAGCTTAAGCTGCTCTGTTTGTGTGTGGATTACACTGCACTGCCACACAACACCCACAGAAAATGGGGGCAAATTCCATCTGATATCCCATTTCCTCCAAGTGGGGCAGCAGAGGAGGTGCCTTCAGTCTGGGTCAGCTACACTCCACTGTCAAAATGAAGACTGAAGGCAAACCAGCCTGCAGCAGGATGTGTGCAGGACAACTCCCTGTGGTTCTGAATCTGAAACTGTTGTTAGTTCATGCCCTGTGGTTAATTCTGAAGTCGGAACAGATTACAGACGGTCTGGTAGAAGCATCTTCCACAAAACAGATTATCTGTTGTTTGTTGTACTCAAGTTTCTCCGGGGTAAAAAATGAATAGATAAGAGAGTAGCAGCTGATGTGGGCAGTACAAGTGACTTCCATTTAATTCCCAACTGCAACTTGGCTGTTCTTAACTTCAGCTTCTTTAAACTCTGCCTGCACTTGCCCACACTTTCCATCAATCCCTGAGCAGATCTCAGATCTTGTAATTGTACTAGGCAGTGGCAAGTGTACCCGCCACATTTTTATCAGAGGAGCTGCAGGGCTTGTACTCTCCTCTACAAACACTGCCTTTGGCTCCTGTCTTAAATGCATCAACATTCAGCCCAGCCCAGCTGAATTTTGGATTATCTTAAACAGAATTATTTCTGGACAAGATGTAGAAATCTTGGTGAAATGACACCATGCAGAGATGCACCACCACAGTACTCTGGTGAGCACCCTGCCCTTCAGTGGGCTCAGAGGCTGCTCACCCAGCTGCCCTGCTCCGGAGCCAGCATTGCAGGTCTGTACGCCACAGCCTCCAGCGTGCTGGATAACTCTGCCTGGGCACTGTGGGGTGTGGCACCACTGAAGTCAAACCCTGTCCAAGCTCACCTACCCACTTCCTGCAGAGTGGATGCTCTGAAAGTAATGCAGAAATACTGACCTTGCTGAACAAGCTTTACACTGCCACATTTCAAGCTGCTACGTCTCCTTTTCTATGGCAAGGGAAGAAGCTTCACCAGCATCTACACAATGAAAAACAAAGTAGTTAGAGGTAAGTATAGCTGTCTTTCTCACTCAGAAGATGTTTTTCACAATGGGAGTGTGTTTTCAAGAGTCATTCCAAATAAAAACAGACAACCACTTGTCAGGGGGAACTGAACAGCAGATTTTAAACTGAGATGACTCTGATATTGACTATCTATTTCATAGCTGTGTCACAAGCTTTAAAGCCACAAAGTCAAGTAAAGATCTTTCCATTTTAGTGGAACACTTCAAGCCTTTCTGGGTAGAAAATTACACTGGTTTACTTCAGTTGTCCAGAGATGGAACCTGAAGTGCTCAGAGCACTTCATTTGCTGGTGCCTTACACGAAAAAGAGCAGCAGTGGTAAGAAAACAAGGAAGAGTAAAACATCATTTGTGCTCACAACTCAGGCTCCTAAAGCCCTTCTGTCAGATGAGAGTGAGGATACTGAAGCTTAAGGAACCAGGAAACCATGTTTCCTGAATACTCTTGGGTTAATGCAGTATTTCTTGAACACTCCTGGGCAGAAACACATGGGAATACATTTCATGAATTCATGGCAAGTTCACTGCTAAAAGTTTTCACTTGCAAAGTAAGCCCATCAGTTTGCTTTGAAGGCACACAGTTTCCGCCCAAACCTCAGAGAACTGAAAGCCATGGAGGCCAAACAGCACAGGAATTTCTACTTCAAACCTACGGAGAGTGGTCGAGGCAGTTGGGCTGGTTTCATCTTAAGAGGAAGCTTCAGGTCAATGTAGCAGCAGTCTACAACTACATGGAGACTGTTTAAAATGACAGCTGCCCTGAAAGCAGTTCCCCAATTCACGGTGCTGCAGTTGTTCCTGTGCCTGCCAAAACCATGACTTAAAATCTGAGTTGCTCTGTAGCCACCTTACACTGACGTCACACTGGACACCAGTTCTCCCAGGCACCCAGTGACACAGTCTCAAACTGCACCAGGGCAGGTTTAGGCTGGACATTAGGAAGAAATTCTTCATGGAAAGAGTGATTGCCCATTGGAGTGGGCTGCCCAGGGAGGTGGTGGAGTCACTGTACCTGGAGGTGCTGAAGAGGAGGCTGGATGAGGCACTTAGTGCCATGGTTTAGTTAATTAGAAGGGTTAGGTGATAGGTTGGACTCGATGATCCTAGAGATCTCTTCCAACCTAGTTAATTCTGTGATTCTGTGAGAGTTTTAAGATGCAGAACTCCTTGCAAGAGATAATGCAATAGCAGCATCAAGCAGTGTAAAAAAAAAAAAATAAAAATCAATCAGCCAGATTTTTTTCTCTGTAAAAGAAAATCAAAGAGCAAACACCCTTCCCTTAACCACTCAACAGTACACACAAAGAATACATTTGCCTGGGCTTCTTGTCTCCTTGCTGTGCATGAGAAGCCCTGCTATTTCCATTTGTGGGTTATTTTCATAGCTAGTAGCAGAGACATCCATTTTACCACGCCACATCTAATCCACTTATTGAGATGGGAAGTTGCAGAGAACAGCTCTTTATTCTGCATACCTTCAGGAAAGCACAATCTGAATGTCCAAGGGAACGGATAAAAGGATACGTCAGCCTTGCTGGCTCTGGAATATTAGTCTCACTGAAATTTCACTACCAACTTTTGTCAGAATGTCTTTTTTCATCTAATTGATTCAGCAGCTGCAGCTCTGATCCACATGCAGACTCAGACTCGTTTGGCTAAATATATTTACCAACTAATTTAGTGTAATTGACACAGATTCCTGCACAGCTACCCTCCACCATTGCCAAACTGACTATAAGGCAGTCATTGATGCAGGTAATCTTTTCCTCTCAGCACCATGTCTCTTACAACCTGATTGATTCTATTCTATTCTGTGTAACTATATCACCCTTTATCAATCAATCTACATATCTATCATTACTTATAAAATGAAGAAATGCAGAGCCAGTCTTTTGTCTGAGTTTACTGACCTGGGCAATACCTGGCTGTATTGTCCAAGCAATCCCTGCTCACTTCTGACATCTAAGGAGCTTTTTCAGTTTCTCCACGAACGGAAGTCCAATCCCTGCAGTCACCAAAAATGGCTTCTCCAAGGACTGCTAAGCCAAATGAGCTGGTATCTCAGAACATGAAGTTACTTTAATTAGGCTCCTACTGATTGAATTTAAATTCAAATCACAAGCCTTCAGACATCTGAAGCTTCATCACACCAACAGAGACATCAGCTTTCACCTGTTGCTCCAGACAGGCTGGTTTCTGCTGGAAAGATGTCACTTCATACAGATGACAAATGTTTGAAGGTGAGAACAATTTGAGAGAGATTTGATTCACACTGAAGCCTTTTGTCTAAGTTTAAATGAAACACAATTGAATTAATAAATCACTCAAAGGGATGAGATGTTGCTCTGAGTACAGAGAAATGACTGTCCTGTCCTAGGCTCCACAAGACAGAGTATGCAGCATTCACAGCACTGACACAGCCATGACCAACATGTCAGATACATTCTGGAAGAGTTCTTTGAAGAACCTTCTAAACTCTCAGCATGGGATGGGGAGTAGCTCTCTGGCCAGACAGATTAAACAGATGCCTCAATAAGGGAGGAGCATGCATAAACCTAAAAAAAAAAAAATCAAGCTACTAACTTGAAGTGTTTTCAGTCTCTGGTTAAGAAATGAAACAAAAGGTGCCCCAGGATCGGGAGGGGGGAAATAAATCCATCCAGAAAGGGCCCATTGAAACATCCATATTACAGAAAGAAAGGACAATCCAGGGGAGAAGGTGATTGAAAAAAATGGGTCTGTCCAGCCCTAGGACCTTGACAAAGCTGCTTCATATCCTTGCTTTCAGCTGGGCTTGCCCTCACGAGTCTCCCAGTCCCTTTAATGTTCATCTTCCCCAGCAGCCACATGTGAGCTGATTTTGCAGCTGTGGGGGGTTCAAAATGCCCTGCTTGGCACAGGCACAGCATAGCTGAGGTGGAGGCAAATGCTGCAGTAATGCAGCTGGGCACAGTAAATTTACAGAGAAACATTTCATCAAGCTCCTCATTTTTTCAGATTTCACTTATTTTACAAGCACTATAAATTGTGAGACTTCATATGAACTTCAGATTATGGGGTCTGATCTGGGCAAAAATCCTCTCACTGTCATAAGTTTTCATACTTAAGAATCTATTTTTTATTGACAGGGTTTATGCTTTGTGAAAGTTGGAAGAAGTCCTGATTCATTGCTACAGGAGTTATTTCCAGCATCACAGACAAGACAGATTTTGTTATTTTTAAGATAAATTTGCGTTACCTTTGAACTGCCAGAATGTACTGAACAAAGCAGGAGAAAGAGGCAGTTTCTAACACACAAACTAATTAAAGAAGTTAATCTGAAGAAAAGCTGAAATAAGCCTCTTCAACTGAATCCTGAAAAGTGTATTTTCCTAGCAGTATGTGGCTCTCTAAGTGTTTTTGCTTGATCCACTAATTAAAGTAACCCGAGAATTAATTAACACTCTCACCATTCCTTAAGGGGAGAAGAGTGAGATGATAACACTTCTTTTAAAGGCAACCTGTGGATGGTATCCTTGCTCTACAGGAAAAAACCATGAGCCCCTATTTATTGACAAGACTTTTGAGCCTTCAAACACTAACTGGGGTTTCTGTCAAGAACCTCGAGATTCTGGTATGTGCTGTATTCTCCAGAAATCAGTTTGGAGGTAAATATGCAAGGAAAACAAACAAACAAACAAACAAAACCCAAACTTGCAGTTCATTTACTTGCACGTAGAAAGCTTCTAGGAAAAAAAGAGAGCTGACTCCAAAGCAGGCCTTATTTTCAGTCTGTGTTCATTAGTCAAGTCCAAGCTGCCCAAGACATAGCCAAGACAATTTCTTATTTGATTAGCTCCTCTACTCCATCCATTAGTCACTGCAGGTCAGAGCACAACTAATTTCCTTAACACTACCTTACCATGAGGCTCTTCATCTATTCCATCATCTTCCCAGTGCTCTTCATTAGCTAGGAGAGGATTCTGAGCTTCACACAAAGCTCTCATTGGGAAAAAGTGTCCATCGCCCTGGCTACACGGAAAAAGGCAGAGAGAGACACTGTAAAAGCAGCAAGTAACTCAAAAGGGTGACCATTTCTACACGTTTTATCTGCAAACAAACTTTTCTGTTGCTGACATTTCCAGCATTCACTAAAAAATATTTTTTAAGTTTGAAAAAGTACTGTGTTTATTTTTGGTGGTAGCTCAGATACCAAGTTTTACTAGCAAGTAGTTTTGGTCCTCAATTGGACCCCATAGGCTGGAATTAAGGAAGTTTCAGCAGAACTTAAATGTGCCAAGCTGGATCAAGTCATTAGGATGCAGAAAACGAGAAAACCAAACAATCCCCAAACCAAACCGAACACCACCTTCCCCCCACCAAAAAAAAACCCAAACCCAAACCAAAACCAAACAAAAACTTCTGGACAGCTGGAATTGAGGGAGGAACTAAGGAAAGTATTTATGAAGATGGAGCAATTTATCCTATAGGTATAACTTTTATCTGTTTATGTCATTCGTTCTTCAGGGCAGAAATTCCACCTCTGTGTTTGAATGACACCCAGCAGGAAATGGCTCCAATTTCAGTTCGATGTTACTGAAAGGCAAATCTTACAGCCACTTCCCTGTGACTCGACCCTGGTCGTGAAATAGAGAAAACACTCTCCCCAAGTCTGGTGCTAAACGACATCCCTGCCTCTTTTAAACACCCCCAGGGATGATGATTCAGGTACCTCCCTGGAGAGCCTGTTTCAGTGTTTGAGAACCCTTTCAGGAAGAAGTTTCTTCTAACATGCAGCCTAAACCCTGCCTTGTGCAACTTGAGACCATTTCCTCTTGCCCTGTCACTTGTTACCAGGGCTGCACAGCAGTAGCCAGCCAAGCCCACACCACAAGGGGTATAACACACAAGGCTGTAGCAGACAAGTAGAAGTCTGTCCCTTCAGTTAAATGTATCTGCTTTTAGCACTGACTTGATTATTACTTACCTGGAGGCAATAGGTAGTAACCAGAGCTTTTTTTCTTCTCCAAACACTTGCTGAAGATTCTTTACAAAGCCAAGATTGAATCCATTTTTATCCGGGCCATTTTGAAACACTGGAGCTGAGAAAGCCTCTACACAATTTCAGTGAAAACAGTGAAAATCAATGCCAAACACTCTGAAACAGGGCTGTGCATGTTGCAGCCATCTGAAGACAACATGGTGAACAGGTTACAAACTAGCTTCACAATGATTCCAAGTTTGAAACCCACAGCTTTTTATTTTGCAAGGCTCTAAAAGACTTTGAAACTGAAGGTGGGAATTTGGTCTTGCCACTGAACGTATAGAACAGTCCAAGTGAACTACAAATGGCTTGATTAGTTTAGAGTATAGAGTTAAAAGATCTTTGCCTGAAACCTGAAATTCTAAGCAAAGAAATCTGCAGAATTAAGCAGGTTGGTCTTCAATGCATATTTCAGAAATGGCACTGGGGGTTTAAATTGCTTCATTAATGAGATAACGAACAAGAACTAGGAACAAACATATGCAAATAGACCCTCTGTTGTGGTGAGACATAAAATTAAGAAGAGAAAGAGGAGGATAACCTGGAGTGCACTAGAGACAAACTGATCTACCTTCTAATCTTCTGCAGATGTCTGATGTTTTGGAACAGATGAGTTTCAGTACTTCATGAAATGAGTTTTGAAGTTAAAAACTATATAAGGTCTGAATATTTGATCAAACTCCTAAGTGCATTTTATTATATAGCATTATCCAAAAACCTTTAAAAATTGAACATTTATCTAAGGAAAGACAAAGAAACAGCTTGACAGAATCACACTGGTGCAGACCTTCATTTCATTTGGTTTGAAGTCACAACTTGTTTGCCTTTCTCAAGAGACACTGCTTATCCCACCCTTACTGCCTGTCTTAGGGTTCATTCCAGCATGAGCATAAAGCACCATTACTCCTTCCACAGTAAATGTAGCTACACACCTGCACTACACTGTTAAAATTGGACTTGTACATTGAAAGGCTCATTTCCCTAACAAAGTTTTTGTCCCAGCAGCTAACAAACAGAGCTCATTTGAAGTGACAGATTTCTGCACCTTTGTGTCAAGACCTTAAATCTTCCTTGTCTCATAAGGCAGCAGGAATGCATAGAAGTAGAACACAAATGGATTTCTCTGTTTCTTCTCTGGCAGCACTTCTGATGTTTTAGTTAGAGAACCAAGACATAAGAGCCTTACCTAAAGTGGATCTGTTTCTACTGACAAGCCAGCAATGGTAGCCAAACAGAAACATCAGGCTTACAAAGAACATGACCGCCACAAAGAGAAGGAAAAGGACATGAAATTTGGAACGCCCATTTGTCAGTTCACCCTGGAAAGAAAAGCAACAGAACAAGTGATAGGAACAAATAAGCACAGAGAGAGGAAGGAGATTCTCTGAAACTCCTATCTGGAGTTCTCAAACTTGAGGAGACAAGAAATGACCAGGTTCATTTCCCCTCCTGTACCCAAAGCAGAAATAATGGGCGTTTGCTACTAACTCTCTGTATGTAGCAGAGTCAGGCTAGTCACAGCTCCCACCTGTGCACAAGGAACATGCCTGGTGCCCACAGGTAAATACACAGGCACAAGCTCTTGAAGCCCTGTTTGTGTTCTGCTGAGTCTCCTGTCCATAGGTCAAAATTCTGCACCCCTTGCAGTACAAGATCTGCCAAGAAAACCTGGTCTCCATAGCTATGGCAATGAGGGGATTGAGTAGAGGTATTTTTAACAGTGAAACAGCCAAGCAGGACCTTACAAACAGAAAAACCCATAGATTTCCTTGTACAGTACAGGAGTCAAGAGCCAGAGATCCTCGTAAGTGTGATCTGCAGAGAGGCTGTGAGCACTTCCAGGTGAAAATACTAATTTCTTAGCCTTTGCTCATCCCTTATGTGCAGCCTCAGAGCTCAGATCTCCAGACCAAAAGCCTGTCTCTTACTGGAGCTGTCAGCTAGCATTGCTTGCATATGAATGAGAATCGATGGCTGAGTAAGAAGCAGACTTCATTCCAGTTGTTATAAACTGAGAAAGGAGTCATGTGGGGCTAGCAAATGAACATGTGGTGCTGATACTGTTGAGCAGAGATGTAGAGATCAGTGCCAGGATGTTCTACTCTGATACACACATGCAAACACAAGAATTGGAAGAAGATGTAACTTCTTTCCTCTGAAACTAACTCTACAATTTGAAATTCCTGACATCTGTTTGCTTCTGCCTCTGTGCATTTCAGACATAAAATGGGAGTTATCTCAAGAAAGAGCACAGGGAACAACTTAAACAAGAAATCAGACCCTCCACTGTCTGGAAGTAAAAAAGTATCAAGAGTAACTAAACCCCCCCTCAGACTCCCAGGATATGAAAAAGCAACCAGATTGCACAACTTACTGTCCAGTACTTAATGAAATACTTGAAGACTGTTGCAGCAATATACAAGCAATACAACAAAGAATAGGCTAAGAACAGCAGAAAGAATTTGTAGTTAGAGAATCCAATGCAGTTATTCACCCTGGAGAATAAAATCAAAGTTGAAGTCAGGAGATGCACCGTACAGAGGTGTAACACAAAGCACAATTCTTTTGGGGAGCTTTCTTAAGCCTCTTGGGTTTACAGCACAATTTTATCAATCAAGAGCTCCCCGTAGTGGTCAAAACGAAACGCGGCTAAAGTATCCGCTTTTCACATAGCTTCTTGCTAAGTCAAAGGACAGCTGATCTCTTGGCAGTCTGCTCTACAGTTGGTGCCACTAGTGAACTTGTTACAGGGGCAGGCTCCCACTCCTCATTCCTGTCCCTTGTCTGCACAACCAGGTCTGGGGTTTCTAGGTTACTTTATTCATTTGCAAATCTCAGGAGCCAGACTCAGCACTGCTTGGTTGGTTCCATACAAAGCTGATGACCCCAAAAATTTGATTAGAATTCTCCACACCCAGGACATCTCTAAAAAGCAGCAAGGGAATGTAGAAACAGAACAGGTGTTTGTCTGAAACTCAGGTTGGCAAAACCCTCTGCGTTTTGGGATTACCAAGGAGGTTCAGGTGGGGAAATGTTTGTGTGGCTTCTGATTCCTGCCATCTTCCTTTTTCTTAAAAAGGAATTTAAGAAATGTAGTGCAAGTACATGAAGTGTGAAGCTTAATTATTCCATGCAGCACTCTCCACAAGCCTTCTCTGAGCATGCAGAGGTGACAGGCACTACTTCAGAAACAACCTACATGCAGGTACAGTCATGGAAAGCAATCTCCAGCTGCACCCTGAAATAGTTTTAAGCCCAAAATTAAAGGCTAATGTGAAGGCCCTTTAAAATGTGAGTGTCAGAGAGTGAACTAATAGTTGGGGTTTAAATCCTACCGCTAGCATGGCATTTTTACACATAGCTTGTGGAACAAATGTGAAGGATCTGCCTTTCCAAATACCCAACATTTCAGGCCAACTCAAGGTGTCATTATTTAGTCTGTTTCCCACATAAGGAGGTACATAGTGTAACATGACAGGGGCATGCAGACACTAGGCAAAGGAGAAATGCATTGAAACAGCTCCTTTTCAGAGCTACAAACCGGTCTCCAGGACGTACCACGGACAGTGGTGATCCATTTTCAGCACGCATCTGCAAAATGACAAAAAGCAAAATGGAAGATCAGCTAATGGTTTACCAGTCAGCTCTCAATGGCTGCACAATTCCTAGCTACTTAAGGCTAAAACACGTCTAAGTGTGGGGCTGCAGACACCTCAGGGCCACAAACAGGACAAGTACAGAAGACAATGCTGCCACACACGATCATACGCTGTGACTGCGGCTGGAACAGAGGTACTTGGATACCTTTGTGTGTGAAAAGACACGGGAAGGAACAGCCTCTTCACATAACTCAGTGGTGACCATTTTCACTTCAGTGGAAACCAACCCAGTAACTTACATGGCACAAACAGAGCAGTGGTGGCAACGATCAGGTTTTATTAGCTGGCATCTATCACAGAATCGAATCCCTGAAATTAAAAGCATATTAGTACCAAACAACAGAAAAGCGTTCATTTTTTTCACATGTTAGTTAATACTTTGCTCATTTCCTAGCTATTCATATTCCTTCCTCTATCACTTCAAAAGATGAGTGTGTTTGCAGCTGATTTTTGCTGCCAGGTCATAATCAGATAAGCAATGCTCATCATCCTTCTGGAGACTTGCAGATGTGAGGAATAATCCTCACATCTGAGCAGAGCACACAACAGCTTAGAAGTGGTAAAATGATACACTTCCCTCTGGCTTCCACATGTGCTCAGACTGTACATTGATCCCCTTCTGATAACTGCCTCTGCAGCAATTCTTTAATTCAGAACTCTTTGTCCTGTCTGACAGCAATGAGCAGGTCAGAGCCTCTAACCTGAGCAAGGATTTCTTCCCAGCTTTGAGAGGAGTGCAGTACTCAATCACAGAACAAGGTCCATAAATCTGGTCACAGAATTAGGTTCTGCATTTCAGGGCTGGACTCCATTTTCAGTAATGACTGATTAATCTGACTATAGATTTTTCTGATTAATCTGACTACAGATTTTTCATTTTATGACTGTTACTAAATGTAGACAACATAAGTAGGCTTTTGAAGTGTAAATACCCTGTAAAGGGTAACATATTGCTTCTCAAAAGCAGCACCCAGTGCTCCACTGAAGATGAACAGAAGTGTTCAAGGTGTGCTTTTTTTTTTTGTTTTCCAAAACCTAAAACCTGAGAGAAAAGGCATTAAAATCGTAGAATCAGAGAACTGTTTCAGTTGGAAAAGACCTCTAAGATCATTAAGTCCAACTGTCAAACTATCACCACCATGGTCATTAAAGCATGTCCCTAAGTGGCATGCACACACTTTTCTTGAACACCTCCAGAGGCAGTGACTTCAGCTCCCTGGGCAGCCTGCCCGCTCTTGAAGGAAAGAAAGTTTTCTTAATCTCCAACCTAAACCTCCCGTGGCACAATATCAGGCCATTTCCTCTGATTCTATCACCTGATACTAGGAAGAAGATACCAACCTCCACCTCACTCCAACCACCTTTCAGGGCATTGCAGTGAACAGTGAGGTCACCCCTCAGCCTCCTTTTCTCCAGACTAAACAATCCCAGTCCCCTCAATGCTCGCAAGACCTCTTCTCCAGCTCCTTCACCAGTTTCACTGTCCTTCTCTGGACACGCTCCAGCCTCTCGGTGTCCTTCCTGGAGTGAGTGGCCCAAAACTGAACCCAGGATTTGAGGTGTGGCCTCACCAGTGCCAAGGACAGGGATATGATCACTTCCCTGATCCTGCTGGCCACACTAATCCTGATCCAGGCCAGAATGCTGGTGGCTTACTCGGCCACATGGGCACACACTGACTCAGCTGTCAATCGACATCTCCAAGTTTTTTTCGTGCTGGGCAGTTTCCAGCCACTTTGCCCCCATCCTGGAGCATTCGTAGGGTTGCTGTGACCCTAGTGCATGATCCAGCACTTGGCTCTGTTACTCAGTGCATGCAGTGGCATTAGGAACTGGGCAGCACTGTCTGGGCTGCCAGCATGTGCTTGATAAGCTTTAGAGAAGCAAAGCTGTCTGCTCAGCTGACCTCCACTCCCCGTTCTGGTGTACACTGGCAGCTTCCTTGCAATCTCAGCGAGAATTTGCCTCTGCACCTCTGGCCTTTCTTCATTCTCATAGCGCTCCTGGTCAGCGTAAGAGATGTGGTACTGGAAGCAAAAGTCATGAGAGGGTAGCATGATGGTAGCAGAGAATATATTTCAAATACAAGCAAGTTTGGAAATGTTTTTACTTCCCACTCCTAAAGAGATCAATCCAATGTGAAAATGTGTTTGTCAAGACAGAGGTATCAAGTGCTGGAGAGACAGAACATTGATATGTCAGCAAGAAAAGTGACATTAAGATCACAAACCAACATATCTGCAATTGCTACTACTGCTGCCTTAGATTACCCTTTTTCGCTAATAAAATTACTAACCACAAAAGAACACTTAAAGCCCTTCCCTTGTGAGCAAGAACCTGTTCCCAGCCAGTTTCATACTTCTAAAA
Source organism: Tricholaema leucomelas (assembly GCA_013400475.1). Taxonomy (NCBI): domain Eukaryota; kingdom Metazoa; phylum Chordata; class Aves; order Piciformes; family Lybiidae; genus Tricholaema lacrymosa; species Tricholaema leucomelas. Next base: position 2,867,385 of record WAAF01015816.1, read on the forward strand.
CTGGGATTAGTTGTTATTTATAAATCTACATTCTGTAATTAGGAACAGATTATGGCCATGTGTATCTGGAGTGCCATACAAACATCATCCTCATTCTGCTGCTTCAAACACCATGCTTTATTGGTGCTTCATAAAGAGGTATCACAAAATGCAACATGAAACAGTAAATATTTGGTAGAAAAAGAACTGAAACAAGTGTCTGCCTCTGACTGTCCTGTGTTCAAACCATTCAATCATTAAGTCACTTACACTAAAAAAAAATAAAAAAAACCAAGAAAACTAAAACACAACAACACTAAACCCTTAACTAAAATGTTATTCATTAAACTACCTTTCCCACCTCTCCCTGTCACAGTGAACCCCAGTTTCTCTTTACCAGGGTATATTGCTACAATTTTCTTCCATGACGCTGCTGATCAGGGAGTACAAAGACTGGACCTATTGATACACCCAGCACCAAATCCAAAGCCACACACAGTGCCCATGGTCACAACCCTCACTGCCACTAACATGTGACATCAGAATCTCAGCAGGTTTGAAGACAAATGATTTCGTTATGCCTCCTGTCACAAGAAAAGAATCTGACAAATGAAACAAGCTTCAGCACTACAAAGAGCCCTGCTTGAACCAACAGAGGGCTCCTAGCACAGCAGGCAACGCTGGGGGTTGGGTTAAACACTGAATGCTCACATGTGCACCACAACAAGCTGGCTCATGATCACCATCACTAATGCACCTGTTCCACCTGCACTATACCATCTTCCATAAGGAGGGAAAACCAAAACAGAAGGTCCTTACTCAGGAAACTCCAGCAAAGCTACGGTACGGAAGGTCCTCAGGATTTGGTTTGAAACTAGTTAAATTCTTAGAGATTAACAATTCTGCTATAAATATGGAAGTTAATAACCATCAGTCCTGTTATCTTCAGCACAAACAACTCTATGAGTTCCTGGAACACCTGAAAAGGCAGACTTAAAGTCTACCACCACCTCTAATTCAAACCGTTCAACCATTTAAACTCTTTGAAGAGAAGAGTGGTAAATTGTTCCAACTTCAGGGACAACTTTGAGTCACTTTCCACATTAGATGTGCAGATGAACTAGACTGAAGGATTTTTGAGTTCTCATCAGCATTCCTGCTTTTGTTCTGCAATGAATGAGAAGTTCTTGGACTCTTACCTTTTTGCCTGGCTGCACTGGGAGAGTGAAAATAGACTTCCAGTATGTCCACGCAAAGAGCACAAAGAGAATATGGAATATTACAAGATAGGCCACTAAAAAAGATAAAGGAAACAGAAGTAGAACAATGACTTTTAAGCAAAAGTTTTGCAATAGGCATAATTTCAATCTTTCACAACAATGACTCCCCCCCCAAAAAATCAAGGAAATAAAGAAAGCTTTACAGTACCAACCACTATGGCAACGTGGCCAAACCTTATGGTGAAAGCCTCAGTAGAATTTCAGAAACCTGTGGCTGCAGCTAGGGTTTACTTTCTCAAGCCTCCCCTTCCACCCCTATTCCATGGGTGAGGAAGAAGATAGCCATAAGAGACTCCACCTGGAGGGGCAGGAGGCATCCCTATATCACTGGGAATGACAGGATTCATGAACTAGTTTCATTGAAAGACCAAAAGAAGTCAGTGAGAAAAAAAATAGGTGGGCCAAAGAACACAACTAGTCTTTTCTGTTCAGCTTGTCAAATCGGCTCTGAAAACAGAAAGGGGGAAAGAGGGTGTGTGGGTGTACACAGACAGACACACAGAGATTTATCTGAAAGGGTAAAAAGGATCAAAGCCTTTTCATCTTCTGCTCATACTGTGACTAAACAGGGCTATTTCCCAGCACATCCTGAAGTTACAGCATGTTTAACCACGCACACTGAGTACTTCATGAATGTGCAGGTGCAGGAAGCAGGCACTGAAAGACTGACTAAGCTAAAAAAAATTGATGGAAATTATTTTTGCTATTTTAACTAGAAGAGTTGTGAATCCTTTTAGACAAGGACAGAAATATAGAATGGTTTGGGCTGGAAGGGACCTTAAAGAGCATCTAGTTCCAACCCCTCTGCCATGGGCAGGGGCACCTTCCACTAGATCAGGTTGTTCAAGGCCCCATCCAGCCTGACTTTGAACACTTCCACTTGGAGGCTCTACAACTTCTGTGGCAATCTGTTCCAGTGCCTCACCACCCTCATAGAGAAGAATTTCTTCCTAATGTCTAACCTAAATCCAGCTTCTTCCAGTTTGAATCCATTACCCCTCATCCTGTCACTTCATGCCTTTCTTAAAAGTCCCTCTCCAGCTCTCCTCTAGTTCCCTTCAAACACTGGAAGGCTGCTTTATGGTCTCCCTGGAGCCTTTTCTTTTCCAGGATGAATGATCCCAGCTCTCTGTCTGTCTTCAGATCACCTTTATGACCTTCTCTGGACCTACTCTATCAATTCCATGTCCTTCTTGTGTTGAAAGCTCCAGAGCTGGACACAGTACTCAGGTGAGGTCTCAAAGCCAAATGGTAAAGTGAATGCACATACCTTTTTCCACTGGGTTGCTCAGAGTCACTGAAAAAGAAAATAATATGTCTCTGCTGAGCAAATCGGGACTCCCAGAAAGCTTTGTGGCACAGAACATTTCTATTTGAAATACACCCAACTGGGGAAACAAAGTTGAAGTTCAACAGATAGAAGAAGAGCAATTCCTTGCTTACACAAGCACTACCCACATCAGGATGTTCAGTATCTGTTACTTATGCTGTAAGTATCAACTTACAGCAACTTATCCATTGTTGTAAAATGCATTTTGTATATTAGCACATTAGAAATAGGACAGAAGGAATGCACTAGTGATAGTGATGTGACAAGATTACCAGGACTCCTCTAGCAACTGTCCAAGCAGCATCTCTATGCATGGACTCATATGCAGGTACTCAGAGCCAGCCTTGTGCTAGTCTCTAGAGGGTCCTGATCCTCCACAATAAACAAAGCCCAAACACATCTCTGCACCAGTATAAATAACAAATTGTCTCAGGTTTGGCCTAGTCAGCAACAAAGGATAGGATGTAATGGCTCAATTATTTTTACTCTTGCTGCTAGGAGAGATTTTACATCCCATTCTTCCTTTACCATAATCACCAGAACAGTATCTACTAATAGACCCACTTAGAGCAACCAGCAAGGGGAACGCTGCTCAGTATCTACTTCTAGGGACCATTTGAAAACCCATCCACCCTCTTAAAAGCCATCCTCCAAGTTTAACAGAAAAGGTAAGGCAGCTTTTTTTAACTGAAAACAGAGCAGTTCTGTGATACCTTGATAGAATACTGCTTGGAAGACAACCAGTGTTGTTGGGATGGGAGCCCCTCCTATCAAGTCCATAGCCTTGAATCTAACGGTTGCAACTGGCACGTGCTGTTCCTCAGATGAGCAGAGGAACGAAAGGAAACTGGTGGGCACAGATCATCTTGAGGCACAGTAATCTTACAAAAATATGATCACTTACTTCTAGCCTACAGCCAATGCCTGGAAAGAGACTCCACTCCTCAAAACTCACTCCATCATCTTAACCGAATAACAAACTTGAAGGATGCAAATCACAGTAGGAACTGAAGGTCTTTTACTAAGGAAAGCAGCTTTTCTTAAAACCATGCCAGCAAACAATTTTGATCTGCAAGCTCTGAGATACTCAGCAACATAAGTGAGAAAAAGAGACCAAAAAAATCTGCTGCGTCTCCATGCACTCAGTTTAGAGGAACAAAACTATTGGGAAACCTTTCATTTTGTCTTTGGTTAGCTGTAAATCAAACTCTGAAGATCACATGAGCTTTTCACAAAGCTGGTTCCTTCCGAAGTACATGTTGCACTTGCAGCATGGCCTTCCTAAGGATTTCATGTGAGAAAAGAGCAAATTCCTAAATAAAGATAAAAATAAACCTAAAAGGTTTACTGCAGGACACTGGGGCATTGTTCTCACTGTGACACCAAGCCCCAGTCAGACACGGAATGAAAACCCTTCTGCAGTATGTCTTGCTGGCCATACAAGTCACTGAGAGTTTGAACGCCAGCATCGTGAGATGTCTCTAGGACATCACCTCCACACTACTCTCAATCCTCACCAGCCTGCACAACTAAAGATGAAAAACCAAGAATCCAAACAGCACACCTACTATTTATATGCTTGTAACAGCTGAAATTGCAAACAAAATAAAAGGCTTAGATGCCACTCCCCAAAAAATAAAACCCCATACTTGAAACATGAAGCTGCGCTATGTTAGAAATATGGGAGAGAATGACCTGAGAAGCGGTTTTCAACTACATATACCAACAGTTAATGTTCAAATTTTAAAATAATTAATTTAGTAATTTCAGTGCCATATAGATAACCTCCTCCACACACAAACAGAATGCATGAAAGAGAAAGACAGAAAAAAACCCACCCAGATGGGTGTGGGCAAAGGAGCAATTTTAAGCTGCAATTCCAGGCAGCGAGACGAGCTCCTGCAAGTCTAACCAGCGTTTGCAGAACAGCACAGACCCAACCCAAACCCCAATGAAACCAGTAATGTCTCTCTAATAGCTGCACTGAGCCTTGGAATGAACCAGGATAAAATATCACTGAACATGCACAGGATTGCAACAAAGCAGATTTCAAAAACCTGACAGCATTTCAGGAAAGTTCTCCAAATTTTGTGACACATGGTCTGACTGACAGCTACATGCACCTTGGAGATATCATCCCATATAAATTCTTGAAAGAAACGGCCCACAATCTCAGAGCTGCAATAAAGTGTCAGGAAGTATTTAAGGGGTTTGCCTAACTGCCAATTCCAAAGAAGCTGCATTAGATTTTGGTCCTCTTTGCGGAAAAAAAAAACCTCAAACAAAGAAACAAAACAACAAAAAAAACCTCCAACAAACCACACCCCAAACCAACCAACACAAAACAAAAAACCCCAAACCCAACAAAGCCCAACAACCAAAACTCAAACCAAACTAAACCAAAAAAAAACTAAACGACAAACCAGTAGGTCTTATTGCATTGCAATCCTAACAAAATCTGATTTAATTTGTGGTGCAGTACCAAAAGGCAACTCTTAACAGAAACATCTCAGACTGCTGCTCTGAGAACTCTGGCTTCTTCTGTCTGGGTCACCCTATCTTGAAGAAGAGCCACATGCTCTTCCTCACAATGTCACAAGCCCAAGCTACCAGCTTTTCTCTCCACCTCCACCAGACCTTGCAATCCTTTCTTTAGTGACAGGCTTTTGGCCGAACACCAAACCAGAACATAATAAACACAAGAAAGATTGATGCTTACTTACATTGTTACATTAAACTACACAATTACCACTCAGTACCAAAAATTTCCTTTGTAAAATGTGCTGCTGTAACAAGCTGACTCATGAGAGTGGTTTAATGTAACTTTGTTTTTTTTTTGCCGTTTCATTTCAGAAAGTAAAAGTACGACTGCAACTCGGGGCTTGCACTGAATTTGGTTACTGATTTAACCAGAAATCACATCATGAACGTTATCATATGGCACCAGTATGGACTTTCACTTGGGTATAGCTATTCCTGTCTCCACAAACGTCACTCCCCCAGCTGATATACAATTCAGACTCATAACTAAGAACCCACAACATGAAGCCAAGCCAGCCAGGATACCAATCTTGGGCGGGGGGAAGGGGGAAGGCCAGCGTATCATCAAATTCTCACTGATTAACCCCATCATAGGCTTAGTTTCCAATGTGTTTCTTCACATCCACCTGGTCACTTTCGAGTGCGCCTGCTGCAGTGCCAGGCCTGGTTAGAGCAGGAGGAAACATTTGCCAGCTGAAAGTCTCGATCTGGGTGCGGCCTCATTAGGGCCAGGTACAGGCAGCACCTGAGCGAGCCCGCTCAGCCACAGCGAGGCTGGCACTAACAGCACTTCTTCCAGCACCCACAGAGGGGAAGGACAAGGAGAATAAGAACTCCTCCGGCCCAAGAAGGTGTGCAGGGGTGGTTCTGTGTGCCGCGGGCACCGCGCCCGCCTGACCCACCCCGCCAGCCGGGACCCCGCCCTCGGGACCTTCACAGAACAACACCGGGCACCGCTGACCCCCAGGAAAGGCTCCCGAGGGGAGCCTCGGCCCGCAGCTCCCGCGGCAGTACCGGCGCTGAGGCAATGCTCGGGTGGGATGGGGGCCCGTGCCCCCCGCCTCGCTCCCCTCCCGCCACGTCGCTCCCAGCACTGTAGGGGCTCTCACCCAGACACAGCTCACAGACGTAGGCGTAATAGGACCAGAGAACGACGAGAGTGATGATGAGGACGGGAAGCCAGGCGAACGCTCGCTGACAGCACCGCAGCCCCCGCGACAGAGCCATGTTTTACCTCAGCCCTGCCGCATCGGCCATCGGCTGCCTGAGGCTGAGCGGCGGCAGTCGGCGCTCGGCTGAACAGCCTGTCGGGTGCCAGTCGGGCGGGGCTGGGCGCCGCGTTGAGGCGCCCCCTAGCGGGGGCGGGGGCGTGGGGTGCGGGCAGCACGGGCAGGGCTCCACCTGCCGGGGCGGCGGTGAAAAGGTTGGCTGGGGCCAACACAGGCGTCGATCGCAGCTCCGCAGCTCCGGTCTAACCTACGGCAAAGCCCGGACGTGGAAGGCTGCTACAAACCTTGCGTTAGGCGGTTCTGAATCCGTGTGCTCGCTATGCGGCCATAGTGGCACTGCCATGGTCCCACCGTAGCATTTCTAGAAGTGGAGGACAGTCATCGAGTGCCTTGCCACCACCTCTCCATTAAGCGGAACGAGCTGCTTTTCTGAGACACATCTGTCCACGTGAAACAGACTGGAGATTTTCCTAGAATTCCCAGTGACGCAGGGACAAGCCACAACATCTTGTTACTTGCCCTAATTGAAGCTCGTCTGAGGTGTTCAGCCTAGAGTACCTGTCCCTGGCACAACAAACTTGCCTGTCTCTGGCTCTGCTACAAACAGGACTGTGGATTGATTTGTTCCTTTAAAGCGTATCTAGTCAACAGGGACATTTGACACTAGAACAGGTTGCTCAGGGCCACAAACCACCTGACCTGATGGGGCATTTACCTCCTCTTTGGGCAACCTGGGACAGGGTCTCACCATCTTGAGTGTGAAATATTTCTTCTTTCTCTCTAGTCTCAATCTCCGTCTTTCAGTTTAAACCACCATCCATTGTCCTGTCACAACACCCTATAGAGAGGCCACATTAGCCTTTTCTCCCACAGCAGCAATCCTTTGCACGTCTAACATAATCAGATGTTTTTCCTCTGTACACTGATGAATCTCTATACCAAATGCTCTTTTTATCAGTAATCGTACAAGTTTGTGCTTTGTCCTGTTTAGGCATACCTTGTCTTTCGTGCAAGACGATCCTTCCTCTGCACTGACATCACCAGCCCTGCATTGCTCTCATGTCTCCTAAGCACAAACCAAAGTTACTAGTGAATATACATGAGATCACATTCAAGACAGCCTGTGGAACTAAACAAGCATCCCCTCCAACAACCTGATAATGGGACATTTAATGTAAAAAATCAAGAAGAAAAAAACAAGACCACTTCACTCTCCCAGCCTGCTCCACGTCCCCCTTTGAATTCCTGTAGGAATCTCCCTCATTTCCACATCCAGTAACGTGTTTTGAGGTAACGGTTCATTTAATTAAATCCACTCTATCGCCTCTGTTAAGGAAATCAGCTTTCTCATCAAGAGAGCAATTCACCTTACCGACTGTACTTCTGATAAAACCCTGATGTAATTTACCACACGTTCCTGTCACCTCTTGTCCATCAGTTTTTTCCTTCAGAATTTGTTGTAAAACTTTCCTTGTTGGTATCATCACACTTGCTGGCTGGCTAGCCTTGAGCAACTTTTCTGTCTTGAGTATAGGTACCACATATGCCATTCTCCTGCCCAAATCTATGAATTTAGATATCACCTGCAATCCTTAGACCACATTTGTAATTCCTCTTTTATCTTTTTCAATATTTTAAGATGGAGATGATCTGGAACCTCGTATTTTCTTTTAAGAATGTGTTCAGCAATAGGGTAACAGCTGCCTTAACCCTCTACCCTGGCTTACAGTCTGTACAGTCACTGTTCTTCTCCAGGCTACTACTTTTTTTAGTACAAAACCAGAACTTTCTGGCACTTGCTTTGATTTTCTGTGTGTGGTCCAGCTTAACCAAGCTTTTGGATAGCTCCTGCTATAGCAAAAGTGCTTTGCAGATACCATGCCATGTGTTGGCTGCCTGTAACCCTAAACGTGAAATCTCAGACAGATGACTTGGCTTGTGACATAAAATGGATGGAAAGAGAAATGCTCCCTCCTGGGGCATTCAGGGTGAGGATTCGGGACACATATTCTTTATGTTGTAGGGATTTGCAAGAGGAAGGTGTGAATGCCCACTTGCTTTCTCCTCCTTCCACACATTGTGTGCAGCTCAGAACCCAGTATTTTTCTGCCAACAATATGTTTTACACACTGCAAGATTTCAAAATGATTCCTGAGAGCTAAAGCTCCACCTGAAGCAACTCACAGAGTCTCCTCTCCTAAACTGCTGATCATAGAGATGGGAGGCACAGCACACACAATCCACATTGTTCCTGTCTCTCTATATTAAGCAGGGAGGGCAACCTCTCTGCCAGGCAGCAGCAGAACACCAAAAAAGTGAGCAGATATTTTCAGATAATGCCTCTGTAAATAAAGTTAAGACTGCCGTTCTACAGCCAGTTTTTCTATGTGTTCTAAGATCCACATGGATTATCTTCAAAATTCTTTTGTTTCATGGGCTTCCAGGGCAGACTTAGTCATATAAACATGAGCTCATCTGAGGTAAGAGATTCCCAAACATAGCTCTTTAAAACAAAAATAATCATGCAACCTTGAAATGTTGTGATTCCTATGGTGTATTTTTTTACTCTTGTGGTTCAAATGGTAGCTCCCCATTTGGAACTGCCAGCTGGAACTAGATGTAACTGATGGAAGGTACCTTGTGCCCTTTGCAGAAATCAACACTACAGATGTAATTCAAAATAACTGTTGAATCTTCAGCCAGTTCTACAAAGCAAAGAAAGTCCTCTCTGGATGTGCAGCCTTACTGGGCTCCACAGCAGCTACAGCAGTGGCAAAGCCTGATTTAAGAGCAGTTTAGGAAGATGTGGGATTATCCTAAGTATATCTTTAAATTTCATTCTGACCATGAGCAGTTTTCAATTAATACACTTAGAATCATGGAATCAACCAGGTTGGAAGAGACCTCCAAGATCATCCAGTCCAACCTATCACTCAGCCCTATCCAATCAACTAGATCATGGCACTAAGTGCCTCACCCAGTCTTTTCTTCAACATCTCCAGGGATGGTGACTCCACCACCTCTCTAGGCACTTCTACACACAACTCCTTAAACAAAGAAGCAAATCTCTGCAGAGTTCAGAAAGTCATGATTTCATCCCCATGTGTACATAGACTGTTTGAAACTACTGTCAAAGATCACAGCACTAAGGCAGGTAGACAAGAAAATCAAGTACTAGCAGCTTTAGGGTAATTTAAATAAGGCTCAGCAGCAGCTTTGTCTGAAAAACCATAACTTTTTTAGGTTCTCAAAGAAGGAAAGGTAGAAATGACTCACCAGTGCCATGCAGAGACTGGACATCAGGAATCACATCATTACAGAGAGCTGCAGTCTGAAGACTAGTGTAAGACTGACATAGCTAAGATGACACTGGCTTCAACACTGGTCCTAAAACCAGCTATAGTACATCTGGAAGCAGTATCAAAATGAAATGCCAGTCATTACAACAATCTACCCATTGCAGAAAACCCCAAAGCACCACAGGTACCAGTTTCACTAAAATGCCATGTTTCATATAAGAAAAAGCTCTTTAAAACTACACACAATAATTGACACAACTGAATAATGCCATTTATATTTCCGGTGTTGAGCAGTGAACTGACTACAGTATGCAGTTTGAAATCATACCCTAATCCAGAAAAATCAAAGTTGTGCCAACTTGCTTTCCCCACAGTTCATTTCCAAATCTTGTTTAAGCTTGTAATACATACAAGCCCTAAAGCTATGTGGAAAGATCTCTACAGAGCAGCCATAAATAGTAATGAGCCAAACCTTGTGAAGATCTGACTTCTCACACTGCTTTTAACCTAGTGTGTATAAAATCAAGATGTAACCTTTATTCTTATTGTCAGATAAATTTCTACCTGGGTAGGTGGCACATGGGTTTGCTTATCAGTGACAGAGATGTGAAGATGTGATAACGCACTGCAAGAAAGACATTGAGGTGCTGGAGTGGGTCTGGAGAAGGGCAACAAAGCTGGTTAGGGGTCTGAGGGAAGAGCAGCTGAGGGAACTGGAGAAAAGGAGGACAAAGAGAGACTTTCTGGCTCTTCACAACTCCCTGAAAGGAGGTCGTATTGAGGTGGGGTTTAGTGTCACTAGCAGCAAGTTATAGGACGAGAGAAAATGGTCTCATCTTGCATCAGGGAAAATTTAGGTTAAGTGTTAGAAGAAAATTCTTCCCTGAAAGGGTTCTCAAGCACTGGAACAGGCTGCCCAGTAGGGTGGTTGAATTCCCATCCCTGGTGGTGCTTGAAAGACACAGAGATGTGGTGCTGAGGGAGATGGTTTAGCAACAAATTGGTAGAGTTAGACTGTGGTTGGACTCAATGACCTTAAAGGTCTTTTCCAACCAAAATGATTCTGTGATCCCATAATCCATTACTTAAAACCAGAAAAATAAAACAGCCTCAGCTGACATTGGAGAGCTCTGGCTGCTGACCTGCCTGCTGATCTCAGAAAGTCTAGTGGGCTTGAAGCCTGGCCCATTTTATCATTTATTGTAGGAAAACACAGCAGCTCTACCCACCTTGATGGTATCTTGGACTATCACATACCACACTTGTAGGTAAGTAGCTAAATCTTACAGCACATGTTAAATCTAATCATAGCAGATCTGGGCTTTGTATCAAAATTGCTGCAACCCCAGTGCATGCAGACCAAACTCACACAGAAAAAGGAAAACTAAACAGATGATTGTAGAGGGGAAAAAAAGGAGCTGGTCCAGAGATTGGTCATGCAGAGCTTCATAACTGCTGATTGTTGTCCTGGCTGTTGTCCAGGTTGTTGTGTGCAGCTCCCGCGGCACAAACTGCATCGTGAGGTGCAGTGGCAGGTTTTGCCGGAGCTGGAGTTCTTTGGTAGCCTTCATGATTAGTTTCCAGCAGGTCAGAATTCAGCAATTCTGTTTGATTGCTCAAAGTTCAAAGTCAGGATTAGGAAATACCTTCTTAAAGAAAAAGTAGATGCAACTGACCATCTTCAGCCTTCACAAGAGATCTTATTATTTTTAGTAGTGACTTCTCAGCGAGAGTCACATTCTATAAAAGCTTTCCCTTCTCTTCTCCATTTCCCCATCTAAATACTGAGAGATGGTGAAACCATAATGAGGATTGACTGGTACTAATCCATGAGCAAGCTGGGTTTTTGTTACATTCAGTAAGAACTCTCCACTACAAGTGCTAAGCTGCCACATTTACACATTAACGCCTTCCCAGAAACCCCGGGAAAAAAGCCTTTTCAGCAGGACTTTGCAGCTCTGCACTGGGACTCCTGCATTTTGCACAAGTTAGCGTACACACACAATGCTCCTGACATCCATTTATCCACATCATCTGTACACAACATCAGGATATTGTTTTGCAGTGGATGAAGTAAATTAGGGAAACTGCTAGAACATATTTCCTTGATGCAAATCATCAGAGCTGTAAGGAAGTGAGCAGAGCTGTGTTTGTACAGATCCGTTTGAAGATCTCTTTCTAGAGCTCTGGGAAAAAATTGAGACAGTTTAAATTTAGACAGCTTGGATTTAGAGAATTATTCTACCTCTAATAATGAAAGCAGAGTGGTTAGACTTTCCCCCCACCCATAAGTTTCCCATTATTCTCTGTCCTTGCTCTTACCTGCTTTGCCTTTGACTGTAAGCTGCATGCATGGTGTGGTTGCTCTTAGTTACCACCTGCTTCTTGCTCTCTCAGATTTCCTAACTGTCTCATCCTCCCCTTTAAAATCCTGTCATAACTTAATGCAAATATGGGCAGGGTACGAGGAGTACATAGCACACTCTGTCAGCACAAGTTGCAGATAAAGCTGTCTAAAACACGGTAAATTTTAATTGCCACCACAGGAAAAGTTTGTGGCCATTTGCAGCAAAATTTGTCTCGTTACTACAAATGCAAGTGCTATTTTTTGCAGGTGTATAGGAGCCAGAGCTCAGGTTAGGAAAGCTAAAGTACAGCTAGAATTAAATCTGGCTAGGACATTAAGTGGAACGAGAAGAAGTTCTTCAGGTAAATTAGTGAGAAAAGGAGGACTAAGGAGAAAGTGGGATCTATCCAGAAGGGAAATGGAGAGCTGGTGACAATGCATATCGATAAGGCTGAGGTGCTCAATGACTTCTTTGCCTCAGTCTTCAATGGCAAGGGCTCCAACTACAATGTCCAAGTCCCAGAATACAAAAGGACTGGGAGAAGGAAGATCTGCCCACTATAATTGAAGATCATGTTTGTGAGCACCTAAGGAATCTGAATGTGCACAACTCCATGGAGTCTGATGAGATCCACCCACAGATCCTGAGGAGGGAACTGGCAGATGAAGTTGCTAAACCACCATCCATCATATTTGAAAGGTCTGGCAGACTGGTGAAATTCCTGCTGACTGGCAAAGGGCAAACATAATGCCCACTTTCAAGAAGGGAAAAAAGGATGCCCCTGGGAACTACAGACCAGTCAGTCTCACCTCTGTGCCTGGTAAGATCATGGAGCAGACCTTTGAAGGTGAAGTTCCTGCTGACTGGAAAAGGGCAAACATAATGCTCATTTTCAAGACGGGAAAAAAGGATGCCTCTGGGAACTGCAGACCAGTCAGTCTCACCTCTGTGCCTGGCAAGATCGTGGAGCAGATCCTCCTGAAGGCTCTGCTAAGGCAAATGGAAAACAAAGCAGAGGTGATTGGTGGCAATCAGCAATGGCTTCACCAAGGGCAAATCATGCCTGACAGATTTAGTGGCTTTTTATGATGAAGTTACAGCAACAGTGGACATGGGAAGGGCAACTGACATCATCTACCTGGACCTGAGTAAGAAATTTGACTCTGTTCCACATGACATCCTGGTCACCAAACTGGAAAAACACAGACTGGATGGGTGGAGCGCTGCTGGATAAGGAATTGGATGGATGGTTGTACTCAGAGAATGGTGATCAATGGCACAATGTCCACCTGGAGACCGATGACAAGTGGTGTCTCTCAGGGGTCAGTGCTGGGACCAGTGCTCTTTAACATCTTTGTCAGTGATATGGACAGAGGAATTGAGTGCACTCTCAGCAAGTGTGCAGATGACACCAAGCTGTGTGGCGCAGCCGACATGCTAGAGGGCAGGGATGCCATCCAGAAGGATGTCTGGGTTGATGAAAAGCTCAACATGAGCCAGCAGTGTGCATACACAGCCCAGACAGCCAACTGTGCCCTGGGCTGAAGCAAGAGAAGTGTGGCCAGCAGGGCAAGGGAGGGGATTCTGCCCCTTTATTCTGCTCTTGCCACACCCCACCTGGACCACTTTGTGCAGTTCTGGAGCTACCAACACAAGAAGGACTGTTAAAGTGAGTCCAGAGGAGGGCCATGAAGATGATCAGTCCTCTGCTATGAGGACAGGCTACCAGAGTTGGGGCTCTTCAGCCTGGAGAAGGCTTCGAGGAGACCTTATAGTAGCCTTCCAGTATCTGAAGGGGGCCTACAGGAGAGCTGGGGAGGGACTATTTACAAGGTCTTGTAATGACGGGATGGGAGGTAATGGGTTTAAACTGGAAGAGGGGAGATTTAAACTATATGTTAGGAAGAACAGTGAGGGTGGTGATACACTGAAACAGGTTGCCAGGGAGATTGTGAATGCTCCCTCCCTGGAGGTGTTCAAGACCAGGTTGGACGAGGCCTTGAGCGACCTGTTCCAGTGGGAGGTGTCCTTGCCTATGGTGGGGGGTTGGAACTGGATGATCTTTAAGGTCCCTTCCAACCTAAACCGTTTTATGATTTTATGAATCTAACACAGGGCGAGCAGGTGCTCACACCATTAGAGGGTGCTGGACTCCACACAATACTGAGCTGCATCCCAGTCAGCTCAGCCTGAGCATCCTCCATAGAAGCAGGAACCTGACCTAAACAAGTCTCAGCGCTGGTAACTACAGGAAGATAAATCACTGAGGAGGGAAAATCATGACCTTGTTTTGTCACATTTATAGCCTTGCCAAAATCTTGTTCTAAATATTTCCCCACAACTCTTGTTTTCATATGGCCCAGAGAAATTGGCAACTGGATCAAAAGCACTAGTAGTGCAGATTTAGGTTAAAAAGTCACATGAAATACCATAAATGTGACGTTTTCTATTTTCCAAGTTCTTATTTTTACTCCCTAAATATCATCCTTTTAATTAGACAATTAATATATATCTTTCCACATCTTTCAAAGGTAAAACATTAAACCACATTTCATTCTAGTACCTACAGCAAACCTGTGCTCTCCATTCCTCTTCCTCTCCTGCAATTGTCAAGTGTATCCTGAAATTCTGTCCTGGATTTTTGCTATTTGAACCTTGACTAACTACATTAGTTGGAAGTAAGTAAGGCTACTAACTCAACGGATGGCCTTTTTGTCTTGCCTCAGCAATGCAGAGGTGGGGACTTTCATATCACCCTTACAGAAGACTAGAGAGGGAGAGAAAACTGCCTCTTCCAGGGAGATGCTTCCATGAAGTCTTAAATCTCTGTATCTTTTCAGCAAATGGAGCCTTTGTCCCTCGTGGCACTTTTGAAAAAGAGGATGGAATGCTGGGGAGAAATCCTGAGTAAGAGCCTGTTGCTGCTGCAGTGGTTAAGCAATTCCATGTGCAGTGGCTGATGCTGCTTTTGTGCTGCACAAACCTTTGTCTTCCAAATGTGCATGCATGTAATAGTTGCAGCACTGCATTTTTTCCCTAGGGGAATACAAATTAGAGAAAATGCTGCTTTTCAGTGGTTTAAATCAGCCAAGTGGCAGTGCAGTTCCCTCAACCAGAAGGATTTCTCAAGCTAGAAGGCTTCACCAACACAGAGCTCTGCTGCAAATGGGAGACATGCTCAGGAGGTTTCCAAAGAGCATCCCATGGCCTCTTCTGCAGATCAGCTCACGTGATCCTGGGTAGTGGCCCAACACATCTCAATTCAACACATTCCAATTCTGTCCTCCAGCATGTAGAGAGAAGTGGAAACAGTATCTGTCAGAACAGATCTCAGATGGCCTCTTTGGTTGCCGGTCCTCATGTAGATCCAGTTCCCACGCTATGTGAGTACTGAGCATGACACAGAGTTTCTGGTTTCTAAAATAGATGTGTTCTGTGATGACATTTTGTAAAACTGATGTCTTTTTCAATCACTCTCCAGTATCTCTTCCCTTTCACTACTGCACTTCAAAACTGGATAAGCATGCTTCTAGCCAATTCATTATTTCCTTATCTTTTCAAACAATACATTGTGGAGCTTCGAGACCTCTATCCATGGGGAAGCTTCAGCAAAACTCACATTTTAAAAAATGGAAGTCCATGCCATCTTTCAAGAGTGAGCTATACACAATGATGTGATTCTTTCTTCTCAAAAAAACCCAGTGTGCAGTCTCAGAGGTGCAGAGAAAACAATGACAAGTTTTGGAATCTCACCAGCTTCTGCAAATGGATTTTTTGCAAGTTGATTTGCTTGATTTTCTTTGAACCTGGTGGAGATGATTTTGGGGAGGAACAGCGGTGCTGAGCGTAGGCAGGCAGCATATGCCACCTGTAATTCTTTAATTTCCTGATTGCAGCAATTCTTACAGGCACAATAGCAGGTTTGTTTATTTTCTGTTCTTCATCAGACCTTTTATTAACATTCTGTTAGATCTGAACTGCACCTGGCTTGTTAGTGACTGAGTCTAACGGCATCTTTGCCCCGGGCTCTTGGAGACGGTGCGTATGGATGGGGAAGACAACAGATAATATGGATGCAAATTTCAAATCACTGGTTTCAACCCCGAGGCACATAAAGAGGACAAATCTTAAGGAAACAGTAAGAGCAGGATGACTCCTGCTGAAGGTATAGGCTTGAAAATACTGTTTGTGATCCTTGTGGTGTTTTCCTTTGCAGAACAACAGAGCATAAATTCATCTCAGTCAGGAGTACCTGTACTCTCTCGATGAAAGCCAGCAGTGGGTCAACAAGAGCACTACATTTACAAGCCAGTGCTTGAAGAGCCTGACATATGCATAGGATCAAGATACCAGAAATCCAGCATGATGATCCTTCTGGTGAGCACTCACTAACAATCCCTGGCACAGAATTCAGACTGATTTGGACTAATTGCCACAAGGAGCAGTCTTTAATGAACTGAGGAGGCATTTTCAACATTCAAGTCAATGTTCTCTTGTGTACACAACCACTCACAAAGAAAAAAGCAACTGTCTTTTTCTATTTATGTCATTTTGTCTATCTTTTGTTCTTTAAAGTGGTTTCATACTGATAAACCTTCCACATATCCCACAGAATAGTCCCCAGAAGCACACTGATATTCAAACTCTGGTTTCACAGAGTTTCACAGTTTCACAAAGTGAAGCTTCTGAGCTCAAAAGATTTATCAGGTTTTGCCCTTCCTAAGACAGAGAGTCCTCCTGAGCAGTAGCATACATACTTCTATAGCTAACTGCCTCAAATCTTCCATATGATAAATACCAGTGCTGGAGAAGCTCTCAAACACACTGCTACCTCCTCCACAATCTGCCAAGAGAGGCTTTGTAAGAAAAATGAGCTCCATTTTAAAGGTTTTTTTTTTTAAACCAGTGTCATAATCACTGACCTGATGTATTTTTCTTAGTCTTCCTTCTACTGATGCATTCCCATCTCCTGGAGGATGCTCCAGTCTCACATCTGGTTCTTCTTCTAAACTTCAGAACTTGTGTCAGTCCAGTAATTAGTTTGAAGGCAGAATTAATTAAATTGGATTGCTAGAAAGACTTGCCTAATACTCTGGGAAGTCTGATATTTGTAATCAGCCATGTAACTGTTGCTAGGACACTGGAATTGTTTATTTTTTTGGAGAAAAAAAAAGTTCTGTTAAAATATTTGCCTTTCTAAAGCTTCAAATCCAAGATACACATATATGTAGCTGGTCCTATGAACAATTTTCTGGTGTTTTCATATTTAAGTAATACATTAACTCTTGACTCAGAACATGTATGGGCTGCCTTACAAAAATCTGCTAATACCCCTGTCAGATATATTCCTAAAAAGCAGCATGTTAGACCTGATGAATGTTTACCTTCATGATCTTTTTTCTCTGTTAGCCTGAGCCACATATACACAGAAGACAGTGTCTTAGCTTCAGTCTGTACATCTGATGGTAGCAGGTTGTCCTCTACAGCATTAAAAATATATCACATTGAAATAGAAATTACTTGATGATGGAGTCTGTATCACCTCAATTACAACTGGACCACATTTCAGTTTTGACCCTATTTATTTCAGCTTCCTACCTGAGGTCTGATGGAAAATATTGAGGAGTTCTACTCCCTCTCCAGAGCTCCATTTCAACTACTTTTAGAAGGGTTTATCATCCTTAATTGTAATTCATCTGAGTTATAATTATTTAGGCCTTTAATCTCTTTTCAAAAGTCAATCATGAGCTATTTCTCACCGTGTTTCTTCCCACAATGTTCAACCACCTCAGCAGTGACAATCTCAAGCATAACTGTGATACTAGCAGAGAATCATTCTCTAGTGGTGAACATCTAGAGATGTGTCTTCTCAGCTTCCTTCCTTGCTCTCTACATAGTACTCTAATAGATAAAATTGTTAATTTTACTGTGTTTCAGAGATAGTGTCCATTTTCATTATTATTTTTGCCTTCAGTCTCTCTGTACTTTATTATCTGACAGAGACATTGAGGTAGAGAAGGTAGGACATAGCAAATTTTACAACTGATGAGATGTAATTAAAGCAATCAGGAAGGTCTACATTATCCACCTGATTTTATTGCTAAGCTTATTTTCAAATGCCAACATGTTGGTGAAAATCTGTTTGCACTCAAATCCATTTCCAAAATCGTGATTTTGCTCTTCACCTCTGTTTCTCCATCATTTTTTTCTCCTGTTGATATTCCATCAATGAGATAGCAAAGAAGATTTGGTGAGTATTGTGTCATTCAAGTTGTTCTTTATTCTAGCAGAGACTACTTCTCTCTTCTAATCTGGCACCTAATTTATTTCAGCTTCAGACCTGTTTAACAGCAAATTCTGTTCACTGGGATACAGGTGAGTTAATCGGTGATGGATCTTCTGTTCAAGTCGCTATAAAACGTCAATGAATCCATTTCATATAAATCTAGGTCACTTTAAAATACTCAGAATTGCCACTTTTAGTCTTCACTGCTAAAAAAAGTAATAACAGAGGCTGCTGGTGGCTAAACCCACCTTGGACAGTCCACATCCTTTCTCACTTGCCCTATACAAGCTTCAGCCACTCTAGATGCTGTTAAGGAGGTAATGAATGTGTGAGTTACAGCTGATGACCCTGAGAAAAATGCAATTTATTGTCAATTGTCCATTATAATCTGTGGGAAAACCAAAATACTTTTCTTGAAATGCTGTGTGAAAAACAAGTTTTGGCCCAAATTTTTCGGAACATAATATCACCACTAGATTCACTCTCCTCTCGTAATGCCGATGAGCCCCAGGAGTACTCATAAATATTGGCAGACCGAAGTAGGTGGTATTTTGCCAGTTTTTTTCCCTGCTAAGCTCTAGTTAGTGTTTTTAACATAGTGATACATAACAACGCCCTTAATGCTATCCCTTGGAACTTCATCTTAAAGTTCTGTTTCGACTCACTTAGGTCCTAGGACATGTAGATCAGCTAGCACTACTGCTGCCAAAAAAAGCAGATAATGAATTTGCTGGTGGACCCCAAGAAGGAGGAGGGTGTCCTGCATCTCCAACAGCTGCATTTCTAATGCAGCAGGAGGAAGAAAACTAACTTTTGTACTTCCAAGTTTTATTCATTTTTGTTCCACATACATCAGCAAGACTTTCATTTAAATGCAGCATTCAAAGACTCTGATTTCTAAAATTCTTCTAAAGCCAGTTTTAGTTTGTGCTCTTTTCCTACTGAGATGTATGTGGGAGAAGACAGCTGAAGCATACTAGAGATCATAGAATGGTTTAGGTTGGAAGGGACCTCAAGGATCATCCAGCTCCAACCCCCTGCCATAGGCAGGGACACCTCCCACTAGAGCAGGCTGCTCAAGGCCTCATCCAGCCTGGCTTTAAACACCTCCAGGGAGGAAGCATCCACAACCTCCCTGGGCAACCCATTCCAGTGTCTTACCACCCTCACTGTAAAGAACTTCCTCCTAACATCCAGTCTAAATCTCCCCTCTTCCAGCTTAAACCCATTCCCCCTCGTCCTAACATTACTAGACCGTGTAAATAGTCCCTCCCCAGCTTTCCTGTAGGCTCCCTTCAGATACTGGAAAGCCACTATAAGGTCTCCTTGAAGCCTTCTCTTCTCCAGGCTGAAGAGCCCCAACTCTCTCAGCCTGTCCTCATAGCAGAGCTGCTGCAGCCCTCTCAGCATCTTCGTGGCTCTCCTCTGGACCCGCTCCAGCAGTTCCATGTCCTTCTTCTGTTGGGGGCTCCAGAACTGCACACAGTACTCCAGGTGGGGTCTGAGGAGAGCAGAGTAAAGGGGGAGAATCCCCTCCCTTGCCCTGCTGGCCACACTTCTCTTGATGCAGCCCAGCACTCGGTTGGCTGTCTGGGCTGCATGTGCACACTGCCGGCTCATGTTGAGCTTCTCGTCGACCCAGACCCCCAGGTCCTTTTTCTCAGGGCTGCTCTCCAGCCATTCATCACCCAGCCTGTATCTGTGCCTGGGATTACACTGAGATGTGTCCTCCTAAGACTTTACAGGAGGCTGGGAGCCTGTTGCTTGTCTTTCAGTTATCAGTCCATAACCAGTTCATTATTATGTTGAGATCTAAAATGTCATTTCAGCTCGGCTGGAATTTGCCCCTTTATCTGGACACTCTCTGGATTAATGTTGTCATGTTATTTCAACAGAAGTCTTGTTAATGAAGCCATGAAAGTGGGGATATAGAACTCATTTATCACTGTGGCTGTTGCTTACACCTTCTGGTCTGCTGTTTTCCCAGTAATGCAGTCTTGTCAAGTCTGCTTCTGATATTTGTGTCAGTGGGCAGCTTGCTTCCTCTCACTTCCTGCTAGGACACCACCGTATTTTGGATTACTTGTAGAGAACCCTATACAGAGTCAGTAGCTACATCACATCAGGGGCGACAGAGATATTATGAACACATTGAGTATAATTAAATTTGTGAGGTGGTAGCTACTGTGGAAATGGCACAATCCACCAGCTGAGAAGTGGGCACCAAACAGACCTGCCTGGAGCCTTAGCATATTGAATCACAAGTGGTATGTTTAAGTTATCAGACTTCTCATGGCTACTCCCTTGTTAGGACAACAGCCCACACACAGAATATTATCCTGTTTTTCAACCTTCTAGTTTGGTTGAAGTTCTTTCTCCTAACAAAATCTTTTTCATCTCAAATTGAAACCATGGCTAGAGCAGCCTTCTGAACCACTAACGAGACGTGGCTGTGGGAATCCTCAAGACCAGTAAGTTTAAATCTTAACAGATATTTGTGTTTATGTAGTGGAAATATGAGAAAGCTTATTTTGACTAATGGTATCGCCCTAGAGAGAAACACACTTGTTATAAATATGTTCCATTGCAGTTGCTGGAAATCTAACAAACTTGCCATAAACAGGACTTACATCAATGTTTCTGCTTGACCTTTCTGGGAGAATAAAAGTACCTTCTGGGAATGCAAAACAAATGAATTTTTTGGAAACCAAATGAGTAACACAGCCCTTCCTCTTTATAAAATGGAGCCCCAATATAGCTGCTGCTGCTGCTGCTTAGTAACAGTTCCTCCAAACGATCCATAAAAGCACCAGATGGAAAGGTGCACACGGGTGTTTCTAACTCCAGGCTCTGATGTGAAACTCAGAAACACTCACGCTGCTGGTATAAGAATTGGAGATTTTAGATGAATAGTGTTTTCCAAATGAAAACCATATCCTTCTAGACAGGGAGAAGCTGTGCAATCAGCTCCCCTGACACACTTGTTTCTGCCAGTGGATGTGTTGTTGGAGCTGCAATAGCTGTTGCATACCATTTCCTGGGGCTTCCCAACAACAGCTAGCTCTCTTCTACATTTTCCCTTTGGGAAAAAAAGACATCCAGTCTAGAACTGAAAGCCTGCTAGAAATAATGTGATAAAGTCCATGACTTTGGAGAACTCGAGTAACAGAATGAAGATTTGATGATCTTAGAAGTCTTTTCCAGCCTTAATGATTCTGTGATTAAGGTGAAAAAATACAACCGGGACCACTAAAGCTGAATACATTCAGTGGGACCAGAAGGGCATCAAGACACTTCACGCAAATGACAGTTAGTATTTCTGCCCATAATTAAATATTAAGAGATAAATGGAAATTCAGAACTAAACTAGAAGTAAGAAAATGGGGTGGTGGTGGTGTTTCTCTTCAGACATTATTCTGGATGACCCATTAATTTGGGTTAATTATCACAATCCAAATGAAATGAAAATATTTTATAGTATCTTATACAAGTAGCTAAGAAGACTACTTAGTACTGCTACTGAACCAAACAAAAATACATTAAAAATACATTTCTAGTAGCAGATGCAGTATCTTCACGTAAGGAATGCTGTTAGCCAGAAGTGTTAGAGAGCTGGTAGAAACAGCCTCATCGTTTTCAGCCAGAAACTGCTGAAGGAGTTTGATCCTGTACCCAGCTCCTGAAGGCAGTGTAGTAAAAAACATGAATCCCTTGTTGCAACATACAGCTCCCTCATATAGTTTCTTTTAAAGAGAGGAAACAATTTAAAGCCAATTAGAATTTCTGATGCATTTGTCACTCAACAATCACACACATACACACACACAAATGATTACCATGTTTGTCTTGTGGAGCCTGATAAACCAAAGTGAGCAACTCCCCACCCCATTCCCAAACCCTCCTAAGCAGAACTCTTTGGCAAGGCAAGTTTAAAACCAGCTGAGAGCCTTGCCAGCAGAAGTACAGAACCACTGCACTTCTAGACTGGCTCTTCTTCTGTAGCCTCTGCCAACTGGCTCCCATCACCACTGCAGAGCAGAGAATCAATTCCTTCTCATAACCCTCTGCTATGACCAGGCAGAGCTGCTAATCTCAGTCTCACCATCTTGATATAAAAATCTCATATTTGGAAAAAAACATCCTGGACTGGAGAGCAAGAGCTTCACAGTAGTGTTTGTGCAGTTGTAGCAAACACATTTTGAAAGACATCAGTAGATAAGAGTTATTCCTGTTCACCTGCAGCTCTCCTCTCCTCCCCCTCTCTCCCTACACATCCACATGTTAAAATTAAGTGGGGCTTAACAGATCTGTAAGTGGGATATACCCAAGTGTTTCCAATTTACCCTTGGTGAACTTGAATGAAAAAAACATTTGAAAATGAAATTCTGAGTGAAATCTTACAGCATTGCCACAGCATATGGAGCTAATTTCAACCAGCGCTTTGATAATGTCATGATCTGTTAGAAAATGTTCACCTTATACCAAAGATTATTATAAACTCAGTTGCCTCATTCAGTCTATGTTCATCTTATGATCCATAAGAAAGCTATTTAGTGGCTTGTGAAACGAGAACTTTGGCCAGAGCTAATTGAGAAGGGTGGTTACACTATGGATGCTGCAGCTTGTTTCTGCTGGGAGTTTCGTATTATTCAACTGTTCACAGCTAGTAAATTCACGTCTATTAAGCTGCAAATGTTATCAGATGAAGCACAGCCCATTGTAATCCCCACATGAAGTGAATAACTGATGAAATATTAGTTCCAGCATGCGTAACAAATATTTTTTCCAAACAGCATCTGATAAAGGAATTGGCTTTATTAACAACTAACTTATTCACACAATGGAGAAAAGCAGGAATCCGTTCTATCTCTACAGGCCAAAGCATTTCTTAAGTGCTTACCAGGAAAGAAAAAGACTTAACTGAAAACAAAAGCCCATCTAGATCACATCTCCTGGCAGGCACATAACCTGGCACTGGGAATGTAGCAGTACAAATACGTTAAAGGGATTTGTAGGATGCAAAACACAGGCAAAAAGGCACTTGTGCTAAGGGCTTGTCATGGCACTGCTGTCAGATGCACTGACACCACTGAGCAGGCCATAGTCACAGTATAGACAAACTACTCATTGCTCTGAATTTCAGGGTGAAGTAAGGAGTAAATTTACACCCCACTTCCTGAGGCAAAACAAGGGCCAGTGGCTGCTATGATAAGTCCAGCTTCTGGATCTTCTAAATCCAAATAGCCAGTAGCATCACCCAACAGGCTGGTCCAGCAGCCAGGGCAAATGTGAACACTAGCACAAATTTGTGCTTGTGTTGGGCTCTCCTCTCAGCCACTGGTAGGAAGGCAGGTGGGTGTGAAGCTGGCTAGGACCAATTCATGCTCCTCAGAAGACGTCCCTCTTTTCAGGCAGGTCTTAAGAGCTTCTTAACCTCATGTGAAAAGGGAAAGTGTCTAAAAATCCTTAGATTCTCCCTAGAATAGTAAGCTTTCAGGCACTATAAATGGTGCTTGCAGAAGCACTGCTTCAAATCTGGAGCACTCCCAGAAATCTACTCTGCACTGCACCAAAAGGAAGCTCATTGCTGAATTTGTTTTAGCAGCCTGTTTGCTGTGCTTTCCCTTCCAATACACAAAACATAAGCAATCAGGAACAACAAGGAGCTCACACAGTGGGTCTAGTATGATCCACCAGAAAGGATGTTCAAGAGTAGATCTGATAAAAACCACATCAACTATTCAGAAAAGCAGGAAGCTCAAGTGGCTTGGGCCTAAAGGTGTTATAGAAATGTCCATCATATGTAGTGATTGCTCCAAACACTGAGAGGTCACACTTTAGGGTTTGGAAGGGACCTTGAAATATCATTTAGTCCAACCTCTCTGCCAGAGCAGGATCACTTGGAGTAGGTCACACAGGAACTCTCCCAGGCAGGTTTTGAATGTCTCCAGAGAAGAAGACTCCACAATCTCTCTGGGCAGTCTGTTCCAGGGCTCTGACATCATCACAGTGAAAAAGTTTTTCCTTATGTTTATGTGGAACATCCTATGCTCCAGCTTGCACCCATTGTTCCTTGCCCTATCATTGGACATCAGTGAGAAGAGCCTGGTTCCATCCTCCTG
This sequence comes from Tricholaema leucomelas, assembly GCA_013400475.1. Classification (NCBI taxonomy): domain Eukaryota; kingdom Metazoa; phylum Chordata; class Aves; order Piciformes; family Lybiidae; genus Tricholaema lacrymosa; species Tricholaema leucomelas. Next base: position 2,891,799 of record WAAF01015816.1, read on the forward strand.
GCACACCCTTTACCTATTCATAAACATTAATGAGGTTACCTCTCCACTGAGTAGCTTCAGTGAAAGACACCAGGTACAAGTAGAACCAGGTAAATGAAAATAAGCACTAAAACAAACAGAAATCTCATCCAAGTACTGGGAACTTCATTTCAGTTTTCTCTTACTTTCACAAGCTGCCAGTATGGTTAGAGAGAGCTGGCAGAAGAATTAAGACATTTCAAGCTTTGTGCCAGGGGAGGTTTAGGTTGGATATTAGGGAAAAAATCATTTACTGAAGGAGTGGTCAGGCACTGGGACAGGCTGCCCAGGGAGGTGGTGGGGTCACCATCCCTGGAGGCATTCAAGAAATGTGTGGATGTGGCACTTCAGGACATGGTTTAATGGCTGTGGTGGTCTTAGGTTGACAGTTGGATCTGAGGATTTTAGAGGTCTTTTCCAACCAAAACAATTCTGTGATTCTACGGTTTAAAACTTAGAAAATCAGTGTTAAGCCTTGCACTAGGGACAACCTCATACACCAGAGATGGTAGAATTTTTGGTCAGTCGTGACGGATTTTCTGCTTTCCCCTTTGTTAAGCCAGTCCCTTCGCCTGCAGCAATACTTCAGACCAGAGGTTTCTCAGGTACTAGCAGGAACAGCCCCTTCCCTCATTCCTCCTTTACTCCAGCAGTAATCCCTTCTACCTCTGAAGTTTCTCATAATTTCTTGCCAAAGAGAAAGGAATGACAAAAGCATTCAAAGAAAACCAGAGAAATCCCAAGCCTTATGTGTGACATAAAGAAAACAATTCACATGATCTTTATTTTTGTAACCCTCGTCCTCCTCTCGCCCCCATGCCTGTTGTTATCACTCAGCATGTTATTGTTATTACTTGAAATTTGTTTTTAAAAGTGCCTCTCCACTGCTGGAGGTGCTTGAATCCACACTGAAAATATACAAAACATATGTCTAGCTTAGACCCTGTGCTCCCTGAGGAAGGGCTGCTATCCTCTGTAGTGCACTCAGCACGCTTATGGCATGAACAAATTATGAACAATGATAATAAAGAATAATTTGTGCCTATTTATCTGTTTGGTCTATGGAACTGATCTGTCAGTGACCCTGAAAACTCTCGGTGATACACACTGTGGTTGAGTTAAAACCAAGCTGCTCTTTCCATTTTTTAATCCCCAAAATAGTTTGAGTCAAAATCCCAGGGTGGGTGACACAGAGTGACCCCCCTGCTTTTGATGTGAATGGGAAAGGATTTGTCTTTTTATATCAAAGCTCACTAGGAAGAGGAGGTGGGTGGCCATAAAAGGGAAAAGCCATGAAATTATCTCCATTGGTTTATAAGAAACAGCTATTCACTGGGATTTTGGGAGGGGGAAACCTTCTGAAAAATGTGCTGGTGTGATTCCTCTGGAGGCCAGCACATCTGAGCCAAGGCGCTCATATCAAGTGAGGGGGAGCAGGAGAAGTTCTTTGCTTAATTGAGAACACACTTGTTTGCAGAGTTCAATGTCGGGAACTCCAACATTGTTTTTAAAAGACAGGGTATTGTGTAGGTGTCGGAATTCAGAAGAGGCAAAACAAAAGTGGATGGAAAAAGACAGCTGCGATGATTTAACTCTCTGAACACCTTTGGCCATTTCCCTTCCTGTGCTCCACCAACTGGATCTCACTCCTCTCTTGGCTGCTGCTAAGAGAAGCAAGCCCGTCTCCTCTGGCCCTCTCGCTCCTCGCCTCTCTAGCACATTCTTCCTCCAGCAGCCTCCTCCTGCCTACACCCAGCTTACTAGAGCTAGCTCTTCATCCCTGCTTCCCCAGCTTGCTGCTGCCAAGCTGCCTGTGTGATGTACCTATACCTCCTTGTGCTGGTCCTGGCTTGAGAGAGCAGGCAGGGCTTGTGGCAGACCTGACAGTCAGAAATGGAGACGAGTTTCTGGTGGGTGACATTCACAGAATCATAGAATTGTTTGGTTGGAAAAGACCTCTAATATCATTGAGTCTGACCACTGACCTGACACCACTATGGCCATAAAACCGTGTTCTGAAGTCCCATGTCTACGTGGTTTTTTTGAGCACCACCAGGGATGGTGATTCCACCACCTCCCTAGGCAGCCTGTTCTAGTGCCTTACCACTCTTCCAGGAAAGAAAATTTTCATAATATCCATTTTATACCTCTCCTGGCGCAACTTAAGGCTATTTCCTTTCATCCTATCACTTGCTCTAGGGAAAAGAGACCGACACCCACCTCACTTCAATCTACTTTCAGGTACTTGTAGAGAGCCAGAAGTTGTTGGTCCTCCTTTTCTCCAGGCTGAACAATCCCAATTCCCTCAGCTGCTCCTCACAAGATTTGTGTTCCAGACCCTTTACCAACTTTGTTGCCCATCTCTGGACACACTCCAGCACCTCAACGTCCTTGTAGTGAGGGGCCCCAAACTGAACCCACCAGTGCTGAGTACAGAGGGACAATCACTTCCCTGGTCCTGCTGGCCACACTGTTACCACTAATACAGGCCAGGGTGCTGTTGGTCTTCTTGGATGCCTGAGCACACTTCTGGCTCATGTTCAGGTCAACAGTCATGCTACGTTCAGCAGGCAGGAGTCAGCCTTCCCCAGACAGCAATCTCTGGCACCACAAAATACTTAACATTTATAGAATTCTCATGAGTTAACTCAGGAATTAGCCTCACTTCACACAGTCATACTCAGATTGTACTTTGTTGCTGCTTTCAGGCTACAGACTGCATCTTCTTCTAGATTAGGGGTCTTCTGAACACAGACAGGCACACTTCCACTTCTAATAGAGTAGAAATCCAAGAGAGACAACACTAAAATCCAAAACATCCTTTACAAATCCTGGTGCTTTCCATAACTAGGGCAAAGTTCCTGTATATTAGGGTGAGTCCTATCAAAATATAGAAAATTCCTAGGAAGAGACGGAATGTCATAAGCACCTTCATGTGTTTTAGACTTGGACTGCTGCTAGTCTCATGCAACGACAGGTTTATGTTCCTGCTTTTGAGATTGTCAGATGAAGACAAGGTAGTTCTTCATTACTCAAATCAGGTTAAATTTACCTAAATGTCACCTTTATCTGCTAGATGATGCCTTGATCCTTTGAAAATCATTGCAAAACTGGATCAGAGTGCAAATGTTGTAAAGCTGTGAATGCTTTGTGTCAAAGCTGAGAGTCCTAATCAATAAACTAATTGACCTATGTTCAGGTGATGAACTAAGATTAATTTCACTAGAAGTAATTAATTTTTGTTGAAAATGAACTACAATGTCTAGGTCTGGCCAGCTATAGCATCTAAGTACGACTGAGGCAACTGAGCTAGTGTAGCAACCACCATATAATTCTGATCAACAGATCTTACTAATTTTCCTAAAATACCTAATTTTGCGTACTCAAGCATTACCCTTACACAAACCCCACTATCTTTCACCACAGCTGCTCCGGCAGCAGAGCGATGACGTGATACTTCTGACTTACAAAAAGGTAAGGAGGGACAAGCAGTACCAATGTAGTAAAGGAGTGAGAGTAAGTAGAGAGCCAGATCCAGGTTGATGTCATGCATTCTTCTTCATAAGGCTTTTTATCTCATCCTTTATATCTTGGCTGCCTTTATGGTAACAAATGTGGCACTTTCTCACCACCATCGTATGGTTTGAATTGAGGTACCACTTCTATTTCACCAGAGGAATTTTGCCAAGAGAGAGAAAACAAGAGGAGCATTCTGAATTTAAAGGTAATTAGCACAGTTTTGGATAATCAATTGGATTACTAAAGCTGCTGAAAGCCTCAATTAAAAGGTGACCCAGCAGAATACTTAGTAGCAGATAGTTTTGCTGATAATAATACTGAAGGACAAGCATATGTAAATCTCTCAGTGTTCTAATCACACTGCTTAAATCACAGCAGGTAGCTGGATTTGTATCACGACCAAATACTTCTGCAATAAACACAGTTTCTTATACAGTACATCTACCTCTTGCCAACTCAAGACAGGCAGGATACATTGCCACCAAAACCTGCTTTCATTTCATTGCTACAACACTAATGTGAATCCTGGGAAGAATTATTCTGTTTTATCTTAAACGTTGATAGGTGGGAAGGGGAAATACTGTTTTAACTCAAAGAAATACAATTACAGCTTGCTCTCACCCCATGTCCTTGTGACATTTAGAAACAAAAAGCAGTTTCACAAGTTTCTGATGTAAATATTGTAACGGAAATCAAAACAATGGGAAGAAAGGGCTGGATGATGTAGTTCAGTGCAACTTCTGGTATTATCTTGTGGTTGGCTTGCCTTGGAATCAAAGTAGTTTTTCAAACCAAAAAACCCCAAACAACTCAGCTTTCTAGCCCAAATGTTGACATGTTTGCCCATCTCCTGAAACCACTGATTTATTTTTTATCAGCTTAAGGGCCAGAGTGGGAGCAGGTCAGTGATTTACTTAAATTTCATGTATAAGCAGGAAACACCTCACACTGTTTTCATAGGCAGCTCAGTAGTATTCAGCAGAACTGGCAGCTTCAAACAATGCATTAAAATAATGGGGCCAAAAAGAGAAGAGATTGCATTTATGTGCAGAGTGACTGCAAATGCTCAGGTACAGCAATCAGCTCAAAGTATTGCTGTTTATCTGTTCAGAGATTATCAGCATAAGCAGACTATGGAGAGATGGGTTGAAATTGAAAAACAAAACCAACCCAAATCAACCCATATTTGTGGTATTTCAGTTCTCCATTTTTCATCCCCTTAGGGGTGAGGCTGAAGGATATGGAATCTGGATCTAGTTCTTAATTTTGTGGCTTGGTCTCTTTTCCAGTTCCCACAGAAACATGTTCATCAAGATCTTCTGACATTTCTCTGCATTTTTTCTTCTTATTTTTTTTCTCCATCATAATTTGAAGCAAGCCCTCCCCTTTCCCCTATAACATTGTGCTTTTTACATGACTGCAACATGTAAACACTAAAAACTGCAAGCAGAGCAACTCTGAGAAACACAGAGAAACAAATGTTAATAGAACAGACTTTTCCACAGTTTTATAGGAGTTGCACAGACCTGAGATTGCACACACAAAGTGAAGCAGAGCTGCATACAAACCAGAGAGCCCCTGCTCCAAGTGAACAAACAGACTTGTGTGACTCTGTGGACTAAGACTGAGAAGCAGGAGATTACGTCCTGACCTGCTAAAGAATCATTTTGCAACACGGCTATGTGTCATACTGAGTGTGATGATTATAGGCATCAATCCCTCAGGAATGTAGGTAAAAGCTTCACAGAAATGGGTAGCTTGACTCTTAGAAGATTACCAGGTCTTTAAAAACTGACCCAATAAATGGAAAATATGGACTAAAAAATAGGCTGCCTTCCAAAAGATGAAATCAAAGCCCTGATAGCTTTTATCATTGCTTCATCATAGCTAATAAAATGTCTGTAGTTACCTGAGGACACCGAGGCCTTTTATCGGTGATGAGTGATACGACATTGTGTATCTGGAGACAGAAAGGCAAATATAATACACCCTGTGACAGCATCTCAAGAAGCAAAAACAAACACAGATCCAGTGACAGATGAATACTGGCATAATGCTGAAATTATTTCCTCTTCCATGCTCCGCACCTTCCCAATCTCCAAAAATGACTATCGATCTGCTTGTTTTCCCCTGTGCTTTAATAGACGTCAACTTTAGCCCAAGCTTCTGCAGAAGGTGGACCCCAAAATACCTTTTGTTGCTCCATCACTGAAATTAGCCTCATCATTTAATCAAAAGCCTCTGCTTTAATCAGTGATCTCCTTCCAGTCACGGTTTCCATGGAACAGAGAACATTCTTCTGTAACAAGCCTCCACTCCTGAAAAATGAGGGATTGTGTAGACACTGAAGGCTGAAATCCACACAATTTGCCCCAAGGGATGCCAAGTGTAACTCAGAGAAGTACAAAGGGAACCTGTTCTTGCTGCTTTTCAACTGTGGCCCTACTTAAATTGCCATGGGGGTTTCACGTTTCATCCTCCTAAGGTTACTGTCTCAGGCTCTCCTGTAGAAAACATTAAGGATGTAGGGCTTGCTTTAAACCCACTTCCCTGGGAATAAGGCTAGGCTCATAATCTTCAAGTAACTAACGACTCAGATGTTTGGTATTGCCTGTTTTTCAAGCGTGAATCAACCAGCCAGATATTTAGAGAGAGCTCCTAATTTAATCTGTTGATATATACACATGCATAAACACATAGAACACACACACATGGCATGGAAAGAAGGCAAAATCAAATAAACCCAGCACTTTCTACTTCACAAAGGCTTTATCATCTGAAAGTTTCCTGTTTGGTTGGGCTTTTTTCCTGATTAAAATTCTCACTACAGTCTTCGAAGGCACAAGGCAGTAACAGATACTATGCAGGAGGATCACTTGATCTCCCACTGAAATGCAGCCACTTCAGAGTGGAGCAGAGCATCTGTTTTACACATTATAATAGTTTGGGACCTGAAATGAGGGTTCTTATAACCACCTGAAGCTGTAAAGGAAAATGTAGGCAAAAGGAATTTTAATTAGCTGAATCACTACAGCAAAAGCCCTGGGAATGCCAATGGATAAAGCAGGTAAGATTCTATTGCTTATGTTTTGACTCTTCTGACAAGCCTCAAAATACTTTCGTTTTGCTTCTAAAAGATGTTCTCACTTACCTCAGCTGAAATTAAAACCAAACCCACTAAAGTTGCAGAGTTGTGGCAGATTTAAGCAGGCACAAAAGACAACAGCACTGCATCTGATGCCCAAGATGTTTACCACAGCTATAAGGTGCGTCCTGCCAGTGACTGAAGGACATGACGGCTGTGTTGCACTCTGATCACTGGCACAACACAGAGCCAAACTGGACAGACAATTCCTGGCTAGAGAAGCAGCAGTAATCTTAGAGAACATCTTCATAGAGAGGTGTAGACAGACAAGAGCTCATCTGTCAGCTCTCCAGGCTGCATGTGGACAAGTCTGCTTCAGCCATATGACCCAAGTAGCCAGGCTGGCACATTGCCATTTTATCAAACCTGAGGCAGGCTCGTGCCTCACCAAGTCAAAGCATGGAGAGAAGAGCTGGTGTCTGCATCTACCAACACAGAGCTGTCTTACAGAAACATAGAAGTGTTTTGATTGGAAAAGACTAAGATCACTGAGTCAAACCATCGACCTAACACCACCATGTCCCAGAGTGATACGTCCACAGATGTTTGAACACCTCCAGGGATGGTGACTCCACCACCTCCTCGGGCAGCCTGTTCCAATGCCTGACCACTCTTCCAGTAAAAAAATAATTCCTAATATCCAGTCTAAACCTCCCTTGGCACAACTTGAGGCCATTTCCTCTTGCTTTTTCTCTTGATGCTAGGGAGAAGTGACCACCTCACTACAGCCTCCTTTGTCTCCCCTCAGCTTCTTTTTCTCCAGACCAAACAACCTCAGTTTCCACAGCTGCTCCTCACCAGACTTATTCTTCAGATCCATCACCAGCTTTGTTGCCCTTCTCTGGATCCACTCCAGCCCCTCAATGTTCTTCTCACAGTGAGGTGCCCAAACCTGAGCTCACTATTCAAGGTGTGAATAATCCCAGAGTATTCTCGTTAGCACCCACAACCTGTCCCAGGCAAATAACCAGAATATTGCCTCTCAACAGCCAGATGCGCGGTTCTAGTTCTTACTGTGAGCAAAGATACAATGTAATACATGTGCAGAAGATGACTACAACTTAATTTACACCAGTTGTATAGAAACACAAGCCACCAGGCAGAGCTGAAATCATGGGGACGGTGCCATCTGTATGTAATTGTTCGGGTTAGGCTTTCCATTACATTTTCTTCTGGAGGAAGGGGAGGATATACAACTGGGCAGCAATCATAACAATCAGCCCTTACGAAGCCGTGGTCAGGAATCACACTTTGGTTTGCTGAAGGGGTGATTTGCATTTCAGTCTGACACATAAGAATGGTCTATTTCTAAACAATGTCACAGAAAATTATATGGAATTTCATTTTTATTCCAAATACTGTAAAGCAATAGGCCAAACAGATGGACAGGTATGGCATGACTTCATCTGTGGCATGCTAAGCTTGGCAAAAAGCCTACAGAGTACAAATGTTTCAGTGGTCCTTAGGGGTTAACAGGCATTACATTCAGCGAGGCCCAGAAATTCAAACATCTAGCAATTGTTGCTTTTTGTTTTAACCCTGGAATAGGCTGCTGGACTGGGAAAAGAGCTAGCTAGACTAACCAGCTTGTCATTTCTCAGGAAAAACTTCAGAAAATTTAATTGCAACAGCTGAAAACCAACCCAAAATACATTCAGCCTGAATTTATTTGTTCTGTTGCATACATTTTCTTGGAAAATGGAAAATTTAAAAAGATTCTGAATGCTCCTCAGAGATTTGTGAAAAGTATACACTCAGCCTGCCAAGTCTTTAACCTGTTTGCATCTTCCTAAAGAATTCACTAGTACCTTGCAGTTATATAGCAATGCTGCAGCTCCACGAATATTTTTTCTATCTCCAAATCCACTTTAAGAACTTTCTGATGCCCTTCACATTATCTTCTCCTTTAGGCCCTCTGCGTGCCCTGTTCTGCAGTTCACCTCTATCTCAGAGTGCTGACAGAACTATCTGCAGGACTGATCCACAAGCTCAAGTGCTGACCTGAGGTGATGGAGAAACCTGGTACCAAACAGGCTGTTTGACTGGAGACTGTCTGTGGAATGATGGTCTGAATCCCAGCATGATGAGAGTTGCAAGGGACCTGTGGAGATCATCTAGTCCAATAATCCTGCTAAAGCAGAGTCACCCACACCAGCTTGCCCAGAATCATAATGTCCATGTGGGTTTGGAATGTCTCTAAAGAAGACTTCACAACCTCTCTGGGTAGCCTGCTCCAGGGCTCCAGCACCTTCACAACAAAGAAGTTTTTCCTTGAGTTCAGATGGAGCCTCCAGGGTTCCAGTTTGTGCCCACTGCCCCTTGTCCAGTCACTGGGCATTACTGAGAAGAGCCTGACCTCATCCTCATGCCTCCCACTCTTTAGCTCTTATTGAGCATTGAGAAGATTCCCTCTCAGGCTGCTCTTTGCCAGGGTCAACAGTCCCAGGTCTCTCAGCCTTTCCTCCTCACAGAGATGCTCTGGTCCTCTCAGCATGTTTGTAGCCTCCACTGGACTCTCTCCAGGAGCTTCCTTTCTCTCTTGACCTGAGGAATTCAGAACTGGACACAGTACTCCTGGTGTGCCCTCACTAGGGCAAAGCAGAGGAGAAGAACCTTCCTCGGCTTTCTTGGCCACAAGAACACATTGTTGCTCATGGTGAACATGTCCACCAGGACTCCCAGGTCCTTCTCTACAGAACTGCTTTCCATCAGACCATCTGGTTCAGGGAGTTATTCTTCCCCAGATACAGGACTCTGCAGTTGCCGTGGTTGAACTTCATGAAGATCCCCTGTGCCCAGCCCTGCAGCCTGTCCAGGTCTAGCTGAATGGCAGCACACCCTCATGGGGCGTCACCCACTGCTCCCAGTTGTGTATCATCAGCAAACAGGCACAGGCTAAATTTGTTGAAGCATCAAGTTCCCTAAGTCTCTGTTAAATAGCAGCCTACATAAGACTATTTTCCTTCCAGAGCCCCTGATGCTCCCATGCAAGAGTCATACACAGAGCTCTGTAGCAGGAGAGAGAAATAATTTTTACTTAAAATATACTTTTGCTGTGTATATTTATCTAACAGTTGTGAGCTATGCCAACAGAGCTAATAATTTTCCAGTCCACTCTGAAGTTTGCCCAGGTTTTGTGAGGACAATTTTTTTCCCATGAGCATTTTTCTGTAAAAGCTCAGATTTGTACAAGCTGGGTTGGCACTGGTAGCCAGAAACAGGGGGAAAGGGATAACTACCCAACTGCACAAACCGTGCACTGCAACATGTCTGTGCTGTTTCACATAAAGACTCTTGGATGGGCCAAACCAGAGATTAATTCCTTTGAAACTCTGACCTCTGGCAATGCCCTATAGGTCTGGAAGAAGTGCTCTAGGAGAGGAAAGTTCTGCAAAGCATTCACACCTCCAAACCCACCATATACCTGTCGGCACATGGCCATTCTCTGACATCTTTCACGATAAGCGCTGTGCTCTTTTAGTTAGAAAAACTGACATAAACTTTTTTACCAATGTTTGCCCATCCGTCAGCCCTCAGAACAAAATCTCTGGCAAAACTGCTGCAGACTAAGACTTTGATGGATAGGGATTGGGTGCCTTTCCAGTGAAATCCAAGAACTTCAGCTTAATTGTTTTAACTTTTCAAAGTGCTTTTTTTTTCCAGCAAGTGATGTTTGTGGGATAAAATGGTAATTTTTGTCATGTTAAAAATATTCTTACAAACCCTTCTAGATCTGTATATATCTGTTAAAAAACAAAATGTGGAATTTAAGAGTTAAGCTTCTGTCCCCCATATAGCGTGAAATGCTTCCAGAGAGCCTGAAACTACAACTGGGCAGTGCACACTCGAAGCAAACTGGCAGAGAAGTGTTGCTTTAGGCTTAGAAACACTGTCTTTTCACTTCTGGGGCCTGGGTTTGTTCCAGCTTAATCCAACTACAAATTGTTGTCTTGAAAAGACTGCAGCTTCTTTTGAACGCTTGCCTCCTCCTTGTAGTGTGTAATTACTCAGCAATTACTGTTGTTGTTTACCAGCGGTGTTGTCTGAGTTGTGGCAGTATGTGTGTGTTTATGGAAGAGATGGAGTCTCTGTTAAAAGCTACACAAACTAACCCAATGCTCTTGGGAAGGATAAGCCAAATTGGTGTGGAAAACAGAAAGATTCCAAAATGATCCAAAGGGGAGCTGAGTATTAAGACAAAGCACAAAAATAAAATATCTAATATGTTTTTGCTTCGCTGCTTTGAAAACCTCACCACAGTGTTGTTTCCCCTACTTGATGCAAATAATTACTTCAGCAACATTCAGCCACTCAGGGGCTCTTGCCTTAGAACAGTTGCAGGATGATAAAGTACTCTGGAGATAAATCTATATAAAGAGAAATTAGACCTCTCTTGCCAGAAGGGTGACTAAGCCTAACATGCTAGTTTATAAGCTACTCTGGTCTTGAAACTCGTGGTTCAAATCTTGGCAACAAGGGCCAGGTGAACATTGTGTTCTTCACGTGGTGCATCAAGTTTCTGAGGCTTTGGCTGTCCGGCACATGTGCTGGGAGAGAGGTGCTACTGCACGGCCAATTAAATGGTCTCGCTGCCTTAAGCAGCAAAAGCTCTCTGCTGAGTTTCTCTGCAGTTAGGCGCATTCAGCAACAGCAAGGATCCTTCAGAAATAACCACACACCTCAAGGAGATGCAGTACTTCCTATATTTTAGACTGTAAGAGGAGCTGGGAGAATACAGGATCATTGCTGGATGGTCTCTAGCACATACCAAGATTAAAAGAAGTGGGCTGGCTACATGAATCACAGCTCCAGAGAAAGCAAAGGAGAACATGGTGAGGGTGATGGTGTGAATCCAAGAGGAACCAGCTGGCAGCTGATCCACATCACAGGCTCACTGGGGAAACCTGCTCATAACCTCTTTCTGTGAACCACGAAACATTCACATAGGATGGCGCAGGACCAGGCCACAAGCAAAGGAGTTCTGTTGATGCTTCTGAGTCACTCACAAGCTTGTTTTCTTCCTGTGAGTGCTGGTCCACAGATTCTTTGTTGTCTAAGATATTAAAATGTGCCCTCTGCCCACACCACAGCATCTACTGCACACCAGCAGCATGACTTTAACGTCGAGAAAAAAACAGGCAGCAACAGAAGGGAATTTTCAAGCAAATAAGTAGAGGGTAAAGAAGAAATATGTATTATTTTCTGCTTTGTGACTCCATACCTGCCACACATTTAAACTGGTAACACAAGGAATGTCTTTCAAACTGAACTTTCAAACTAAAGGCTGAGGAGCCCATTTTAGGGCCATGGCAATAAACTACTTCCTAGAACATTTTTGATGGTCAAATGTTTTCCTTCCTGAAACCCTAGAACTCTGTGCTGACCTAGAAAAGAGGCAGAAATCCAGTAACCTGTAATTTAAGACAGTAAACATAATACATAAATGTAGTGCCCAAACAGTTTCCTGATGTCCACTAACGGTCCAGGTACTGGGAAAGCAATATGAGCTCTGCCATGGAATGGTGTTACCCTTGGTGGATTTTCAATACATAGTGGAAGAGTAACAGTGTATGGCAGTCTGAAAGCAATGTTGAAGTTTGACAACAGTGCATTCTTGCAAGAGAAAGGTATCACAGAACCCCAGAATGGTGGAAGTTGGCAGGGACCTCTGGAGACTGTCTAGACCAACCCCCATGCTAAAGCAGGGTCACTACCAGAAGGTTGCTCAGGATCACAACGGCTTAATAGCCACAGCAGTTTTAAGTCGATGATTGAACTCAATGATCTTAAAGGTCTTTTCCAATCTAACCAATTCTACGATTCTATGAATCTCCACTCTGCTGATGATCAATAACCACACTGACAATTGGTGAGCAATTCAACAATCTTAATGCATGTTAGAAGAGGAGGCTCTAGGAAGACCTTTTGTGACCTTTCAGTACCTAAAGGGGATGATTAGCTAGATGGAGACAGACTTTTCAGCAGGGCCTGTTGTGACAGGACAAGGGGTGATGGTTTTAGAACTATTCCCATCCCAGGAACCATTCCAGTTCAGGTCTGGTTTGGGGCTCTAAGGAACCTGTTCTAGTTGCAGACATGCCTGCTGACTGCAGCAGAGTTGGACTAGATGACAGTTAAATGTCTCTTCTGTGATTCTATGATTCTCAATAATAATGTTTATAAAAAATTTTCAGTGTTCCAGAAAAAACAAAACCTTTAGATCACTTTAATGTGCATGACAAAACGACACAAAACAAGAGAGCAAAAAGCAGTGCTTTAGAGCTTGTTTTGACACCCTTTGCTCATGTTAGCTAATGCTCACTTCTAAAAGCAGTTTCAACGTTCAAGCAGTCAGATCATAAAGCCCTTCAAAAAGGTCGAGTCTTTGCAAAAGCTGTTTGAGTTTGCCACAAATTTGGAATTACTCTGTGCACCATCCCCACACCAAAGACTTACCATAGGTTGACAAATCCATCAGAAACCCGTTATTCCTTATTTTTTTCACTTGTCTTAAAGCACCATTGAAGCTGAGTTCTAGATGATGATAAAAAGTTTATCTCAACCTCAGTTTGGGATATGAACCATGACAGCATTTCTTTGCAGGCTCTGAAGATAATAGTTCACTCAAGTCTTAATCTGAAATAATGTGACTAGCTTACAAATCTTATGCTTAAATCTTAGAAGAATTTATCTGTCAGGCATTCACTGAAATAATAACAGCAATACCAATAACTAATAATAACAACAACAAAGACCTGCACTTCTACAAACAAGAATGCAAGACTGCATGTAAGAAAACATTACCAAGCATCCATGTAGCAAACACCAAATTTGAAACAGAAGAAGAAAAAAAAGCTCTAGATCTGTAGCAATCATTGGCAAGTAGAATTTGGCACTCTGGAATCAACATGCTTTTCTAGTTAGGAGTGCAAAGTATACTATTTGTACCAGAGAAGGATGAATCTTCTGGATGCAGCTGGAGGGAGTAAGAACCTCTTGAATAGCCATTTGGGTTTTCCAGTCTGTTTTGCAAAAAAAAAAAACTTTTCCCTGTAGCTTAAATAATCTCATCTTCCTTCTCCCCTGTGACTAGTTAACAAACCTCCCCTACTCTCATTTTCCTCTTGACTGAAGGAGGAACATTGGTGTACATTTGGAGATAACAGCTTAATGCAATTGCTGTCACTAAGAACACCTTCAAAAAGTGGCAGTGACTTCCAGACACCTGTTTCAAAAGTACACTCAGCTACTACCCCTGTAAATGGAGAAATACTGTTGGTAGCACAGAACCTTTCTCACCCAGACCTCCTTTCCAAAGGCAGTACCAGACACATCCCTAAAAACATTCCATGTTCCAACTCTTAAGTACCCAAGAACTGTAGCTTTGGATTTTAAGCTTAAGTACATTAAAGACCATAAAGAGCTTTTTCAGCTGTGCATGGAAGATGGAATAGAAGGCAAAATTATTCAATTTTTCTAATGTGGGAGTGCAGGTGAGTGCAAATCAAAAGCAGAAAATTCAGCTGTGATTTAGTCATTAAGAAGCTCTATTGCCAATGCAGATGAGGGCACTCATCAGCCTTGTGGTGAGAGTATGAAACACCCCAAAAACCAACCTGGAGAACCTGCTCCAATTACACAAATGAAAAACCCAACAAGAATGTAATAAAACAACATAACTTCAGCAGCAAAACCACTGAGGTGTTTCATAGGCAAATGTAATGCTTAAACCTCCCTTCCACAGCCTCAAGAAAAACTGTGCACGGTGATGATGAGAACTTGATGCAGTGGATTTTCCGAAGTGCAAAGAGCCAAGAATAATATAACATCACCAAGCAGACTTCAAAGCCCAGCTCCTCCACTCACTTTTTGCTCCTGTGCATCCCTCCAATGCCAAAGCACACATGGATTGGAGGGCTCTGCTCAGCAGCTGCTCAGGATGTTTGACAGATTTCACAAACTCTTACAGCACTTGTAAAAGAAGTTTCCAATAGAGGCAGTGCTTTGAATGCAGCATTTACAAGAATCAAAGATAAAAACAAAACAAAAAAGAGAGGCTTGTTCATTGATTGACTGACAGCATTTGCACTTCTTTCCTGGAAAAACACATTTAGTTGTAATTGTGCCGAGTATTTCCCAGTGGGACTGCAGACGTTTACAGAACAACATGGAAAGACTTAATGCTCTAGAAGGTAAGAGAGTCATTTTGGGAGCCATTTATCTCTATCTATCTATCTATCTATCCATCCATCCACCCACCCACCTATCCATCCATCTTTCTGTACAGACACATAATGGTGCAGAGATTGACAGCAAAAACTTATTAATTCAGTGCATTCTTTACCATATTCTGTGAACAAGTGAGGCCACACCTGGATTATTGTATGCAGTTCTGGGCTCCCCAGTTCAAGAGAGACAGGAAACTATGAGAGAGAATCCAGTGGAAGCTACCAAGATGCTAAAAGGACTGGAGTATCTCTGTGAGGAGGAAAGGTGGAGAGATCTGAGACTGTTGAGCCTGGAGAAGAGTAGCCTGAGAGGAAATCTGATCAATACTCAGCAAGATCTAAAGAGTGGGGAGCAAGAGGATGAGGACAGAATGTTCTCAGTGGTGCCCAGTGACAGCAGATGGAGCAACAGACAGAAACTGGAACCCAGCTGCTGTAGGTGACCCTGCTTTAGCAGGAGGAATGGAGTAGATGATCCTCAGAGGTCCTTTCCAACCCTCACATGCTGGGATTCTGTAAACTATCATAAGATGGCAAAACTGAAAGCATCCAAGTTTAAGAGCTATGGTATTTTCAATGCAAATAAATTCATACTACATCTACAAGGATATTTTAAGAGTTGAGAACACTTGACACCAGATTCTATAAGAAGCAAACTGGCAGAATAAAGATTTACAAACAAAGTTGAGCAATAAGCCGTTCAGGAGTGTTAGCTGAAATCTTCACAACTACTGTGCTAGTCACAGAAGTCATAAATTTTCTGAGGTTTCATGGTGCACTGCTGCTCTTGCTTGGTGTAGGATACAGAGGGCTGGAGAAGGGGTGGATGGGACTCTGAAGAACAGGCTGCAGAGCTGTGGGCTGAGGCCAAACCTGCAGAGTGAGCTCACCAGTGGGAGCTCTGCAGACACACAAGTACACGAGGTTTAATGTGCAGACTTTTAATGAAGCCTGAAACCTAAAGCAGATATGAGTCAAGATCATAAATTTCTGTCTGAGTTGTCTTTATGATTATTTATAATTTATTGGGTTTTAGAAGCAAGTCTGAAACTGTATGGAAAAGTGAGAAGACTTCTGACCTAAAAAATGTCCTGCAATCATGTCTACAGCCAACTGGTTGTTTTACTAGCTGCTGTGGCTGCCTGGTGAATTAGAGCTGAAGTCACAACTAGTAGCAAGTCTCAAACCCAGGTGACTGTCACATAGTTTTGCTGAAGAAAACATTTCCCCTCCTCATCTCCAACACCACTGAAGGCATCAAGCCCTGGACAATAACTAAAAGCTTATGGCATAAACCAGTGTTATTAGGGGTAAATATCAGGCCCCTGCTACATTATTAAAATAGGGGTTTGGTGGTGATGGTTTTTTGGTTTGTTGGGTTTTTTAGAACGAATAGTTTTACTAAGCACAAGACAGCACAGTTGTGCAGCCAAAATGCATCCTTCCACTTGTTCAGACAAATTAAAGAAACTTTTAGGCTGGAAAAGACCTTTAAGATCACCAATTCCAACAATTAACCCAACCCTACTAAGTCTACAGCTAGACCATGGCCCTCAGCACCACATCGACATGGCTTCTAAATCCCTACAGGGATGGGAACTCCACCACTGCCCTGGCAGCCTGGGACAGAGCTTGACAACCCTTTGGATGAAGACGGTTTTGCTAATGTCCAACTTAAACCTCCCCTGTTGCAACCTGAGGCTATTTCTTCTTGTCCTGTCACTTACTACTTGGAAGAAGAGAACAAACACCTGTCCATATCCTGTTTGCATTTACTGCTCCTGAAAGGGCTTTGAAGGACCTGCTCAAGTGCTAAAATAGAGTCATAGAATGTTAGGGGCTGGAAGGGACCTGTTGAGATGATCTAGTCCAACCTCTCCGCCAAAGCAGGATCACCTATGGCAGGTCACACAGGAAAGCATCTAGACAGGTTTGGAAAGTCTCCAGAGAAGGAGACTCCACGACCTCTCTGCATAGCCCATTCCAGTGACAATATTTCCATTGACACAAATAGGACAATAGAAGAGCATCAGCTCCAGACAGGATGCTTTGGAACGTTAGAACATGCTTCCATAAACCACTATAGCTATGATCATCCTTTCCAATGTCTGGGATCACAAGACTGCAGCACCAGGATGTCCCCACATGGCGACGCTGTTCTTCCCAGGTGATCTGAAATCTCCTCCTAACCTTCAAACCTCAGAATGGCCATAACTTTCCTCTCAGACTGAAAAATAACTCCAGGTGATTCCAAGACTCTTCTGAATTTATGATCTTTCTTTAGGCACTCTGAAGTTGGTCACTTGTATGTTTCTGTTACTTAAACACCTCATGGGTGTTTGGCTTTTCTATCTTTCAAAGCTAGCCTCTTCTGCAGCATGCTTTTGATCAAACAAATACAGTTTAGTGCTTTCTGTTTGGATAAATAATGATTTTACTTGAAACAGAAAATTAAATCAGATTCAAACCCTGGTATACTTGAGATGCAATTGCCCTAAAATTAATTATCTACACATGTTCAGCTGAAATTTTACTTCTTCTTCTTCTTCTTTTTCTTTTCCACACAGTATTTTAAGCATAATAGACACCGTAATAATTATTTATATGACATACTGGAATGGCTTGGGTAGAAGAATGAGAATCTTTCAACAAACATGTTTTTAAAGACAAAGCCAACTAGCTTTTCAGCTTCAAATTTAGGTTTTGCAATAAAAGCCATTCTACAAAACATTATACCATTGGAAATGCTTTAAAGAAATAAATTGAATTTAGAAAAGTTCATAGTTATTTTTGTGAAGGGAAATGTGGTGGGGAGTTTGGATTCAATATCGCACGACATCATAAGTTTTGGAATACTTGGAATTCTTGAAAGACAGTGGAATTTCCAGAGGACTAAAAGAAAGCTGATGCTGTGCCAGTTTTCTAAAAAGGTTAAGTTGGACAGCCTGGCCAAACAGTGCCAGGTCAGCCTCTCTTCCTAGACAAGAAAGTATAGTCGTAGTAGCAAGCACAGGGATTCAACCTATTCACCTTAAAGATCATTTAGACTCAATCTAAATCAATGCAGGTTTACAGAAAACTGTTTTGGCTGAACTTCAGAAAGAGGTATTCACTGAGAGGCCAGAAAGACACAAAACCAACATGGTAAATATTAGGAGGATTTAAAAGTTAACTACATGAGAGTTCTTAGCCTTTCACTAAGGAGAGTCAGAAACCTACTTGCCTGCTGATAGTCACAAAGTGATTTTGAGACTACATGAAAATACTTCATTGGTGGCTGGAAAAAACTTAAAAGCAATATTGACAAAGGATGGTGGTAAAAAAGATTGTGGGAGCAGAAAGAGCTTGATCACTGATAGAGAGGGATCTGCATCACGTGGTAAGCTGGCCAAAAACATCAACTTCAAGCCAAGTATAATAACCTATGTTTAGCCCACGGCCTTACTTCAACTACTCCACAGCAACTCCAAATCCTTATAATGGATCACAGCAGATAAGCAGTTAAACAAGAACTCTCCAATACAACAGTACAACTAAATGCAGATACCCAACTTGGAAACTGTGGTTATCATCATATCTGGGTAGGTAGCAGTGCAACTACAATGCCAACATTGCTGCAGATTTGGTATTGACAAATTCTGATGTGAGCAGCCCTATAGAGAGGGACCTGGGGGTCCTGGTGGATAACAAATTAACTATGGGACAGCAATGTGCCCTTGTGGCCAAGAAGACCAATGGGATCTTGGGGTGTATTAGGAAGAGTGTGTCCAGCAGATCAAGGGAGGGTCTCCTTCCCCTCTACTCTGCCCTGCTGAGACCTCATCTCGAATACTGTGTTCAGTTTTAGGCTCCCCAGTTTAAGAGAGACAAGGATCTGCTGGAGAGGGTCCAGCAGAGGGCTACAAGGATGATTAGGGGACTGAAGGGCATGGCTTATGAGGAGAGGCTGAGGGGCCTGGAGCTTTTTAGTCTGGAGAAGAGAAGACTTAGAGGGGATTTAATCAATGTTTATAGATTACTGAGGGCTGGTCAGGAAGGGGATGGACAGGCTGTACTCACTTGCTCTCTGTGATAGGACAAGGAGCAAGGGGTTCAAACTGCAGCACAAGAGGTTCCACCTCAAAATAAAGGGGAACTTCTTTAGTGTAAGGGTCACAGAGCACTGGAACAGGCTTCCCAGAGAGATTGTGGAGTCTCCTTCCCTGGAGTCTTCCAAGGCCTGTCTGGATGCATTCCTCTCTGACCTGTGCTAGACTGTGTGGTCCTGCTCTGGCAGAGGGGTTGGACTTGATGATCTCCTTGGGTCCCTTCCAACCTCTAATATCCTATCATCCTGTGATCTTACTCAGTCTGGTTCCAGATTAATAACTAGATATGTTCTGGGTAAAGGTGTCCAGAGCTCCATTGGTTTAACTTATCCAGCAGAGGATTTTGTGCTGACTTTGTTAGTATCTGAAAGAAGAGATATCTAAGAGAGAAACATTTTGGAGCAGAGACAACAACACTTTGAAGCCTAGTGGCTAAAGGGTATCCAAATACAGACTAGGCGTTCAGAAACGCTAGGAGTTAAGGAGCAAATGTAAGCGCTTTGGTTTCCAACTGTTGCAATAAGCACAGACAGACTGTGATCAATCTGTGGAAACTAAGATCGGGACTCTCCCAGTTCAACAGGGAGCAATTTCTGTGAGCCATATTCTACATGTCGACAGTAGCCCACTTTTGACTATCGTCTTTAAGATTTATAAATCCTCAGAACAAATCACCTTCCCCAAATGAACAAGTGGGAGAAATGCTCAATCTAGCCACAACAGAGAAGTGGGGTAAACAGAGCATAGTGCCAGCATGCTTATACTATATTCATTAGTATGTAGCCTGGTTTTTGCCTCACTGTGTCTACATTGAGTCAATAGAATGTTTTGGGTTGGAAGGGACTTCCAAAGGTCATCTAGTCCAAGCCCTCTGCAGTCAGACAGGACACCTGCAAACACAGCAGGTTGCTCAGATCCCCAAACATCCTGACCTGGAATGGTTCCAGGGATGGGGCATCAACCACCTCTCTGGGCAATCTGGGCCAGGGTCTCATCACCCTCAGTGTCAAAACTATCTTCCTTCTCTCTAGTCTCTTTTAGTTTAAAACCATTAGCCTTGGCCACAGCACTGTTCTGTGCCATTCAGGCATCTCCTACAGAAGTATCCCAGGGAACCCAGTCAGATCAGGTTCTGCTATTAGCATCAAAGCCAAACACAATTTGCTATTACCTTCAAGAGAAAATAACGTGCCATGATTTAAACACTCAGATTATAATAATATGGAATGTTTTTATGAATAATACATGCAAAGAAAATATTGCAATGTGAAGTTTGCCTGAGTATCACAAGCTTTTATAAACAGTGACGTTGAAGTTGATGTTTGTATTCATTCTTGTCTGTAGAACAAATAATCTCTGACCTTTCTGAGATGCAGGCTATTTTAGTCTAATTTTTAAAACATTTGTAGTTACCTAACAGCTTTGTGCTGGTCTGAAGGCACGTGATGCACAACATGGGCTTTATAAATTTTTATGAAAGATCAAAAGAATAGGGGAAAGCAGCCAGCATCAAACAGGCATACACATAATAAGACACAACAAGGATAAAACATTTGTGACAAATACTAACCCAAGGGCTTGGATGTTGAACTCTAAGTCTGAGTGCCCAGAAAGGATGGAGTGAGGACCCTAACTTGGAATTTCCTGGCTGTCGTCAATTCTGTCACAACCATAACGTGTTTCAACATGTTTTCAGCTTTTAAATTTTTCCCCTCCTCTTTAATATAGTCTAAACTAGACATAAAATGGAAAAAATGTACTATTTCCACTGAGCACTGATGCCTTTGACATCTGCTTCCAAGTGTTATTCATCACCACGCAGTCTAACAATCTGAGAGCAAGTACAATGTACCTTTAGGAAAAAGTGAGTCTCTATGATTGCTTCTCATAACAAAGCTGCCCTTTCCCCCAGTAACTACAGCTCAGAGCATGGTCAGGAAAGGACAGCAGCCCACCTGCATGTCCTAGTGTCAAGGGTTAGGGCTGGGCTGGCCACTAGATGAGGTACAGATGCTCTCAATTAACCCTTCTGTGACGGTTTGGGTGTTACCTGTCCCCCTACTCTTATAAAATCACCCAGACTAGACCCAACCCACTGGAAATTAAGGAATGAAGCTTTATATTTACAGCTTAGCACAATATACAAGCAGATATTTACAATATATACAGCTATGCAGAAATATACAAGTACTACAGAAACACAGTACCCTTCCCAGAAAGCAGAGTCCCTAGGAGGGGCTCCCAATTACCCTTCCACCTCCTTTCCACCCCTCTTCCTTATCCCAGAGTTTGCCTTACACGCAAGGTGAGTTTGGAGGATCAGCCAGAGGGGGTTAGAAAGCAGAAGGATTAGTTACACAGAAAGCAGGCCAAGGAGAAAAGTACAGGCACCAGCTGTGACAGGGACCCACTGTGTCACAGGATCACAGGATGTTAGGGATTGGAAGGGACCCAAGGAGATCATCAAGTCCAACCCCTCTGCCAGAGCAGGACAATACTATCTAACACAGATCACAGAGGAACACATCCAAACAGGACTTGAAAGTCTCCAGGGAAGGAGACTCCACAATCTCTCTGGGAAGCCTGTTCCAGTGCTCTGTGACCCTTACACTAAAGAAGTTCCCCCTTGTGTTGAGGTGGAACCTCTTGTGCTGCAATTTACACCCACTGCTCCTTGTCCTATCACAGAGAGCAAGTGAGTACAGCCTGTCCATCCCCTTCCTGACCAGCCCTCAGTAATCTATAAACATTGATTAAATCCCCTCTAAGTCTTCTCTTCTCCAGACTAAAAAGCTCCAGGTCCCTCAGCTTCTCCTCGTAAGCCATGCCCTCCAGTTACTTATCACCATGCAGTGTAACAGTCTGAGAGCACGCACAATGTACCTTCAGATTGCAATGTATCTGTGTTATCTATGTTTTGTGTTCTTGTTTTTATACATCTCAGCAAGCCTATGAGTGAAGTAGACATCACCATTCTTTCCTTTTCACAGCCCATAATCTAATTTCTTTCACTAAAGTATTACAGCTAGCCTCAAACTAGCACACCTTCTGATCAAGTTCAATCCTTAATCCAGCACTATGTCATCACTAAACCATGTCTCTCAGCATCATATCTCCATGACTACGAAATCCCCTCAGGGATAGAAAATATAAAGAATTTGGAAAACCCCTCAGGGATAGAGAATATAAAGAATTCTGAGCCAAATCATGCTATAACCCACCAAAAGTACCAAAATCATGCTATAAAGCTAGTAGACAATGCCCTTTTTCTTCCAATTTTTACTGATAAGCATCTTCTATTGCCCTGAAGGCAGACTTGAAAAAATAGTGCTTGATTTGACTTTTTTTTTTCTCCAACTGCTCAGTTTTAGGTAAGGCCACATTAGATTATGGGCCCATTCTTAACAACTCAGGCTTCTATCTTTTGTGACTAAATATAAAGGGTTTATTTGCTTGTTTTTCCTAGATAACTTTGAAAGAACCTGCAGCTGGAATTGGCTACCACAGATAATTGGTCCATCACAGCTCCATCAAGAAGTGCTTCAAGTGAGTGTATAGCTACCACTGCCCTCCTCTGGAAATCTCCTCAGGTTTCCATACAGACTAAACTGCTGAATTAGGGCTGATTCATATGAAACAGAAATATCTGACTGCACAATGATCTTCTCCCTTCAAGATAATACTTGCATAGTAGCTCTAAGCATACCTCTAAAGAGGTAAATGACAGGAAAATTAAACTAAGGTTACAGCAGTGATATTTTTACTTTCTGCACAAAACTATCATTCAGTGCTTGATGTGAAGTCTCTGGCTTTGTGTGTTTGACAGCAAAACCAGAGACAACTAGGAATAAACATGGATCTCCTTTGTCATAGAAGAATGAAGTCCCAGGTAAGGATTTTACATCTGTTTTTTAAAAATACAAAGTATCAGAAACAAGCAATGGCAACCACTGGTAAGGCAGTAGACCTTGCTGATGTGTACAGCAGGAAAATGAACATGGACAGTTTCTGTCACTAGTCGTAAGTCAAAGGCCAAAGCCTATGAACAGCTTACTGCTATGATTTCTCACTGGGCTTGTGCAGGACACTCTCAGGCATTGTGCTGCCAAGATCTTAATAGAGGCCTTAGCCAAGGTCTACAGAAATCCAAAAAGCTGTGCTCAATGTCACTCTTTTGAAAGAATCTGGGCTCTGACCTGGGGTGCAAATTAGCTTCAGCCTGCTCTTTACAGAGTGCCGACACGGAGAAATTACTTAACTCTTGTGCAGCAAGTGTGACTTATATGGATCGTTGAGGACTGTCAAAACAGACTGCTCTGTGACTTGCTCCATGTTGAGCTGTGCTTGCAGTATCAAGTTCTGGGAGAAGAAACCACAAGCCTATTGCTCATGTTTGGGGAGCAGGTCAGTTGGAAATCCTCTGACACAGAAATAAAGTTCTTTTCAAGAAGAAAGTATTTCATTAAAATAGTAAAACCAGAAGAAAGGGAGAGGGAAATGACAGGGAAAGCAAAGAGGTAGGAAAAGGAAGAGGGAATGAGGGGTTCTTCCTAACATATCACAGTCAAATCAATTTAAGAACCAAAACCAGCTTTTAAGATTCAAGTTCACACAAGTACTAAACATTTTGATTATTGCTCACAAACAGCCATGTTCATCCACTCTTTGACAGGTGAACACCTCAACAAGTTGCATCCCTGCTCTCCGCTTCCTCCCCTTTTATCATCTTCAGCTACTGTACCTACCTCTACTTTAGATCTTAGCATCAGTTAGCTTCCCCATGCAAAACTGATTTCAAGGCCCACATTCAGAAGTAGCACTAAGCCAGGCAGCTGCCTGGAAGTCTCCTCTACCTCCAGCAACCCAGAAGAGCTGCCCAAACAGTCATTCTCCAAACTACATCTACTTCTCACTCTTGAATACACTCTCAAAAACATCATTAGGATGAAAACCAATCATTACATTTCAACCTCACAGGCCAAACAACTTGCAGCAAGTCTTCAGAGACCAAGACCAAACCAAACGTCTATGTTTTATGTAGCTAATGGGAATTCTGCTGGTCTCTTACTTGTGGCTCCAAAATGGTGCTCTATAAACCACAAATGCCCAGAAAGGACTTCAGGATGTTCATGAACTATGATAACAAGGATTGAGTCCCTTTACTTTTGCAAAGACCCATGAATGAAGAAAGGAAAACTGTGGTCTGGTTCAGCCATCTAAACCATTTTCAAAGTTTTCCAAACAGGGTTGCACCATCCTTAAATTGGGGGGTCAGGGGAAGGAAGTGAAAAGAAATAATTTCATTGTTCCTTTTCCTGTCTACACAATGGGAATGTTTGTGTTTTTCTGTTTCATCCCCCCGAAGTGTACACAGCAACATCTTGAGATGGAAAAAGGGAAAAAAAAGAACATCACTTTAACTGTACCTATCCACTGCTGCTAGACACCAAACATCCTCTGTTGAGACAGAGTAGTGGTTCTGCTTAGCATGGCATTAGAGAGATAAACAAAAGGCCAAACATCCTGAAGTGCAGCTGAGCAGCTTTTTTAAACTCATGGTGTAGCCATTGAATCAGAAAACAGCTGGGATGGAAAATCTGATATTTCTTGGCAGTCTGTGTAACATTTTCTTCTCACTGGTGAAAAGTATGAACCCAAGGGTTTATAATTAGGCAATAATTAATCAGGCATACAAGCACCTCAGCAAATGACAAAAAGCTTCAACATCTCTGAAGATTGCTTAATTTCTTTCTGTTTTATCCAAAATACACTGTGGAAATCAAACTCCAGAATTAAAGACTGAGAAGCTGCCAGGTGGACTGAGGAAGGTCATAGCACCAGTCAACAATAACATTGAAACACATAAATATTTCTGCTCTGCGGCTCATCCAGGAGGAGAAGATCCATTCACATACTAGAGCTTAATAAAACCTTGTAGTCTGAAGGAGGATATGATAAGGACACACATAAAGAGAGGTGCTCCAGTGATTAAGTTTGAGTCCAGATTCAAATGGGACATCAATATGGTCTACAACGAAGGGAGAGCTACCTGCACAGTCTGGACCTGAGCATTTCCAGAAATGGAAAAGGTCCAGAAGTCAATTTTTACTTACGGCTTTTGGAATGTGCCACAGCACATTGCTGGTGCTTGTGTCAAGAACTACAGTTCAAAAGCCAAAAGGCAGTAATGCCTTTTCTGTAGTTGTCTGCTCCATCTCATTTTCAGTACTTTCTCAGCACTTGAAGACCACCATAAAGGTAATTGTTGACACTGCAGACACTACGTCAGCCTGCATAAAAAATATTTTCTTTAAGGATTGCTCTAGGAAAAAATATGCCTGTCAGGTCAGCTCCAAACAGAGAACATGAAAGTGTTGCTGGATGTAAAGACAAAATACTACTAAATGAAATTTCATTTTTGTAACCTTATCTTTTCTACCTTTTAAATAACATTTTGATATTACCTTTTACAAGAGAGACACACAGAGGAGGAGAGTGCAGATGGGATTAAAACCTCCATAGCATTGTTGTATAGGCAATTTTCATTACCTTCTATTGATCTGCAGGAAAGCTGACCAGATAAGATGGGACTGGGAAGGCTGACAGCCAGAGTGGTGCCCAACTGTTAGGCTGCTTTCAAATACAAAGTCAAAAAGGAGGCTGTGAAGATCTTTATTAGCAATTGCTATTTTCTAATCATTACATGGCTCCTGCCACCCCTCAGAACCTTTGATGATATCTTCTGGTGACAGGCAGTTGTCCTTTGATTTGCTTATAATTCTGCTGCTTTATTTTAGGGAGTGAGGGCACATGCCTGAAATAAACAAATTCTGCTCTTGAGTCCTTAGGAGATTTAAAATAACAGAAAGATGGAAAATTATTTGGATTTCAGTCTTTGCAAGGAAATTATCTACTGTCATTTGCACCCCAAGAGAAGCCGATGAGAAACAGAAGTGGCAAAGATTCTGCTTGCTCTATACTCTCCCTCTCTGACACAGATGATTGTGTCTTAAACCAGATACCAAAATACCAGCTATTGGGACTGGCAGTTGAAATTAAAGATGTTTGAAAATGAAACTTCCTTCATCTACAGGTATTACAAAGCAATTCAGCTGAGACAAAGAAGATTAGGCAAGGTTTTTTGTAATGCCTTGATAACCCCTCTTCCAGCTCAAACACTTAAACCACGCTGTTTCCTCACTGGTACAGCCTTTAGCAAGAAAATGTGTAACATGCAAAGCTTCCTACAGACTGCATTAGAAACAAGGGCTGTGGAATATTTAAAGAAACTGCCTTCATCTTTATCTAAGTCTGGTAGCATAAGGGTAGCTTTGCTAAAACCCAAAGATTGTCAAAACAGATAGAAAAAACTCTAGTTCCATGCAGTCAAACCCTGGCACACTGGTTGCTTCACGTTGCTGCAATGCTATGAGCTACAGAGGGATATAAAATGGATTTGGATTTACCATGAGTGAGCGTGAACTAGCAATAACCATTCTCCCAAACAAGTGGATGACTAATGTGACTGGTGTCAAAATCGGGTTTTATACCAAACATTTCGTTCCAACACTCACAAATGACTACGGTGCCACTGACACACAACCAGCTTTGTGGCAGACAGTGGCAACTGCAAACACATCATACAACATTAGAGGGAAATAAAATGTTGGCAAAAGACAATGTTGTCAAAACTCCACTTCTGTGAAAGTGGCTCTGGGAACTTGCAAGTGTTTCATATATGTGCAAGCACTTTCAATTTATACAGTTTCAACTACATAAAGCAGAGACAAGACCTCAAGATTGTATTTTACATTTTCTTCTTCACTCCTCATCCTAACAAACCACTCCTTCATTAGAATAAAACAAAGAAGACTCAATTTCTACTTCATCTTCTCCAATTCAGCTGCTACATATACAGCTAAGGAGGACCCACAACTATTTTCTGAACATTTGCTTAACTGCAGGAAGGATTTGACCCAGAGAAGTGGAAATAAAGTTGTTCCTCCTTCACTGGTGTGAATACAGATGGCAGGAATCCTGAAACAGTTGTGCGCAATCATCGTTTGGACCAAGTTCTGACATAAGTGAATAGAAATTGCAAACTCAAATGCATACATAAATGAAAATATGATCTTGCCACTTGAAAATGAATGAAAGTATATAGTTATTCTATAACCTGAACCTGAAAAGACATGTAGAAGCAAATAGTAAACTGACTGAAAGGCACATCTTTAAATACATCTTTAAAGGAGGAGGGAATGTCAGGAGATCAAAATTAAGTGTTTTGACTTTTTATTGTCAAACATACTTTTGCTCTGTGCTTCACATAAAATGGATTAGGTCACTTAAGAATATAGCAGAATTTATTACAAGTTTATTGCAAAATGAGATGCTCGAGAATTCTTCTATTTGATCATTCCACCCACCATACTCAGATCTGGTTATCAAGGAGCACATCTGTGGCTAATACTTAGGAAATAGTCCTCTTTTTCACTAGAAAAAAAAACCACAGCCCTGCTGAAAAAGGCTTTTGGGGAGTATGGAAAAGAGGAATGAATACTCACCAAACAAATATCTTGAGATCTTTCTAATCCACATTCTGTTGGAACAAGTAATGTTGAACAATTATCTCTACTTGGTCACAAAAAAAGCACAAACAAAAAACAAACAGACTCCAGGAAACAAGATCCCCATTTTTCCATATGCTATGTGTTGGTATTGTACTTGGGCTGCTTCTTTTTACAGCTGCTAATGCTTTGCAGAAGAGAAGGGCTGTGAGTTCTCACTCTGAGCTATTGTCCTCCTGCCCTGAACACATGGGCTCTGTGGTGATTAGGCTTGAAGAGGACAAAATCACGTCCAAAAAATGTTTCTTTGGGGAAACTGCTATCTGCTGAAGATATCAACAACATTTAAAGCCATTACAATGTCTCTCATGGAACTTCAGTGTTATCCAGTTTCCCCAAGTTGCCAAGAAATGCTATTAAAATTTGGCAGAAGCAGAGAAGAAGCACTGTAGTGCCATGTCTTGTGTTCATGACACTTCCAGAGTGCAATGGGCTTCCTCTGATCTTCCTTGTGATGACAGAATTCCAGTAACATCAGTGGAATTCTTCCTCAATTGCACCCATCTAAAGTCAAAACAGGCTTAACTTCACACCAGAAGAAACACTTAAAGCTAATTTACCACTTTGTAGGGTGGGATCACCTCTTCTCAAGTTTTGTTACCATGAACAACTGGAAAACTCAAGTCCCTCATGCAAACTGGGGCACTACAGCCATCTTAGATCTTCTTTTTCATAAAATTAAATACATGTAAACACTTTGGCACATGTGCAGGTTTCAGCAGACACTTGGAGATCTGACAATCATAAGCAGCATGTTCTCACACCCAATTGCAGGCTTTCCAATGACCAAGCTGTGGTCAAGGATTTGGAAAAGAGCCCACATGGAAGCTAACAGCAACAATGAAAGTAACAATTATGAAATAAACAGAAGCTGGTGTCTAAAAATCAAATGAGAGAACCTGTTAAATACATTTTCTACTCAATTCAATTCATAACTAAAGACACACCAGACTAACTGCTGGCTGAAAGGTATGTTTTCTATAGCTAAAATCAAGAGACTTTCGATATAAGTCAAGGTTTAGTCACTTATTTGCAGGAAACACCTCCTATAAACCATGATGTGAGAACTACAACACAGCAAGTTGACACAATAACCCCACAAAGCTACAGGAACATAAATGATAGCAGCAGATGCACAGATTCAGCTCATAACCATAACACCCAATATATAAGAACAGATGCAGTCAGAAGTGGTTAGGAAAAAAAAAGAGATGAGACAATGACTTCATAAAGGTTCAAAATATTTGTATTAGAAACACAACCTGAAATTAGGTCATTTGGAAGGGTAGAAGTATTCCTCGTGATAAAATATCACATGGTGGTTTTCTTCAGTGATGGAAGCTTAGTGAACAGATAACTAAATTCATGGGAACAATACACATATATTTTATTGGATTAATAAGATGTTATTATTAAACTAGATAGAGTTCATTAAAAATCTTTAAATTACAGTTTTTCAAGTAGGACAACCTGTTTCTACCACTGAAATTCTCTGCTGGCCCTCCCAGGATTGAATTGTTTCCTGTGATTAGTCAAAGAGGAGGCAACATGACCTATAAATATAACTGTTTACTAATTAAAGGATCTTGAAATTTGTTGTATTCCTTAATAAGGAATAAGATATGAAAAGAAATCATATGAAAAGGTGACTTAAAAGTTGACTTATGGTATGACTTCAGAGAAAAACTTACGATACAGGCATTAGAAAGTTCTCTAGAAACAGTGATTTAAATCAAACACTGGACTACTTCCTTTCCCACCACAGTCCTCTGACACTCTGCAACACCAGTTTCCCTCTTCAGGCTGTATTTACTTCAGCAACACCAGCAGAGTGACTCTGAGGATTCCAGTACATTGCTACGAGCCAATTGGACAAATGCCCGTACACATCAGCAGAAGTAACAGCAACATCTCCATTAGACAGAATCATTTGCAGAGGGTATGTGTAGACTACAGCGCTCTTTATACCTGGGTACTTTCTGAACCAAAACCCAGGGATCCACAACAATATGAATGCCACTGTAACTCTAAATTTTGTCTAAGTTGGTCATAGTTCAGTGGAGGCTATGAAAACACTGAGGGGCCTGGAGCATCTCTGCAAGGAGGAAAGGCTGAGGGACCTGGGGCTGTGGAGCCTGGAGAAAAGTAGCCTGAGAGGAGCCTTGTTGGTGTTGATCGTTGACACTTAAATGACTGGGAAAGTAAATGGTACCATTGACGGTGGCAAACAAATATCCTGGATGGTGCTAGGGCAGGAGAGAAAAAGCCTGCACTGGCCATTGCTGCTCCCGATCCATGGCTATGTTTCACACGGCCCTGGTCTGTAGAATTAAGCAATCGTAACTGTGGTCTTGCTAAATGCTCATGCAGTTGGTTGGCTTTGTTATGACTTAATTTTTTGTCACAGCATTGCAAAGTGCCTCACCCTAATTTAAACCATATGGACTAGGACCATGTCATACTTGGAAAGGAACCAATCAAACAAGACATAAGAGAGTGGGCAGGCCTCAGTTGTTTGAACAAACTTAAAGAAAACATTTCTAAGGGGATATTCCAGAAAAATATGCTTACTAAAAGCCTTGGAGCTGATGTTTCAGGTCAGGGATTATGCTGCTGCTCAGTTATTGTTATAGATCTCTCACATGTATCACAGAATCATGGAATGGTGGTAGTTGGAAGGAGCCCTGGGAGATCATCTGCTCAGGATCACAATGTCCAGGTGGGTTTGGAATCTCTCCAGAGAAGGAGACTATAACCTCTCTGGGCAGACTGCTCCAGGGCTCCAGCACCCTCACAACAAAGAATTTTTCCTCCTGTTCAGATGGAACTTCCTGGGTTCCAGTTTGTGCCCACTGTCCCTTGTCCTGTTACTGGGCACCACTGGAAAGAGTCTGGCTGCATCCTCACCCCAGACTTTTTAGCTCTTGCTGACCATTGAGAAGATTCCCTCTTGGGCTGCTCTTTTCCAGGCTCAACAGCCCCAGGTCTCTCAGCCTTTCCTTCTTGCAGAGGTGCTCTGGTCCTCTCAGCCTCCACTGGACTCTGTCCAGTAGTCTCCTGTCTCCCTTGAGCTGGAGAGCCCAGAACTGGACCCAGTACTCCAGATGTGGCTTCACTAGGGCAAAGTAGAGCTGGAGGAGAACCTCCCTCAACAGGTTGGTCACAATCTTCTTGATACACCCCAGGAGACCATTTGTCTTCCTGGTCATGAGGGAACATTGCTGGCTCATGGTGAACTTGCCTGTGTCAATGAACTACTAATCAGTCTGTCAAGATCCAAATATGCTTAGGCACTTCTGTACTATCTCAACTTTCATGTATCAAGGCCTGAAGACACTAAGGAAGTTACTGATACTGCTTACAGATGACTCCACGGTCACATAAACTGAAACTGAGAAATTCTTAGAAATTTCAAACTTTCACAGAATCACAGAAGGTTAGGGGCTGGAAGTGACCTCAAAAGATCATCCAGTCCAACCCCCCTGCCAGAGCAGGATCACCTATACCAGATCACACAGGAATGCATCCAGGCAGGTCTTGGGTATCTCCAGAGAGGGAGATTGTACAGCAGCATAAGTCTCAAGATATTAGCAATAGCAACTGTAGAATAATCTGAAAGTGTGGTTATAATGAAATAAAAGAAACATTCCTCCTTCTAAGCATCCAAAGGCCCCAGCTTGCAAAATGCAACAGATACACATGCTGGATTGTCAGGTCAGCCTGTGACAAGCTTAAATTTCAGGGAATGGGAGCATTCTCCAAAGGCATAACTTGTCTGAGCACGGCTTTACAGGAAAGCAGAAAGTTCTCAACAGTATCTACACTGTCATCAGAAGTATCTGCCCTGGGCAGTAATGGGTCCTCAGACTGACTGGGAGATTGATCAACACTGAACTACAGGCTGCCAGCATGTGTGCGGTGAAGGGTTCTGCTGATGTACAGCCTCTCAACTACCACCTTCCCAGACAGCAAGTACCTGCACAAACAAGGCCAAACTCAACAGGAGGTATAGGCTGTGCAGTGGACTCAATGTCCTGTTTATTCCTTATAATTCATACCTAGCAGTTGTTTTGAGTGTTCCACCTATCACATTAAATAGCTGGACTCTACTGGCTGTTCTTCCAAATCTGGCTCTTGTGCTGTCTGCTTTCTGCTCCAAGTGTCAGATCAAACTTTTACCAGTTTTTCCCCATGTGTTGTTCTGTCTGCTGTATGGATATCCTGGTTTCCTCATCTCTGGACAATAACTCACAATGTTCCTGGGAAATCACAGCTTGGTGCAAACATCAGTATCTTTGGTTCCTGAGGAGAGTGGCTGCCCTGCTTGTTTAAGGTATATGGGCCTCCCAGTCCTTTAGATATCCTGTCTTTCATTGTTTGCCTGTACAGAAATCATCAAGCATTTCCATGAAGCTGTACTGCAACAGCAAAGGCATTTATGGTGGGTTGAATGAGCACAACAGAGTAACTGAAAAAAAACCACCACTAGATAGCTCAGCAGCTTGTCAATAGGTTTAACCTGATCACAGCCCCAGAGCCTGTTTTCACACTGCCAGCAAAACTATGTGTGACTTTTCTAAGAGGCCAGATACAAATACTGGAATGGAGCTTTACAGCTTGGCATTGCTGCTGCCCTCTGAGGAAGAACAGTATGATGAGGTGGGAGAACAGCACCACAGCCTCTTTTGGACTAATGGATAAAAAATGTAGGCAAACTATTTTTAGATGAAAGCATGCAAGCATTCTGCTTGAATTAAACTCAGGACCAGCTTCAAAACGGGTAAAAACTACTTTTAGTAGAAAAATATGTTTAAAATTCTCTAGTTTGGAAGATGCACTTCCTTACAGACTTACATAAAGTTTCAACATGAACCTCCAAACACTGTCTGAGGCTACCCAAGCCCCAACAGGAGTTTGAAGAGTGCTCAGAATGAGCACAGTGAAGGTATCAAGCAACATCCACGTAAATGATGTACACATTGGCAAAATGGAGTAAATGAGTGCAAAGAAGAGACAGTCACATCATGAGGCCTTTCAAGGATGGTCATTTAAAAAAGCCCATACTTCTTTTCCATCCTTTTATTAGCTGCAATCCTTCCTTTCTACAACTGTACAAAAGATAAAGGTCTCAAAACCTGAATCTGGGCAGCAGAGCAGAGAGGAGAGGGCTGGAAGGAAGCCAGCCCATGATTTTTGCTAAAGGTTCCACTCCAAACCAACTGGTTCTGCCAGAGATCAGCCTCCCTGCCACACTGGCTTTATTCTGATGCCTCAAACTGAGTTTCAGATTGACTTAATTTAGAGATAAAAACTTTATTTGTAAAAAAAAAAAAAAAAAGATGCCTGCATTACAGTCTGCAGAGATAAAAGCTGAAAAACTATGTAGTGTGAGTACCAAGTACTTCATATATGTTGACTGGATCCATCCCACAGGGAAGTCTGCTGCCTCCCTGGGGTCCGGGTGATGGGACATCACAACGAGACTACTGGAGCTAATCCAGCCTTCTGGTTGCTGAGGTTGATAAGAAGGGCATCAGGATAATTAACAAGGAATTCAAGACTCTGGGTCAACTGACTGATGAGTCAAGGAGCACAAATGGTGTTCTGCTCAGTTCCCTCAGTGGCAGGCATGAATACTTAAAGGAACAGGAGGACCCACATTAACAATAAATGGCTCAAGGACTGGTGCCATCGGTGGAATTTTGGGTACTTTGATCATGGGGTAACCTTTGCTGCACATGGTCCAACATGAGGCTGTGTCCTCTTTTCCTTTTGCTAGTTACCTGGGAGAAGAGACCAACCCCCTCCTGGCTTCAACCTCTTCTCAAGAAGGTGTAAAGAGCAATGGTTTCTCCTCAGGCTCCTCCGCTCCAAACTACAACTCCAGTTCCCTCAACCAGTCCCCACAAGACATTTTCTCTCTCATGCAGAAAGGAACAGCTTTCCATTGACTTTAGCGTCTGTCGTCCACATTTTGGTGTGCTGGCTCCTTGCATGGTCATGCTTTCTGTTAAACGGAGCGATGGTGAATCATGATCATGGGTGAAGTTGACAGAAAGCAGTTTCGTGCAGGGGGACCAAGGTAGGTTATAGGCAGGAATAACATAAAGCTCTCAACATTGGCTGCAGAGCTCATGAAAACAGCCTGTGTTTTCTTACAGTGAATTTTGAATTAAAGTTTTGCTTTCCTTTTTCTTCCCTTAAGTCTGTTTTCAATAACTTTTGAGCTAAAACTCATGAAGATAATTATAGTTGTCTCTGCAAAACAGAAATGTCAGACCTCGCATTTCCCAGTTGACCTTTCCTCAGATGAAAATTCTCACAGCAATCCTTCTCAGTCTCTGAGTTGGGAAGTGTGAAAGTTGTGTCCAGTTCTGGGCTCCCCAGTTCAAGAGAGACAATGAGCTACTGGAGAGAGTCCAAGAGAGAATACAAAGATGCTGGGAGGCCTAGAGTATCTCTGTGAGAAGCAAAGGCTGAGAGAGCTGGGGCTGTTTAGCCTAGAGAAGAGCAGCCTGAGAGGAGATCTGATCAACACTCAGCAAGAGATAAAAGGGTTGCTGTGTAAGAGGATGAGGACAGACTCCTTTCAGTGGTACCCAGTGACAGGAAAAGGGGCAGTAGGCACAAACTGGAACCCAAGAGATTCTATCTGAGCAGGAGAAATAACTCTTGATGTGAAGGTTCTGGAGCCATGGAGCGGGCTGCCCAGAGAGGTTGTGGAGTCTCCTTCTCTGGAGAGATTCCAGACCAACCTGGACATTGTGTTCCCGGGCAACCTGTTGTGGATGACTCTGCTTTAGCAAGGGATTTGGATTAGATGATCTCCTGAGGTCCCTTCCAGCCCTCACCATGCTGAGATTCTGTCAATTCCTAGACACTGAGAGTGGTAGCTCTCAAAAGAACTGTCATCTTTTACGGCTTTCTTTTCACCACTGGTTATAATAAAAAGGTTGTTCATTAATTCGAAAGAAGACAAGATTCATTCCAGAGAAGTAGATCATGTTAAAGTAAGAATAAATAAAACAATAAAGTTAACTCTTCTCACACTCTTTCTAAAGACAAGAATACAGTTGAAGACATGTTGCTTGTTTCTTCATTGCACGTTTTGTACAAGCTTATCTAGTCATGACACAGCTAAGGACAGCAAATCACATTTTAATTACTATTTGTTATTCTCTTTTAATAGTGTCTAAAAAGTATTTTCCTGGGATCTAAAAATTATTTTCATACAACAGTGCAAGAAGATAAGGGAAGGTGCATAGCAAACTTAAAAGAAGAAATATTAAAATATTTATTCAGCATTTAGATTTGCCCATCACACTCACAACATACCAAAAACTCTTTGCGATGTCCATTTTCAGGTAAATCACAAGCCTGGGAAGATTCTGAAACCAGAATGTAAAATCTGGAGTTCAAGGGAAACAACTCCAGCTGCCCAAGGCTGCACTTTACCTCCATGTCTTTCAAATTGATTCTGATTAATGGTGCTCATAAAGCTAATCCACCAAAATCCTACGGATCATGTGCCCAGATCCGTCACCTGAAAATAACAAACCCAAACTTCAGCATTTACTTCTCCCCTTGGTAATCAAACTTTCCCTTCACAATTCTGTAGAGAGTGATACAATCTTCAACTAAATAAAAAAAACAATTAGTTTTTCAAACATGGCTTTCAACAAAGGGTTGAGTTCTGGAAAGATTTTGCTGTTAAAGTTCTGCCAAACTGCTTTGGCTGACAGCTGTGGCTAAGGAAAAATGGGCTGCTTAATTTTTTTGCAAGACCCTGACACAAATTTTAAGTTCCTACAATTTCCCAACAACTGTAGTGAAAAAATTCTTCATTTCTCTGAAAATATGTTTTGATAAAAGTCTAAAAGGGATCATCTGAGTGTCCCTTGGGGAAGGTCATCACAGTGGGAATCTGCTGATGCCTTCCTTCATCTTTAGTGTTACCTATCTTCATGTGTACAAATGTTTGATGGCTGGTTCTAAACCTAGAACATCACTTTTTCCTGTGTCTATTTTTATCCAGAAGTCTCGAAGCACTTACAAAAACTGTCTCACCAACACAATGATTCTTATTCCTCAAGACTGGAATGCTGAGCATAAACTGGGGATTAATTTGTTCTGTTAATCTCCAGGGACTAGTGTCCCATAGAACCATAGCATCACTTTGGTTGGAAGAGACCTTTAAAATCGAGTCCAGCTGTTAACCCAGCAATCTAGGTCGCCGTTACTCCATGTCCCTCAAGGTCATGCCTCTATGGTTTTGGAACTCCTCCAGGCATGGGGACTCTGCCACTGCTCTGTGCAGCCTTTTCCAGCACTTGACAATTTTTCCAGGGAAAAACTGTTCCTCATGTCCAACCTAAACTTCAAGTGGCAGATCTTGAGGCTGCTTCCTCTTGTCCTATCACTTGCTATTTGGGAGAAGAGACCAAATCCTACTTGGCTTCAGCCTTCTTTCAGGGTGTTGTAGGAGAACCAGGTCTCCCCTCAGCCTCCTTTTCTTCCAGCTTGTGATGATTTGGCTGTTACCTGCCCCACAAAATATTATTTCCCACTTCATAGGGCTAGCTACAGCTTCAGACCGTACCCAAATTCTTTCAGGAAATTCCATCAGTCTTGTCAGCTGCTGAGGCTTCTGATTCTTTCCAGGCTTCACAGGGTGCTGGGACAGGGGGCAGACAATCTCTGACCTTGTCCTGGCTTCTCTGGATGATCTGTGTATCTCCAGGACTTCCTGTCTTGGCAGGAGACTTTCAGGTGTAGGCAGGATGTCTTGCAATGTGCAGTCTTGGCACAACATCACAGTGGCTATGCAGGCTGGTCGCATGGAGGTATTTAGAGCCTGTTCCTGGCTCTAAATTCAAGGCAGGCAGTTGCCAGACAGTTTGAAGTACAATAAGGCAGTGAGCAACGGCAGAATCACTGCCATTAACAGAGAGCACAACAAGCAGGAACAATGGCAGCAGCAAGCACGAATACAATGGCTGAGCACATTGTGTTTACCTGCTCATCTCTTTTTATCAATGTAGCCTGAGATTAAGGGGGTTTTGGACACAGAATAATCAATCAGAATGGCAGTTATTCAAGCTTAACCATATTAGGTGAAACCATAGGCTTGCTTTAGCCAGATTTGGGAAAAGCATAGGCCTTGCACATGGCAAGCACAAGCTAAGCATGTGTACCTTGTTTACCACTGGATGTAAATGAGTCTGGGCAGTCCAAAGTCCCTAGACTCAGTGGCTCCAGGTTCTTTGTCCTCTTTCCTGCAGTTGCTTCTCCCCATAGCAGAAAGGGAGAGCAGAAAAAC
This sequence comes from Tricholaema leucomelas, assembly GCA_013400475.1. NCBI lineage: Eukaryota > Metazoa > Chordata > Aves > Piciformes > Lybiidae > Tricholaema lacrymosa > Tricholaema leucomelas. Next base: position 2,928,743 of record WAAF01015816.1, read on the forward strand.
GTATCTGGGCAAGCCAGGACATGTATAATCCTATTTTTGCCTACTCAGGCCTACAATGACACTCAGCAAACCTATGAGTGAAGTAGACATCCTCATTAGTTTCTTTTCACAGCCTACAGTCTAATTTTTCTCATTAAAATATTCCAGTTAGCCTCAAACCAGCACAAGGCTAAACAACCCCAACTCCCCCAGGTGCTGCTCAGAAGACCTGTGCTCCAGACTCTTCATCAGCTTCCTTGTCCTTCTCTGGAAATGTTCCAGCCCTTCAATATGTTTCTTATAGTGAGGGCCCAAAACTGAACCCAGTATTTCCAGTGTTGAGCACTGGGGGACAAACACTCCCATAGCCCATCCCAAAGGAAACCAGTTGTTCTGAGGCCCTCCATCACAGGTCTTTCTGTATAAAAGGTCTTTGATTCTTTTCATTTGATAAATGAAAACTGTAAATTCTGTCTGCTCCTTGGTAAAACACTGTGCTAGAAGCCATTCCAGTAGGTCAGAAAGTTTTCTGAAGTCCATAAACCAGTTCTGTTGCACTAAACATAGGCTACAGAAACAATTGTGGCAGCAGAATAATATGTTTTTAAAATAATGCAGTTTTCCACTTGTGCACTGCTGTTTATATCAGACAAGGTGCACAGCTGTTCAGAAATGTCCACAATAAAAGGTGGCAGAGGATGGAGATAAAGAACAGTAAGGGTCTTAAGCTCTGAACAAGGTTCCTAATTCTCCATCTTCCTTGCCAAGGATACAAATCTTAATAATCCCATGGCTGTGATTTATTATCAATGTATAGCCACATTCTGACAAAAATCCTCGTGGGTCTGTAAATTGCAGACGTAACCACAGATTAACGCTCACAACCCCTGGTAAAAAACTGCAATAACACTTCTACGGCCTGCAGAAATTCTCCCTCTAATATCCCTAATCCTTTCCCACTGGACTTTACGGTACTTTAGTTGACTTTCAGGCAGTCCAGCAGTGACTGAACAATATTTATTATTTAATTCTGATGGGTTTTATTTTCAGACTAAAAGGTGGGTTTAAAAAAAAAATATTTTAAGTAACACTCACACACAGAAATACTACTTCCTATATATAGCAATGAAATAGAAAATTGAAGAAGAATAAAAGATGCCTGTGTGCTCTTTATCACCTCTCTTACCATTGCACACTCATTTGGAAACTTGTATTTCATGGAATACCAGGTTGGAAGAGATTCTGAGGAGCATCTGGGATCCAACCTTTCAGGGCAAAGATTCTTGTCAGGCCCTTGAAACCCACACCTGGGAGAATTGGTGACCTTCTACTGCTGCTACTCTAGCATCACACTTTAAACTTCAAGGACAAATGCAATGAAGGGCCTTATATTATTTTCCCCTTTTCATTATGTCATACTCGGTCCTGTTCTCTCTTCTTAGACTGAAAAGCTGCCAGTTTTCAAGTGTCCCTCATTAACTTTTAAAACCTAAACTCTGCTAAGGAGGAGTTATTAATTTTTTCCTGGCACTGCTTGAAATTACGATATCCACATAGGAGCACTAAATCCTGATAGCTACTCAAGGCAAACTGGGAAACACTGCTCAGAGTGAGATGTGAAAGTAAATATTTGTACACAAGAGGTCCTGATAAGCAGAAATTTCAGCTGAGGTGAGTATGCATGCTTTTGGAAAGACAAATAGCCAAGCTATTCTAAAAGAAAGCCACCTTTTACAAGTTACAACACAAGTAAAGATAGAGCAAATAACAGACTGAAGTGAAGAGGTTTATAGTTACAATGGTTGGCAAACATAGGATTGAAAACATCTTTAAGGTGAACTCTAAATAGTGGCATAAACACAAGAAGAATATCACCAGCTAGACTCAGCTTCTCCACAAATCACTCAATGCTTTGCAGGTCCCCAATTTGACATCTTTACTCTCACACTCTATCAGGATGCTAGGATTTCATTAATAATTGTTTGGGGGATCAAAGGGAAAGATGCCAAGTCAAGTATATTTAAATCTCATTATGACCAAATGCAAGACCAGAAGATTCCCACCAGGAAAACTACTTATTTGTTCTCCTTTTCAGAGTGGAATTACAGCCACATAAGCTCAGACTTTTTGATGCACATATTGGTAGCTTCAGCATAACAAAACCATAAAACCATAAGATGAAGTTTTTATACCCAGCTTGTTTGGAAGGTGCCTAAGTGCAGTAACACTTAGAATCTTCAAGCTAAGAGAAGGTGATCTTGCTCTGACTCACTAACATCATATAGACTAACCTAGGGAAGAACCTGATTTCATAATAAAATTGTATGCTGAAAGGAGAACTCATTGGATTGGTTAGATTCTGTGACATTAATTGTTTGGTTTAGAAGGTGAAAACTAATGAGGATGTATTGCTTGTTTTTATTAAATTTCATGTTATGATAAGCATTCTTTGGTACTAGTTACAGGACAAAGAGTAACAATAAAACAACCAAATAAAGATTACATAGATTTCTCTTTAAGCAGCTGAACTCAGCTCTGGTACAAAGCACCATGGATCAGCATCCAGGCCTCAGATTTTATTTTGTCCTAGACCTGTCCAGGCAGTAGGTGATAGTCATAGACAATCATAGAATTGTGTTATAAGAGACTTCTAAGATCATTGAGTCCAGCCCTTAACCCAGCACTCTCAGGCCACCACTAAACCATGTCCCTCAGCACCAGATCTCAACAGCTTTGAAACCCCTTCAGGGGTGGGGACTCCACCACAGCCCTGGGCAGCCTGGGCCAGGGCTTGACAACCCTTTGAGGGAAGAATTTTCCCCTTGTATCAAATTTCTTTTATTACTTTGTCCTGCTCTAAATCAAGTGTTTTTTAAAAGTAGAGAAAAAGAATATTAAGTAACATATACAAAGTGTCTTGAAATTGAGAAAAAAAATTTCTTTGTTAAAAAATAAAAAGTCATGGATTCAACAGCTCTGAAAGCTACTTGTGAGCTAAACTTCAGATCAATACATTTATCTCTTATACTCAAGATGTCTAATTCACACTGCGATACACAGAATAGCAATGTTTATTTACCAGAGTGATTTTCAGATGGCCAAAGCATCATGAGGAAACACACCATCACTCTCAACTCTCATGCTCAGGGCTTGAGTTGTATTCCAATTTTGTAACTGGAATGTAACTGAGTACAAAGAAATAATTCAGTATTAAGATGACGTTAAACCTTCCCAGACGTACTGAACTTAACAGAAAATTAGCACCCAATTTTTACTTTCAAAAGAGTAATGAATTATTCTCCATTCTTTCATCCTTCAATCAACTTGCTTTCCTTTCTTTACTAAATTACTGGCATGAAGTCCTAGATCAGTATTGTGTAACTAATTTCCTGGGAGTGATGTATTTAAGCAGAAGGATCAGTCTCCTCTAGATGCTCACAGCTGGTTTCACAGAGCTTTCACTTTGAAGCTAGGATCCTAAAGCCTGTAGCACAGGAACCTTCTAACTGAGCCAGCATGATCCAAAGACACTCTGCTGAGCACCTGCTGGTAGGAAGATGTGTCCTTGTGTTCAGAACACTGGGGATATTTAAGAAAATAAGAGGTAATGTAACTATGTGTAAATACCTCCTACAACACTTAAATTTCAGACTTCTCCCTGGGCTGCCTGACATATAAGGGAGGAAGGAGGATTCGAGAGCACACAGAGAGAAACTTGGAATTGCAAGAAAATACAGGATGTTCTTGGAGAATTACCTTGGGTTTAACTCTGTGCCACAGTCAGCAGCAGCACAGCTGAAAGAGCAGAGTTCTGCATAACACTGGCCAGGAGCTGCCCTTTCAAATGGTGGCAAGGTACTAATAGATCCCAAGCAGTTCAGTCACTTGTGACCCCGTGCTTGGAGTTACACACACATGCTTTATATGAAAAGGTTTTATTTCTGGAAAGCTGCTTGAGAAGCTGTGTGCCTAAGTGGGTGTACTGGTAGACTCTGAACCACAAGATCCTCAGGACTGGAAGGAATCTCAGCTGGGTCAAATCAATCCATCATTCTGCTTCATAGCAGAAGTGATCTCACTATCCCCAAAACTAGCCCCAAAAGAAGGGTGTCAAACTTAACTTGGAATATCTCAAATGGTTGGACTGGTCACCTCCCTTGGAACCTTACTGCATTGACTAACTCTTCTTAAACAGTTTTTCCTAAGTCTTCTCTGCTCTGGCCTTATTGCCTAATCAAGATAATTGGTCCCTATCCTCTCCATAACGGCACTCAAATACGTTTGCAGACACTTATGTTTCCCAACAGTTTTCTTTTGGTCTAGACTGAACGTGACCCTTGAATTTTCCACAGATCTGTATGGCTGATGATCTCCCCAGGGCTTAGCCTGGGCCCTGGCCACAGCAGGTAACACAGCTGTTAGGAGGACTCTACCATGCACTTGAATAAGCAATCAACATAATTCTGTCACTCACGGAAAGAGGTTCAAACATTCCTCCCTCTCACCATGTTACAGTGAAATTCCTGTTTCTCCAGATCCACAATCACAGCTTATTTATTGCTGCTTTGCCTTTTGAAGCAGTCTGCTCTTAAAGAAAAGTAAATTTGATTCTGCTCTAACATGTGAACTAGAATGCAGTCTGCTGTAGCTAAGTGCAAGAAGCTGGTCCAGCATCCCTATTTTAAAAAAAGGGTTTTTAACAATTAAATAGAAAAACCTCAAAGAATGAAACCTCAGCTAATAAAAGAACTAAAATAACCTGACTATTCAGTTTATCATAGGAAAAAAAAATATGAGAAAGAAAGAAATTAAATGCAAATACCTTGAACTTAGTAAAGATATAACAAGATCAAATGTTTGAAAGTTAGCTATACTCAAACTAGAAACAAGATGGAAATGCTTATCAGGGAAGGCAAGATACCAAGGAACATGTCAAAGCCTCCATCACAGAGGACTCTACAGTCAAGACCAAGGCCTATCTGATACAGGACGATTCAACCAATTGTGGAATTCTAAGGACTGCATTACATGTGAGAGATCATAATACTAATTGCTAGCAATTGAGTCCCTGTTATACAATTCACAGGGTAGGGTTTGCGGGGGGGTGGTCTTTGTTTGATTGGTTGTTTTTTTTTCCCAATGGTAGATGAGGCACAGAATATTTGAAGAAAGGCTGTCTCTGAATTAGCTTAGAATTAATGAGCAAGCAACAATTTTATTACATTTTATTAGAAATACTGCAGTCTTTTCTTTTGTTAGCAGCCGAACATTCTGCAGTTCCAGTAGGCAGAGGACAGGGAGAAGATGAAAAGCAAAAGGCTTGCTAAATAAAATTGTGTAAACCCCAATAGAGCCTGCTCTGCTCCTCTAAATATCCACCCATTGAGTTTATGGGCCACTGGTTGGCAATTGCAGATTTCTATCATTAGCAAGGTTTTCCCAGGTCTTCAATGAACACTTCAGGCCATGGAATTCATTCCTTAACCTTATTAACGCCAAGTACTACAGTTGATGTGGTGACTACATAGTAAATTAAATCATTTGGTGGAAGGAGAATTAAAATTAGATTATAGACTAACTATCTGTTAGTGATGGGAATAATACACAAATAAATAAGGCTGTGGTCATTTATAAAACATGAGGGAAAACTTGGTCTTTGTAGATTGAAATCAAGGCACTAAAAGGGTGTCACACTACAAAGGTTAAAGCCTATTAAATCATTCTAATTTTGCACTCTTGAATGTTATTAGTATTTTCCACCTGGTGCTGCCAGATAATAAAGAAGAGCAAACAACAAACACTCTCCCTTTACCATCATAGTACGTGTAGAGAATATCCTCCAGCTTCAGAACCAGAAATTCCTGATGTGTCAGGCTGGGGTCAGTGACCAAGTTGCCATCTTGTAGCTGCAGTAACAAAGCCACACAAAGAGGTGCTGCTCAGAAAGGCTCCTTCCCAGGACAGTCAGGCAGCCACCATAAACTGTTCATTTTGTCTTGTTGAGCCCAGTTCTAATGGGGTTGTCAGTCAAAGAACAGTGGGATGGATTTCAAAGTTAAATAAGATCAGTGGGATGACACCTGGCAGTTATGATTGTTTTTTTTCCCCTTGAAAAGTTCTCACATTTACGCTTGCCTTCAACTGCAAGCAGCTTCAGACTCCTGTTTAGCTCAAATACACTGCTCTATTGGTTAGGAAATAATCTTGATGAATGTTCTTCCTAAAGTTCAGTCAGAGAGCAGAAACGTGGCAGATATCCCACCAGCCAGGATATTTGAACAGTAGTCCTCTGACAAGCTTGCTTGCCAGAAAGCTCAATGGCTTCACACTTCAAGAGGTTATTCCTAGTGCTACGAAAAGTGACTTCACCAGCCCTTGTTCTCAGAGATATAAGAGAGGCAAGGTACAACATATATAGATTGAGGGGGAAGGGCTTTAAAGCTGACAGAAGGGAGATTTAGATTGAATACCAGGAAGAAGTTCTTTACAGTGAGGGTGGTGAGACACTGAAACAGATTGCCCAGGAAGGTCGTGGATGCCCTCTCCCTGAAAGCGTTCAAGGCCAGGTTGGATGATCACTTGAGCAGCCTGTCTAGTGGAAAGTGTCCCTGCCCATGGCAGGGAAGGTGGAACTAGATGGTTTGGAAAGTCCCTTCCAACCCAAACCATTCTGGTTTTATGATCACAGCAAAGACCTCGATAAGAATCAATACTCAACACCACCTAAGGAGGACCCAGTGTGCCCCTCACTGTATCCAACTATGCTTGCTTTGACCAGCATTTGGCTTTATTCAACAGAGTCCCAGTCTCAAGTGCTCTCTGTAATTGTGACCTCCATCTGTTAGGCGAAGCTGTTGCAGAAGCTCAGCACTTCATACTCCATCAAAGCACCCTTCTGCTGGATGACAGTGCTGTGTCACAGCTTATGTAAAGAAACAGTAAAACTATTAATGTTCACCTAGTAAATGAGGATGAAGTAGCAGTTCCCAAAGAAAGTGGGCTTTGTAAAGAAATCTGAGAAAAATCTTCCTCTACTTGCTAAGATTTTGCATTTATCTTCTTTGTTCACAGTTTTGTAAATCACTTCACAGACACCTAAGCTCCATAGCATTCCCAGGAGATGGAAATATTTATCATGTGAAAAGTGAGGTGGTAGTTTAAACAATATCAAGGACTAACAAGGGAAAAAAATAATGAGTCTGTCCTGTTCTCTAAACTTGTCACATCTGTATGAGAGAGATGTTGCAGCACTTGATAGGGAGGGGCTGTTCCTTGGCAGGAAAAGGCAATAGAGGGCGAAATGCTCAGGAACTCCACTCTCCCTTGCCCAGCACACCACTATAGTTGAGAAGAAAAAAAACATATAAATAAGAAAGGTGGAAAATACAAGGCAAGAAAAGATGATGTTGGCTGAGCATGTAATGGGTATCTTGAATAGCTGATATTTAAGTCAAGTTCTCATTTATTATTTTAAATATAATTGAAGTGAGCAATCATTCACTTGCTATAAAGTACAAGCAACAGATAAATCTCCATTTATGAGTCTCCAGTCAACAGCATTCATAGTGAAACAAAGCCCAAAGGAAAAGCCAACCATAACCAACACTTTTTCTAGAGCACGACCACACAGAGAAGTCTCCAAAGCAGATAACCAGCAGATTTCTTTCAAACTTTGCTCCTCAAAAAACCAAGAGCCCCCAAAGGTTAGGCAGTTTAGAGGAAAATCATTTCACTGTCCATCCATTAGCTCTTTGTACAATATAACTTTACTATTAGAAAAGATTAATCTGTATGCTTGAAGGCTGTTCTTTTTAATCACACTGACTTTTGATTTTACACAGTGCAGATTCTTATTCAAAACGGTTGTTGTTTTTAAACTGAAGGGAATAAAATCAGAGAGCTGAAAGTATGAAGTAGGGTTTTATCAAAACTACGATTAGATGTTTCCAACTAGTATACAGTGTTAAGGGGAGGAAACAGTCATTCAAAAGGCAGTATTTTTGTAGGAGATTCTCACAAACATGTTGCCTCTGCTGACCTTTAAATAAAGGTAAAAAGGTTAATGTAGTAATATGGAAATTATTAGTCTGCAAAAGGACCAATGCCCCTCTCAGAGTTGTTCCCAGATTTCTCCAGCACAGCTTCTAATTCCTAGGAGATCATTTGAGGCATGCAAAGACCTTACATAGAGTCAAAATATGTTTCTCCCTTTGTAGTGGCTCTCTGACTATATAAAATACGGAGTTTCCTTTTATTCCCTCTCCACCCCCAGCTGGGGAGAGTGCCAGAGCAGGCTTTCATTCATGGGACTACAGTTTTTCCATCCATATACTGTACTAGAAAGAACAACAATTGGGATCAACTTCGCCCTGACATATTCTCTCCAATTTTAAGGGTTGGATCAAGGACCTATCAGCTCCCTCAGTGCACCAAACTATGCAAATTAATTTTGCCCATTTACATCACAGCTCAATTTTGGATGATAGTTTCCTCTCCCCTGTTTTAAATCATGGTAGAATTGATAATCTGGACCTAAATGAAGAGAGCAGAAGAAATCCAGAGTTCTGGGTTCTTTCCCAGCTTCTTCATTAACTTGAAATGAAGCTTGGGAAAACAAACGGATTTCTTCATGCCACTATTTACTCTTAGGATGATGTTGAGCAATAAATATATCTGAAATTCACATCTATGCCAAAGATATTTACCCTTTGGAAGTTGGAATAAGTAGTACTAACTGTAAAGAAATACAAGTGACGTCTAAATGAAGGAGATGTCTGAACAGGACTTTCCATAAGGGCCAGAATACTAATTTGAATCAGAAGTTCCTCACTGTTTCAGCCCCTTAATTTTTCAAATGTAGATTCTCCTAAACCCAGTTTCTGTCAGTTTGTGTTTCTGCAAAACATATAAATATTATCTCCATGAGGGAACATCAAGAAAAATGTGATGCAACAGCCTTACTTATGACTTAGCAGGAGTTCTATCACTGAGGATCAAACTATTTTGTACCCTCCTCTGAAACATAAGCCACAATTTTTGCAACCTGCTCTAGATGAACCTGGTCCGTCAGACAGGCTGGACTACATGATCTCCAGAGGTCCCATCCAAACTCTACCATTCTGTGATTCTGTTATTTAAATCAGAGTTACATACTCTGGAAATCAGAAATTATCATTAGTGATACTTTCACAGGGAGTTGATTGATTATCAAAATTTATATAAGATCAATCAAATAATACCTTTAAAAAAGGTAAAAAGACCATTTTCTGATGTAGTTTTCCTTACTGTTTTTTTCTGAGATAAGAGAATGAAAGTACAATTCTGTGAAAGTAGTTCTAACTTTCAAATATTACATCATTATTACACTTTTTTTTTCCCCCTCCTCCATCAACAAACTGGGTAGCTGTAGGAAGTCCAAGTTATTTGTGTTTCTACAGCAAAACACAACAGTGTAATTTCTGACCAGGTAATTATGAGTGACTATAATGCTTCCATTACTCTTCCCTCATTAAAAGAAAAGGCACTTGATTCTAAAGAATTGAAAGGAGATAAAGTAGTTGGATGAGACAGCAAGCAAAACTGTGTAAGTGTGACTGACTTTCATTCACTGATCAACGTCACTTCTAAGTAAGGGCTACAACTGCAGACACATATAGCCACACACTCTTTTCTTTCTGACTCAATGAACCCTTAATTCTCCATCACTCACTGGCTCGTGTCTGCTTTTCCCATATGCAGTGGAGAAAGAGACTGTCACAGACAGGTTTTGGTAGCTAACTTTAAATCCCCAGTCACAGCTGCTCTGTTTTGGGGCAGTGAGGCTGATTTAAATACATTCTATTTTCTCTGTTCTCCTCTTTCCCCATTTTCCAGGACTTTTGCTCTCAATCCATGACTTCAGGCAGCCTGTTTCTGTGACAAAGCCTCTAAATATTCACAAGGTAATTAAGAAGGGATAGGCAGAGCGCATCAGAGGACAGAATGGGAAGCAGGAGAGGATCATCACACACTCCAAATAGCAGCATCTTGACAGATTGCACAGCCTCTTAAAAAAATGAATTACCAGAATTTGACTGCATGACACAAATCAGGCACCGCACACAGCAGGCAGTTCTCACTCTAGGCTGCTTGAGGGCTCAGTCAGCACTTGCATTCCCTCATATTTAGACCATGTGTCTAACCCTAGAGGCTTAAATTTCCTTTAAAATCAAAGTTGACCTGTAACAGTATAGATACAAGTATTGCATGAAGTACACAGTGTGCCTTCTACAGGAAGAAAAGCTGACAGACTCTGGATTCAGCACAATCTCCATCTGAGAGAATAAAGGTTTGCTGATGATTTATTTATTGCTAAATATAGTACTGTTTCTATCACGCAACAGTGATGCCAGTAACCCAGAGTCACAGGCTCCCAGCAGCCTTTTAAGAAGTTTTCCTGCTAATGCTGTTCCTTTCACCAGTAACTAGATGAAAGCTGAGAGCAGGATTCAAACCCAGCACTCTGTCAGCCATGCTAAGTGATAGGCCAGGAGTCCTGACTAAAGTAGCAAGCAGAACTGTCTAGAAATCAAAGAGGCTAATGACTACATGTTGACATACACACCAACTTCATGGAGCTCGGATTATTTCTTCCCTCTCCCCTGTACATACATAGTGTGGCAGCATTAGCTACAGTTCACTAGACTATACATTTGGTGTAATAATGTGAACTATTTTCAATCTGAGTTTAGCTAAAAAGGCAAATGGTATCTCAAGGAGCAAACTGACCCCATTATCAGACCCTTAGGGAGTTAAGGCAGCAGCCAGCAGTGGAGCCAGCCAAAATGCCTGAGCTGAGGCCAGCTGAGAAGCCAGCCAGGCAAATCCAAAGCTGCCGGAAAAATACGTTCTGGAGCACAGTGTCTGGGACCCCAAGCTACTAGCACACCCTGCTGTGGTGGATATGGGTGTTGGCTTGAACAAAGCAGCAGAGAAGAGGTGACCAAGGAAAGCAAGGTTGACTGCAGTTACATAAGAAGCCTACTGACTTTTTAATGGCTTTGTCTCGGAAGCAGCAGGTACGTTTGCTAGAACACAACCTCCTGGTTTACAGTAAAAGGTTTTTACAAGGAAGGGGTATGTAAAAAGTGATCTTGCAATACACACACCTCTTGCAGAAGTTAAGAGGGGTAGAATAGGCACCACAAGAGCAGTGTGATGTAGCTTTCTACTTAGAGTCTTTCCAAGCTTTGGAAAGTTTGTTTGGAAAGTCACTGTTGAGTGTATTTATTCTTTAAAGCCAACAAACAGAAGGACTGGGGAAAAGCATAGCCTTCACCACCAAAAGCAGTAGGAAGCAAGAAGATTTACCAGGATCTCTAACTGTTATTCAATTACTTCCAGATATTTATTGTAATATCAAAGCAAAATATTTACAAAGTTCAAAACACTTCATAGATTACAGAATCATAGAACAGCAGGGGTTGGAAGAGACCTCTGGAAATCATATAGCCCAAATCCACTGCTAAAGAAGGGTCAACCAGAGCAGGTTGCCCAGAATCATGATATCTGGAGAGATTCTAAACTTGCCCAGAGGAGGCTCCACTCTCTGTGTTGCTCCTCTCTGTTCCAGGGCTCCAGAGCCTTCACAGCAAAGAAGTTTTTCCTTTCCTGGATGACAAGACACAAGATAATCTAGAGACACAAGGTCTGTTCAATCCCATTGATTGTGGGATTGAATGAGTGAGTTCTGTTGGTGGCATCACTGCTTTGAGCTTAACCAAATAACAGGATGGCAACGTGCTGCAATCCCCCACCTGTGACCAGTGCAGAAGAGCATGTCAGTCTGAAAGATCAGAAGCTGGTATCTAACTATGTTGTGTCAGGGGGTTAATCGCTTCTGTTGTTACACTGAAGGGCAGACCTGTTCTCAAGAAGACAGAGCCTGGCAATGCCTCAGCAGCTGATGACAGATTTGTTTCCTCTCCAGTGACCAGCACACCCCTGCTTGTGACCCACAATTTTCAGTCCTTATGATATTTTTATATCCTCCTAAGTCAAGAAACCTCACTGATCCAGGTTTTCCTAGTGCTTCTCTGTACAGTTAGATTTGTAGAACAGAATAGAATCTTGTCACTGAAGTTTGTTGCTGTTAGTTGTCCCAAGTAACTTTCAATCCAGTACACAAGATGCAGTATGCTTTTCTGTGAAGGGAGAAATATAACAGAAAACTTTCCTGCTGTCAGAAATGCTCTTTTTAGTCATTAGTTCTTTGGCAACAAAATCTACATACACATACACACAAGTTTAAGGTTTCTCTGAAAACCTGATCTCTTGTACTTTAGACCAAATAAAAAACAAAGAGCAGGCCAAATTCTGATGGGAATCTGCAGCAAAGTGATGTTGATCTGCAGTGCTGAAAGACCATAGCTGTTTAAAGCAAGGAATTTACAAGTCAGTGAAATAAATTCTAGACAAACACAGGCAACTGTTGCTCTGGCACAGAGGAGAAAAACTTGGTTTTACTGTTATTTTCTGCTCACAAGGAGAGATCACCACCATGCAGGAGACAGTAAGATTTCTGATAGGAGAATGAGAGATCTGTCAGAACAGAGCAATAGCAGTCTTAAATGAGCAGAGAGAAAGGTAACAGCTGGAGAGGTGATCTCCTGTTAGCGAAAAATCATCAAAACTGCATATTGCTTTATTTGGAGGATAAAGAATTGAAAACAGAAAGGAAACTTTCTTTTTTAATATGGGGGTTACTACTAACAACAGTTAGCTAAAGCAAGACCTGGCTAACTGTTTTTCTAGCTTTAGAAATGAACAAAAATGCACTCAGCAGATGCAAATCCTGTATTACCACACACAAAACAATAAACAAACCAAACCAAACAAAAAACCACCACACCACACAGGAAGTTTACCAAGTGGCATCTTGAGTCAATCAGATGCCAAAAAAAGCATTTATCAGCATAACTTTATAGCCTGAGAGCTTCAGAGTCATTCTATTAACAGGTTTTAGGTCAAAGACAATTAGCTTGTGTCTGGTGATACTATTTGCAATGAAGAATAAGCATGAAGTGTTTAGTTTTGTGGCCACAATCCACGTGTTAAACCATAATCCTACTCTTTCACTTGTTTCAGCTTTTCTCTCTGTGGCTGAGCATTATCACACATCAATATCTTTCCCTCCAGCCCAGAGAAACAGGCACATTTCTGCCTTCCACATAGATTTTCAAATTTGTATCTAAACCAAAACATACATAGACAGGTCTGGAGCAAACAACAGCACCACAATATACAAACAAAACCAATCCAGCCATAAATGTTTTAGGTAATCACTTTCTCAAAAACTATTCCAAATCCACTCTGGATACACTGAATTTTATTATCAAATCATTTCCAGTTGTGCAAGAGATGAGTCAATATGAAAACACTGATGTAAAAGCAGTTAAAAGGAGACTGTTACTGTAGATCACAGTGTTTCAGCTTGCTTCTCATTGATACTAGCAATCACTAAGGTGGTCAGAAAAGGAAATAGATTCATATTTTTATGTGTTTCCCAGATAATGAAATGCTACCTGTAAGTAGGTCCTAGGAGCAGAATACCACCCATTCTACCTTCCTTTAAAGGTTATTTCCATGTACCCCTAATTACATAACAACAAAAAATATTGGATGCCTTCACTCTCTTGTAAGGAAGCTGTAATTGTACTTTAAACCATAAGGATAGGTTTGGATGTTGATTTGACTCAACTGCACTTAGACCACACATCCGTCCAGCTGTACAAAGCAATCATGGAAAACTAAAGATACGCCCAAACACGTAGACGAGCAATGAATGGGCCCTGAAGGATTTGATGAATGAAAAATACTGGGCATTGTGAACTTATGTCTGATTTCCACTGCTGAGGGAATGAGGCTGACCTTTTGGTTACTATGCAACCTAGGAAAATGGGAACTGGGAAAGCATGTGTCACCCAAACGAAGGGCTTGAGTCAGCTATTGCTCAGCATCTTACGGACTGTCTGCTGTCTGCATACATGTCCTCGTTTAAAACTTGTTCTCTGATGAGGAAATAAAAATGAAGTCTGAATTATTTCTTCCTAGAAATAGGATTAATGGACTTCAAAAAAAGGAAACATCCCATCATTTTGATACGCCACTAAACACCAGAAAATAACAGAGAAAAGAGGGAACTACAGAGAATCAGATTTTTCCCATCAGTTTCACCAAGGGATAAATTCCCATGAAAATTCAAGAATCTGAGCCTATTATAAAATGAGAAATGTTGATTGAGCTTTATAAATCCATCAAGAAGAAAAACAGAGGCACTCCACCAAAAGTTAGTTATTTTATACACAAGCAATCTAGACAGAAAGCATACGTTCCAAAATGCTGCAAAATTCATACATGCACTGTCTCTCTTTGCCCTCATAAAGGCAGAGAGACAGCTTAACCTAGTTTATGACAGCAAAAAAATAATCAGTTCATGCAGAGAATGAGTGTAGGAAGAAGTGACATAAGATGGGTGCAAATCTGCATTTCCAATTGACTTCTGTTTGCTAAGTGTTTGAGTGACTAATTAATACATAAAACTGTGAAAGCCTTTAGGAAAATCCCCAGCACTAATTGTCAAATTTTCAGCAATTCAGCTGAATTGCAGCATTTGATACCCTTAGAGAGGAGAACAGGATCTTAGCCAGAAGCTTCTAACTAGTGAAAATATTTGTAGACTTTTACAAGGCAGGTAAAGATCTAAATTATGTTGCTAATTAATTTTATATTTCCTTTGGCTACCCAAAGAAACCTGGAGCTGCTCAGTATTCATTGAGTGATGGGGTTTTGCCAAGGATTCAGGTACGCTGTTAACAGAACAAGCCAAAAGAGATGAGGTCACGCTTTCTGTAATACCTACAGGGGAAAAAGTCAAATTGAAAGCAAGTACAAGCAAAGCAAATACATACATACACGGGGTAGAAAGGAAGAAAACGGTTCCAAAGCATCCGAGACACTTAAAAACATGTAAAAAACTTTTAACATCATTCCAGAACTAAGAGAACAAAGCCAAGACTATCATTCAATGAGAGCAAGCATCAACCTACTCCAAAGAAATACAATTAAAAGAAATTGAGGATAAAACACTAAGCTGATCAACCTACAAAAGATAAGATGTGGTTTGTGCTATGCACGCACTGTCCAAATAGCTTACATAAGATTTAACTGGGGTTTGTAATTGAGCATGGTGCAAGAAGCCAAACTTTTCCATGTGCCTACAGTGCGTAGGTGTGATGCCCTGGAGAGAAACAGACAGATGCAGTGAGTACAGGCAGGACTTGAAATAAAATATATCTACCTTCAAAGCTGCTTCCCTGTCTCCTCCTAACCTGCACAGTCAGTTTTGTTTTTCTTAAAATGGTTCTGTAATTCATGTGAGGAATATCTTTGTTCAGATAAACTGTAAAGATATTCAAACCCTGATTATCATACACAAGTTTTCACCTCCCTCTTCACTGCATCTCTTGAGTTTCAGGACTCAGATGAAAGCTAGCCTTCTTTGCTTCTTAGCCAGTGGACAAGGTAACCTGTTCATCTGATATTAAACAGGTATCATTTATTAACTACAATGTGTGTTATCAAATATCAAACTACTTCGTCCTCCCCCACAAAGACTTAATTCACCAGACCTCATTTGTTTATGCAGCTTTCTTTCATCACCAGATGATACTAAAGACATGATAAAGCTAACACAGGCACTTCAAAGGCACGTGGAAAGGCAAGGTGTTTCTGTACTGCTGATATGTGAAGAGATTACTCAAATTAACTAACCAAGAGATTATCAAATTTAGGTAAGTGCACTGATATCTGCAAGCGTTCTCCCCTATGTATTTTGTTTCAGGCTTTGGAACTGGAAGCTTCCTAGTCTGAAAAGTAACAGAAACCCTCAATTACAATGAAAAAAAGCACCATACACTTCTATGCTACTTCTTCTAGTTTGACTGCAACAGGTTCTTGTTCACATCTCTTTCTTTTAATTTAAATTTACCACTCAAACTAGACTTAATTTAGAGAACATCATTCAAATTTGCCAGCAGGATGGCTAAAATCTATTTGCCTTTCAGGTAAGTGTTAAGATAATGTTTATGATCCAAATGGATCACAGAGGCACGGTCAACTCTAAAGTTTTGTGTTAACTATTGACAACACATCTGATCTCTTCTCATCTCATCATTGAGCATAACAATTTAGACATCAGTTTACCACACTATATAGAGCTTCACTGTCAGGACTGCAGCAGGACTGCTACAGGGATCTGCACCGAAAAGTAACAAAATGGAGCTTTTACTTTGCTCAGCAACCAAGGAATCCTCATAGATGCAGATATACAAGTAGTAATTTTGTTCATAGTCCAGCAACCTGCTCTTCTTTTGGGTATTCAGATTGTCCTGGAAGGCTAATAGACCTATTAGATGTCCTGGCTTGCCCCACCCTTCTGCTGATGGGGGAAGCAAGGGTGGAAGAAAACAAAGGCTTGAGCCACTATGTCCCCTCCCAAAGTGACAAACAGGTACCCCCGAGTGTTTAGGTACTTGTTGATGGCTTGCCCAAATAAGTGTGAGCAAGCCCTGGTTTCACCTAATATGGTCAGTTTTGCAAATGTCATTTTGAGTGGTGAATCTGTGACCAAATGAGCCATTACACTTGGGCAAGTAATATAAATAGACCTAAGTTGCAAACAGTTGAGCTGCTTCTGCCTTGCTGCCTCTGCCTCACTGCTCTTGGACATGTTCTGCTCTGCCTTGTGCTTCAGACCAGCTTAGCCCTGAATTTTTGACTTGAACTACCTGGAAACTTAAGTGCCTCAAGTTTCCCAGGAGAAGGCATTTAAGTGCCTCACAGCATGGCAAGAAGTGCCACTGACATGGTGCTCTCTGAACATCTGCAAAAGATCCTACCTGCACCTCCACAAACCTCCACGCCAAGAGGAACCAGGATCTGGTCAGAGATCGTCTGCCTCCTTCCCAGCACCCTGGGAAGAACTAGAAGCCTCTCAACAGCTGAGCAGTTCCAACATTGTCATAAAGGAGCCAGAGACTACCTTGAAATTTCTACTCCACTGCCATGAGTAGCACAGACATTCTCTAGGGCCCCAGGCTACCTATTCGTAAGTGAGGCAAAGCCATTTTGTGGCTAAACTTTTCCAAAAGTTCTGATTCTCCTAAATGAATGAATTGCCCATAAACACCCTTGTGAAGATTTTCCCCACTGAATCAGAACCCAAATTTAACTAATTTGCATATAGTTGTGGGCAGAGCTTTCTGGAAATAAAATTAACTACATATTTTATAATCCTTGCCTCATTAATTACCCCAGCTAAATCATGGATGTAGGCTAAGATATAGGAAATCCACCTTGCCACTTACATTTTTTTAAAGTCTAATTTTTAAGTTCAATTCTTTAAGGTAAAATTTAATTTATCCCAATTACAGTTGCAGCATATTTTCATAAGTACCTCTGCTATTTACTTCAGTGGACAAGATAAAAAAGATCCCAAACACGTTGCTCCAACCTACTTTTCAATATTTGAACGTCCCTGTTTTGGTCTCTAATGCAAGTGATTCAAGAATTAGCATCTTCAGCTACACATTTTGAGCCACCAGTTTAAAGCTGGATAGACCATATATTGTTAGCATTGTATTTAACTGATATAATTCCATTCAATGAAAGGAGTTTAATTCCCATGCAAGCAACACACATCTTCAAATACCCTCATACCCAGGTTCCAGGAACAACAATGAAAAAAAAAACCCTCTCTTAATTGCTGGGAAACTGGATGCAGGCATAAGGTTCCTTATGTCTCTGTTACATCCTGCACACTCTGACACTGCTCAAGCCCTACGTGTTGCAATTCCAGATTTTAAATACCAGGGCCAATGTTAACAAGACTCACTCCAACTACACATGTTCAGAGACATGAATAACCACCTGAGACAAATGGCCTTGAAATTACATGCTTACGGGAAAAAGTTAAGTTGTATATTAAACCACAGAAAATCCTGCTTTATGGTCCCTGAAGACATGGATACAAATGTGCAAGTGCACAGAACATTTGCATCGTTCTGCTGCCCGTGATCTGTTGCACTGCAACACAAGTCTGGGCTTGAGGCAACTGTGTTTCTATGCCAAAATTGTATGGAATGCACAAAAAGGTCAGGGCTAGGAATTTATGTGTGTCACAGTTATTCAGAGATTACGGGAAAGAGAACTTGGCCACTCCTGGCATTGCACAGGTGTAGTTCACTGAAAGCCTGCTGTGGCTCAGGAGTTTTCAATCAAAATTCCACTTTATCAGAAGCAACGGCCCGTGAGCGCGATTATTAGAACTGAAAGATAGCTCAATCTGGGGAGAGAAATTAAGGGACCCCCTACAAAGTTCATTCGTTGTACCATCTTTGTCTGTAAAGCCTAGGCCTTATACTAGAAGATTATTATTTGAAAGAAAGATAATTAGTGCTAAAATATTCAGTCTATGTGTAGAGAAAAAAAAAAAGAGACTATAAAGTTTTCATTTGGTTGTGGTCTTCAGTGGAACAAAACCACTCAAAAGAATCATCACAGACAGTGTCTATATTCATTGTGCAATGAGTAAAATGTTTCAGAACTCATAAGCAAGTCAGAACTC
Source organism: Tricholaema leucomelas (assembly GCA_013400475.1). Lineage (NCBI taxonomy): Eukaryota > Metazoa > Chordata > Aves > Piciformes > Lybiidae > Tricholaema lacrymosa > Tricholaema leucomelas. The sequence goes on from WAAF01015816.1 coordinate 2,947,386, forward strand.
CCAGACTTTTGAGGTGTATATTGTTATTATTACTGGAAGTGGATAGTGTCCTCTACCTGCAGCAGTGTACCTGGAAACAATAAAACAATTAAAATAGCTCTATGTGTCTGAATGAAGATTCATAGCCCTAATGATAGAGGAATTATCAGCACAAGAGTGCTGAGACAGTTCTAAGTGTAAGAAAGAGAAGGAAGCTCAGTGTTTAAATAAACAGATGAGACATAGCAACAATTTTAAAATGCTGAGGCTGCCAGACCAATAAAAGCCAGTTGAAAAGAGGGCTGTCCTAGTGTAGGGGCTTCAGCTTACCTGAGATGTAATTGAACATGAAGAGCTATGGCCGCTACTACTTCTGAGGTATTACAAGAAGACAACAACTCACAGTCAAAGCATGTTAGCACAAACATGTATGTGATGTACCATGTAGGGACCATGCATCATAACATATAATTCGTGCAAAATGGGACAGAAAGACACAAATGGGGGATGGCACAACAAGAAGTGACATGGATGATAGATGGAATGAAGAAAACATGAGAACATGCAGAAGGGAGGAGAAAAAAAAAGAGAAGGAATAATGAGAAGAAACAACCTCAACCATTCTCAAAGATAAGCATGAGGCTGCTATGGGACTGTCGAGATTTTGTGCTCTTAATACTGTACCTGAGGAAAACACTACTGCATATTCTTGCTCTTTCTTGGGAATGAAACAGTTACAAATGCTACAACATTCAAATTAAGGGATGACTTTCTCCTTTTGAACAAAATAAATGCCTAAGAAATTCTCCAGGATTAGTGGCAGCTCGTGAAAAGAGCAGCCCAATGACAGTTTTCCAAAGCAAGATGTTCAGCTGTGTCTGTGAGCAGAACAGCAGCCCTTCCACAAACCAGAATGTGCTACTCCAGTAGTCATCTGTCAAGGCTCAGAAAGTTGAAAGTATCTGAACAGCACAGTGGTGGGTAATGCAATACAGATGATTTCACCTTTAGGTCTCTGGTTCAAAAAAATTCAGCCCAAAAAGTGTCATCACCTGATAGTTTTTACTACTTTATTTACAGTACAAAATCTCCCAGGGGCCAAACTGAGATCAAGACTTGCTCTCTACTCCCCCCCAGGCATTGCACATAGTAAGGAACAGACCCTCTTTGCAGATCCTACATTGTAGACAGACTACAAGGGTGGAGGATAAAAGCACAGGAGACTGAAATGTGCTGTCAAAATTCAGTAAGCCAGATATAAAAGTGATTCCAACTCCCTAGGTGATGACATTCTTACTTGTGCTTTTTATGTACTAGGGTAGTTCTACCAAAGGCAAAATGCACACATGTGCAGCAAGACTTGAGCTCCAGGATGTAAACTTACTGCTCGGTGTCCCAAACATCCAGCAACCTGGACTGAGCTACCACTATGAGTGTACTGTCTCTCTTGAACTGGAGAGACCAGAACTGGACATAGCATTCTGTAGCAAAGGTTTTAAAAGACCTTAAAGCTCACTTTTAGGCAGAAAATGAGAAAGAATCTTTGTTAATTGTTTAATTAAAAGGAGGAACAATCCATGCTCCTGCTCTACTTTCCTAATAAGAATCACCTTTGAACATAATTTTGTATAAATGCAGTATAGAAACATTTGCATGAATTCTCAAGTCTAAAGGTGGCCTTCCCAGGTCAAGCAGCACCTCTCATGGATGCCAAACATTCACTCTAGATAATTACACCCTTTTCTTGGTAAAATAATAGAAGTATTAGAACAAAAAGAAAGCCTCAGAAATGAGGGAGCCCATCCAGAATAAAGCATTAACAGCACAAAGGGCTCTCACCATACTGTATCTCCATATAATCAACTGCCTCATCTCACTGTTCTCCAATATCAAGCAATAATTCTCTCACTGCAATTCTATTTCCACTGTAAATCATTTCAATTCTGACATCTTCACTGGGGACTAAATAACATGTGACCTTATCTAACTTAAATATGGTATTAATTTTCTCAAGACAAAAAAATATGGTTTATGAAATTCAGGAGCTTAGGGTAACTGGGGGGATACAGCTCTGCCGCAGGGGGTAGCATATGGATTTCATTGTCCCTACATTTTTCACAGAGGTCTAAGAACTACAGAAATGTTTTGCTATAGGTGGCACAAATCATAACCTCAGATCTCACCTAGAAGAATCAGGGGTCTGAATGGAGCAGTGGGCAAGAGAAATTCAGGACAACTGAACAGTGATTGCAAACTCTTACACAGATTTGGTTTAAAGCCCTACAGAAACTTGCTTTCTTTTCAAGCTTTTTCATGTAACTGCAATGGCCAGTGTCCCAGGAAGACTCTGTCCTTTCTTCCTTTGATCCTTGCCCATGTGTTCCTGAATCCAGTTCCAGAATCCAGCTCCTGAATCCTGTTCCCATCTGCTGCCGAGTCCAGTCTGGGACTTTCCAGTGCCTGTCTCCATCGTCAGTGGTCACAGTAACACCATGGCCATTAGGGGCTGGGTTCCATTTATAATAAATATAGAGTTTATTTATAATTGTATTTATGTTAGTGAAGTCATAGGACTTGCAGACTGAACTTCTGCTAGATGGAGTGCATGGATGTGAAAGGAACATTGTGCCACCTGAGTGAAAAAAAAAAATCTTCTGAGAATTATTTAGTACCATTTAAGATTCTTTTTCACATTCCAAACATGATAATGATGTCTAATTAATCTTTAACATACATGATAAATTGGTTGGCAAAGATATAGACACAGAAATTGAAGGACAGAAGAAGAAAAATAAAGGCTAGCTATAACAGTTCAGACCAGAAGCCTGTCTACCCCCCAGCATCCAGGCTGTACTAAACTGATGGATGAGGGGAAAAGAAACAGGAATGGGCCAAGAGAGAGTGTGTGTGGATGATTAACAGTGAACTGCAGTCATTCTTGGTGTAACAGCTGGTATTTATACCCAGGACACAAAGTCTTTCCAGTAGATCACAAGCTCCTGAATCATCTCATGAGCACACACACTGTGGGTAGTGAAGTCCATGTCCTTGCTGTGCTCTGAGCAATCACCTCAGCCTCAGTAAGCATAAAGGTTGTGTTAGCACAAAGGAAGCATCTCTTGGTTACATACTCAGCTGTGCTGGGGGTCTTACAGAGCGACTTGTGAAAAAGGTCTGCCTTGGAAGAGCTTCTGATTCCTGACTATGGATCTCCTCTTGGAACTGTTTCCAGCAGGTACATCTGCTATTTAACAGACAAGCAACACGATTTACCAAACAATTCCCTACACTTTTTCCACTATTCCAGTATCAGTCTGCTCTGGCACAATCTATATGTCATTATTTCCACTGCTTTACTGAAAAATAAAAATCATTCCAGAAGTTTTAGTTGAAACATCACTTTGAAGCCTATGTACAACTCAGAAATGCCACATCTGCTTTTTTCAGCCAACACTGTATTTCCCCTAACTTTTAAAGAACTCATGAACATTCTTCCAAGTAAAACTCCTTGCATCTGACCCGGTCAATTCAGAAAAGTACCAACTGCAGAGCCTTGGGAAGCAGCTCAAGCAAATTCTACATTTGCAATGTTAACCTTTACTTTTTTTGTGTTTCACAACAGCTCCTTCAGAAGGTGCAAAATAATGAAACAAAAAAGAGAAAGGAGATAAAACACCAGCACTGCTTTTGATTGAGGAAAGAATGATCTCTGTGTCAAGTTTTCCCACATAGATTTACTGTAATAAATTGTCCTGGTTTGGGTTAGAACTGAACTAATTCTGCTCAGTGATTCAACTTCTTAGCTCAGTGAGGCACTTTGTTAAGTTCAAGCCATGTTTGTACAGACAGTGGCTGCTTCTAGCAGTGAGAATGCTCATGGTTAGCATTAGTACCAAAGATTGGGTTGCAGACCCAGGTCACAGCTAAATCTTATGCGCTCTGTGTGGCTGCAGAGTAAAAGGCTGCACCTGCAGGAGGAGTCCACAGGACAGGTGACCCTCAGCTGACCAACAAGAGATTCCATCCCATGGACCTCATCTTTAGTATGAAGCTGAGGGATCACCAGAGTCAAGACTTTTGTGTGTCAAAGGAGGACTCTGTTCCTTTTTCCTTCAATCTTGATCCCCATGCTCCTGAATCCAGTTCCAGAATCTAGTTTCTGATCTGCCACTGAGTCTGGTCTGGGACTTCCCCAATGCCTGGCCCCAGCATTAGTGGTAATGGTGACATTATTGGCATCAAGAGCTGAGTTCCATATTGGTTTGTATCGCTCTCTCTGTTTCATTGAATTGTTGCTCTTTCCATCTCAGCAGATTTAGTTTCTTTCATAGCCCACCAGTCTCTCTCTCTTCTTCCCTTTGGGAAAAGAGAAGGGTTCATAGAGAGCCTCTGTCACTCAACTAGTGGCCGGCCTAGCTCTAACCCTTGATATTAATCAAAAACTCCTGTTATCCTTGATTCATAAAGTGTGGGGAGGTGGCAGTACAGGCAACAATGTCATAACGGCACGACAATACTCATGACTTCTGACATCCTAGCAACCTGTATGCTAAATAACACCAGCTAAGCCCAGACTGGCACTCAGGGGCATTTACAAAGAAGTTCTATCAAAACAGCAAGTGCAATGGAAATCACAGATGAACAAAACCGCTGTGAGTAAATCCTGGCAGCGAGTCCACCCTTCATACACACACTTCTCTAATGTTTCTCTTGACTGACTCTTGTGCTGAAATAAGTTCATATGACAAGTCTGATTTTTTCCTCTACAGATCACTGTACTTTTCCAGTGCAGAAAACCCCGAGTATAAATCATATACTTGCTGAAATGCTTAAATTGGCATGTTATCTCCTGTAAGAGCAGAATACCAAGACATGATACGTGGTATTTTTTGTTAGGCAAATTGCACTGATTTTTCTTTACATAACACTTCCATAGGATATTCAGTATTTTTCCTTCTATAACAAAAGATATAGACTGCTAACTCAGTATGCATTTAGTGTTCTTCACTTGTGTATTTCAAAATACAGATAATTATCACCGATTTAATAATGAAAATCCCAATACAAAGATCTCTTTCTTCTCGTTCCAGCAGTAGAACGTGGAACAAAAACTTGTGAGTCTGAATGCTCAGTTCAATACATACTTCAAGTAATTTACATCCCATTACAAAATAATTAGACTGGCTCAGTCTACAAAATGACCTTAAGGAAAGTTCAGGAATTTTAGGTCCTAGGATGTGTACCAGACTCCCACGCCTGCTCAAAACAAGTCTTAACATCAACAGCTCGGTGAACACTGAAACTAAAAAACCTCTGTTCTCCTTCAGTCCTATTCCCTCTACCATAATAATCTCTGCATTTATTTTCTCTAAGATAGTCCTTGTTTCAGCATCCTTACTCCTTCCTTCCCTCACTCACGTCTCCCAAGTTCTGCAGCTCCCACCCACACTGCTTTCCTATCTGTCCAGATAACAGGCAGTATGTGCAACATTTATACTGGCTGACCAGCTAATGCCTGGGAGCCAGCTTGTTGGCAGGAGGATGCCTCAGAAAGGGTAACATTTGAATTCTGCATACATCCCTCTTTGTCAGAGCTGTCACAGCTTTCACCTCATTCGACTCCTCTTTTCCACAAATCTCCCAGAAATTTAACTCCCTTGAGATACCAAGCTGAAGAAGAATATATGATATCATACTGTCTAGAGACAGGGGTGGAGGCAGATAGGATAGCTGTCTTCAGATACATCACTGGGCTGCTGCAAAAAGGATGAGTATTCAGTGAGTAGGATGAGAAAGAAGAAGACAGAATTTCATCATAAAAGACTCAGGTTAGACATGTAAGAAAATATTCTGCAATTCTGGCTTAACTAAATTGCTGATAGAAGGTTGGAATGGCATCACTGGGGCTTTCAAGAACAGGTGAGTAGAAAGTGCTGGAAGGAAACCAGGTGTAGTTTGTGTCTTACTTGGTGGGCAATATGCCTTAAGAACCCATTCTCCTTTATCTGTTGAGATTCAGCTCACCTGAAAAGCACAGGCCACACAGACAGGCAGGGTGTAAAGTCACCTTCAGACATGGCAGGAATCAATTTGTTACATTCTTCAGTGAGCCAAACAGAATTAACTAAACCCTGTTGTCATCTCTGGATGATTACAAGTTAAATTAGAAAGAAACAAATAGTTACAAAAACATTGAGCTCATCATAGTGATGTCTAGGGGTTCAGCATCTTAGCTCTGACCCCAAAATCAAAGAGTTAAAACTCCAGATCCATATGGGAAAAAATAATCAATTATAAACAGGTTCTGAAAATCAGCCCAGTTCATGCCTTGTATTCTTTATTCAGAACTATCCACCTTACTCATCATTGTCTTACCTGACCCAAGTCATTAATTACTCGGGCAGAGGCTTCTTTACTCATTAGGTTTTCCCTCCTCACATGGGTAAAATTATTAAATGACCGTTTTCACTTTAAGAGCCGGATGGCCCTGACAGCTTAGCGAACATAAAGCAGTTCCAAAGAAGTTTTTTGCTCATCACAGTATGGAACAAAATACTTTAAAAACCCCAAACTTTAAAATCCCAGATGGCCTTGAAGTACTTTTTTAAATAAACTGCATGAGTTTAGAGTCAAATTTGCCCTTCCTAATGGAGACTGAAAACTATAAATGTTTATTAAAAACAATTTGACACCAGCACAGACTATTTCATTTTTTTTCTGCTTTGCAGAGCTAGGCACACTCCTCAGAATATTTTCTTTCAAGAAAGTGACAGCAGTCCCTCCAGTAGTGTTATGTAAGAGCCAGCATTTGATTTTTTACTTGTATTTCACGTTCTATTGTCTGCTGAATAAAATGCTTGAAAAACATTAATGTAATATAGAATTTCAGACTCTTAATCATTTTGACAGGTTTTCTAAAACTCTTCAGAGCAACATTTGAGTAAAACCCCCACACCATACCCAGCACTGAAGTAGGTGCAGGAGCAGGGGGAAGGGGCGGGAAGGGCTAGAAAGGTCTCTGCTCTATAACACAAGCATTCATTAGAAGAGAAAAATGCCTAGAAATCTGGCACAAAGAAGAGTGTTTAAATGAAGACTGCCTGAGGGGAAAGCCCTGACTTGCACTCTCTTACCAACTGGATGGCTATCATGCGACTGTTAAGAGCTATTACATACCGGGTAAAAAAATTTCTGCATAAGAAACCACACCACCAGGCAGCACTCTGGACAACTTCAGAGACAACACTTTGGAAAGGGGAAATGTTTCTAGATTGTGTCTACACAGAAGAACACATCCAGACAAAACCCACAAGCCGAAACCAAAGCACACCATACGCTGTGATTTTAGATTGTTCATTAAAGGTGAATTTGGATCCAGACTAAATTAACAAATAGACAAAGTTTGAGGTCAGTATATGTAGAATGCTCATTATTTTTCTCCTGGACTACAGTTTTGCAGCTTCATCTCCATGTATACTTTTAGACCTACTTTCAAGTTGTCTTGATCTTGAATCTTAGCTCTGAAAGTAATCATAGAACGGTGGGCGTTGGAAGGGACCCTTAGACCAAACCCCCTCCTAAAGCAGGATCGCCCAGAGCAGGTTGCCCAGGATCACAGTGTTCAGGTGAGTTTGGAATCTCTCCAGAGAAGAAGAAGATTCCACAACCTCTCTAGACAGGCTGCTCCAGTGCTTCAGCATAAGTGCTTAAAATAAAGAAGCTCCAGTGCTTCAAAATAAAGAAGTTTCTCCTGAAGTTGAAGTGAAACTTCCTGTGTTCTAGTTTGTGCTTGCTGCCCCTTGTCCTATCAGTGGCCACCATCTTCACGATCACCACTGCTTTTTTATCACCAAATGCATATTTATATGCATTTATAAGATCCCCTCTCCATCTGCTCTGTTCCAGGCTAAAGAGGCCCAGGTCTCTTGGCGTTTCCTTGTAAAAGGAATGCTCCAGTCCACTAATTACCCTTGTGGCCTTCCATTGCACTCTCTCCTGTAATTCTCTGTCCCTCTTGAACTGGGGAGCCCAGAACTGGACACAATATTCCAGGTGTAGCCTCGGCAGAATGGAGTAGAGGGGGAGGAGAACCTCCCTTAGCTTGCTGACCACAGTCTTCTTAATGCACCCCAGGGGACCCTTTGCCTTCTTGTCCATGAGGGCACATTGCTGGCTCATGCATCTGTCCACCAAAATTTGCAGGTTCTTCTCAGAGCTGCTTGCCAGCAGGTCAGCCTCTCATCTACGTTGGCACAGGCAGCTACTCCTCTCCAGACACAGGACTCTACACTTGCCCTTGAACTTTGTGAACTTCATGAAGGACTACATAAGTATTTGATTGCTAAAGCCACGTGCCAATTTCTGTGTTCTCAGATGAAAATCAGATCCGTAGTTGAAGCACAGCAATGGACTTTATGTGCAATTGGTTTTCCAAACCACAGTTATTCAAAAGAGATTTCAGAACCAAAACAAAGCAGCCTTCGTTTGCGCTACAGAAAAGTCTTGTGTTGGCCTGAAGCCCTCAGTATTTGCTGTCCCCCTGTAACACATGGATAACTAATTTCCAATTGCTCTAAATAAATCACAGAATCCTTCAGATGGGGATCTCTTACAGTTCAAACACTAACAGGGGACATACATGTAGCTGTCAAATCAAAGTGCTTCATAATTTTTTATTCCATTTGCTTCCCCTTTTGGAGAAAGCTGGAATGCAAAGGATATCATGTGTTACTCTTCAAAACATTACAGCTAGCAAAATAAATAGTTTAGCATATGTATGTTACAATATGGTCAGTGTTGCATTCGGATGGAGACAACTCCTTAAACTACCAACAAGTTAACCAGCCAGCTTCACCCACTTTTCTTTGAACTTATAGGCATGAATATTCTGGATGAGCTGCTTACCCACAAACACACAGCTCTGATCCACCCTTGGGAGGGTGATGTTCTGGATGAGCTGCATCCCCAAGAACACTCAGCTCTGATCCAGCATTGGGAGGATGATGAAGTATTTTGCTTCTGCTCATTTTCACAGCTGCAGCAACTAGCAAGAGAAGGTCAAGTGATCAACCCAAGGTCACACGGAGTGAGTCAGTGCAACAGGATTACAATCACAAATGCTCCTGCCTGCCGGCTCAACCCTTTTGCTCCTGCCTTGTGCACAGCCTTTACCAGCTTTAGTACACAGAAATGATGGATTACTTAATGCCAGACAGATTAAGAAAGGGCATTTTTCCCTATACGCAGTGATTTCAACCCACTCACTCATGATCTGTAACCACTTTTCAAAACCAACACATCACTGCCATCGTATCTCACTTCTGGCCTGTTGGTGCTGTGGGACCCAGTTGAACAGCAACTGCCTGCTGAGCCTGATGGAGAGGCAGCTAACTGGGAGATTCAACACCAACCTGCACCTGTACCTGTATCCAGCACTTCACCGACACCACAGAAAGAGTCTGGGTGGAGCAAAACAGATACAAACCTCAGAGCAGGGCTGGATATGCTCACATTAAACAGTATTCTGTCCTGTGGTATTTGGAGAGCAGCTAAAATGGTGTTTCTTAAGCCATAAACAAATCCAGTATTTGTCAGTTATCACCAGTGCTATGATATATGCAAGCCAAACCACAAAGAGATGGCCTACTCATATCCTGCATACAGCAACACCTGACTGTAAATACCCATCTATGCTAACTACAGATAGAACGACAAATACGACTTGATATAATAGTTTCTTCCTCCATGGAGAACACAGTAACTCCAGATTAAGATTCTGACAGTCTTATTTTCCTAAACCCAAGTTTGACTCATTAATACAGCTCTGACTGCAGACACTTTGCTCACTGAGACCATTGATAATGCACCCACTCTGATTGTAGTACCTATCTTATGAAGACATACTGAGAAAGCTGGGGTTGCTCAGCCAGGAGAAGAGAAGGCTCCAGGGAGACCTTAGAGTAGCCTTACAGTATTTAAAGCAGGCTACAGGAGAGCTGAGTAGGGACTTTTTACAAAGGCATGGAGCAACAGGGAAAGGCAGGAAGATGGATTTAGGTTAGATATTAGGAAGAAATTCTTCCCCATGAGGATGGTAAGGCATTGGAACAAGTTGTGCAAAGAAAATATGGGAGCTCCAAGCTTGGAAGTGTTCAAAACCAGGCTGGATGGGCCTTGAGCAGCCTGATATAGTAGAAAGTGTTGAAACTAGATGATCTTTAGGGTCCGTTTCAACTCAAACCATCATAAGATTCTATCACTTGTGAGCACTTTTCTGAAACACAACTCTGAAGCATCTGTGTCTCACCTACTGATGCTTTGTAATACAATTAATCAATCCCATCTGATACACTAGACTTCTTCATGAAAACCAGAATCGCTTCCACTGCATTGATTCAGTGCCAAAAATCCTTCAACTGGTGTCACAAGGTAGTGGCATTTGTCAAACAACAGCACTGTGCAGGATACAGTTTTAACAGGCAACTCATTCTGCTCTTCAGTCAATGGCATAGGATCATGTGGAAAGATTCAAGAACTAAAAACAGATGGGAAAGAGAACTAAGTCTGGAGAGGGTAACACATTTACCCCAGAGCACTAATTAATGTATTTTATGTTTTCTTAAGGACATTACATACACAACTCAGAATATATCTGTAGAGATGCATACATAAGAATTCTATGTTTTCTTATCAATTATAAATTAAAACAGTTGAATAGCTCTTAGTTACATGCACTAGTGCTATGCAGCTACCATTAGCTGGTTTTGATGCAAACAGAAAAGAGAAAACCTGAGAACTCTATGGCATCAGTGGATCACTTCAGAAGTTGAGATAAGCTTAGGATGAATGAGGAGACAAGGCTTAGCTAAAAGGAAAGTAACAGCAATTCTCTTGAGCCTTCTACATGCAGACTGACCTTCTATTTTTCTCTGCCAAGCAGGCTGACACACTAAGCACTGTCTACATTTCTAAGTATCACCACTCAATCTTGAACAGGTCTAAATAGCAAAGTGGAAGAGTCAGCTGCAGGTCAAAATAGCCAGCAGATCACCTGTAGCTATCCAAAGAGCAAAAGGCACTACTTCTCTTCACTTGCATACACTGACTCTTGAAGGTGGTACTTTCCAAAGTGACATTGTCTTCACTTCTGCTGCTGCTTCAAGGAATAGTATTTCCAGAGAATTCAGATGTCAAACAGATGAACTCCCAGATAGCTAAGCATACACAAACCAAAAGAATATTACTTGTGCAGCACCTTTTATCCCAGAATTCTGCAATAAAATACCGAATAAACCAAACAGTCCTAACTTGAACACAGTTGCTTCAATCTGATCATTAGCAAAATAACAGAACTGCAACAAAAACAACAACAAAAAACTAGCACAGTGAAAGGTCCTTATTTACAAATCATCCTTCCCCATTTCAGTCTTGGAGTTGGTCTTTCAATCCAGATGAATCTGCCACCAACTGACAAGTGATTTGAATTCTTCAGTTCCCAAGCTGTTGTGGAAGGCCAAAATAGGCCTAAAACATGTCCTGGCTTGTCCAGACATGTTTTCCTGTTTCCTCTCTCTTCTGCTGTTGGGGGAAGCAACCATGGGAAAGGAAGTCAAAGGCCTGGTGCCACCATGTCTCTTTTCTCTTGTAAACAGGGAACCCTGTATTTATACATTTGTTTGCATTTTCCCCTAAATGGGTAAAAGCAGGCTCTAGTTCATCTAACATGGTGAAGTTTGACAAACTGCCATTCTGATTGACTAATCTGTGGCCAAAAAGCTACTAGACCCAGGCTAGATGAATAAAAGGAGATGAGCAGGCAAAGACAAGGTGCTTCTGCTTTATTGTGTTTCTGCCTCATTGCTCTGTGCCATTGGATCCTGCCATACTCTACTTGCTACATAATAACAAGCCCTGATACTTTGGGTTTGTCTACCTGGAAACTTGCCATGCCTCAAGTTTACTGGGGATTAGGCATTAAGTGCCTCACAACGTGGTAAGAAGCGCCATCAACATTGTGTCCGTCTACACATCTGCAAGACATCCTGCCTGCACCTCTGCAAACCTCCATGACAAGTCTGGAGTCAAAGAGAAAGCAGGATTATGTCAGAGATCATCTGCCTCTCTCACAGCTCCCTGTTAGAGCCTGGGAAGATCTAGAAGCCTTAACAGCTATTAAGACACCAACAGAACTCCTTCAAGCATTTGGGTACTGTCTGGAAACTGTACTTAGCCCCAGGAGTCTGGAGATAATATTTTGTGAATAAATACTTAAAGCCTCTCTCTAACGGAATCCAAGTGCCTTCTACCTTAAGCAGAAAGTAGCTTCTCAAGTTCCTCTAGTGGACAAGCAACATAATCAACTGCAAGAACCTCTCTTCCAGTTGTAATAGTTTAAGATTTGTCATATTATTGCTAGATATTTCTCAAGTGTCCTAGATTGCCTCTGCTTTTTCATCTGTGTGATTTTTTTTCATGACCATGCAAAGAATCTGATTAAAAATAAGTTATGTGGTGAGATTAAATGTATTATCAAAATTAATAAACTATATTAATTTTCAAAATAAACCCCTCCAATACCACTACACAAGCATTCCAGGCTTCAGCAATACAGTAGTTGCTAGAGCTCTACACACTATGATCTTCTCTCAATTATCCCCATCGGAGGGTGGTCTGCATGCAAAAGAGAACAAAGTTGACTCTTATAAGGAGAAGGCACTGCTTCAAAGTAGAATATGACTACCCAATTCTTAACCAGCACCTGAACAAAGAAGCACTTTTAGGCATTGATCCCATTCCCACATAACTGAGCATGTATGACAAAGCCCTTAGTTCTTAATTAGGATTTGTATTGAGATGAGATGATCCTAAATCTTTTTAATGTGCCTAGATAGCACTGAAAGACAAAGGTATATTTGTAATAAGTTTTTTTCAGAAGGAAAGCCAAAAGGTTGTACAAAAAGTAGACATTTCAACTGGCCCCATGGTGTAGCAGTGTACTGGAAATTAATACATGGTTATGAATTATTAATATTATTTCTGTACTAATATTATTTTTTATTATACATATTTTAAAAATTGGGATTGCTTGGATTTTCAGTCGACAGGAAGTAGTTGCACAGAATTAAACAGTTTAAACTAAGAAAAGTTGGAAAATAGTAATGCGAAAACCAGGAAAAATTCTAGCTATGCTTATGGAGTCTTGGCATTCACTCCAGCATATGTAGTCATGATGCTTTTTGGTCCCTGAGTAAGTCTCCTGTATCAAAGATGCTTTCAAACTCATGATAATGATCCCAGGGTAAAATAAAAGATTCCAAGCAGAGGGAGAGATGATGCTGAGCTGCTAGTGCTAGCTGCATACACATGGCCACCTTGATTCCTGGTTAACAAGCCACAAATGAGGAATGGCAGAGAGGCTCAGTGTAAAAAGGCTGAATGCAGAAAGGCAGTTTCTAAACCACCTCCTTTAAATACTTCATTTTGAAAATAGGCACTAGCACCGTTCTTCTGGCCAATGAATTCAAAGCTCCATGCCTCGTTTGACTGTGCAGGCACAATGAGGGGCAGCATAAGACACCTGACACGTGGTGCTAAGTCCCTAGCTCTCAAGGCTTTGCTCATCTGACTCAACTTCCCAGACTCACAACAGGAGGAGGAGAGCCAGGGATAAACCAGCCTGGCAGGATTTATGTCCCACCAGGACAAGCAGTAACCAAATCCGTTGCCATGCAAGATAGCCAATTCAAAGGCAGTTCAGTCTGCTTGAGGGAAAATGGTGGCTGGGCCCTACCCAGTCACTATGGAGAACACCTTGGGAAGGAGCAAACACCTTGCATCTCTCTGCTGTAACTAATTTGGACATATGGAAGGAGGCAGTGATGCCTGTGTTTTTTGGCCTAGGAAACACCATCTGCAGCTGTGAAACTCACACAAGCACTGAGCTGGTAAATACAACAGATGGCAAACAGAAGCAAATGGTTAAAATGTTCCCTCCACTGCAACACATGTGAAATCCCTTATTTCAATGGGCTGCAATAAACCGACGACTGTCAGTGCACATATAATGTGTTGAAGAATTTTTCTTCACAAGGAAATAAATCTGATTTTTATCTAAGCTGGCAGTAAACAGGATCAAATATTTAACTGTTTCTGTGGCAACTTCCCTATTCTTTTTCAGCTTTTAGTTTTGTGATGGTTTGGGGGTTTGTTTTCTGGGTTTTTTTTTGTTTTATTTTTATAATGCAAATGAAGTCAGAATGCTGCAAAGCTAGAGATCAGAAGGATGAGAACAAAGGTGAAGAAGGTCCACAGCAAACACCACCTGTTAAATGAGTAAAGCAAGTTTTTGTTGTAAAGACCAAACTGTGGTGCCAGAGAGAAGAACTTAGCTTCACCAAGAGTGGATTTATTGCGTAGGGTTTAGTCAAGTGATTTATATGGATTACACCACATTTTCCCTTTTTGTAGCTTGCCTTGATAATCAAAAAATCTTTTTGTAATTTACATTAATAGCTCAGCAACATTGTGGAAAATATTAAGAGAGACCTTTATATTTTTGGCACCTCCTACTGCAGAGGACTGCACACAATCAGCACGCTTTTGAACTGTTCCAAAGGGTTTGGCAAGAATTTGAGGTACGCCCAAAGTGTCATGGAAGACCCTGTACTGAATCCTCCAGAAAGCTGGTCAGTGAATGTCCAGGTCAATAGTTTTCTTAGGCCCAAATCCGCAACGAACCTCTGCCAGCAAGAAAAAACATTACACATACAAGTCACTCCCATTACCCTAGCTCAGTGGTGTTCAGTGCATGCCACAGAAGTGTTATTTCCATGGTCAGTGCATCCCAATTTGGAGAACACTTTCAGAGCATAAGAAAGGATGCCCCCCTAGCCCCGAAGATTTCAGGATGAAATCCAACACAAGAAGAGCCCCCAACACAAGAAGTATGTGGACCTGCTGGAGAGGGTCCAGAGGAGGATCACAAACATCAGAGGGCTGGAACACCTCTCCTAAGGTGAGGGAGTTTGGGTTGTTTGGCCTGGAGAAGAAAAGGCTCCAGGGAGACCTTATAGCAGCATTTCAGTATCCAAAGGGGACCTACAGATGAGCTGGAGAAGAATTATTTAGAAGGGCTTGTAGAGATAGGATGACGGAAAGGACAATGGCTTGAAACTGCAGCAGAATAGATTTAGGTGGGACATTAGGAAGAAGTCCATCACAATGGGAGTGGTAAAATACTCAAACAGGTTATGCAGAGATGTGGTTAAGGTTCCCAATCCTAGAGACATTCAAGGTCAAGTTTGATGTGGCTGTGATCAACCTGCTCTGGTCAGAGATGTCCCTACTGACCAGAAGGGGAATGGACAAGATACCTTCAAAGTTTCCTTCCAGCCCAATGCATTCTGTGATATCAATTCAAAAGCAGGCTTCTGCACACGTTGCAGCCTCAACAGCACAGACAAACAAGGAAGCACAGCAAAGGGCAATATAGTAACCCAAGAATGAAATTCAGAAAAGCCAAAGGGTTTTATCTTACCATTCTGTTTCTGGACAAGAGTTCTTTTCTTTTTTGTATTTACATTTCCTTAACCATAAAACCCCTTCTGTCTCAGAGTGAGCGACTGAAGGGAAAAAATGAAAAGTTATACAAATGCATCATTGGCCCTTATGGAAGTTGTGCAGATGCACCACTCACAGGTTGAGCCGCCTGGCTGCAACCTCCTTTCAGGTAATTGTAGAGAGTAATGAGGTCTTCCCTGAACCTCCTCTTCTGCAGGCTGAACACACACAGCTCCCTCAGCCACTTCTTGTAGGGCTGTGCTCCAGCCCCCTCACCAGCCATGTTGCCCTTCTCTGGACACATTCAAGCACCTCAACATCTTTCTTAAATTAAGGGGCTGGCAGCATTCTGTAGCACACAGCTTGAACTAGCAAGAATCTTCATAGAACTGCCATCAGGACTGGTATGCTGGAAAGAAAGCAAGACTAACCAAAAAAACCCACCTTTAAAAAACACCACAAAATTGACAGCACGTTAATGAAAGCTAGATGGTTTTGATGCATCTTACCTGCCAGTTCGTGAAATGGTATTTAAGTATCACAGTATTACCAAGGTTGGAAGAGACCTCATAGATCATCAAGTCCAACCTGTTACCACAGAGCTCAAGGCTAGACCATGGCATCAAGTGCCACGTCCAATCCTGCCTTGAACAGCTTCAGGGACGGCGACTCCACCACCTCCCTGAGCAGCCCATTCCAGTAGCCAATGACTCTCTCAGTGAAGAACCTTCTCCCCACCTCAAGTAGCTGCCATCCAAAGGAAAGCATAAAATGTAGGATGAAATGCATGATAGTTAAGCATGGGAAGCATGTGAAGCTCAATTTGTGATTCTGAATTCCAGTTGAACTGAAGGCAAACTTTTTCCAGAACTTCTCACCAGGATTTATGGCTTCTGTGGGTCACCTCTTTTGTGCTGCCTTTGTGAACTTCAGGAAAATCTGAATCAAAACAATATCTGTGCCAGTCTTGGGCACTAAGCATAGATATCAGAAGGTACCTACCACAGAATCACGGAATTAACTAAGTTGGAAAAGACCTCTGAGATCATCAAGTCCAACCTAACACCTAACCCTTCTAATTAACTAAACCACGGTACTAAGTGCCTCATCCAGCCTCCTCTTAAACACCTCCAGGGTAGGGGAGTCCACCACCTCCCCAGGCAGCCCATTCCAATGCCAATCACTCCTTCAGTGAAGAACTTCCTTCTAACATCCAGCCTGAACCTGCCCTGACACAGGTTGAGCTGCCTGGCTGCAACCTCCTTTCAGGTAATTGTAGAGAGTAATGAGGTCTTCCCTGAACCTCCTCTTCTGCAGGCTGAACACACACAGCTCCCTCAGCCACTTCTTGTAGGGCTGTGCTCCAGCCCCCTCACCAGCCATGTTGCCCTTCTCTGGACACATTCAGGCACCTCAACATCTTTCTTAAATTAAGGGGCTCAGAACTGGACATGGTACTCAAGGTGTGGCCTAACCAGTGCTGAGTACAGGGACAGAATGACTTCCTTTGTCCTGCTCGCCACACTATTGCTGATACAGGCCAGGATGCCATTGGCCTTCTTGGCCACCTGGGCACACTGCTGGCTCATGTTCAGTTGGCTGTTTACTCCCAGGTCCCTCTCTGCCTGGCTGCTCTTCAGCCACTCTGTCCCCAGCCTGTGGCGCTGCATGGCGTTGTTGAGGCCAAAGTACAGAACCCAGCACTTGGACTTGTTAAAACTCATGGCGTTGGACTGTGCCCATCTATCCAGCCTGTCCAGGTCCCTCTGCTCCACTCTGCTGATTCCTCATGTGTAGTGCAGGGCCCAGATCTGGAATCCTCAGCACAACAGAGACATGGACCTGTTGGACTAGGACTAGAGGAGGCCACAGCAATGATGAGCAGGATGGAAGCCCTCTACTGTGAGGCCAGGATGAGAGGGTTGGGATTGTTCAGCCTGGAGAAGAGAGGGCTCTTGGGAGACCTTCTGGTGGCCTTTCAGGACTTCAGGGGGCTGATCAGAAACTTGGGGATAGACTTTTTGGCAGGGCTTGTTATGACAGGACAAGAGATGATGCTTTAAACTGCAAGAGGGACATTTAGACTGGAGAGAAGGAAGAAATTTCTTACAATGAGCATAGTGAGACTTTGGCCCAGGTTGCCCAGAGAAGTGGTAGGTGCCCCATGTCTGGAACCATTCCAGGTCAGGTTGAGGCTCTCCGCAACATGCTCTAGCTGCAGCTGTCCCTGCTGACCTAAATGAGCTTTAAGAGTCTCTTCCAAACTAGCAAGAAAGTTGACTGGTACATTTTCCAAAAGAAGATTATCTGAGAAATGCCATGAAGAAACTTCTGGGGTTTTATCTATTGGTTCCCATATATGCACAAGAACAACCTGTGGCTGCAGAGCTCTTGCTGCACTGCTCCAGGAGCATTCCTCCACACTGCCAAGGTTGTTCACACGACATGAGGAGGGTAAGGGAGAACTAAAGCAAATATTTGCTATCATTGATGTATTGTATATGCAGGGTACATGAAGCCAATGCTTGGACTTTCTAATTTAAAAACATAAAATTGAAGCCTTAATTGTTAAACTAGAGCCAGATCTTGTTCCAAAGGTATGCAAGACCTAAAGCAGCTTCTTCCAGGGCTAGAAATCAGTAACTCTAGAAGAAAGCTAGGGACACCTAAAGTTTCCCTATATACATATTTCCTTTTTACATGCAGTGAATCATCCTAGAGAAGGTCCTTCCAAACACTTTGAATCTAGCTGGATACATGGCATTTGGATCACGTAGCATTTGAACATAATGGAATAAGGAGAATAAAACTGACTTTTACAGACTGGCCCAGAAAGAACTAAAAAAATCTGAAATAAAACCCAGCTCTTAGTCTTAGAGAGGGATCTTTTCCCCTTACATTGGCTATTAAGCAGAAACAATCCGGCAGGAGAATAAGCCTAAAAGTTGAGAAGAAAGCCACAGGCATCAGTTCCCCTCACAAAGTGTAACAGTGACCAGACAAAAGCTGTGATGCATTAGCAAAGAACCAAGCATTGAATTTTCTCTGGTTCTTTTTGTTCTGCATCACTGGGATTCCAGGAGTTAGCTAAAATCTAACTACATATGAACAGGATTGACTTCCAAATTTTTGCAACTATTGAGATACCAGTTACTGTTAACATCTGGACCAGTCCAGCTTTAGAATCCACCCAAGCCCAAGCTAATTCCATACTTAATCATATTCATTTTGATCTCAACAGTTACAATATGTAAAGCTTGTCCACATGCTGAACAAGAAGGCAAAAATTTATCTCTTTAAATAAAACAACAGTGATTAATAAATTATATGTTTATATCTCTTTGGAGGAATACTTCTAATACAAAGCAATTCCAGCCAGAACATTCCATGCCAAATCAAATACTCATATGAAGAGACAATTTCTGCCAATTTCTAAATCCCAACTGGCTTTAAAATTTGTAAAAACGAAAGTATCTGCCCTCTTTCCATGAAAACCCAAAACACTGGGCACCAGGAAACATAACATTCCAAATCATCTCCTGTAATGGAGATGAATAATAATTTCTGAGATATGAGAAGTAATTTGATGATTCCAAATTGATGTGTGAAAGAAAAAAGGCAGCATCTCCTTTTGATACTGTAGAGACTTCCCTGAAAGATAACTCCATTGTATAAGAATTTAGACTTCTCCCCTCTGTATTGTCAAGCTGAAGATAAGATGCTTTCCATTCCAGTTACAGAGGGTTTGGAAGAGCTGTCAGAGCCACAAAAACAAGAAGGCAAATTTTATTTCTTCATTAAAAACTTGGTTATCATTTTCCCTTGCGCAATGGGAAATTTATCAAGACGGTCAGCTCATAAAACTCCATTTAAGAAACCAGCCAGCTCCAGAGAACCAGCAAAACAATAGTTACAGAAACACATTAGTCCAAGTACTAACACTTATAGAGCTGAATACTGGTGGAAATGGCATTTTTGCCCCTCAATAAAACAGAGCAAACAAGTATTCTCCAGGAATATCAGAAGATCTTTGGAAAGTGCATTTGAAGCCAATTTGAAATTTAAACCAAGCAAACCGAACAGCCAACAACATTAAAAAAAAACCAAAACAAAACAAAACACCACCCACAAACAGAAATAAGCAACAATTGAAAAGATACCCTAATTGACAACCAGTACTTTTCGTTCTATCTCCACCTCTCCTCAACCTTAGAGACTGCAAACTCATTTTGTTGTTCACATGAATGAGGCTCATATTGCTAAAGACAGCCTTGACAAAGAACACGAAAAGGTTTAGTAGCTTTTCAATGGAAAAGTCAGATCCAGTTCCATAAGTGATTAAAGTTATGGAGTCTGGACTATGTTCTAAGTATCTCTGTATCTAACTCCCTGCTGATATAATTTCTTTTAAAAGTTGGTTTTCTATTTGAAATGTCATAGCCCGCTGTTTAGGTCCATACTTTACCTCCCTGCAGCAACAGCAGCAGTCTATATACATTCCAAGATAACTCTACTGGGTTTGGTGATTTGGAAAGTCTTGTAGAAGTAATATTCCTGAAAAAGCACCTCAATCTACTGGTTCTCAGGCAACCTTCATCAGTTGAGGTATCTCAGAGTTGCCTCTGTTCTCTGAAGATGAATCCCTCAAGTAACAAAGACCCAGCTGCAGCCCATTCACTTGCTGGCCTGTCCCTGCTTCTCAGTGTTTTTCACTGCTTATCTTTCCTCCATTACAGCAACTCAGAGTTTATAATCTGCATTTCAATAACAGAAGTAGATATTACGCTCAAATAACAGGATAATCCCAGGTCAAACACCCAGCTAGTCAAAGTACTTTCCTGACAAAATCATCCAGTTACAACCTGGCCCTTTCAGACTAGGCAATTTTGAACAGCTAACATGCCAAAATATTCAACTGAGAAACATTAGAAGTCTCACCATTTCAGTTTTTTTCAAATGTTCCCTTGCCTGACTACTTTCAAGTTCTCTAGAAAAAAAAAAAAAAGCATCATGCCATAAGTTCCACTGTACAACACACAAGGCACTTGGAGTCAGTTCTGGCAAAATCCATAGGAAATGCCAAGAATGAAGTTTTGTTGGAAATGGTGCTTCACAGAATTATTGAGAGAACACCCATTATATTAATCTCTAATGGCAAACAGCAAGGAGGTCAAAGAGAGTTAAGAAAATGCTATTGTTATAGTCTCTGTTATAAGACTATAGCAGAAAAGTCAGTTGCTGTGCTGAAAGCATTATTTCAAGGGTGAAGACAACCAGCAAAAAGAACTAGCATTTTTCATCTGATCTTCAAAAAGCCAGTTGGAAGTGACACTTGCAATAGAAAGACCTTTTCTTTACAGGTATCTATTCTAGATGTGTTCTGCTTACCTATTTACCCATGGTCTAGCATACACTGGAGTGGTTTTTTTAGTATCTGTGCAGACAGAACAGCTATGATCATTTGATTGGAACAGAAGGAGTTTTAATCACTTTACACACTTGTACTGACAACACAGGCAGAATTTAAAAGAGAAACACATCTAAAAGTGCACATTAGATTAGCTCAAAGGTCCACCTAGCTTATCTCAAATAACTATCACTATCTTAATTGGCTATCTAACACAGAATGAAATCAAAGTATGTGGCATTTCCCAGCCTTGATCCATTTTCCAAGTTATTAATCCTCAAATGGCTTCTCTTTTGTGTGCTTGCTGTCTCTTCTGAAACCTCCATAACCTTGTATAATCTACAACGCTCTTTGGCAGGTTCTACATGTCTGCTACCCATCATGTGAAGAACTACTTTTTCTGCCATTTTGAGTGGTTTCATGAGATATACCTTAGTTCTTATATCAGAAGTAATAAACACTTGGAGCCCTCCATGCCACTAACAATCGTGCAAATATCCACCAGTTTACTCATTTCCTTAGAGGCTGAAAAGCTCAGTCATTTCTAACATCAAAGCTGTTCCCCCCATTTTCCTGCTCCCCTCCCCCCGCTTTTATTTGTCCTTTCTGTTATATTTTCACTTCTTTAATGTCTTTTCACAGTTACAAGTAGCAGTCAAGAAGGAAGCAAGTCACAGACCTAGCTCTAATCCAGTTCTATCAATTCATAATAACTGATTTATTTTCTTCCCCTCACTGGTGCCAGATACTGAGAATATTCTTCCATGGAACTGTTGTCATCACCCTAAGATCTTGCTTTTAAATAGGAACGCTCACATTTACCCTGTTAGGGTAGTGGCATTATTTCCCCACATGCATAATTCTGTGCAGCAGTTATTCATACTTGATTGAAGTGACATCAGTTAGTTCTTTGCTAATTAAGTCTCAAAGTCTTTCTTAAATTTGTCCTAACTTGTGTTATTTCTCTCATTAATATGGTACATAATCCTATATACTGTGATATAAGCTTAACAGTTTCAAGGACCAGCTTTATATGGGGCAATTGAGTATATTTTTAGAGAGAGATTACAATGAATTATTCCAGAGAGAGAAAAGGTTATTACAGGAGGGTATTCAATTCTACTTGTTACTAGAAAAACACGTCATGGTAGGAATTTCCAAGAGTTCTCAGAGGTTCACTGCTTTATTTCAAAGGGAACCAGCTGTAACTCCCCTTCCCACTGTGTGCACACATTTTTTGTATAGAACAGTGTTAAAATGGTTGTATAGGAAACTAGTAGAAAGTTTTGAATCCCTCTATCCTATCCCCCAAGGCAGTCAAACAGGTCTCATAACTAACCACAAATGGTGCTGCTGGCAGAGGTTAGAATGCCCAAACACAGAACCAAAGCCTTTGCACAGTCCAAGGGACCTCAATTTTTTATGCAAAGTGAAGTAGCTTATCAGGTGGGAAATCCTTCTCCTATTTTTCCAACATTCCATGTATAAGTGAGAGGAACAGAGTACTTTCTTGGTTTACTAAAGAGATACAAGGGTTAACAAAGCTGTTTGTCTGTGGCTAAGTCTTACAATTGTTCTCTCAGCATGGCTATAGGTAAAACTAAAACCTCAGAATGCTTCATTTATGGCTCCCAGGACAGCTCATGCATCAGGGTTCTCACCTTCCCAAAGAGTTCTTCCAGCACGCTCAGAAACAGGAATTCAGGCTCCTGTTAAAAATATTTGTATGTCTGAATTTGATACAGCTTCTCAGATTCACAGTGCACAGCCTATAGCTAAACAGTGGAACACTTTGCTACAAAACACTGTCCTACAAGTTTGCAGAGATTCAAGGAAAGATCAAAGAAGTTAATGAAGCAAATTTAAAGGAGTTTAAAGTGCAGTTTGTCTAAAGCCATTCTGGAACCCCACATTCATGAGAGGAAGTATAATTCCCTAGGCATTTGTTTCACTGAATAAAACTAGATCCTATACTATAAGACCTTAGAGTAATTAATAATTCCTGTGTCAGCACCAAGACGAATAATGTAGAGATTTCCATGCTAGCCTGTGCCATTTCCATCCACATGCAGGCAATGCACCCTGTAAGATGTTTTGGGCTTCAAATCCTGCAGCTGACTGCTTGGACCAAACTGTCTCACCAGCCTGAAATAACCAGGCAGAACAGTTATATGCTGGTGATTACACAAAGACCATGAAATGTCTAGGCTGCTTTCCTAACTTTATCCTGATATTTCTGTGATTTACAAGACAGGCCAGTTCAGTTCTTTAAGTTTTTCCCCATTGGGGTAAATTTTAACTTGTATTTTAATGCATTTAGGTATCAAAATGGAAGAAAGTTGCCACAATAACACAATCTTTTTTTCTGTGCTTATGGAAGTGGATGGATGTCTTTCCCCCCTGTGTTATTCTGGATTCTTCTTTAACAACTCTGAAAATGCAAAGCCATCTGGTAGCAGCTGTGCCTTGACTGCACACCTGTGCTTGAGCTGAAGTGGGGACAAGTTCAATAAGGATTATACTGGAGGTGCCAGAATGTCTCATTCGTTCCAGAAATATCACACAGATTTAATAATCCCCCTTCGCATACCCCTTAGCTGGTTTGTGCTTTACTCAGAACACACAGATTAGAAAGACAAAGCAACTTCTGGAGAGCACACAGCCCTTGCTGCTAGGCACACAGCAAAAGTTTCCATCGATCTCTGTTGATCCTGGACTTGTACTTGCAAAGTTATATTGATTCAGGACAAAAATAGGCCTTTGGCCGGGCACTGTGGCTTTCCATAGATATCTACTCATCAGGAAGCCAAAGCAAACTGCACTACGAGTGAAAAAACACTGCTCTGAGCAGCTAGACAATACCAAGCGTGGTAATGTCTGCAGCTGCGGGGACCATACAGTCAAGTGCACCTGGGAAGTGCTCTGTGGTTATTTCCTAATCTAGCTTTTTTTTTTTTTTTTTTTAATTCAATGGGTTTGGAAAGCTGTGTGCATGCAGGACACAAATCTCTCAACTTGCAGAAGTTCAGAACAGGATGAGCTAAAGAAGTCATTAATGACTCTTCTTGTACAGCATGGCACCACTTCACTGCTGCTCATTGACTCACTCTGGCAGTCCTAGCAAGAACACATGTCCCTGCATGACTCCAGGAATGCTAAGTTGGTAAAGATATTATCATCTGCATTAAAAATGAAGCCCAAACTCTCTGCAGATAATTATTACTGACCTCCAGAAACACTCTGCTTCATCCATCTTTTTGCCTTCACCACCATCAACAAGGCTCTGAAGTAGCAGTGTCTCAAATGGCAAAATGAAGCAGCAAAGCAAAATCCCAGGCATTTTTTCAAAGAATGGGACCCCAAGTGTAGGATCTTGCACCATTTGGCTACTGGAATGGGCTGCCGAGGGAGGTGGTGGAGTCGCCATTCCTGGAGCTGTTCAAGGAAGGATTGGACGTGGCACTTGGTGCCATGGTCTAGCCTTGAGCTCTGTGGTAACAGGTTGGACTTGATGATCTATGAGGTCTCTTCCAACCTTGGTGATACTGTGATTTCAAGTTGGGTAATTATTTTCCCCTTATTACGTCTCTGATTCTTGCAGTTAATAATTGTGTAGACTTCCTGAGTGCTCAACAGCTGACACAAAGTGCCATAGGATTTCTCAGCATTAAACAATCTGTGTGAGATACAGTTTCCTCCTAAGTCCTTTGTCTCATCATCAATCCATCAAAATAAAGCAATGCAATATCTAATCTAAGTTTAGCTGCTTCCCAAATCCTTCTAAGTCACACTTAGATGCCTTCTTTCTTTAAAATCCATGACTACTTCCATTCTAACTGGTGGTGATAATACATCACCTGCAAGAGTGATGTAAGAAGTGTTCCCTGACAGGAACATAAGCCTTTTAATAGAATTTAGTTTTCCAGAGTTGGGAAAAAAACAATTATTTTTCTTTCAAAAACCCCAAACAAAACAAAAAAACAGCATATAACCAAGTTCCAATATCATAGGATCACAGGATATTAGGGGTTGGAAGGAACCTCCGTTCCAATATCATAGGATCACAGGATATTAGGGGTTGGAAGGAACCTCCATGGATCACTGAGTCCAACCCCCAATATGTATAGTAACTTTCAACAGAGTTGTGCGATCCAAAATTCACCATCTCCTTGTCTCCCGTAAAAATCTTCACACGGTAACTGAACTCAGAAAGAGAAAGGAAGGAGGTTAGGTATTCCTCACCATGAAGCTTAAACAAAGCAAGAATCTCGAGTTTAGTCAAAGGTGAAGGCAAAAAAGAAATGCAGGCTCCTCCCTGAAGGGTAGAATGCATCATACAAACTTCCAAGAAAATCTGATGGGGCTTCCATTCCCTCTAAACAGGAATATTCTATTCACCAATCCCACTGCGAAATAAGCACTGTGAGGTTATGCTTCTCATTCTATAGAAAAGCAGCTCAGGCCAAACCCTAACATTCTAGCCCCTCTATAAAATAAGGATTGGTTAGAATCCCAAACCAGACTCGCGAGTGATGGTATTCAGTGGCCAGCTTTACATCCAACAGCACTGAGCTCTGGGGTGGCTGACAGATTCATTTTTCAGTTTTGGCAAGGTCACTACCAAAAGCAGAGCTCTGAGTCTCAGACTTCTACTGTTCCACACACCCAGCTTTCAGCAAACCACTCATCTGCACAAAAGAATTTACCAGAGTTCTGTTTCAGTTCTTCACAGAAAACTTCCACCTGAGAGCAAATTAAAAAAGAAGTGGTACTTGAGTAACTTTCTTTGGGGTGTGCTGAACTGGGGTGATCATCAACCCAACCACCTGCTGCATTAAGGTTTCTTCAGAGCTGGCTCCTATGAAGTAAAGGAGTTTTGATGTACCTTTGGTCTAGTTCTGATGAGATTTTGCCCACCTCCAATTAATCACACATTCAATTATAAAACAGCTTGGCTTGTAACACATCACAAAACCTGTCACAGAAGACTACTTCATTGCCATTCCTGGCCTGACTTGAACTGAAAACGAGGACTACAGAAACACACTCAAAACATACTTGGTATTCATTTGGTGTATCTCCTTCACAGCAATCCTCTTCCCCACAAGTCTGTCTTAGAATGACATGACAATACAGCTCAAAGACTACATCTAATAATCTTTTACTGATAGATGTTCTTCACTACCCTAGGACTGAAGAAAAAGATTTCTTCATGCCACAGTGTTCGTTAGATCTGCGTTATTCTTTCATAGCTATGCACTGA
Organism: Tricholaema leucomelas; assembly: GCA_013400475.1. NCBI lineage: Eukaryota > Metazoa > Chordata > Aves > Piciformes > Lybiidae > Tricholaema lacrymosa > Tricholaema leucomelas. Next base: position 2,973,593 of record WAAF01015816.1, read on the forward strand.
GCGTCCCATATTCCAGGGTATAGCCTTGAGGACAGCCTCAGAGTGAGCTTTGAAAAATTAAATCCTGACTGAAGTTAATAGCCAAATTGGTTGAGCAGCACTTCAAAGCCCTCATTCATTCAGTGTTTCCATCATTTCCCTTCTAATGATGAGAATGAACCTTGGGTCAACCTTGATTTTTATAACTTTCAGTAACTTCTTCCAAAAGAATTGTTATCTGAAAAGAGTATCCATGTACTTCTGAAAGGTTATGCAATGCCACAAGTGATCAGAAAAGGAATTCTGGCTCTGCACTGGGGGCAGGATGTCAAACAAAGCACAACTATCTGTGATGTATTCATCACTACAGAACATAAGTATCTTTCAATTTAAAATAAATAATATCTTCTACAGAGAAGTTACAAGCAAAACTACTTTATATCCATCATTTCATTAAATTCTAACTAATTTTGATGGTCACAGAATCACAGACTTGTTTCAGTTGGAAAAGACCTTTAAGATCATGATGTTCCCTCAGGAGCATGAAGAGCCACACCACCACTGATAAAGCCAGCACTACTTTCCATGCGGTACCTTGGTTGTGGTAGAACTAGGGGACTGAATCTAGAATTGTGTCCCTGCTGTGTGCGCTCTTGTAAAATGGAACAAAGGACAGAGTTGTGCCAGATAAATCATCATTCAACTACTTCAGTTCCTATTTCACATTTGTGAGAAGTGATTCACTTGCAATCACTCAGTAAGTTAATACGAAGTGGGATTCAGCCAAGCTACAGCACTTAACTCACTAGTGCTTACAAGATACTCCAAGATCCTCTAATGGAGAATTTCAAAGAAGGACAAGAGATTAAAGGAAGAGCTTTAAGACTGTCAAAAGGCAACAGTTGCCATTTGCTTCCACACAGATCCTGTTGGGAAGCAGTTCCAGTGCTTTAATGGCTTACATACTGGATTTTTTTCAAAAGCCATTAGGGCCTTAGAAATCCCATAGTGGTTATTTGGCACGAATGGAGAACTTCTGTGCCAGAAAAACATTCTGCTTGCCAAGATGAGGTAGGGGAGGCTCCTCTTTAATTGGGCTGGTGACCAGTTTTCGTATGGAAGGGCTTTTACCTCAGTATTTGAAACCACTTCCTTGAGGATAAGAAGGAGAAAATCTAACATGTGAGCAGCCCAGTCAAAGAACAAATACACAGAGAAGTGCAACATCAGACCAGAGGGAAGCTTTCTGGGTTTCAGACTACTTCTTGAATAGATGTGGGGAAAGCACTGTTGAATGTGGTTTGTCTTTTTTTAAAAAATAAAAATCCTCTGCTAAAGGGAGGTGGAAAATAGAATCACAGAATTGTTTAGGCTGGAAAAGATCTTCAAGTTCATCGAGTCCAACCATTAACCCAACACTACCAAGTCTGTTGCTGTCCACAGTTTTAAAACCCCTCCAGCAATGGAGACTCCGCCACTGCCCTAGGCAGCCTGTTTCAGGCATTAACAACCCTCTCAAGGAAAAAATTCTTCCTTATGTCCAATCTAAACCTCCCAGGTGCAACTCAGGGCCGTTTTGTCTTGTCCTTGTTCTTTGGGAGAAGAGACCACCCCTGACTAGGCTACCGTCTCCTTTCAAGAAGTCCAGGAGTTGGTCTTCCCTCAGCCTCCTTTTCTCCAGGCTAAGCAACCACAATTCCCAGAGGTCCCTTCCAACACCTACCATGCTGGGATTCTGTGATATTAGTCATTGACCAAAAAAGAGTTAAGCAGTGTATACAAATTACTTAAAGAGCTTCTAAATTCAATTTGACCTGAGTTGTACTCAAAAGGTTTTGGGTTTTTTTGTTGGGCTTTTTTGGGGGGTGGGGGAATCCAAACCAATTTATTTTCCCAATCCAGTATATTTTTTTCCAAGGAGCTCATGGACAGCAGAACCAAAACAGTGAGAGAAAATGTGAAAGTACAGAGTATGCTGAAGAGTCCAGAGATTCTTCTAGGTTGGCTTAGCTCCAAAACTCCTAGATGCTCATTTTAATTGAGATTTGATGGGTTTATTCTTCTTTAGCCACACTGACTTTGCATCAGTACGTGTATCCCAAGCTCTTAATTTTCAAACAACATTATGAGACAAAGAATCAGATCCTTTAAGTTCAACCTCTAATGGCTTCTCGTATGGATAAAACATATTCTCTTTGCAACTCAAGTTCAGGATTTCACAGTGATTGACCAAAATCATGTAAAGTTGAGGGGGAAATGGTTTCATCTTTCTGATACACATAATTCCTCAGCACTGTGACTCAGCAGAAAGTGGCTCATTGACCATCAGTTAATTACCTTCAGAACTTGCAATAAGCTTTCCTGAGAAAGACCTTTGAGAAGAGGCATTACAGGGTAAGCAGCAATGTAGAGGTTGCAGTAACCGTGCCGGTTAATGGAGCACTAGATGGCACCCTCGCACTCAACTCCTCACAGCCTTTTTCTCACCCAGACTTCAAAACAATAAAAAGGTACCTGGAATTTCATTTAGGTCAAGAAAGAAAATCTCTAATTCGTTAATGTGAGAACATGTCTCAGGAAATACCATCTAATATAGGAATGCAAGACTAGAAATTAAACATTATTTTGTTCTTCTAAATAAACATGTAAAATAAGTAATCAATTTCTTACGGCAAGCAGTTTAAAGGCAGCCTTTAGATTAGGGGGAAAAAAGTATTATGTGGACATCTTTCTTTGCTTCTTGCCACTAAACAGTCAAGAAAAAGTTGTCATTCATTTCTGAAAATCCAGCTGAGTGCCTCTGTAAACAATGGACAAGTCAAGTTGATGGCATGCAATGATTGAGTTGTCCTGAAACAAGGTCCTTGCGTGTTTTGCCAAACAAATTGGCATGCAACTATTTCTAGTGATCTTAGGATACAAGGAGGCACTGTTATCTCTAGACAGCATACTGATAAGAAAACTCAGGCTTCGTGCAATTAAATCATACAGGCAAAACTGCAGAGGAAATCTGTGTTGGAGCAAGGAAATTAAGCCATTCAATGACTTACCTATAAGGCAGGCAGTTTTTCCCTTTTGCTCCCAGGGAGACCTACTTTAAGAGCACATCAAACTACTGATAGCAGCCAAATCCCATCCAGAACACAAGACCAAGCACCAAAGGATGTGAAATAAGGTCACTGGCCTGTAGGTGGATCATGGCATCTTTTTCAGACCTCTCTCATACAACCAATACACTCCTTTTCTGAAGCAAAGGCAAAACAGGATGCTCTATCTTGTCTCCAAATTACTGCTGTGAAAATGTATTATGGCAGAGAAGAAACAATACCAAGAAGATGAGCACAGAATTTTAGGTACACTTTTAAAACACTGAAAGACTAAAGGACCACAGCAGACAGACAACAGAGAAAGGCATTTTATGGTGGTATTGTGAAAAACGAGAGTAGCATATAAAGAGGAAGCAGAGAACCTGGCAGAAAAACAAAAGTAAAACCAACCAACCAAAAAAAAAAAAAAACCAACCCAAGTAACAAATGTATTTAAAATAATAAGAACCAGAAACTCATATGATTGAGATGGATTTTACAAAAGCCACTTCAGTTACACCAGAGTACATGAGGTCAGAATTGGACCCAAAGAACCTAATCTCTCATGATATCAATAAGTTAGCAGGTGGTCAAGACAGTCCAGCTGGAGAACAGGCTCAAATTTTCAGTGAGCTAACACACACTAATCTTTCACTTCTGCAGACCTGGATTCAAAACTTAAGATCATGAACTAAAATTAGTTTGCTGCTTTCAGTCTAGTCCCCATTTGTGCAGGGCACAAAACCACCATAAAAAGTGTCATGACTGGCAATCTCTAAGGCAGGTTCTGGAAGAGCAGGAAATGTTGTAAGTTAGGGCTGAAGCACACTGGCACAGCTGAGTATGGAATTTTATACTCTCTGCCCACATTATGCTTTGCAAAGCCAAATGTTCTTTTTCTCCTTGACTTTTGCAAGTGCCACATCCATGGTAAAAAAATAAAAGAGAGAAAAGAAATAGAGAGTGAATCATTGCACTCACTGGAACCAATGCCACTGATTCACCTTCTGTACATCTGCAGCAAAAGCAGCGATATTGTACAGGGTATAAATTTGCACAGAGTTTATTTACAGCTTATTTAGGTTTCAGTTTGTTGGGTTTTTTTTCTTGTTTGGGGAGTTTTTAATTTATTTTTTTCTTCAACACAGTAGAGAACTTCCTTGTATCTCATAATAATAGTGCACATTGCTAGACAGAGTCTGTAACTTTCGCCCTGGACTCAAAGTACTGTAAAACCGGAAGATTCTCCCACTCAAATATTGTCCCAGATGAGCCGACTAGTGACTCAACCTAGAAACATGCTTGAATTTATTAATGTAAAGTATCCATAGTTATTTATGACAGTTCACTGGATCAACTCCAGCCACATAAAACAAAGGTAATCAGCCACGTGTCAATAAGGAAAATAATACCCAACTCCTAAATCCGATACAACATCATGGATTAATATAGGCTGTCACCTTCCATAGTTAGATTCCTGAAGAAGGGCTCCTGAACTATGCTCTATCCCTCTAAACCCATTTAGCATCAAGACAGGATTTTTGCAAGTAAGATTTCTCCCTTGCTTCATGAAGCTTCCAGCCAAAATGAGCAGTGAAAAATAAGGTAACACAGAAGGTCATATAAAACTGAGCAGTTTGGGAAAGTTATGAGATCTTTAAGATAGCAATAAAGGAACACACAGGACTGAGTTGAAAGGAAATAAGAAGGAATTGACTGATAGAGGAGCTTAATGAATTGTTCTATTTGACAATTATCAGCCATAAACAATGTGACTCCACTACATCACAGGATTAAGAGAGACTAACTGACTGGAATTAAATAAAGCAGGATCATAGCTTTTGCCAGCAAAAATACAAAAGCCAGATAACAGTAGCAACAGCAGTTGCTGTTAATCCCAGGAAACAGTTTTCCTCCTTTTGCCAAAGCAGCCCTTCTCCCCCACAGCAATTCTTATTCTGAGGCCAAAGTGGTGCTCAAATATAGCGAGCAGCAATCACCTTTCACAGAAGCTACCCACTTCACTTCTACCTCTTTCAACACATCCAGGCAGAAAAAGAAGCACAAGAGTTCAGTCTCCAAAGAAGGACTTTGTCTTTCATTCAACAGACTTCCTAGACATGGCTACCAACATAAGAATGTACACAGGCAAATCCTGGAAGGAGGCTGTAGTGAGGTGGGGGTCAGTCTCTTCTCCCTAGTGTCAGGTGACAGAATGAGAGAAATGGTCTGAAGTTGTGCCAGAGAAGACTTAGGTTGGATATTAGGAAAAAAAAAATCTTCATTGAAAGCATGGTCAGGCATTACAACAGGCTGCCCAGGGAAGTGGTCAAGTCACTGTCCCTGGAGGCAATCAAAAGATACGTGACCATGGGGCTTCAGGATATGGTTTAATGGCCATAGTGGTGTTAGGCTGACAGTTGGACTCGATCACAGAGGTTTTTTCCAATCAAAACAATTCTGCAATTGTAGCAGATAGAAAAATTACATGTTCTCTGGCTTTACCTAGATTACACATTCAAAAATTCTCCATGAGAAAAAATTTTCATACAGACTAGGTCTTGAGAACACCTGCTCATCAAGTTTCTTTTAGCTTCTAGATTAATGGGACAACCTCTCCAACTACGTTTTGGGTCTGCACTCTGTTTTTTGGGTCTTTGTTTCACTAGAGTTTGCTTCAGTTTCAAAGATCCCAGAAAAATGTCTTCCACAAATGCCAACAAAACCCTTGGAATTTCCTTTCCATTCATATATTAAAATCCCAGTATTGCTTACTAGTAGGAAGGACTTCACTGTCTAACATTATGTCTTGTAGGCTTCATATCTCAAGCAACTTCTCAGGAAGAGTAAATCCTAAGGTAGACATCCAAGACTGAAAAGTGGGAACAGAGCAGTTCTTTAGCTACAAAACCCAGGGAATAAATCATAAAACCTGACACCAGCCACAGAATGGAAATGTTTAAGCTGTTCATTTACAAGATTCTGACACTGTTCCCACTTAATTTTCTTCCTTAAATCACAATAATAGAAAATCTGGAAATAAAAATATTTTTTCTGTTGCTTGAGCAGGCTGGACAGTGGAACATGCTTTCCTGTGGCTCTAAGTGAGCACAGATAACACTTTGTCTCTGAACTGTTTCCAAGTGAAAAGTCAAGAGATTTCTGGATTTATCTGAAAGTAAAACTTGCAGTGATAAAAATCAATAACTCATTCTGGAAAGTCACATTTTTATTTCAGCTTCAGAGTTGTTAATGACCTTGTATTGATGGAACACATAGATACATAACTTGTCAAAGCCTTCAAGAACAGAAGCCAAGGATTAACACAACAGACCAAAAATCCTACATCTCTCTCTAGAAGAAGCCCTGAATTACAGCACTGTCAAACTGAAAAATCAGAGACTTAGATTTTAAAATCTGTTTTTAGTGGATACGGCAGGAAATCCTTCCGGGGAGTATCTCCCTCCTCAGTCACTTCAGTGCATAACAGCTTTAGCTGAGCAGCTTTTGGTTACTGCACACCACTTTACCTCAAATGCTTACACAGGTGTGAGCTGCTGAACCTGGCTCTTTCACAGACAGCTGTGGCAGGGGGGAAAAAAAAGTTACAAAATTCTCTTCGGACTACAGACCAAAAGCAAAGTAGGGAAGAAAGGAAAAAATCAATTGACTTCTGCTACCAAGTAAAAACTTTACAGCTGTTTTAAAAAGGTACTGAGCTACCAATTTGCTTTTCTATCACACTGGTTATTAGGCACACTTCTGGCTTTAATAACCATTTTCTGCTCCAGCCATTTGTGTAATGCATAGAGGAATAGAGGGCGAGCAAAGCTGGTGTAATTAGAAAAGCTGTTTGCTAAGCATTCAGAGGAAGTTAGAAAACTGTGTTTTGCCATCATGATATTAAATTTAATGAAAATGTCCTTAGAATAGGAAGTTTCCCTTACATGACACACATATTGTTCCTGCTAATTACAGCTGATTCGCACAATAAAGCGGCTACCATAAAATCAAAACATGGCTATGCGAACAAGTTAGCACGGGGTAAACTAGGTTATGAACCTTTAGGGTACATCACCTGTGCTGTGGTAATGCCATGCAAATGTTTTCATCCCATGGTAAATTAAAAGTAGCTGATCCTTATTCAAAGAGCTGTTGAAAGAATTTCTGCTCCTTTGCCAGCTAGTCCTCTGGCTCTGAACAGATGTGGTCAGAAACTACACGAGACCAAGTCCTGGCAGGAACTACAAATCAAGATAGTACCATTAAGCAAGGAGCAAATACAAACTCTGCTTAAAATGTGGTAAACCCTATCACAGGCTTCAGTGAAAACACAGTTTTGCCTCCTTTTTCTGGGTTTATTTCTTGAAACTACTTATTCAAATGCTCAGAAAAGCGACCTGACTATTAATCACACTTTTGTACAGTTGCAATGCAACAGACGTTTCAGAGAACTTAGGTCTGACTGCTTTAGGTCCAATTGTTTCTTAACAAACATCCTGACATATGGAGAACATTATCCTGGCGGCTTATGATGACCTATGGGCTACATGACCAGCTCTGTTGTAACAGCAAGAAGCCTGTATGGAGTTAGAAAGGAAAAGTGAAGAGCAGGTTGTGTGCATGCACAGATACATGGATAAAGTTTCCATCAGTCTCTAGGGGATTTTGACATACAATATAAACAATTATAATGAGTAGGAGAATTATCTGAATCTTCTGAGATTACCCTATAAATATTTTTTCTTCATATGTGTAACATTTTGGATAATAGTAGTAGCAGTTACAGGAATGAAGAATTACTTCTGTAGGCTTGGGATTGCCCCTAATATCACTAAGCATGAAATCTCTGGAACAAGCCTTCTGATAACTCCACCAGAATATTATAACCTACTATCGATCCAAGAACTAAGCTGAAATTTGAGCTACTTCAGTTAGCATGGAAAATATTTGAACTTCTACAGCTGTGATTCCAGATTTCAAAACCAGTTTCAGACGTTCCCTTTATCTTTTCTCAGAAGTAGGAGTTACAAGTGCTATTGGGCCTAGTGTCCTTTGAAACCCAACAGAAAAGTACAACCCAAAACCCCATCACCTACAAATCACCTCCTTCATCTGAGCCACATTATTAAAGCCTTTAATGCCTTGATATGTCTGGCATGTTTATGCAGATATTAGTCATAACAAAATACCAGTTCAATCATTTCTTTTCATAGCTACCCAGATTTCTTTTTTAATTCCAGAAATCCATTCTGAAAACTGGTTCAACTTTTGGATGAGCATAAGCCTCAAGACAGTGCCTTCATCTGAAGCCAATTATACAATTCAGGAACTTCTCTTTAGTTGTATTAGATGCTCCAGCCTAGTAACTCTCGATGAACTAATACCATACAGAGCAAAGATCTCATTATACAGTCAGAGTTTAACCCTCAATATTGGTACTTAATTGGCTGCTTAACTAGAGATGCTAGTACTGGTATCACAGAACTTTGTTTTTGAACTTCACTGCTGTCTGTTCATTAAGGTGGGAGAGGGCTGTAAGCTTGTGATACTTTGTCCTGCCTCACTCTGTATTTGTGGGAGTCAAATGTATTAAATCAGTTTTGCAATATTTGGACCTAACCAATTTGACAGCTCCTCTTTGGAAATCCTCTCACTAGCAAAAAATGTTCTTCATTTAAGTTCTACTTCCATAACACTATGACATAGCTAATCTCTGCTGATAAACCTCAGAGCTTTCCTGGTCTCCTGTGCTCCACTGAACTTTTTCAGGTTCAAGAGGAACTGCAGGTCTGTCCCAAATATTTCACACTGCTGCATTACAACTGGGTTCCACCACCTATCTAGCCACTCTACCAATCATTCTTTGGTCCTTTCTGGGAAAACTTCACTTATTTTTCTAGTTCTTTTCATTGTTGGCTTCATTGCTCATAGGACAATCAACAACTTGATCAAATTTACTGAAATTAATGTGCACCCAAACCCCAGTGATTTTCATCAACTACATGGTCAAGTCCCTGAGGAGGAAAAAAGAATACAGTTCTCCTCCTTCTGCTGTTTAGGCTGAACATTGTGTCCCCAGACCTGCCCAACAGCATCTCAGCAGTGCATCATTTTCTGCACTAGACTCAGCTTCATTCAGTGGGAGAATCAATGGCAGAGAATAAAAATAAAACAAGAATTACTTTTGTATGCTTGAGAAAGGAAGCATCTCTTAAGTTGTCAGCTCAATTATTTCTCTTATGAATTAATTTGTTGATGTTTCCACAATTATAATTTTCCAAATCCCACACAAAAACAAATTGCATGGGGTGGAGGAAGAAAAATAAAAAAAAGAAAAGAAAAAGAGAACAAGTTTGTTTTATATTTTCAGCTTAACTGCAGTAGGTCTCAGCAACTGAGAAACATGGATTGTACAAGAACTACTGCAAAATGACAATTCTTAACATGGTATTCTATAGAGCATTTAGATACTGTGAATCTTTTCCAGCTGAAATCTGTCCAGATTTTCTTCTACTCAGTGCTCGTGTTTAGTCCAGGAACATTAACGATGAAAATCTAGACAGCGTTACATCGTGTGAACTATGAGATGTACACTGATGATACTTGATTTTATATTGCCTTTGGCTTAGTCAGTTCATAGAATTTAAATGATCTGAATTCTGGCTAGCATCTGCTGTCGACTGAGTAAACAGTAAATCAAACCTAAGACTTCATTACAGAGTTGAAAATCTGTTTTCCTACAGACCTGCTGTACCACATGATGCAATCAAACACATTATTATCTGTCAGGCATCCAAAACCAAACTAAATTACTCATAAAGGCCATAAATAAGACACAGCCTCTGCCTCTGAAATACCTTACATTGCAAAATTAAAAGAACCACCAAGAACTTGGGAAACCAAGTTAGTCCTGTAATGGAGGAAGGACATGGGTTCCACAATAGGACAAAGCACACAAATACCCCTGCAAGGGAGGAAAAGTAGGAGTCCAGCTGCCCACAGCTGCATTATGCACAGGGACTATTCACTAGTTTGTCCTCACAGACAGCGTGAGTTACCTTACACAGCAGTTCTGTTCAGGTATTTCCTCACTATTCCTATTTCCTTGGCCAGCACATCCCAGTTTCCTCTCCTTTGTATCTACAATCCCACTTGTAGTGTAACAGCCTACAAATCCATGAGGTTACCTTAGGACACTCCTGAGTTTAAGAGGGTCTTAGGTTTGTTAAATAGCAATCAGTAGGTATTTCCAGCAAACCAGTGCTAGTGTCTCTTCTGAGTACTCATTGTTCACCTACAAATAACTCGACAGTTGAACTTGGAAAGCTTTAACCTCAGATCAAAAAAAAAAAAAAAAAAAAAGTTTAGTTGTGTGCAGCAAAACTCAAACCCTCATAACTGCAGAGCATTCTCAGCAGGCATGCCTGTGATTTCCAATACAGCCTAATAAAATTATGTCTCTTGGAAGAAGAGGAAGAATCTTGCTCTACCCCACCACGCCTGGCTTGTGCCACAGACAGCAGCTGCTACTGAGATAATTTGCAGAAGGCAGAGTGGATTTCAAGAATGCATCTAAGCATCCAAACACAGCTGTACATGCACATGACCATGCACATATGGAAGAAAAAAAAAAAAAAAGAGAGAGATTAAATAATTAGAGAAGACTCCATTATACTTCATTGCCTACATAGTGCAGTTAGGTATTAAGGCTTTTGTATTTCAAGTATACATGAATTTTTAATCAGTCTTAAAAATGCTTTCCCATTGTTAATTCATTGCTAAAATGAATTGCAATTAAAAGCATTGGACAACACCAGGCACAAAGTCCCAAGGCTGTACTTTGGTTATGACAGCCAAGGAGTAACAGAAGGACACTGGAAATAGACCATACTGGTAGTGACTCACTTATAGAGCTAGACCTTCAGTCCTTGACAAGTACCTTGAATGTTAACTGGCTCGTGGCAGCAACGAAGAGTATTGCTACAGAATCAGATGAGATTTCACACTGCATACTATCAAGTCTGAAACTTTCACTCTTGCCAAACCATTTTTGCATTTATAGACATTTTAAACATTACTTAAAACTGTCTGAGAACTGTCCTTTATACAGGACTCATAAAAGGGATGTGAAGAACAATCATTCAGATTTTTGTCTTTTCTCCATTGTTGAAGCCTTGTCATAGAATTCCTCTGCCATGACCTGCCTGAAGTCCTTCCTCAGGACAAACATTGTCCTAGAACTGTTTAGGCTGGAGAACACCGTTAAGATTATAGAGTGCAACCACTACCTCAACACCAAAGTCCACTGCCGAACCATGTCCCTCAGTACCACATCTACAAGGCTCTTCAATCCCTCCAAGAATGGGAACTCAACCACTGCCCTGGACAGCACACGAGAGAATGGGAAAACGTGCTGTAATTTGTAACCTTAATGTTTTCAACATTGTCTCTTGAAAGAAGTACAGAAAGTCTACCTGGTAAAAAGTAAACCTGGAGAGAAGACATCAAAAGTTTGATTAATTAAACATTATTTTCATGTATACCTAGAAACAGAACTTTAACTAGGACTATTGCAGTGGTATTTCTCACTAGAAGAAAAACTCAAGAGGCTAAGACTGTAAGTGAAAGGCATTCAGCACTTCCTTTCAGATACAACAATCATAATGCAAATCTAAGCTATCCCAGGTGACATGTTATGTCATTAGCAGTCCACAAAATTGCTCCAGGATCAGGCCCTGAGTACTCTCTGCTCCTGGCTGTAATCTTTACAGTTTCAAGAACCTGTAGTACACGACTGGGCTCAGCGGTCCAAATCAATGGGATAGAGCAGATGGCATCGTAAAAGCAGCCACATGAAATGCTACAAATACAAATACTCCCTGATGTTAGCACACAAGTGAACTACATTTATTGGCCCTGAACAGGACAATCCCTAAACCCTCCCAAGACTGATTCATGCTCTCTCTTGGATGATTTCAACAGAACTGAATTCTTCTACTACTTAATGCTTTAAATACAGTAAAGCTCCTTGCAGATTATCAAAAGTCTGCACTCAAGTTATCATGGTTCAGAGCTGAGACCTATTTTCTCTCACAACAAAGCAAATGCACACTGAACTGTAGCTACTCTGATACCCTATTGATTAGCAAGCATCTGGGGAAAAACTAAAGAACTGTCACCTCACAAGGAAAAGGCAGTATGGGGTGGAGGGTGAGGAGGAAGGCTCTCCCTGCCTTCCAAACAACTCTGCTCTTAGTAGCCTCATCTGCCAGAGCCCAGTATGGAAGGCATCAAATCACAGTATCACAGTATCACCAAGGTTGGAAGAGACCTCATAGATCATCAAGTCCAACCCATCACCACAGAGCTCAAGGCTAGACCATGGCACCAAGTGCCACGTCCAATCCTGCCTTGAACAGCTCCAGGGACGGCGACTCCACCACCTCCCTGGGCAGCCCATTCCAGTAGCCAATGACTCTCTCAGTGAAAAACTTTCTCCTCATCTCAAGCCTAAATTTCCCCTGCCTGGCACAGCTTGAGGCTGTGTCCTCTTGTTCTGGTGCTGGCTGCCTGAGAGAAGAGAGCAACCTTCTCAAATCCTCAACTCTAGCAATGAGCATACCTTCAGCCAAGTGCTAAACCCACACAACAGTGTGCAAAAGGTTTCAAATGTACAGAGATAAATATATATACATATATATATACACATACATATGTATGTGCGCATACACCTGAGAAAAGCCTTCGAGTCCCACATTTAAAAGCATGCATGGTTTATTACCATCAAACGAGGTGTATAAAAACACAGATCTTGGCTGGCTAAAGTTGAGAGCAGCACTAAGTGCCCATAGACTCTGCCTGCCTTGAGGAATCAGTTCCTGCTGTAAAATAACAGACTTTAGCACATTCTGAAGAATGACATCACCCACAGTGGCCTGCCAAAAATGTTACTTTTACATTTCTTCAACAAGAAGATTTCCTTTCACCACTTTTTTTTTTGTCTTAGCCAATCGTTCAAAAATACAAAAGTTCTAAGTATTTCCAGGCCTATAGATTAGGAGTTTCTTTAACACAAGCAGGTGACTATGCCTTCTAAAAATGTTGCATGGAGAGGTATCTTTTTGGCTGCTTCTTTTTAATAGAGTTATATTAGCAACCAGGCTGAGCCAAAATACCAGTCAATGCATTTATCATACTGAAATGATTTTCTCCTTTTACTTTGTCGCTACCCTACTGAAGAATGTTCCAGTTTACAAACAGCGAAAGTGATGCCATGCAGCGGAAGCACAAACAGTTGTTAGAGAAATGCATAACTAAGGATGCATATAGGGCTGCTTGCTAGACTGAATAGGTAAGGACCACTAAGCTTGACTAGACAAAAGGATCTTGTGCTATCAAGTATGGAGAGAAGGAAGATAAGGGCAGCCCAAAGGAAGCTTTTGCCACCAGGAATACAAGGACATGAAGATAAAAGAGAAACAAATCTGTCAAAGCTGGCCTTGGGGCAAATTAAGTGAATCATGTCAAACAAGCTCAGGACCATGCACAAGGTGTCAGTTGTATACATTAATGAGTTTCAGGGAAATGAATGAGCATGTTAATTTATTCCTGGAAATTTGGTGAATATGCATAGACTGCTGACATGTATTTGTAAGACGCTCATTTGGGAACACACTTGGTGGAGCAATCCCCCTATGTGTCTAGTCATCCATAAAGGACATCCTGCTCTCTATACTATCACTGGTCTTAGCAGGTCTGTGTGTAGAGAGCTGCACATAACTCATTGGAAACTGCTGAACATGAGTAAGGTACACCAGTGAAACAACAAATCTTCTGTAATTTCAAGAAAGCAAGTTTCTTGGATGACAATCACACCTAATTCATCTCTTCCAAATAGTGTAAGCAAAAAGTCAGCAAGGTAGTTGCAGAAATTCTGTTTTGTTCACTGAAACAATCAAGATTAGTTTTTCACTTTCTCACTTTATCTTACCTTTGCAGAAGCCATGCTTGAAGTCTACAGTTTTTTCTCCACTCACTCTCAGGTGTTACTACTTTCTCTGTTAGTAAGTTTTATAAAGTCAACATCCAGTTCCTCACTGGAGAAATGATGTCTTCCATATTAGGTTCAAACCTAAATAAGATAATTCAGTATTAGCTAACACTGGAAGAAACATAAGATGTTGCAAGATGTTCAAGCTGGGACTACAACTTAAGAGTTACATATGCAATCCTCCAATGTTATTGCTTTGGTATTTTATGCTCCTCTTTTATAGTTCTTGGTTTTAAGAAAATTAATAGAACTGCTAGTGAAATTCAGATTATTTTGAACAGGAGCTATCTAGTCATAGTGCTAAATTTGAAGCACAGGGATTAATCAACTTCAGAGAACAACCCAGTGTTATATCAAGGGGAGAGATAAAATCGTTTCATGTAATTTTCTACTGTTCTAATCCAATGTTTCAATGTCTTGAACATCTTATAAATACAGTACTTAGGAGGAAACAATCTTCTTCACTTTTTTTATCTCACCACTTCCACAATGATTTTTAATACAGATTGATTACATCAGGAGAAAGTTAAACAGAAAATTAATGGAACTGGTTTGATTTGCTTGCTAAGTAGCTCATATCTAATGTTCTCCAAAAAAAGTAAATTGCAGGGCTGATGGAAAGATATTTTTGAGGGTTAAATTTCATTTCTTTTTATTACAAGAGTCGAGGCAATAATAAATTCAGAAGCTCAAATTTGTACTGAATTAATTTGTCAGCCATGATCACTTTAATATGAACCTTGAGAAACTTCCAGAGTTACTCCAGGTTACAAGTAAATGAAGAAGGACAAGGTTTTAAGAGTCTGAATTCATGACTTGCAGCTCTTCCTTCTGTATACCATACAATTGTAATTATTGTAGTGATGCTTTCTGTTGGCTGCCTTCAGATAACTGCTAAAAGGCTGACACCATGAAACTGGCTTTCTGTTTTCTTGGGAGAAGAAAACAAACAAGCAAAAAAAACCCATAAATTGCACTATATTCAAATACGCTGATCCCAGGATGGCTCAGTGGGATCGTTTTACACAAGTACAAAATTCAGCAATTCCAGGGAGAGGAGGATCAATTTAGGTTATGTTTTCATAATGGAAGGTTATTTTTAAAATATGGAGGGATAACCCCCCAAATCACGGGGCTACTGCACAGAGGATGGGAGACAGTTTGTGTATGATGTAACATTCAGCCAAATCACAGTCACGTTTGAAGTTAAAGCAACAACCTTGCAGTGATGGTGGCTTTAATTGCTGATTGTAGTTCTCTCTCTTAAAAGGGCGACATGGCAAAGTAAGATTAAAGACAACTTTATGAGCCACCATTTTGTGGCATTAACTGTAGAAAAAAGAGGAACCTTTCCCTTCAATACTTGTCAAGGCTGCTCTAAGAACCTTAGTGCTAAATGCTCAGATTACACATAATCCTCCAGCTGCGAGGCGACAATTAGCACCAAAGTCTCTAGAAAAGCTTTCAGCTCTCAACAGGTGCCTCACCATTGTGTTCAGGTTTAAATCAAAAGCTGCCAGAGTGAATGTGTCACATCCTGCCATCCCTTCCCTTCGAAACATTTTTTGTTACACCACCTACCAGAGCAACTTCACTTTAATCTTCTCCAAAAAGACCAAACATTACTTTCACTCTTTTTTCTGAGTGCTTTTATCCCCACTCCATTATCTTTCTTATCTATCTGACAGAGATCTGAAGGCAAGAATTGGAATTTATTAGTTGTGAATTATGAATCTACTATTTCTTGCCTGACTGGTGAAAACAGAAGTAAATCCTTTGACAGCCACATAATTATACTGACTAAAATCAGAAAGTCTTTCCCTTTCTTGATGCAAAAATGACAGTCCAGAAAAGCTTCCAAAGTACATCAGTCTGTAATGTGAATATTGCATCTGTACTGAAGAGTGAATTATTAATCTGAAGCTCTCTGTAATATCAGGCAGTATAAAATCTACTTCCCTATCAAAACCCTTAGCTTAACATTTGCTTCTGTCCTTTAAAAGATCTTCAACAAGGCAGGAAAGGCAAAGTGCTTCTTACAATTCTGACTTAAACAGTAAGTACAAACCCTGTCAGAACGTCTCAGAAATGTCTTTTTTCAAATGTAGAGGCATGCTCTATTCAGAAAGAATATTTATGAGGGAGCATTCCCTCCTTACTAGCCAGTCACGAATTTCTCACCCAGTAACAAATACTTCTTGGCAAAACAAGCAATTTAGAGCTCTGCAATATTCAAGGGAGGCTGACTGTCTAGAGAATTAGTCATTTAGAATGGAGAAGAAAATGGTTATGAGAGATATCAAAAGATGTAGTAAAACATGATGGCACTTGAAAGAATAAAAAAATCTTGATGTTTGATCTGACTTGTTTCCATATGGAGACAAGATAGATAATACAAACCAGCTACTGCCTTGGTGCAATTCAGTTGATAAAGTCAAGTTTCCATAGAATAGAATAGAATCAACCAGGTTGGAATGAGAAAATAGCGAGTAAATTAATTATGCATGATTTCCAGCTTGCTTATGTTCCGAGTCTTGTGCAGTCCTTCTGCCATTACTTTTCTGGGCTGTACTCGTGAATGCTCCTCCTGAAGCTGCAGCCATACTCTACCTATCACAGCAACTGTAAATTCATGGGCACAATAAGGAAATAGCTCCCAGTTATGCTGCAGTTTTCTGACATTCCTTTAGGACATTTAAAAGTAATAAGTAATCTCTTGTATTGAAGCTGGTAGTTGAAATAAAGGCAATCCTCAAAGACACGTCTGTTTGGAGCAAAGGACAGCTTTGATAAAGCAGGCTTTGAGAAAGGTGCAGAAGAGACAAATCAGAGTATTAAAAGAGAAGGGAAGGACAGAAAAGAAAATCCATATCACTGACAGTTTGCCATTGGCAGGAAGAAGCTTCTGTATTTCAAGAGTATATCCATGTAACTGCAGTAAACCCTAGTTTTCACAAGCCTCTTTAGCAGCAGAAGAACTATATTTTTACAGTTCTAGGTTTTACTAAGTAGCAGAATTAAATGTTTTCTTATTAAAAACATCAAGACAAAATTCAAAGTCTCACATTTTTGCAGATCAAAATGGCATGAAGTCATAAATGCAAACAGCACATTAATTGCCTCAGTGCAACTTGTGTTGCCTTCAAGAGGAAATCTTGGAGTCCCATTCTGGAAACAGCTAGAGTGATCATGGAATTCTTTGTATTTTTCTCTTTATTAAAGCTACTAAATCCACTGAAATTCATCTCTTCTGCTAACATCCTTAGGTTTCCACAGAACAGCAAATTCATACTGAGAAGAAAATCTTCAGCCTAAATGTTTCAAGTCCACTTTCCCAGAGAAAGGTTTAGTGAGTAACTCGACATGGCCATGAGATAGCACAAAGGTTACCTGCCTAATGAGGGAAGGAGGCAGGGCAATCAGAACACACTCAAAGCCAAAAAGACAGCGGTTTGACTCCCAGCCACCCTGGAGTTCATGCCAATTACAAAGATTCGTGGACAATCTGAAGTCCACTAGTATGTTACGTCTTTCACTGGAAAATATTAACTTTTTTTAGGGATTCACATAGACTGTAGCAAATAGCCGGTACAGGAAGATTAATTTCACCTGAAGAATTATTTTATTATCAACATCTTAGGGTTCACTAGGAACCTTGAGTATGAGAGAAGATCCAAGCATCCTCATTTTCCAACAATGCCAGTAAAAAGAGAGGTCACTGACACAGGTTATAGTGACTTAAGATAGAAAATAGCAAGAGAACACTGAAAAAGTATTGATTATAATAAAAGAAGCCATTTCAGGAAAACAAAGCCTATTGCTGCTTCTTTCACGTGCAAGTGAAAGAAGAAAGTTAGATTTATTTTGAGGTGCTTCTAAGGAGCTTCTCCAAAACATAAAGGATGCAAACAGTGAAAACACAAAGGTACTTTAGGTGGGAATGCATCAGACAAGTGGCACAATCGCATCGCAGCACTGAGAGAAGGGCAAAATAATGAAGAAAAAAAAGAAGACACCATTAAAAAAGAAAAAGAAGAAAGACATTTAGAAGTATCTATGTAGAGAAATAAGGGGACAAAGAAAAGAGGGGTTAAGGAGTGAACTGAAATTGGTGCAAGGATTGCTAGGCTTTAGACATGCAATGCAGTTCTGTTGCTTTACAGCACTTCAGCTGTTTTGCTGAGGAGAGAGAAGTGATGGATGCAGCCCAGTGTGGGATAATCCTAAAGTCAGAGAACATATGCTTTGAGTTTAATCCAACTGCAGAGTTCTGGCAAACATGCTGCATTTATAGAGGCAAATACATCAACTTTAATTTTTGAGCAGCTGTGCTGCCCTTTAATTTCTTCTCCCCTGAAGTGTACACTTGTACCTCTTTCACTTTCCTCTAAAAAGCAGATCACTTCAAACAGTCCAACCTTTCTGTCTGAAGCCAGCTAACAGTTCTTGCCCACTGGAATTTTCTTTGAGATATACTGTTATTTTCCACTTGTTCTGCCCATTTTCTCCTTAATCAAACACACACTGAACTGTCTTGCTAGCAAAATCAAGCCATACCAGCAGGAACCAAGACTCTCTAGTTCAGCTGGCAAGCTTCTTCCTAAGAATCCCAAATTATCCCAGCTCCAGAAAGCCTCCTCTTTCACAATTCAAGCTTCTCCTTCCAGACGCACCAGCCCTCCTAGCTCTGCTCTAATACCTCCATGAATTTCAGCATTAACTCTGCTCAGCATATCAGAGCTGGCTATCAGCAAAAGTAAAAGCCTATCACTAATTGCACTCTTCCTTTAAACCCTCAGCTAATTGCACTCTTCCTTTAAACCCTCGCACACCTCAAGTCACTGCTCTGCAGCTCTCTCCAGAGAGGCCAAGCTGCCAGACCTTTTCACAGAGTTCAGCAGGAGGCAATACCTACACCTCTCCCTCCAAAACCAATCAGGCCTTAGCACCAATTAAGCTTATTGACACCAGACTTTATACATTCCTACACAATGACAGCAGACCCCTTCTAAAGGAGAACAAACCTTTTAACGCGAGAGCACAGCAGAGGGTCCCAGAAGGTAAAGTGCTGATGGCAGTCAGGTCTGGCACAGCAGCCCAGTCCTTTTGAAGGTAAAGGGGAGAAAGGGATGTTGCAATAATGCTATAAAACAAAGGGAGAATGCAGTAATTTTACACCTGCTGTTGTTCTCTTGTCCTAGCAGCTGAGGGACAGGAGGGACTTCATGGAGGGGAGGGGTACAGGAACTTGGGCTTTAAGGCCACTGTGAGAATGAGAGGTGTTTGGCTGAGGTAGCAAATTCAAGGGAAGGTGAAGACAAATTCCCTCTCAACCCCTAGCTCCAGGCCCCTCTGGCTGCTTGCTACTTGCTCTGCCTGCTGCTGTTGGGAGTAGGGAGGAAGGGGAAAATTCTTCAGATGTGAGAAGCAATGATGCCTGCCTCCTGTGCCTCAGGTCTCCATTTTACAGATGCCACAATGGTACCTGATTAAGGCAAAGCTATTCTATAAGCTTGAACAGGCTGAGGGAAGTTCTGATTACAGAGGCTTTTCCCAGAGCCAGCCTCTAGTGCATATAATCATAGAATGGTAGGAGCTGGAAGGAACCTCTCGAAATCATTTAGTCCAAACCCCCTGCTAATGCAGGTTCCCCTAGAGCAAGTTGCACAGGGACACGTTCAAGCAGGTTTTGAAAGTCTCCAGAGAAGGAGACTCCACAAGCTCTCTGGGCAGCCTGTTCCAGTGCTCCATCACCCTCAAAGAAGTCTCTCCTTAAGTTCATGTGAAACCTCCTGTGTTCTAGTTTGTACCATTGCCCCTTGTCCTGTCACTGGCCACCAATGAGAAGAGCCCAGTCCTATCCTCATGATCACTATCCTTTAGACATTTATATGCATCTGTAAGATCCTCTCTCAGTATGATCTTCTCCAGGCTAAAGAGTCACATCCTCTCATAAGAGAAATGCTCCAGTCCCCTCATCATCCTCATGGCCCTCTGTTGTAGTCTCTCTGGTAGCTCCTTGCCTTTCTTGAATATATGTGTTTATGCTGTAGACCACACAGACACAAGCTGTTGCGCACACACTGCAGGTGCCTATAAATGACACCTGCAGAAAGCTACTACCTGCAGGCTTGCTCTTTAGTGGGTTTGTTTATACAACTGCTGAATCTACATGAACCTCAGTGACAAGAACGGGTGCAGGAGCTCGGTGCCTCTGAACTCCAGAGTGCACGTGAAACCCAGGCAGCTCCTCATCAGTTAAAAAGCAGATGTCCCCTGGTAAAGTTCCACAGACTCATCAATACAAGTGATGACTTTGGACTGATCTTACAAATGCACTACACTTCTGCCCACCTCCAGCTCACAGGGGAAATTCATCTGGTGGAGGCTGTCAGGAATGATCTTTGTGCAGCACACCAAACAGGCTTCCAGTATTCCTTCACAAAACCCTCCCTTTCAATCTTGTTTGTTCAGAAATGACTGCTGCTTGATGTTGCCAAGAAAACCCAGCTCTCTGAAATATACAAGCTCTAATTGTTTATTAGGGTATTTTTTGGCACCTCTCAAGCTTTGTATTTTGTTTTCATTTATCAGGCTGAGCACTGCTTGGCTGTATACTGAACTGGACTATGACCCCTGATTCACTCTTCCACCAATTCTCTTCATATCTCTTAATTGTCTTGAAATAGTCAGACTTCTGAATGGTAATTAATGTTACTAGGAACTTAGACACTGGAAGTCCTAAAGTGATTAGACCTTTGGAGGGCCAAATGAACCAGCATTTGGAAATGTAACAGCATGTAATGGTCTGAGCACAGAACTTCGAACTGTGAACCACTGACTACAAAGCCTGGGAATACACTGCTATTCCACCTCTGTCCTTGTCATGGAAGGCCAAAATAGGCCTAAACATGTCCTGGCTTGTCCAGACATGTTTTCTGCTCTCCCTCCTCATGCTGATGGGGAAAGCAAGACAAAAAGCTTGACGCCTTCCTGTCTCCTCTCCTTCCAAACTTGTATTAACATGTGTGGGTACCTTGTTTACAATTGTTTGTGTTTTGCCCTAAAAAGGTAAAAGCAAGCCCTGACTTTACCTAATATGGTCAAGTTTGGCAAACTGCCATTCTGATTGGCTAGTCTGTGTTCAAAGAGCCATTAGTCTTGGGCTGCATTGATAAAAAGAGATGAGCAGGTAAACACAACACGCTCTGCCTCAATGTGCTTCTATCATTGCTTCTGCCTCATTGCTCTCTGTAGTTGCATCCTGCCATGCTCTGCCTGCTACATAATAAGCCCTGATACTTTGAGTTTGTCTATCTGGAAACTTGCCATGCCCCAAGTTTACCAGGGAATAGGCATTAATTGCCTTCATACAATAGGGTCACTTAGCCAGCACAACATTGTACCCATCCACACATCTGCAAGACATTCTACCTGCACCTCTGCAAGCCTCTGTGCCAAGTCTGGAGTCATCCAAGAGGAACCAGGATCAGGTCAGAGATTGTCTGCCTCTCTCCCAGCACCCTGTTAGAGCCTGGGAAGATTCAGAAGCCTTAATGGCTATCAAGACACCGACAGGAGTCCCTGTGAGTGTTTGGGTACTGTCTGGAATCTGTAGTTAGCCCTGGGAATCTGGAGATAACTTTTGTGAGTAAATACTCATAAACCTCTTTGCAAAACTGTAAACTCTGTATCTAACTGAATCCAAGTGCATTTTGCCTTAAGCAGAAAGGAGATTTTGAGTCCCTCTAGTGGGCAAGGAGTATAATCGACTGCAAGAACCTCTCAGTCAATTAAGTTTAATGTTTGTTGTATTATTGCTACTTATTTCTTGAGCATTCTAGAGTCTCTGTTTATCCTCTGACTTTGTAATGATTTCTTGACAGTTGCAAAGAACTATTACTAAAAATACTGGTTGGTGACTGGACTCCTGAATATCAAAATTAATAAACTATATTAATTTTGAAAAATAAATCCTGCTCATACCACCTCTACAGTCCTCCCTTCACAGTAGAAGAAGAATCTTTCTATTTACCTAGCTTCCAAGTTAGTGGAATAAATCTTGAATGTGACAGAAGTGCTAACACTGTAAACAGGAGGAGAAATTACCTCTGTTCAACAACAGATGTTGATCACTCTAAAAAGACCAATCAAAATTTAAAAGCATGTTTTACAAATATTTTATCCAGAACACAAAGTATTCAAGATGGAATTGTCTTGAAAGTGCCTGCTGTAAACTCAAGGCAGATAATTTTGTTTTTAAAAAACTAAGTGGAAAATTTCTAAGATATTGGGAGTTTGATTTTCTCTTATAAAGTGGAAAAAAAAAATCCACCAAACAACAAAAAACAATAAACCAAAACCCCAAAACCTAATTTGTTATAAATAAAGAGACAAAAAAGAGTTTGTTCCTGCTGGTGAATTAAGACATCATTTGAAATGCATATGATGGGGAAAATTTAAGATTTACTGCTTCTGGATCTGAAGCATTATGGAGCATTAAGAAGAATCCCACAAAGCTGCCTGACCTCAGGCCTTGTGGGAAATCCCCATCCCACAACACAGGGAGGCTGCAGCCTCATTTCTGTCTTGCACTAGTCTCTTGAAAACAGATCCCCCAGGATTTTGGCCCGTGGAGGGTGGAAAGATGGCTGCCATTTTGATAGCTAATTCATGAAGAAGAGATAAAAGGCAAAAGAGAATTGCTAAAGCAAATCAAGATGCACGATTTCTGGAAAATACAGGCAGATCACATACAGAGAAGTACAAACCTGAAGCCCTCACACAATTTCCAAGGTTAATTCCAACAATGTTCTGAGGAAAATAGAAAATAGTCCCTCATGTTCCTCAGAGAAAAGCAACATTATCAGAGTTTGATGTCATCAGGGTTTATTCTTTGTGTTATGAGACTATCAATGCAGTCTGAGAGAAAACAAATATTCCACAACCAGAAAAATAAATGCTCTGTAACATCCTATTCCAAGAGAAAGATATTTTGAAATTCAGGCTTATTTCAGTCTTACTTTTAAAATAATTTTTAAAAGATAATTTGGATATTTTGCAAATATGTATGTTGGAGCCAGGCTAAAAGTGTTAACGTTCTTGTTCTGCAGACTTAGAGTTTCAAGCAAACAACTAAACAGCACTTGCACGTGCCACAAGTGTCAGCCTTTCTTTCAAAGCTTAACAAGAACACATGTGAATCTCATACATCATTTTCCAAGAGATTAGATCCCTAAATCCCAGCATCACACAGTATAGCATTACTGATTCAGTATAAACCCCAAATTTTCCATTCATAAAGACATCAACACCTGGTTGATGCCTTGGCAAAGCTTTGTTAGTCTAGGAGCGTTTA
Source organism: Tricholaema leucomelas (assembly GCA_013400475.1). Lineage (NCBI taxonomy): Eukaryota > Metazoa > Chordata > Aves > Piciformes > Lybiidae > Tricholaema lacrymosa > Tricholaema leucomelas. Next base: position 2,997,069 of record WAAF01015816.1, read on the forward strand.
ATGATGCATGAGCAGAGTGTTAGACAGAGACATGAAATTAAAATACTAAATGTTTTAGGGTCATCCCAGGAAAATGACAGCAAATGCAACTGGAAATTATCAGCTCATTTTTAATCTTTTCACGAACATTATTGAAAGACATGTCTGCAGAGTTAGTTCAGATGATTTGTCACCCCAAGAACCTGTATTGTTATTTCATGGTGCTGCTGAAGAGCAGATGAGCATGACTGCAGGACCATAACTTTGAAGACAACTGGTCTCTCAGTCACCCCTCTGTTTATGGTGGTGGCTTTTGACCATGCCAACTACTTGTGAAGGATAGAAAATATTTGTAATTTCTGCAAATAAGTAGTGACAAAAAGAACATTTTTAACTTGACTGCCTATAGCAAGAGTAGAAAGTGTCATTCAAATCTTGTTAATTTTTTAGATAATATTCAACAGTTCTGTGCTTTCATTCCAGAAGTGGTAATAACACCTACTGGCTTAGAGAGCTAGCTAGTGTGCATGCGATTCATGATACAGATGCTGCTTCTATCTTCAGACAGAGACAGTAATAAAAAGGCCAGGTCTTGAGGAAACAAATGAGTTACAGAATCGACAACTGCCAGTTCTTCAGGATTCAAGCCCCACATGAAAAGGAAACATAAATAGCTTCTAATATAAGTTTTCTGGTGGTGTATGTTAAATCAATTAAGTGATCATGAAGCAGTTTCTGTTGAACAAGGTCTTCCTGTACACAACTATACTGTTGGCTCTGAACATCCCTTTTGCTAACAGCTTTGGCAGAGCAAGTGAGGACTCACTGATAAGAACTACTCTTATCTCCAGAGGTGGCCCTTGGGTCAGAGCTGAAGAATGTTGGCTGGCTAGCACAGTGACCATGTGCTGCTGCTGTCTAGAGTATGTTTATTTGTTTCTTGCATGAGCATCTAGTGCTCCATGATATAATCAGGAGCACGAGCACAACTATGTACAAAAGGAACCAAGTATTTAATCAGTGACAACAACATCAAGATCAATAAAAGATTTCTGAAACTCAGGAGAAGAATCGGAATGGAAATAAACCCTCAGACAAGAATTTTTAATTACCAGATATTAGGAGAGAACATTTCCTTTGCTGTGACTCTGTCTGAAACTACCAACTATTGTGCTTCTTGCACCTTTTTCTCCAGAATCAGAGTGCCAGCCTAGATGGGTAAAAGCATTCATATGCCACAGCCAAAACTCACGCACACCTATAAGAAGCTTATACCTTAAGTTTCTGTCAAAATTATTTGAACGGCACAAAGCAAACATAGACACGAAGCATTTACAATCCCCATTTAATTCAGAAAGACAGAAAAAGCAAAGCCAAGTTCCTTTTAACCAAAAGCAGGGTCATCCAGTGTGACCTGAGTGCCATGAAAGGAGTAGGAGTTGGAGGGGTCAGAAGCAGAATTCACGTAGGGGAGCATCTCCCTCAGCAGTGACTATGTTTATGGTGTTAGGAGATTTCACAGGCTGCAGTTGGGGGTTGACTTGAAGATCAATGCTTTCTTGGCATCAATGATGAATGAGGAATGAACAGCATTGCCCTCAGGCCCTAGGGAAATGAGCATCCTCATCACTAGAAAACATTTTTCTTGCTTTCTACAGAACTCCATCATGATGAAGGTTGAAGAGACCTCTGGGGATCATCTAGTCCAACCCCACTGCTAAAGCATGGTCACTCAGAACAGCTCCCCCAGGATCACAATGCACAGGTGGGTTTGGAATCTCTCCAGAGAAGGAGACTCCACAACCTCTCTGGACAGCCTGCTCTCCAGCATAATCACAGTAAAGTTGGTTTTCCTCACGTTCAGATGGAAGCTCCTGGGTTCCACTTCGCATCCATTTGCCCTTGTCCTGTCTCTGGAGAAGAGTCTGGCCTCATCCTCTTGCCCTTTGTACTTTAGCTCTTGCTGAACATTGAGAAGATCCCCTCTCAGTCTAGCCTTCCCCAGGCTAAACAGCCCTAGGACTCTCATCCTCTCCTCATGAGAGACAAATTACATCTGATGTTAAAACACTAAGACAAAATATACACTACTGTAGAAATTTGCATGTCTTTTGCTTTAAGTCATCTGTAGAAAATCTAAACTGAAATCTTTATGATTTTTAAGTACTTGGCAATATTGCTTCTCTCTCTTTTTCTCCATCACTGAGCAGAAACTAACACACCACTGTGTCAATTAAGGTCAGGCTTATCTGAACAGTCTCTGAACTACTAATTCTTCTCTCTCCTAAATATGAAATCCAACCCTGTTGAAACTGGCCTCTCTTTGCACAAAACAGGATGTGCAATGAGGGCTGATAGCCTGCAAAGCACCGAGGGAACTCAGAAAAAGGCTGCTTTTCTAATGGTGCTATCTAAATATCATGATAGACTTTTAATAGACCAAATAGCTGTGGGATATTATGAGGTAAATCAGGCCCATAAAAAAATAGAAATGTGTATTTGTGTCAAATGTCGTACTGATACACAACCTTTATATGGATACACATAGGAATGACTATATGCATATAGAAATACAGTGTTTATGAGTTCAGCGGGAACTAGTTATTTCCAACTTTACATACATCAGCTAAGTCTTTTCTTTGCTTAAAAGCCTTTGTGCACAGAAATAAGCAGCTGTCAGGTCATCAGAAGAAAGTGCCACAAAAGGACAGTATTTAAGAAAAATATTCATATCATGCAGATGTCAACACATATCAAGGTCCTGCTATGCAAATAATTGTTCTATGTGTAATAGGCCATTGATCATTGCTTTCAGAATTTGATGATAACATCAATTTGTGCTGAAACAGTTTTGCATGAAAATGCAAAACAATAAACATATTCACTGAATCACAGAATGGTTTGGGTTGGAAAGGACCTTTCAAGGCCTTCTAATCCAATGCCCCACAGTCAACAGGAGCATCTTTAGACTTGCTCAGAGCCCCAACCAACCTGATCTGGAATGGTTCCAGGGATGGGGCATCTACAACCTCGCTGGGCAACCTGGGACAGGATCTCACTACCCTCAGCATAAAAATTTGCTTCCTTCCCTCCAGTCTAAATCTCCCTTTTTTAGTTCAAATCATCACCCCTTACCCTGTCGTAATAGGCCCAGCTCTAAAGTCTCTCCATCTTTCTGATTGGCCCCTTTAAGTTCTGAAAGGCCACCAGGTGGTCTCCCTGGACCCTTCTCTTCTCCAGACTGAACAAGCCCAAACCTTTCAACATGTCCTCACAGCAGAAGGGTCCCAGCCCTTATGTTTGTATGAATGAAAAGGCTGCCAGAGCTTATATTTATAATTTTCTCTGTCTGTTCCTACTAATTCTATTTGAAACAAACAAACAGAAATAGCCAATATGAGCTTTAAAATGAGATGAAGAGTATTTTTGACTTTTAATCACGGGCTACTCTACTCTTCAGAGAATTAGCAGTTAGGCTTTGCACACTGCCACAGTGGCTTGTGATCAAATTGTGTAAATCCTTGCAATAATTTTTCTGCTGTGGATTTTTGCATTCTGTGGATTTTCTGCATCTGCAGGGCACTAGTTTTCCTTCAGAGAGACAGGCTGTGCACCTCTTGGAGGTGATGCCTGCTGTCTCATTCAAAGTCAGACACCACAGACAAGCAAGGAGACAATTGTTTTGGACCGCGAACATGAAGTGATGAATCTTTTCCCTGTGCATTCCTATCAAATGCTTACTTCATCTCTCACTTTATTCAGTTCTCAAAAACCATCTGGCCTACAGCTCAGGGTTTTTGGGTATATGTTGCCTAATTTTTGTTAGTCATGAAGAAAAGCTGAAACCGCTGATGATGTTGAGTGTTCCAGGTGCCTGATATTACATCATGCTAGACATTATCTTGCAAAATACTTATTTTGGCTGAAGGTGTTGCATGGTTTTGTTTGGTTTTTTGTTTGTTTTTTCAGTGCAGGACAGGAAATTCCTCCATGCACACATGTATTATTTTCTATTCAACTACACAGAGGGCTGTGAAATTAAAGACAATGATGCTTAATAAACAAAAAGAGAAATGTGTATCCAGAAAATGTAGATGCCAGTCTCTTGGTTGTTCCTTCATGCATGAAAGTCATATAAGGAATTCCCTAACTCTGTGCATAATATACACAGTCCTCAGTCTACATAAACTGCTCATTGACATAATCAAATCTCTGAGATAATGACAGGCACAAGCGTGGCTCAAGGTAAGGAAGAATAAACGGGTAGTATAATGTCAAATACATCCAACCCTTCAGCAAAAGCCTGCCTTGAAACTCTTAAGCACACTAAGCCATCTGGCTAAAGATGAGAAGCTTTCAGGAAAAGCAACACTTTGCTTGATATATGGTCTTGTTCCACAGTTGAATTTTTATTCATTCCACAGATGTTGAGTTAAATCACTACAAATAAACAAGGCCATTTCCCTATCTGGGCATTCTTCTACCAAATAAAAAATGGGCTTCTTTGTTTCAGGTGAAATCCCCTCCAAAGTGACATGTCCAGAGAACAGTGTTTACTGGGGTAATTTTACCCTCCAGTTGTGCTGTTTAACACTCATGCTTCAGCTTAAAACAAAGCAAGCTCCAAGACCACCCTGTTGCCATTGGACTGTGACATTGGACAGGCACTCACAAAGGACACTTCATCTAACCAGGGCACTATATCTTGATTATCTCAGCCATCTCTCTCATGGTGTGATGGATCAGCTTTGTCTTTCCTTTTTGGCTATACAGAGAACCTAGACAAACAGAAACCTAATTTTTGTCTGAAACTCAAGCTGAGTGTCTGATCCCTTTTTAAACTGGCTGCTGAGACTAGGAAAAACAGTTCTCTGGAAAAGAAAAAAAAAGCTTAAGAGGCATCACCACAAATGACATCCAAAGTGCCAGGGACCTTCAGTTTGCATACAAAATTCTGTTGGCCTTTTCTTTTTTGAAACCTTTCATACATTTCTAAGTTTTTGTTGCACATTTTCATTAAATTCTCAGTCAACGCTTCAGCCCCTAGGGCTGTAGAGAAGTTGAGAAGTCCTTTTTGTTCTTTTGTACTCCTTCAGAACAATCAACCAAATGACTAAATTGTGCCCAAGCCCACACTTTTCTAAGCCAGTAGTTTTTTATATCAAACTATCACAGTACATACACTGCTTTGGTAGCGTATTTTTATGTAAATGTCTCTTAGGTTCCAAATCATTAAACTCCTAGCACTATTAAACACTTTTACTGAAGGCAACTTTCAAAGGATGAGGCAGTGATGGTATAATGTTTCACTGTGAAATTTGCGACTGTGAAGCCATGACAGACACTGTTACATAGTAAATTTGACCCTAAATGGCACCACAGACAAAAAGAAATCCTTCCTCTATCTTGCCTCACCTTCTTTCTTTCCTTTTCTTATTTTTCATAATGAAATTCAGACTATACCACTTTCTCACAAACACTGCTGGATCTGTTCTACACCACCATTAGAAAGACATGAGTTTCAGAACTTTCCAAACACTGTGTGAAAGGAGAAAGGATCCCAAAATCTGTGCAATTGATTCCTAAAGAATAAATGACTAACATTAAAATACATGTAGTAAAAAGTACTATTATAAAATTTACAGCAACAGTTTGTGATCAAAGTTGCTAGTGCCTTAAAGCTCTGCTCTGGTGCTGAGAAACTTTACAACTCTACTATTGTTCTCAAACACAACACAGGTCAAACAAGAAGCATAACAAATCAATTAATGTCCTACCTGCCTCCTTCACTAATTAGAGACTCTGTCTCTCTCATTCTGCTCTTGATATTTGAAACTGCTCAGAAGGTGAAGATTAAAGTAGCAGCTCTCAAACTTTTCCAGAGGGTTTCCTTTTTAAGCCTTACCTTCCCTGACAAGTATGGATTCAGTCGAGGTGAAAGAGCATTAGGAAATGTTTCCATGTCTGCTGCTTTTATTTATTTTGATTCACCCTTAAAAAGACAATCTGTATAAACACTTCTACAAAGGAAACTCCTTATGTCCTCCAATTCCAGTTCTAAAAATATTCAGATGATCCAGAATATTAAACCTAATTATTCACATTCCTCCATGTCCCAGGAAGCAAGCAGCCACGGCACACATACAATACATGTCCCATCAGTGCCTCTGGTTTGTTAATCATCTTTCAGATATAAACCAGCATTGCCTTTCTTTTTTATTCCCATAAGAGAAATTCTTCAGTATGTGTGTCTGAACTCACACTTGACCTTTAGATACATGTTTTTTACTTTGCCTCCTGATCATTCCACTCCAAACAGCTAGCAGTATTGTATCCTACCATTGTTATTCAGCTTCCCATACTTTCCCTACCTTCAAGTCTCACTTAGGAAACCAGGACAGATTAACCTTTGCCATTGTGCTGGGGCCTGCAAATCTGATCACATACTGGGGAGCTCCTCCATGGTGAACAGCCTCTTCCACACATGCAATCAGAGGCTGGGCCCAGCTCTGATAGAAGCTACCTGTTTCAGTTCTGTAGGCTGAGCTACAACTTCTTCCTCTCTACTCTTCTGCCCATGGTGTAAAAGAGCAGACCAAGCAGAATCCAAGTTTGTGAAATCTGGAGACTTAACCAAAGCTGAATAGTAGCTTCAAATCTCACTCATCCTCTGAATATCAAGCACATCCAATCATTTCTATCCAACCTACTTGAAGAATAGCAAGACAATATTCTAGCAAAACTTTTAAATGTTTCTCTTTCCTGTTACTCTCCCTTCATTACAGGCATGTGGATCATGCACCAATTGTTTTGGCACTAGCCAAACAAGTAATTATCTCAGCACAATCACCAAATTTTAGACAGAGTGTCCTTTCAGAATCATCAGTTTCTCAGCTGCCTGTACAAAGACAGCTGAAGAAGAACGATAGCAAGCAGTGGTCAGGCTTGGACACCAAATATTAAAAATAGCATCACTACTTTGACATATACCCACAGAACTATCCTTCTCCATCCTCACAGTCTCGTGTGTATTTGATTGATTGTGACCACAAATGCTTGAGGGGAAAAAAAAGACAAATACCTGTGCGGTCCCTGAGCAGACTTTGCTATAGAGCTTTTTTTATAGCTTGTGTATAAGGCAAGGAAATCAACAACTGGTGAAAGCAGTTCAGGTAAATACAGAAAGAGAACATTATGGTTCTTGATTAATCGACATTAAAAAAAAAAAAAATAGAAGAAAGCCAGCAGCACTAATCCTCACACAAGAATTAATAGCTTCTACGAAGACTCTGCTTTGACCCAAAGTGTAAAGAATGTACTTAAAATGGCCTCAAGCATCATAAGAAACAAAGAGGCTTTGGATGTTGACTCAACGGTCAAATGAGAGAGCGGCAGCTCAATGCACACTACAGGAGAGGAAGAAACAACAGTTATCCTGAGAAGTCCTTTGCTTGGACTTTAGTTTAACTGCATGTTATTTGTGCAGCTTTGTCTCTGTCTTTGGCTAGAAAAAAGCAAGAGTGTTTACATGCCTGACTTAGTGGCTTCATTCCCTGTCCTGTGTTGACACAACTTGTATGTTGAAGCCAAATTCTGCTTTATGACTTCAGTATTACAGTAGCATTTTAGGGAGCAAAATGTGTAAGAAGAGAGTATTGCAAAGCAGTCCTGCCTGACCTTCAGTCCTCTTTCCTCCCATTTTTGCACCTCACATATTTTACACTTTCTTAATTATAGAGTTTCTCTCTTTATAACAAAACAACAAATCGGTTCCTTAAAACGTTCTATAATAAATGACAATATGTGAAAACAAGATCTAAGATCTGAAGTTGCCACATATGAGATGTCATCACATGAACCAGAGTACACATTTCTTTCCAGGCTAGGAGGTGAAAGGATGGGCAGGCCCATTTCCTTTGAACACATCCTTCATCCAGGATAAGTCAGTACCAACTGATTTCATAAGCTCCACGAAAAGGCTTCTTGTCTGTTCTTAAAAATCAAACACCAGTCATTTTCTTAAACATACGTTACCAACATTAGAGCACAGGGATCTAATCCAATTGAATGATCAAATGTGCAGGTTTTGGTTTCCATTACACAACTTTTCTATGTGTAACACAAGAATTTGTTCTTTGTTGATAGAGCTTCTTGGACAAGCACAGAACTTACATATGTACACACGATCAAATGCAACCTAGGACCGAATGTTGCACATATGCGAGTAAGGGGTTCCCTGCACAGGAACACCGCTCTGGAGCAATGCAGAGAATGTTTCCACTGAGCAAATGCCTATTCACACAAATAGAAGTGGTTTGGCAGGAATTCTGGTTTTGGAAGGGTTAATCCAGAGCATCACAATTCTTTTGTGCACAGCACTTACGAACCATATCCATGGAGGCTCTGTGCACTTGCAGCATTCACCAAAGCCAGTGGGAGTCATGGCTTCTTCCAGGAGTGAGCCACAGACACATAAACTAAGTTAAAATATATTGTTTACATACTGCAAACCTAATAATTCACAGAATCCTTGGCATCGTACCACAGGATTTTCCTTCAGACACAGCCACTTCTCCAGAGCTAGTTTTTCACGTCTTGGTAGCAGTTGACCCTAGAAGCATTTTCAGACATAAGTCAGTGTTTTCTTAACCTGCCAGTGCCCTACTGTAAGCACGTTCATCATGCAGCTGTGCTCTCAGGCAGAGCCCCTTGGGAAGGAGCTGCAATTACTGCAGAGTTGGACTGGTGAGATTTCAGCAGTGTCAGTGCCGTGTGCTCTGCTGGGCTGCCCACAGGCTCCTGCACAGCACACCCGCCTGCCTGGGGACCTCAGTCCCCATTCTAGAACTGCTTCCAGCACACAGCTCACTCTTCTACTTTGCTCACACTTTTAATGTGTTTGTCATGAAGCTATGCAGATACATGCAGGAATATAAACAGCACGCAGAGCGCAGCAGTGTGAGGATTATTTCTGACAGCTCTCAAATGAGCTACTTTATTTTTCTCTCTTGGCTAAGCCTAGTTTGTTTGTTGTGGTTTTCTTGTTTGTGGGTTTTCGTGGGTGGTGTTGATTTGCTGTTGTTCATTTTTTAAATTTTGTTTTGGGTTTATTATAGATTCATTCCTTCATAATTTCACACTGTCATAGAAGTAAACAATTGAAAGAGTGCAAAACATTGAGTTAATGACTCTAAAATTCACCCCAGCCTCAAATATCTTAACAGATTAACAATTACAATGCTAATTGACTATTAGGTTTATTTTAACCAGACCCTTACTCATGTCAGCCTCTCATACAATGCCCCAAATTTATTTCAAATCTACCAGCTCCAACATGGAACTGTAGTTTTGAGAAAGCAGTGGAGAGTTCATCCATTAAACCAGAGTTAAGGAACAGTTAGCAAGGACTTCTCTTACTCAATATTTAAGATGAATGATGTTATTCCATCATAAGTTAATAAAAATTGAGTATCTAGAGGGAAATTCTGACATCATTCTCAAAAGAGCAAGTCTATTCAGTTATCATTTTCTAAAAGCAACTTCTACACAGAAAGGCGACCTTGAAGCTGAACTCTTTCTAAATCTTTCTTAGGTGACACCTCTAACAGTACAAAATGTTTTAGTAGAACCCAAGTAACTTGAGGAAGATGATTGTATAATTAGAAAATATTCTGATTTTTTTCCAAAAGCAGATGGAAAGAGCTTATGTTGAAAGATATTTCTCAGGAAATGTTAGAAACATCTTTTCTATGGATTGTATGTTGAAGGAAACAGAAAATGATATAATGAGAAAGGACAGAATCCAATTATTCTAATATTTTATGTCTGTCAGAAGCCAATTTTAGGCATTCCAGTTAAAGGCAAAAACCCAACTCTGAACCATACAGAGCCTCAATGGAAGAAGTTAAAACCCAGAGCAGGTGTTGGAAAATTGTATCTGCCCTTTTTTTCTGTTTGTTATCCAAAAACTCAAATTGCTTTTTGCCAGAAGTCTTCCAGCTACATTTGAGCTTGAGAAAATGTAGCATCTATTCATGGTAGTGCTGACAGAGAAAGCCATAAATGTCAGCACACAGCAGTCTGGAGTTTATAATCACATGTCTCTCAACATCCTTCTACATAACCCATAGCACTGGGTAATTACAGAACAATTTTTTTAAAATCTTATAATTAAGTAAAATTAGGATTAAAAAATCAAGAAGGAAGGAACATTTGGGCTGCCAAATGTAATAGAATCACAGAATGCCAGGTTGGACTGGTCTTCAAAGATCAAATAGTTACAATTTGCCCCGCTCTCTTCAATATATAAACATCAAACCTATAAGAAACAGACAATTTACACTCACATAAGATTCTTTAAAATTCAGAAGTCTCCCTGCTTTGTTGAAGGCATAATCAGTGTTACTATATTGAAGTGCCATCCTAAATCAGCATCGGCAGAATCCTTTCTTTGTTACAGACGCCACTTCCGTCCTCCAACAGAAATCAGCATAATTTCCTCACTTTTTAAGTCTATCTCTATTTGTTAAAAGTGCACTTTCCTCTTTGAAACATGTTGATCCTGTAGGATGAGTCTATTTGTTGGGAAGGAGATCGAGTGAGCTACTTATATTAAGTACAACCTAAGGTTTCATGCAGCATCCATGAAAGTCAGCACCAGAGCTTCACTGACATTAGTGGCCCAGGACCACATTCCCATATCACATATCCTTCTAGCAGACAACTGTACTTCTGAGCCACAGTCCAAACCTGAAGTCCTCAAAGATCCAGAGACATTTTAATTTGTCTCACAACTCCTTTTCATGGGCTAGACAAGTAACACTACCTAGTCACATGCACTCATCTCTCTCCACAAACACATTCCACTCCTGGCCTTCAGTACCTGCATGCAATTTCAGTCACAGGTGGTCTTCCAACACACTCCAAGTCAGACCCACAGCATCCACTGAAATCTCTGTTCTGGACCTCAATTAAAAGCAGTATTCTTTTCAATATTCAGATGAGCAAGAGCTGAAGAATTAAATTACTGAATTAATGTACCTTTCCAAAGATCTTTGTCTCGCTCAGTCCCTTCACTGTATATTAACTGGCCTTTGTTCTCTCGCCTTAGTACATTTCAAATACCTGGTAGAGTGCTCTGAAGCACTCACACAAACATCGGATGTAGGTTTGTATCTATAATAAACAGGTGAAAGGAAACCAAACCAGGCAGGGGAGAAGATCAGCACAAGTCTCAATGGGTCACCAACTGATTCTTTTTTTTCTTTTGAGCTCTGAAGTAAGTGGCATTTCTAAAGTACAGTGTTAAAATCATTGCATTCTATGTTTCAATATATTTTATCATCGATCTGGAGATCATTTAGAGAGATACAAAGTTTTCTGCCCTTTCTGCACATTCCTTCTCCTATATATGATGCTGAGGCATTTTCTTGTTATTCTGTTAAACACATTTTCCATTCTGGGTGCTTTAGTTCCAGAAGAGGACAGTTTTGGTTATCCACAACACCTTGCATCCATTTGGGAATTGCTTGCACAAGGTTCCCTTGATGACAGTTCCCATTAGCACACATTCATTTAGGCATACTTTTTTAACATGTGTGAAATTCTTTTCTTCAAGTGAATATGAAAAATCATTCCTTTAATAGTCCCTTCCCCACAGGTAGATAAGTCTCCTTTGGGGAAGCTATCACTCACCATGAGCACTAGATCAAAGGGACTCCAACAGAAAGACTATCTCTGAATCTGTGAAGGGTCACTTGTCCTCTAAGCCCTAGCTGGCAGTCACATCAAATGATTGCTCATTTCCATCCCACCTGTCTTAACAGAGGAGGAGTAGTTTACAAACTAATCACTTCAGAAAATAATGCAAAATTCATTTGATTAATAAATCCTCCTTTTTCTTCTAAGCCACAAAGCAAACCTTGGCTAGTCACCACAGCTATGGTGATATGACTAGCTCCACAGTCATCCAAAGTTTGCTCCACAGAAACCAGTATATCTCAAAACAGAACTGATTACTGTCCCTCTGTAGATCAAGTGCTGACAATAACTGAAAGCAGACCCTTCCTGAAAGTGCTAAGTTACAGGAGCTGTAGCAAGTGAAGCATTGTCTTTGGCAGAATCACAGAATGTCAGCAGCAGGAAGGGACCTCGGAAGATCATCTAGTCCAACTCCCCTGCCAGAGCAGGATCTCCTATACCAGATGACACAGGAACACATCCAGAAGAGAAGTTCTATTTCCTAACTTCTGTGAGAAGGTAATCCTCTGGTATTCACTTCAAACCTGTGTGAATCTCATTGGAAGGCATGGAAGCAGGAAGACAAAAAGCTACCCTAAAATCTTGGTGCAACTCCACAGGACATCCTCAGCTCCATCCACATGACAGGTTTCCCTTTTTCTCCCAAGAAAAATGTGCTGCCTTTAAGTTTTGGAAATTTCCCTTACTGGCTTTGCAGCAAATTTTCAAAATCAATCAAATTAAATACCTGAAAATGCCCATCCTCAAATATAGCAATAAGTAAAAATCACTTCTAGGTCAGCCTCCCAACCTTTTTTATTTTTGCCATTGGAAAGTTTCCAAAGATTGAATGAACACACAGGGCTTCAGTTCCACTACTGCCCCTTAAACAATTTTAGATCTAGTTCAGCAAATGGCTGCCTACTAACTAGCTTTAAGAACAGAAAAAACTACTGAGACATGAGTTGAGAATAAGTTTAGAATCGCTTTGACTCAATCTTGTGCAGTTACTGCTTCAGTTCATCAATTAGGAAAGTTGGGAATTCAAAATAGCCAAGAGTATTTTTTTAATCACAATGAAACTACTTTTCCCTCACCTTTTACACTGAAACTATGTATTACATTTCCATGGCACTGTCATCCTCAGGGACTGCTGGAAGTGGTCTCAGCTTTTCCAACTTTCGAATTTCCATGAGATATACAAAAGCTTTCACACATTTTTACAGAGCAGACACAACAGAATCTAGCCCCATCTACACCTACAGCAGCAAACACCTGTTCATGGAACTTTAGCAGCTAGCTAAGACTAAAGGCATATTAAAAAAAAAACCAAAACAACTTATTTTTGTATCATAGCTGCACTATCGTGAATGAAATCTGAACCCATTGATATCTATTGAGGTTTTTCTGAGTGAAAGACAGCAGTTTCAGCCTCTTTCTGTGTTATTTATACTAACATGTAATGAAAACAGGTGGTATCTAAAAGGTGGAAAAGGGATAAAAAAGGTCTAGTTACTATTAGTTCAGCAATAAGGAATACAATGAATTTGATTTTCAAACATCTCCATCATTAACAAAGTTGGAATCCTTACCTGGATTAGAAGGTCCCAACAGCTACAAATCCACAACAGCTATGAAAAAAATCCACCTTTGACAGTTGCAGTATTTACTGCTCCCTTTCTGTTCCAAACCACCAGAGAGCTGAGTCCATTCATGACACACATGATCAGGAAAGAACAGTTCAAAAACTGATGCCAGATGAACACTCCCAGACACTGTTGTCTTCTCTTGATTGCTAGACAGGTTCTCCCGTTGACTTTAGACACAAATCAACACTTGGAACATCTTAGTAAGTCCTTAGCATACAACAGGTTTGGGACCCTGTTGCACTCATTACTGCCCATCACTCTAACTCCAGAAAAAGGCACCAAGGCCTAAACACACAATGGCAGACAATTCAACTGCCCAAATAGCCAATCATTTTCTTCTTTCTGTAGTTGAGCCCAAGGTGGGAAGTCAGCTGCAAACATTTCAGCATTGGTGATTCACTGTTTGAAGGACCTCCAGTGAAGTCCTATAGTACCTCCAGACAAAGTTCTCGCCTCTGGCTTTTCTTGGCTTGCAGGTTTATTACCCACTGGAGAGTTCAGACTTATATCCAAATACAACTTACATTCCAGTCTCATACATGTGCTGATGGGCCCTGGAGCTCCTATTTATAATTACGTACTCATATCAGCTGAGTGAGATGCTAAATTGGCCTCTGTGCAAAGCCACAGCTGATGCTGATTCTCAATTAGAGGAATGGGAGGAGGGTACTGGAAGATACAGATGTTGCTCGTTTGACTCAAGAAAGAAGCCGTTTACTTTCTGATGTAAAAAGTGAGGAGAATAAAACAATGTGAGCAAAATAACTTTCCCTATCCTGTCATTTACAAATAATGTCTTCAAAACTAAGGGTGTACCAAAACACAATGGCAGAAAATAATTGGAAACATTGGTTTAAAGTAAGTTTGTCTTTTTTTTTTTTTTTTTTTTTTTTTAGTTAATGCACATTTTCACACTTTGTTTTCCCCTTGAAAGTTTGGCCTAAAACAAATCTTCTTAAAGCTAATTTCTCCCAGGAGGAATGGAGTCAAGGCAGCATTACATATTCATGCTCTGTATTCCAATTAAATTAAAAAAAAAAAAAGTGTTACCATAGCAAAAAGTATTGTTGCAGGGACAAAACACACACAATGTCAGATTAAAGAATGAAAAAAGCCTCCCAAAATATTCCCAATGCTCAACAATAAGATGGAATATTTTCTCCTCGTTACATGGAGATGACCATGTGCTACTGCTTTGTGATGACCCAAGCTGGCTTTTTAAAGACTCATTTTTCCAAATGCAATTTCTACATTACTGATGGGTTTTCAAAGTTCCATTAGTTATTCTATCATTGTGAGTATCATACTGATGCCTGAGGGCAGCCAAAGGTTTTAGAAAGATATATGGTGCAAGGCACTATATGGAAACTTTTTAAAAAGCAGGTCATTTCTTGTAGTCTGAGAAGAATAAAGGAGGTAGGGAATGAGTGAGTTAGGGTAGTATGAATGGAAAAACAAGGCAGCAGTGAGCTGAATATGGATGTTGATACAGTTTGGCATGCCTCTACCTAGTCAGCTAGCACTGTTCTGCAGCATGGTGTTAGCAGCTAGTTTTAAGCAAAGTTTCAAATAAAAATCAAATTTTAGCTTTGTAGGCTTTCTTAGACCGCTCACAACATGAGACACAGCATGGAAATGGTTGCAGGAGCAGACTGTCATGTGGGAAAAGTTTGCATTACTGAAAGCCAGCTACAAGTAATGATGTGGATCATAGAAGAGAGAACAAGGTGAAAGGGGAAGAGAGAAAAGCAAGATAGCAGAATGTGTGAAATAGGATGAAGAGTCAGGAAAATTAAATAGCTGAGTTTGAATGGACTTGCAAAGGTGATGTTGCAGGAAGCAAGACCAGAAAGGAAGATATTGCTTTAGTAAAATATAAGCAAAGGAGTCCAGAAAAGCCTTGCATGTGAGAGCACGTATTTCTGCAAAAAGCAGGTTCTCTGCCAGGTGTGTAGGAAAGGGCAGGAAAATTTACCCACAGCCAGCCTGGGAGAGTTGAAAGAAGAGAAGGCCAGGCTGAAAAAGAAGCCAAGACATGCCCTTTGGCAGTAGGATAATACTGCCAAAGTGCAAGTGTAGAGACTAAGATTTGAAGGAGATGACCTAAAGAGAGAAATCTAAAAGGAGGGTTCAGAACAAGGGCATATGAGGGAAGAAGAGCAGCAAAAGTTCACTGAAGAGAGCAATGACAAGAAGGAAGATGTGAGCGTGTGGTGCAGGAGGGGCACATGGTGAAAGACTGTATGTGAATGATAAACAGACATAACAAGTGAACAGTTACACCCCACAAGCTATTAGAATAATGTTTGTGTTCTTTATTAACCATCATAAGACCTTTGACTTCACATTGTAAACGTTATTTGAATAGTTTGTAGAGAGAAGAGAGTATTTATTGACTTGACTAAACTCTTTCAAATGCTTACACTGGAAATCATATGTCATCAGGTGGCATTCCACCCCACCGGGTGGTCAGCCTACTCCGGATACATAACACACTCTGCTTGACTTTGTCACTAGGAAGAGATGGAGAAATAGACCATGTCTTTGGGTTTCAGGTACAGAGGTGTAGCAGTTATAAAGCATTTCTCTCCCTGTTTCCCCACCCTTTCCAATTTTTTACTACTAGATTTTTTTTTTACTGTTTACCTTCACAAGTTCTTTATCTTTCCTTTTATGCCCATCCTATTGCCCTGACATTCTTTTCCTCACCCATTGTCCCTCAGGCAGACTCCTCATCTCCACTGCCTTAGCATTAGTCAGGAGAAGCACAGAGAGTTTAGGAGAGCTGATTATTCCTGTTTCTTAATCTTCTGTCTAGACTTCCTACAGCCACAGTGCAACCAGGGGGATGCAATTGCCTGCTAAGTACTCTTCAAAGCGCTGTTCACTTCATATGCCAAGTGGACAGCGTGCTCTTTCCATGTTTAAGCTTTCTTGTGGCATCTCCCAGAAGCACAGCTGGCAAATTCAAAGACTCTCCCATGTCGAAATTGTCATTTTCCAGATTAAAAAAAAAGCACTAATATTTCTGAAAAAAAAAACCAAAAATTCCTATTTCTACCTATATATGGACATACATACACACACACCTACACAAATCCCTCTAGGCAGGGACAGAACTCTGTTGGACCAAAAAACTCCTGTTGGACAAATGGCTGAGCATTTTAGAGTAAACTTTCAAAAATATTTGCCCCAGGCAGTAAGCATGGAAAATTTTGGCCCAAATGGTTTAAGTTTGGCAAAGTTGCATGCAATAGAAAACAGAATCTTATAATGGAAAGTGCTGGGCAGCCTTATGGCCAACATCACTATTTGTGCTGCTTGTAAGACTTCATTTGCTTTAATAGGAGCTGCATGGCAGGGCTGTAATACCCTGGGGCTTCCTGTCTTTAATTTCCTTTGAATATAATCTTGGTCTTAAGCCTTCCTTCCTAAATAACTTCTGTCTTTAATTATTTTTTTAAGCAAATTACAACTTAACAAGCACACATTCTCCTAAGACAGAGCCTCTAATTACCAAAATGACAATGCTGCTTAGAATCTGAATTTCACACCAATGTGGTAAATAATTATACGCCACCATTGCCAAAAAATAATTAAACAGGATATTAGAATATAAACTATACCTTGCATTACTCAATCACCTGGATGATTCTTGCAGAGGAATACTCATAAAGTGAGCAGCAGGGAGGTGTATATGTGCAGTCCCAAGCGGCTGCACAATTAATGAATATTTGGAAGCCTTATTACAGGATTTTTGGGATAAACTCTGAAGGTGTTTCTCTGTCCTTATTTAGGTAAGAGTCACAATTACACAGAAGAGATATCAGGATGTGGTTCACCACTCTTACATATAGTAGACAAAATTATACTGCTAGAAGTAATTTTATATTATGCCTTGCTGGGACTAACTTTTAGAAAGGATGGTCTCATTTTGTAGGACTGTCTTTGAAGATTTTCTAGACTCACAGGACTGATATGTTGCTTAATTCTCTGACGTGACATAAAATTGTCTCTATTTATGTCTTTTAAATCTAAGCCAAGTTTGCTGCAGAGTCCTTAGCTCCACAATCTACCAGGCCTGTACATTTTAAGTTAGAATTTCACATTTTGAATGCCTGTCAGTTGCTTTGGGGCTCTACTGTAGCATGGTGCTCAGAAATTTCAGCATAATTTCTTTATGCTGCTTAAAGAAATATGTCCAGATCTGACCCTAAATCACTACCATTAATCCAGGCCTTTCAGACAATTATCACACAGTCATACTTGAGAGGAACAAGACTCAAACAGTGAACTAAATAATGGTGAGTACTATCTGAACTATTGGGTGTTTAGGAAAGAAGCTCTGTCTAGTTCTGAGATCAATCAGTCTCCATGATCTACACACACGCATACACAGAGTTTTCTCTTTGCTATTGCTCACATGCAAATACAGCCTTCAGTAGTTATCAGGTTCAGATCAGTGTGACCACTTCCAGCATCACCACTTAAACTAGAACTGAGAACTTCTGCATCCTTGTGTCACACTTCCCTGACTTTATCCTGCAGCTCCTCTAAAATGTGTTTTTTAAATTATTCTTCATGTGTTATTAGGGACCTCTGTACATAAAAAAGACCAACATAACGTCCCTTTAGTGGCCAAGAAAATTATACATCAATATCCTGAGGAAAACAATTGCCAGTTGTTTTAAGTCTTTATACAGAGTGAAAATGAGTCAAAAATCATAAATCTTCCCTCTAATGAATCAGCAAAACTATACAACAGAGTTTTTAATCCTCAGTTTGAATATGAATTAAAATAACTGAAATACTTGAGTCATCTTATTCAAGGTAAAGACCTGACTGAATGAAAACTGATCCATCTTGAAAGCAAACTAGAAAATAAAGGCTGCACATATCTTCCTGTGTGTTATGCTGCTCTGAGCAAAAAAAGATGACTAACATCACCCTAGATTCAACTTTCCACAGCAATTAGCTAAAGTATCGCAATTTATCTTTCCCTGACAGTTTATGATTTTAAGGAAATTTGAGATGTTTGGGTTCTTGGGTTTGGGGTTGGTTTTTTTCTCCCTTTAATGGACATTTTAGCACCATCTGCTGGTGTTAAAACTTGCTCTGGAAACTAAATACCAGCTACCTCCTTCATTTTAACTTCCTGAAGGCCTGCTTCTGGCTCTTATTAGGAAAGGTTAATTGCTTGCTTTTCTACTACAGATCCCAGGATTGGATAAGTAATTTATCTGAATGAATCATATACCCAGATGGAGTATACCTTCTGGAGGCCATATATCAATAGCAATACACTGCTAAAAAAGTACCTTATCTACAGATACATCTAAGAGTAGAAGTGATTGTTTTCTACAGCATAAAACCAACAAAACCCCCCTCATTCCTTAAGGGGTAATAAAAGATTGTTTTCCCTCATTTATTCTGAGTTGATAATGGTATTGAGACTGAAGAATTGCACTGTGATGCTGGATATTTAATGTCTGGTATGCACAACAAAAAACTGACCTGCCAAAATCACCTCTGGCTGTATCCAGTTAAAGACTTGCATAACTTACCTCATCTATTTCAACCAATTCTATTTAATTAGATTTTTTTTTTTTTTAATGGCTCAGCACTAGTTCTTTCCCATTTCAGATCCTCTTCAGGCAGAAACAATCCGAAAGCACTTTAGGAAATGGTTAAATTAGGTCTCAGCTGCCTTTCTGCAGCACCTGTCCTGGATGTATGAAACATGTCCCACCTTCAGCACAAGTTTGATCTCTCCCTTGTTGACACCAAGGTCATGAAATCCCTCTCTGCAAGACTTGTCAAAAACCTGGGTTTAACTAACAACA
The DNA here is from genome assembly GCA_013400475.1 of Tricholaema leucomelas. Lineage (NCBI taxonomy): Eukaryota > Metazoa > Chordata > Aves > Piciformes > Lybiidae > Tricholaema lacrymosa > Tricholaema leucomelas. The sequence continues at coordinate 3,016,279 of WAAF01015816.1, forward strand.
TCACAGAGCACTAAGAAACCTGCCATGGGCTTCAAGGACTCCATAGAGGGAAGGGTTAATATCAACCTATTGAGCTCAGGGGGATCTAGCAAGTAAACATTTCAGGTTGTTCTGTTCTGGCTGTTTTTCATATCAATGACTCTTACAATATGAAAAACTGAGAATGACCATTTTTTTTCTATCTTCCCTTTCAGTATCAGCATTAATCTTCATGGCCTGTACCTCAGCCTCGGTTTGAACCTGATGATTTCTCACCCACTATCATCACAGTCCAGTTTGGACTTTTTCCATGTGTCCCTTACTCTAAAGAATACACTCCCTCCATCAGGTCTCTTCTGCAGTCATTAGTCTCTTTTCTCAGCTGACCTTTCTTTGTGTTAGAAACTCTTCCATGCAGAACACTCCTGATTTAAATCTGAAATTTACTTGCCTGGATCTCAATAGGATATAGAGAACAAATGTCCCCAAAAGGTATGTGGCAGAGTGCTGTGGAAAGGCTGCAATGTCAGTTTAGCAGCATAGTGTGTCAGGATGTTATTATGAGCTAGCAATAGGGATGAGAAATGTGTGAAAAGATGCAATTCAAAAAGTAATTTGACTTCTACTAATGAGAGAAGTAGGCTGAAGAATCACAGAATCACAGAATTACTAAGGCTAGAATAGACCTCTGAGATCATCAAGTACAGCCTATGACCACCATATTGACTAGAAGAACAGTATCCTGACATGGTTAATTTAGCCAGCAGTTTCCCCAAGAAGCTAAAGAGCCATGAGACAATTAGCAAGCTTTTGCATTCATTCCAGCCATACAGATAAGGTTAAGCAAAGCCCACATCCTGCTTGTCCATAAATTTTCTAGCCAAGAGAGTGGTGACTGAAGACTTTACAGATAGATGTTCTTGAGTAGGTTTTCATAGTCATGCTCAAAAGGGTCAAGTGAAAAAAGTAAATCCCGGTATTCATTAGAAGATTTGTGTGTACACCTCCCACACTCACTGCTTTGAAATGGAACCCTTAATGTCTGGAGGGGATACAAAGCCAGTGGCTCTTCTAAGGTTTCAGGAGGAAGAAAGGCCACGACCTTCAATAGAGATTATTCTGCAGAAATAGGACTACTTGCTTTCACATAATGTTTTACAAAATAAGATTGATGAAGAGTGCAATGTAGTAATCTAAAGCAATTCATTAAGAGCTGTAAAGAATTGAGGAGGACCTTGAACACATTATATGCATTGATGGAAAAACAGTGATTGAGAGGTTTTGGCCTGAGAAGATTCCACTCACTGTACTCAACCTCCCTGGACTGCAAACTAAAGAGGCATATTTAGTATAATTAGCCCAATTATGTCTGCCAACATGGGTGAATGTCAAGTCAAACTAATTTCTGAATTGCTTCTTTCCACATAAATATCATTCATGTCTAATTTCCCTCAATATCAGTGAAATTAAGAAAGAGGTTTATCAAGAATAAATGATTTGGGTAGGGAGGCGAGAGAAAACTCTTTGCTCTTTCAGTGACCAGAAATAGTGGAAGCAAATTAAATTGGGCAAATTTCCCATTAAAACAAAAGCAAAGCCTTTTGAAACTCTCCAAATGTTCTTTTCAAAATATTTTGAACAAGCAAGTTCCTTTGAATCTCAATCTGCTTCTTCTTGTCCAATTTCAGTGAATGTATATTCAAATAAAAGGTCACAGCTGAAATGAAAACTTTTCAAATTTAATCAAATTAGTTGCCTTGATCTCCTAGATACTGTTAGTGACAGGAAGGCACCCCATGCCTGGGGAACTTCTTGTGCACTGAGACTTGGACAGCAGAGATCTCCTGAGCTCCACAGCACTTTCCTCAGGATCTGTGGATACCTGGGATGTGAGAGTGCAATACCCTGCTAGAAATGTTTTGTAAAGACATTTGGAAAGTGAAGGGAGACTGTCGATTACTGCATTAACAGACTGCCAAGTGCACTCAGAAAACTGAGGTGGATTTCAGTAGGAGTAGCTGAACTATACGCACCAAATTTGTCAAAAGGAAAATATATTCTCATATTTGTCTCCTAACAGATATTTACATAAGAAAATATATGTAACTTAGCACAATTTTTAATGGCTGCATGTAGCTTCCATACATCCAGTGAGAAAGAAGGTAACTGGAATACACTTAGAATTCCCAGTTACTCATCTAGAGTCCTGATTCTGCATTTCTGGTATCTTGAGATAGAGAATGGGATACAGATAGAACAGATTATTCCATTTGCTTCATTAAACTGACAGGTTAATTATGGAAAACATTTTACATTTTAGAAGTAGTAACATTTTAATAATGTGAAAAGAATAAAATGAAAACAAAGACTTGTTGAGATACTGGAATGTGTCCAGAGAGGAGCAACAAAGCTGGTGAGGGGCCTGGAACACAGCCCTGTGAGGAGAGGCTGAGGGAGCTGGGGTTGTTTAGCCTGGAGGAGGCTCAGGGGTGACCTCATTGCTGTCTACAACTACCTGAAGGGAGGCTGTAGCCAGGTGGGGGTTGGTCTCTTCTGCCAGGCAACCAGCAACAGAACAAGAAGACACAGCCTCAAATTGTGCCGGGGGAGGTATAGGCTGGATGTTAGGAGGAATTTGTTCACAGAGAGAGTGATTTGCCATTGGAATGGGCTGCCCAGGGAGGTGGTGGAGTCACCGTCCCTGGAGGTGTTCAAGAAAAGCCTGGATGAGGCACTTAGTGCCATGATGTAGTTGATTGGATAGGGCTGGGTGACAGGTTGGACTGGATGACCTTGGAAATCTCTTCCAACCTAGCTGATTCTATAATTCTGTGACTTACATTTCTCATTTCTTGTCTAGTCCTAGAGGCAGAAGTAAGTCATTTCAGATTAATGAATAAACATGCACTGAAAATCCCCCCAAGTCCCTCATCCCTGACCCTCTGCCTCAAAGAAGGGAACAAGACTTACTGTTTGGGTTGTCAACAGTCTTGAAGCAGTTCCACACCAGTGTACATCCTTTCAGTGTTTGTTTTTTTATAAAATATTTTAAATAAAAACTTTTGGATTTATTGCAGGTGTTTTTCTACCCCAAGAAGTACAAACTTGTAAGGAATTAGGATTTTCACAGGCCACAGAAAAGACCTCCAACTGGCAATAAACACTATGTCCAAGTCTGACAGGTGCTCCTTCATGCATGGCTTTTCCTGCCCTGTCTTTGTTGGGGTTTGTTCTAGCTCAGTCCTCTTGTACTTACATTAGGATGCACAACATAGTTGCAAAAAATGGAACCAAACAGTTTAGGTGGTTGAACATACAACTTTTCCATCAGTCTTCCAAGGATAGGTTTCACTGGGTGCACAGGAACAGTGTTGCATCAAGTGCCTAATACAAATATGCCATTCTGAGGCAATTCACCCTGCACTGTTATCATTAGATACAAGCAGACTATTACCCATCTTAATCTCCATCCCAACTTGGGCACTCATCTTCCATGGCTAAATCTGCTGCTACTTGGAAGAACATTGTTCAACTTTCATGTGACAAACTGTATGTTTCCTGTTGGAACTAATCCAGCTTCCACTGAAAGCAACACAAAAAAAGGACAATTACTGCTTTATGAGAGCCCTGAACACATAAGTATTGCCCTGGAACTTTTATTAGTTCACTTCCTAACGAGATAACTTCAGAGAACTTCTGTTCCTCCAACCTGACACAACAAAAAAAGTTCACTAAGCCATTAGCTAGTTAGACAGAAGAGATATTCTGACTGAGATAACATCCAAATGTCTCACTGGTGGATGTCTGTGTTCTTTCCATGGAAATGCTGAGTTTATCCCACAGGTGTTAGCATGACAGCCATATTCATAGGTGCACGGATAGAAGATACTACGTGAGAGCAAAATACTGTCATTCTGGTTCAGAACTTACATGCAAAGGGAGCTGGTGTAGGTTAACAGGTATTATCAGCACTCTACATCACTCAAACTGTATAGACTAAGACAAAATGAACAGCAACAAACCCTCACTTCCAAGTATGTTCCTTGACATAAAAGTATTTAAATTGTATTTAAACAAATTTAATTTAATTGCATTAAGTTAAAATGTAGTTGCAGAACTTAAAACTGGATTTCAAACTCTGTAAGATCATGGAGACTCTGTAGATGACACTTCTCCCCCCCCCAAAAAAAAAGTAGCCCTTGACTGTAATCAAAAGAGGAAAAGCAAGCCAATGCTCAAGTAGCAGGTATACAGAGAAATAAATAAAAGGATTTACTAGTGCGCTGCAGTGCAGCCATGCTTAAGGTAACAACGAATTCAGTGGCAGCAAAATATTACTTTCAGAATGGTTTAATATAAACACACTATAAGCTGATAACAAAAGAAGAGAGGCCCTTCCCTCCCCTGCCAACATTCAGGTGGGGGACAAAAAAGAATAATCTTGAGCAGAATCCCTTCAACCCTCATGAAAAGGTCTATGCACAGCCTCAGTATAGTGCAATGAAATTAAAAAAGATGTCATGTAGCCATGTCAGCCACATCTGTGACCCATATGGTGCATGTAACAAGAGCATATGTCTGTATCTAAAGAGAACATTATATGCTGTATATGGCTCGGGCAAATGTAAAAGTGAAGTAGAACACCTTCGCATTACAAACACAGTTTGTTATTTGTGTCACATCAAAGAAAGACTCTCTAGGAATTATTGCCCTCTGAAGTCATTTAATTATGATTAAGTGAACTAAGAACTAATGTAAATGGTATTTTATACCCCAGTGAATTGAAGTATGAGATCTAGTCAAGGTGAATAAGATTTACAGCTAAAACTCATGCAACCTTACAGTAATTCCATGACACTTTTACTACCAGCCTAGACATTTTATTTCTTGAAATAATTAAAAGTACATGAGCAAATTTTATTCTTTGGATGCTTATAATGAGCCTCAGACAGGAAAGAGAGTAAGTTGCTTCTCAAGTGATTTATGCACTTCTACTTCTATTGTAAAAGGGGCAAAGATACCGCAGAGCAAATACAACCTTCAGAGTTTACTACAAAATAGAAGGAGAAAAAGGAAAGCAAGTATCATAGGATGCCTCTTTCATTTGGGCTAAATCTGACCCAGTTTAAAGTCTCAAGGCTCATTTTTGGCTAATCCCAAATACCTGTCTGCTAAAGAACCCATTTGTTCTGCTGAGACCTCATGCATAATACCAGAAAGTAAAGTGAGCCAACCCACTTTAAAGATGCTAAGTGTCTTCTCAAAGATTTTTAACTCTAAGGAAAACTATTCCCAGGTATTTGCCTTCAAATAGAATTAAACATGTCCAAGAAGAAATGTCTAACATATCAATGAATAGTTATATTTCACAGCTTTTCCAGCTGGAAGTAAACTCATTTTCCAGTGACAACTGTTAATCCACTCTCTTCTAGAGTCTCTGTTTGAAAGGCTCCAGGTAAAGAACAGAAACTTGGCTGACAGAAGAAAGTGCCAGATGGCTGCTGGGATGGGAAAAAAAATTGAAGAGAAGCAAACAGTGAAATGTGAGTTGTAGAAATAGGGATTGAATCACAATCAAAATGTAAGTAGAGAACCAGAGCCCTCAGATTTTAACAGAAGCTATGTTAGCAACGTAGCATCTACCTTAGTGGTGAACTCGATGTACTCCAGAGGTCCTTAAAATGCAACACAGCATTAACAAATTGCATAAATTATGTGTATAAAGAGTGCTCCTTGAACAGTCTCTTTTGGCTGATGTGGCCATACACAATTGCACTAAACCATGGGTCTCACGCAGAAACTATGCACCTTTTCAGTCCTTCAAATAAACTTTAAAGTTCCCAGGAATCTACTTGGGAATCAGAAGGGATCAAAATTCATATGCTAAAAAATAATACTAATATAAATAGCTCATGCTGTGGTAGTACACATTGCCTTTAGTTGACAGCAGTGTGGAAGGAGAAAGGAACTCTGGGACCAAAAGTTAAGCTCTAAAGGTAAAACACATGACTGTCTTAGGACACAAATGAGAGAGTCTGGTTACCAAACACATGTTCTTGGCCTACTGGTCACCTCCTTCTAGCTCTAGATACTGAAGTTAGTGAGACCTTCTTTACTTTTCTTTAAATTTGTCTCATTTTAGCTTGCCTTAAGAAATAGTGTCCTAAAGGAAGCTGCTAGTGCTACATCAGTATTCATGCCTGTCCAAATTTTTATCAAATTCTATATGCTTGTAGTGTACTCCCCAGCTGGAGACAAAGAAAGTGGTTGCATGATACCATCCACTTAAAGAATAGGGCCATCACTGTCAGTTGTGCTGGGTGACAACATCTCAGGCATCCAATTTATATCCACCCTGGAAAACTCTGGTTTAGGGGGACTTTTTTCAAATAGTTAGGCTAATGCTGTTGATCAAATAATGTGCTGCATGCCTTATAGCAAGCTCAGCAACAAAATGGTTCTTCTTAGCTGGCTCAGGCATCCAGACTCATCACACCCATCCTGAGGCACACCCTTCTACCACCTCTTCCTAGACACAGCACTGTAAAGCAGCCTCTCAGAATATACCTGCTCTCCTTTGCCTTTTCTCCCTGTTCCTCAGCCTCAACAGTAATAGAGAGTTCATTTAAAAATTCCAGTTGAACTGCACTAGCCAATTCTTACTGCCAATGGAATTGCTTTTGCTAAGAAGTCTGTGTAAAATACTAGCATTTGGAGACACTACATCACTCAAGGGATCGCTAACAGGCTATGGAATATTCAACCTCTAGGGTATTGGCTTAAATGGAGATTCAGGACCAAACTTGAAGCATCAGTCTCTCAGGCAGGTTGACACACAACACCTTTAAAAACTACACCACTTCCCTCAGGAGAGCCTTTACCAATCTTCTGCCGAGAGATTTTCTCCTCTCTCCAGTCCGAACCACTACAAATTGAGGGCTGTAATTTAGATATGTGCAAAATGTTACGTCAACACAAAGTAAAAGCTGTAGTGCAACTGTATGAGCAACCCACTTCGGTAGTCTACAGTCTTTTAGAGGACTGATGTGTAGGCTCATGATGTTGTTGGCAAGAGACAATTGATAGAACTTCTCCATGCCCAGTGCATGGAGACTACATGCAGTTATGCCAAGAGTCTTCTATTTCTTTCATGTTGAATTTTTATGTCTCAAAAATCCAACTAAAACTTCAGAATAATGAATAATTAATAAAATATATAAAGAAGAAAATCTTTTTAAATGTAAATTGAAAGGTAGAAAGGGCAGAAACCACTAAAACCAGGAAAAAAAAACCAAACACTTAAAGCCAAACAGCACAATGGGAGTTTAGTCTGGTTTAAACAAAAGACATTCCCCTGTACCTTTTCCCATAGGCAGCAGCAACAGCAGCTGTCTGCTCCTTCCCTGTGATGGTGCTGCAAAGAAAATTCCTGTGCCGCTCCCTTCCCTCCTTCTGTGTTATCATTGTCCGCAGCAGATTTCTTCACACCCCTCATTAAGCCTGATCCTCTTACTCTTAGAGCAAAGACAAAATTATTTGCATTTGATGTTTTGTATCACCGTTCATCTCAATGAAAATACAGTAACTCCCTCTATTAGTGACTCACGAGCTAGCAGGTCTGTGGCTGTACAGTATCAGTGAAAGCACAGCTGGAGAAATAAACCTCATGTAAATAGCTGAAAAGATAGGTAAAAGTCTGGGCAGAGATCCAAAAACACTAAACTACAGACTCCCAACATCTGGTTCGGGGTGGATTCCAAGAAAGACAGAAAGACACAAAAAGAAAGACAGAAAGGATTGATCTCTCTGTATATTTTTTTACACACAGTTTTCATTTGTTTTTTTAGTTCACAAAAATATTACTCAGTTATTGTGGTTTAATTTCTTCACCTTACTGCATCCTGTTGTTTCACTGGTTTAGCCATGTTGATCAAAAGAGAGCAGTACAGGCATTAGAAGCAGCCCTCAGTTTCATGCTTCCATATTCTGTTGTGATAAAAGCAAATTACAGATAAAATCCTTCAAACTTTACTATCCAACCTCTCTCTCTCTTGTTCTCTAGGACTGGATTAATGACCCATGTATGAGAATCCTATGCTGACTTCATCATCTTCCAAGCAAGCAGATCTAACCCTGTCATTCCTCAGCTTGCTTAAGCGCTACAGACTGCACAGTGATGCCCACACTGTCAAGTGCCTACACGAGGCACCCAACACTCCATCACATGGACCACCACTATGTGAAGAGGAATTTTCTGCTTTGAATCATTTTATTAGCTGAGAGCTTCTGCTGAGGAGTTCAGACACTGTAATTGTCAACAGCTCACAGATGACTTCAACACCATTAAAGCCCTCCCTGATTTTCACAGAATCACAGAATTAACCAGGTTGGAAGAGACCTTTGAGATCACCGAGTCCAACCTATCACCTAACCCTTCTAATTAACTAAACCATGGCACTAAGTCCCTCATCCAGCCTCCTTTTAAACACATCTAGGGACAGTGACTTCACCACCTCCCTGGGCAGCCCATTCCAGTGGCCAATCACTCTTTCTGTGAAGAGCTTCCTAACATCCAGTCTAAAACTAGACTTCTACACTGCTCAAACACTAGCTTTGTATCTCAGGACTCCTTCTTGGGGGTACCAAGCTCCCAGTGGCTATGTGCCCACATTGCAGGTAGGCTCTCTGCCCCTTCAACTGCTGCCAGCAGCATCCAAATCTCAAAAGTTCTTGCTGCATGCACTCACAATAATCTATAAATGCACAAATGAGATAAGGAGAAGCTCTGAAAAGTCTCCAAAAAGTTTTAAATTTGCCTACTTTGTGCTTCAAGGCTGCCACACTCGGAACTGAGCCATGAGTGCTTGTGGGCTCTTACTCACACAAACACAGAAAGAAAATATTCACGTGGGGTAATTGTATGATTCTCCTGCCCAAAATCTAATCCCTCCTACATCTAGGCAAGGTGTGCACTTTCTTACTTTCTCCTCTCTCAAAACAGAAAGAAGGTTCGGGATGGTGGTCAGGACTTGGCACCAAGCAAGTGCACAGGCTGGACACAGGCAGCTTACATCTTTATCAGTGTTGTGCTCTAGCTGGGTGCATCAAAGAAATTTTTGCCATTAGAAGACCTTTTATGCCACAAACTAGTGGCTTCCAGGTCAGATGCTTTGCCAGTCAGATGGCAATGAGCCTCTCAACTACTCAAGTCTCTTAATCTATGATGAGCTTTTCACTTACTAGAAGAAACAACAAATCACCACCAAAATGGAATCTATTACAGCACTGACACATTCTGTCCCTCACAAAGTCCTTGAGAACTAAGGAAGCTACTGCTCTGGAAAATCTGTGCAATTTATTCTTGAAGTTTGGAGCCTAAGGGAAGCCATTACTTATGCATATTATTCAAATCTAAATTCTTTTCTTGAAACTCTCTTTAAATTGCGCCAGTTTACAAGACTGTCTTTCCTACCTGAGCAGAACTAGCTGCCATAGAAAAATCAGCTTTCTCCCCAACCCTGACCTTTCCCTGCCTGTGCCACCCCCACTTCTCCTTTTGCATCAGGCCTGGCTTTCAGCTGACCCTTTAGGAAGCACATTCAACTCTCTAGACCACCAGAAAACAACTGACTTGCACTCTGGAAATACTTGACTGATGTTCCACTGCCCCAGGCAGAAGAAAGAAAATAAAGCAGCTTGCTGCATAGTTGACAAAGCACAAGTGCTTTGAAAAATGACTGATAGGCTCTCCACCCCATACCTTTGTGCTACCCACATCAGACTAAATGCTATGTTCACACCCGGGCACCTAGATCAGACACTGAACAGGAACAGTCACAAAACAAAGAGGGAATTTCAAATCAAACAGAATTTTCATCTGAGTTACACTGATCACACTGCCTAATGAAAGTGACACAGAAATTGCATGAAATGTCCCGATCCAGTCTAGCTTCTTTTACCCATCTCCTGCAGTTATAAGAGTCTTCTGCAGTCAAGCTAGCTGGCAGAAAGCCAACTCCAAAAAGAGGACACAACAGAAAGTTTTCAACCAAATTTCTTTCTAGTAAGTTTGGAACTGTTGAGTTGGAGATCATGGGTGCTAGCTGATATCCAGCCTGTTGTTTAAAAATAGGGGGAAGAAGGAAAGGGGAAATGTCTAAATACAGCCTCCATGACTCGCCTTGGCAGGCAGAACGAATTAAAGCACACCACAATTATTTACATTAGGCTGGGTAAAATTCTGGCTTCATGCAGAATGTACTTTTGTGGCCCTTGAAAAGATGAATCATGACAGTCAAAAGCACATCTATACCCTTCCTTTGCAAGGTTCTTGTTCTGCAGGCAGATTTGTACACAAATAGGCCAAAAAGCTGCCCTGCATAGTAGGGCACAAGGAAGGCAACTCACCAATTCAGGGAAGCTTAAAGGAAGTCACTCTTTTTCTAAATCTCAGCCCTCTGGCTTTTCACCACCTGGACACCAGTTCTAAAATGATGACCTCATCATTTATCATTTTACCTTTCAGTGCTTTACTTAATACATGACCTGCTCAGTAAAATATTTGCAGACTTGATACTCTGGTACTTTATCCCATTACAAAGGCACGCATAACATTTCACATCTCTTTCATGCAGGTGGTCCTCTGTTCTAACTCAAGGCCAAACAGAATATAGAGTTAGGCCAGTTCAGCAGTATAGGTGCAGGCATCTGAACAGAGGGGAGGGAGTTTGGTAACTGCAGATGCCAAGTGTGGCTATACATTTCAAAGATAGCGCTAATTTATTTATTTGCCTTACGGTGACCAAATCCATCTGTCCAGTACAGACAATCAACCACAAGACCTCTACGAATTGCTTCAAATCAACATTATTTTTTTTTTATTTCAAATTGTTCACATATGTACCAAGGAGCTCCAGAAAAGTGTATTAAAAATGGCCCTGTCCTTTCAGGCAATTCCACTCCATTACATATTATGAGTACACACGTTTGAGAAGGAGGACAAGAGAGGAAAAGAAGAAGAAGAAGAAGAAAAAGAGGGGGGGATAAGTACGTGGCAGATGCTTTTATGTTCCCAGTTTATTTTTAGAATATTTAATGGTGCAAAAGGTAATACCTTTTTAGTTCATGTCTCTTTTTTTTTTTTCTTCTTCACTGCAATAAAGTATTTCCTGTGCTAGATGATCTCTCTCTCAATAGTTTTCACCTGCATGATCTAAGCTGCAAATATCTTCAGCCACAGAGGTTTAGATTTACAATTAGCAAATAGAAAGTATCAAAGGAAGTATCTAAACAGAAGAGTTACAGCTCACACAGGCAGCTCTTTTCAGCTTACTTGAAGCACACATTTGCCCAACTGGTTTTGATTTCTATTTATATTCCTCACTAAGGAGATAGATGTGAAATTTGGTGCTCATGGCACTCCGTGCTGATAGGTGCTGGGAATGTTGCCATCTCCAAAGATGACACTGTACACTGCAGGGAGTCACTCACAGACAGGTCTCTCCCAAAGGAAATCTGCCCTTTCACAAAAGAAACACAGCAAAGAAGAGTTGGGATGAAGATTTCCTTTGCAGTCTGGCTTTCTGTAACACAGCCCTCCCATTCTGGTACAGAGTTTGTCTGTATGAAGATTGTCACAAGAGCGAAAAGGCAGATCCAAAGACACACAGGTGATAGAATCTTAGAGCAAAAAGAATTTGCAGAACCCTTCATTATGCAAAGATGCTAAGGAAATTGTTGGTCCCACAGCGACTGACTTGTTATTCCCTCTCTGTTTTGTCAAAGACTCAGCTATTGTGCTCTCAAATTAAAATTTGGCTTCAGCTTTTAGAGAGACATGAATAATAATAAAACCATATTGCCACACATATGACTTATGATTAAGCAGCTCTCTGGGTTATATACAGAGGAAATGTCTGAAAAGGCACTGGCTGACACTTATCAAAGAGTTTGGAAATGGAAATTACAGCAAAAGAAAGTAAATTAGCCAAGAATTTTAAAAGAAACAGGATATACTGATCAAATAGATGACATCAAATTAAAACCCCAGATCAGGAACCAGTGCAAAAAAGCCTTAGGAAGATATGCTTTCAAGCTGATGACGTCATATTTATCTATGTTCTATGTCATCCAGACCTGTTCTGGTGGTTTCATTAAAGACACCAAACATATGATCTGGAAGTCTCTTATTTTTGCCTCTGTTGTATATTATCAGCTTTGGAGGGCTTTGCAGATTAGCGAAGTCAGTCCCCATTCATAATCCTGCTGCTGAAATTCTACTTAAAGTCAGTGTTAGAAAGCTGTGCTTTCCAGCACTATGCTTACTGTGAAGAAAGAGTAAAGCATTTTTCACAAGTGAATGACTCACACTGTTTGTGTTTCCCAAATAAATTAATAACAACAACTAACAATTCATTCCTGAAGTTCCTGCAAGCCCACAATTCCAGCTGACCGCAGTGAGAGCCAAAAATGCTCCACAGCTTTAAGAATGAAACCCAACCTATGTGACCCAGAAGAAATTTCTACAGATGAATTGGATGATGGTTAAAGGTATTGGAAACCATGTTTTAAAATTCTAAATCCTAAACTAGTAAAATACAATAAGCTTATTAAAGAACACAGTCCTTTGTGACTATTCCTCCTGTGCATCCTGTTGTTGACTACATTGAAAAATGTTATTAGTGTTGGCCATGTTATCATTGCAGCCATTTATCACCAATTATTTCTGACAGATCATTGACAGCATTGATGGATCAATAAAAATAGAAAAGAGTTCACTTCTATGAAAACACCAGCTCCTGGTGAGAAAGGTCAAAACCTGGCCTCATGTCCTGGATTAATCTATTTTAATGACACCCTTTAAAATGTGTAGTTACATTTTGTACCTAAAGCACATTGTTGTGCAAGGATCTCAGAAGTTTGAAGTTTGAGGGTTTGCTTTTTAACTTGGTTTTAATCTACCAGATGGGTGTTACCATTCCTCCCATGTGGAAAGAGAAGAGATGGATCAGGATGGTGCACGGGTTTGCCCAGCACAAGGCATTTCAACGAAAACAGGAGCAGCAGAAGCAGTCTCAGCTTTCCACCATCCACACTTCTGAATGCAGTTTAGTGGGAACAGTCCTTAAGATTTTAATTCCAGAAAATACAGTCACATTCGAAGCCACTTTGGCTTTTGCAACTGCTAGACTACTGCCTTAGCTCTGCCCTGAAAAAAAATACCCCCAGGCTGAGACTCCTGGCATTTAGCTATTAGAAACAAGAGGCATGGGATCAGAAATAAAGATTGACTTGTGTATAGAGAGCCTGGCTGGTGGGTGAGGACGGCTTTAAGTGAGGGCAGCCGGCAGTTCACGTATGTGGGGAGAGGAAGGTAGCACAGCCAGGGTTATATAAGCAAAGTCACTTATGGAATGTGCAGAATGTACACAGAGGGTGTGCCCGAAGAGCGGGCAGTGCCTGGAGCTGGGGGTGCGGGTAAGAGCCTCTGAACCCCTGTGTAACAGGTTGGCTGACAAAAGGCGTTTCCAAAATGCAGCCCTCGTTTTCTCTCCCCTTGGACTCAAAGCCACCAAACTCATCAGACACTATCACGGACAGTACAGTGCGTTATTTACTGCTACTTAGATAAGCACAAATAAAGAGTCAACATTTCTGCAGTGCCCTCACCCCGTTTCTTGAAACAGGCAAGACTTCTGAAACTGTTGGCAACAAAGTGGAGGCAAGATACATAATCAAAGGCAAAGAAAACCTTCATACAATTTCCTGAGCAGTCTGAGGGGTTTTTTTCTCTTGCTGCTTTGGATTTTTTCCATGACTAATTAACACATCCTGCCCCCTAAAAGCTACCCAAACCCCCAAGCAAATAAAGTGAAAAAAAGAGAGTATTTCAGTTTCCAATGAGCCTGCTCTAAACTCTGTAACATCCCTTTTGTTCTCTTCAGGTGCCATTTGAAACAAGCAAATCCAACTGGAAATGGTATTGAAAGCGGGTCCACTTTAAATCTACAGATGTTTGTAAAGCTCATGAAATCGTGGAATAAAACTTCACCTGGCTGACAGGCAGATTTATCTAATGTACAAACCCAAGGATCTGTGGAAATTTGTGTGTCAAATGCATTTGCTGGACTCTTGAACATGGGTTTTGTGGACCTACTATAGACATACAAAAGTGTGCACAAGTATCCTCTGACTTTAGCCCGAAAGGGCAGAATTCCAGTCTTCCAGAGGGCTGTATCCTGTGAGTGGTTTGTGATTGCCAACAAGAAACCTGAGTTAAACCATCTACATCAGTACCTGAACCAGCTTTACTGATCAGAACTAATTGTAAGAAAAATTCACACATTGAATGTCAAAGATGAATACACAGAGGAAATATAACACATGAAACACATGTTCCAGGCATGCTGTTCAAAACAAATTTGAGAAAAACTAAGGTCAAGGGACCTGGGATATTTCTCACAGAGATTCTGCAAGCTAAGTAGTGAGATGGCGTTAAATAAATGACATGGTTTCAAATTACTGACTATGCAACTACAAACTACAGAAGAATATGGTTCTTTGGGAGTACCCTGCCTATAGCAGGACAAAGGTGTCTGGAGAAAAATGCAAAGAAGAGCACAAACTATCAGATATTGTTTAGCTGTTGGTTGTGACTTAGTTTTGTTCTGTAAAAACCAACCAATTTCTTCTTCAAGAGCAGGATTTTGGATGGGCTCACCAAGCAGTTTTGTTACTGAGAAATTCTGGAGACAACAGTTAGCAGGTACTGAGAACAACTCACACATATCACCTCACTGTACACAGCCTCCCAGCAGCACATGGACACAGACATGCAGAACTACAGGCACCTCTGCAACCCTCTCACACCAGCTCTGGGCAGACCTCAGCACAGGATTTGGGAACTGAGGTAAGTTTAATTTAAAACCAGGCATAATTCACCGCATTTAGTTCATTTTGCAGGTTCAAAAATTCACATAGCACCACCATTTCCAGGCACAGCATCAGTTTTATCAAAAAGGACTGTTTAGAAAAGGAATCTCCACTTCTGGAAATTTCATACTCTCAAGTGCCATTTTTCCTAGAAATGGCCTCATTTTTGAGTTCATAGAAAGCAGAAAAAGCAATAAAACCTTTAGATGTGAGGTGATTTTTCATCTTGCTAGAAATACTTTAGCACAATTCTAATTTACCATCATCCCAGGAAGGGCTGCCTATAGTACACTGGAAGCCAGCTCGGGCTGCAAGCCAGCAAAGCACTTCAGCACCATTTCAGCTTGAAGCTCAGGAGCTGTATCACTGACTTGATGAGCTAAGTTAAAGATCATTACAATTAAAAAGCTTAAATGGTTTGGTAGCTTAGAGCCTTGAAGAAAGCTTCCCGTAGTGGGTACCACAGCACACAAACAGACCATTCTGAGTTTGTAACGCCCTGCTTCATGACCCAAGCTGAGTAAGGCCCTACAGATGAGCTCCAGGTGAAATCTGACGAGCATGGACAATACTTGCAAAAGGCCTTCAGCAGAGGCCTTTGTATTCAAGAATTTCTTTATCCTAGAATAGGTGAGAGTATAGTTTATGTATCCCAGGAGGAAAATAACTTAGTCGGAGAGCTTTCAAAGAAAGATAAAGAGTAAAAACAGGAAAGCTATTGTGCATAAACCCAGGTGGAATCATAAGTCTTTCTCAAAATGCTGAAAGAATAATCCCCCTCTCACAAACTACACAAAAAGATGTGGTTCCCATACACAACTGAGTGGCAAAACAACTTCCCACATAGACACATCTGCCTCCTTTTTCCTCTGTTCCATCACTTAAATTCTGTCACAAGAGTAAATGCAAGAGCTGGCAGAGGCTGTATATGCACATCATTAGGGGATGGAGGGAAAAAGGAGGGAAGAAAATTTGTACCTTAGATGTCTGCATCTGAATCTGGCTTCAGCCCTCATCGCCTTTACATGCCTTTGAACACTTTCTGTTTCTTTCTGCATTCTTTGCTGCTCCATTTTATTTATTTTCACCTTCTGCTTCTCAGATCTTCTGCCAGACTGCTTATTTAATTCAAGCCGCTGCACTAAAACCACCATTGTTGTCATCCAAATTAAGTCCTGAACATAATTTAAAACCTCAAAATAACTCAGACAACTAGTTTTCCATCCTATAATCTCACTTGGAGTACAGTATAAAAGGCAGTACTTGGGAGCTCTGATAGTTTACACAGGACCAGTCCTAGTTACAGGGCATTTTAGTAGGCAAGGGAGGTTTTTTCCTTCCCTATATGCCTTCTCTTTCCATCATTTAGGCCTTCTTAGAGTCCCCCCATCTCTAGCCCAGCTTGCCCTTCTTCCAGTTTAAACCATTGCAAGACCATGTTTTTCATATAATCTCAAGTACTTTTCCAACACTGAGGTGGCTTTCTGTAACAAGTTAGCCAAGAAGCAAGATAAACTAAGATTACCTTTACTTTCAGAGATGAGGAAAGAAAATAGTCTCCTAAGAGTCTGGTGAAGCAGTAGGGTGCTCTGGCTACAGATTTCCTACTAAGTGTCCCATGTTTCATTCAGAGATGAGATGACAAAGGCTCTAAAAAGACTAAAGATTCTTTTGCTGGAGATGAAATATCTACCCTTGATCAGGATGGAAGGGAGCTAAAGTGAATGACCACAGCAGTCCACACCATCAACCCTGTCAAGTATTCATTTCATGCATCATGGGCAACAAGGGCAATGTTGGGCTGTTTAAGGAGCTGGATATTCCTTCTCAGAATAAAGTGTCTGGTGCCAACCATGCATGGGGTATTTTGCAGCATAATGAAGAGCACAGGCCGATGAAAATATCTAGCAGAGGACACAACATAATTACAGGGTAGGGCCTGGTCAGCCTCTCAGATTTGTAACTTTTAAATACTATTTCTTCTGTCTTGCTTTTAGGGACAAGAATGAAGAGAACATGGCAGATGCTGAAAGGGTTCACTAGAGGAAGGAATGGCAGCATCTAAAGCACTCGGAAAGCAGTACTGACTCTACTTAGTTTTCTTACAAACTTCAATCTCAAAACCTCTCAACAATATCAAAAATTCTGAAAATGCAAAGAAATAATTAATCTTTTCTCAAGGGCTTTGTCTTGCCTGTTGGTACTGTATGTCTCCACTGATAACACTTCAGACTTTTCTTTTCCTTCATTTGAACTAGGTAGCAAATAGATATCATAAAGCGAGTTTAAACAGTGCATCAGTGAGAAAAATATTTACCTGAAATATAAATTATACACTGTAACAACTTCTAAAGATATTCTAGCTTTTAAAGGACTACTGTAGACCTTTTCCTACAGTCTCAAGGACTCCCTTTTACTTTTTTTCTCTTTTCACATAGAATTTACAATTACTCCTACCATTTATCTCATCCAGCAGAAATGCAAAATTAGAAAACCAGACTGGATCTTCAACAGCCTGTCTGAGTATGAACTGGTCTCAGCTTCTCCACTTTGACAAAGCCCTGGCTGAGAGATAAAAAAGAAACACATACCTACTTGGTAAGAGCTGTTCCTGCCAACTCTTGCTTCCCCTTGCTACTACTCGCTAATCACAAATTAAAAAGCATTTAAATACTGTCAACAGAGAGCTTATGCAAAGCCAGATGAGAGAAATAAACCTGTGAAAAGTAAAACCACCTTTGAACTCATGCTGCTTTAGCAAATAATTGACCTGAATATACATGAGCTGCTTTTCAGTCTGTAGATACCTAAGATGCTATTGTAGCAGTCTAGTTTTAAAAGTCAGTCTTTAATGATAAAGATAGTGATTAAACCCAAAACATTTTAAGCATTCACTTTTTACATTTGGGATCTCTCTTATTTTGCCATTCATTTATTTGTAGTTTTCTGCTTGATTTTCTATTCATACCAGGTTCACTTTTTAGCTCTGACACTAAACACAGCAGGGTCGAGTTTAAATAAAAATATGCAGTTTCCAGTGGTCTTGTGGATGGATTTTCCAGCTCCCAGATATCCTCCACTCCATGAAAAGCAAAACAAAAAGCACAGTCTAAACCACATTTTAGACCTAAGACATCTGCCAGTAGTCCCTTAATCCTGAAAGAAAAAAATAACACAATAAGATCACTACATGCAGCTAACCCTCCTAAAATAAAGCCTTAAAATCGGGGGAGGTTTTCCTGAGTATTTTAACATCCACTGAACAGCCAATTGCATCACAAGGTCAGAGACATGAGAAAAGCTGGTTTGACATTGACACTTCCAGCCTCAGCAGAAAAATTATCCCGACATTTGAAAAAGCATTTACCACCTTGTAGCTGCTCTTTCCCACGTCAGTGTTACTGCCCTGTCAGAAGTGTTTAGGAGGGAGGCTCTTCCTTATTTCAACTTATCTCCCATCAACAAGGGGTGACCGATAGAGAAGAAGAAAGTAATGTACATCTCTGCCTCTCCACATCTCTGAATCCCTTTGAACTAGCAGCCCCTCAAAGCTTTCATTGAAAGGCTGGGAGTTGCACTTGGTCTGGGGCTGATATCCCTGAACCATAATATTTACATTCTTCCTCTTTTATGTTGCTTTTCCTTAGCACTTTCATGAGACACTTAAAAATAGAAGGTGAGACACTATAACTAGACAGAAAGCTATTTAGTGGCATAGTGCTCCCCATGCCTTCTCCATACCCATTCCTTTTTGGTGAGCAGGGGAAATACCTACTGGGTCAGTTGGTTGATCTCTTCCTCCTCCTGCCAATGCAAGATGACTACATTGCACCTTTCCACGCTGGCTCACACCCAAGAGACTACAGTATCACTCACATAAGTTATGTAATGAAGGCTGCCAAGAGTTTCATGTAGCTTGCTGACTCGGAAATATAAAGAAGCTCTTGTCATGGATCTTCTCAGGGTAGATTTAGGTTGGACACAAGGAAGAAGCTCTTCACAATGAGAGTATGAAAATACTAACAGGTTGCTTAGGGATATGTTTGAGGCCCCATCCCCAGAGACATTCAAGATTAGGCTCTATGTGGCCCTGGGCAGCCTGATTTAGTTGGAGGTGTCTCTGGTGACTGCAGGGGGATTGGACAAAAAGACCTTTGGGGGTCCTTTCCAACTCAATGCAGTCTGTGAATCTGTGATCTATTTGAGGTGCTTCTTCAGTTTATCTGACTTCCATGTCACTCTTTCTGCTGTCCCTAGTTCTTCTAGAAAGTTATCATAGAAAGAGTGATTTGCCATTGGAATGGGCTGCCCAGGGAGGTGGTGGAGTCACTGTACCTGGAGATGTTCAAGAAAAGCCTGGATGAGGCGCTTAGTGCCATGATGTAGTTGATTGGATAGGGCTGGGTGATAGGTTGGACTGGATGACCTTGGAGGTCTCTTCCAACCTGGTTGATTCGATGATTCTATGATCTGGCACTGCAGTACTTCAATGACATTTTTAGAGATCTGCTCTTTCCTAATTCACGTTGTTACTAATTTTCAAAGGCATTTAGTTGCACTTACAATGTCACTTTCTTAAGTTCTCCTCATTGTAACTTATCTCTGGAGTACCTCAGTTTAATAATGAAATAATAAAAGGTCTGGTTCTATCTAAGGCCTTCCAACCCAGAAAGTTTCCTGCATATGTGAACTGCTTCATATGAGGGGATTCTCCAAACTAACTGATGTGGAGAAAACAAGAGCTATCAGCCCTCTTGCTGCCTTTTCACCTATTACTAGGACACAGATAATCTCTGTGCAGTGCCAGAATGAGGTTGTTTCTTAATACTGCTCTGAAGAATCACTCTTAGAATTTATGGGCATATGGGTGTTCACAGTGCCAATGCTGCATCACATGCATGTTAGGGCAAAGTAATTCTATAAGTAGAAAAAGAATGAAAATCATTACTGTCTCCAGCTGAAGGATGGCACACAGAAGAAACAGCTCATGAGATTTCAAGAACCAGTCATCATTTCTTCATAAACTTGCACTTACATAGCTTAGTAAGTGGCAATGTTAAAATACACCTGATGCTTCTTCAGTCCAAATGCATTTCTTTTCTATAAATTGTTTAAATCTGTTCAACTGTACTTCAGCTGTGAAAAGGTAAGAGTGACCAAATGATGTCATTAATTTTACTGTTTTGATTATCTCATCAGGGCTGATCATCAGCTAAAGGGCAGTGAGCAAGAGGATGGGTACAGACTCTTTCAACTCAGAACCTGTGGATGCCTCACCCCTGAAGTGTTCAAAGACAGACTGGATGAGGTTTTGAGCAACCTGTTCTAGTGGGAGGTATACTTGCCCATGGCAGGGGGTTGGAACTAGATGAACTTTAAGGTCTCTTTCAACTCAAGCCATTCTATGATTCTGTGAGCTTCAGTGGTGACCTGTGATAGGACAAGGCACAATGGACACTAACTGGAACACAAGAGGTTCCATTTGAACATGAGGAGAAATTTCTTTGCTATGAGGGTGCCAGAGCCATGGAGCAGGCTGCCCAGAAAGGTTGTGAAATCTCCTTCTCTGGAGAGACGCCATACCCACCTGGACATTGTGACTGGGCAACCTGCTCTGGGTGACCCTGCTTCAGCTGGAGGTTTGACTAGATGATCTCCAGAAGTCTCATCCAACCCCCAACACGCTGTGATCCTGTGATATATTTAGTGGTTCTGGGTGGTGATGATGGTTCTGGGTCAGTGAAACAAACACTGTTGCGTTTCACCCCCCATCACATTTACAGTGACTACAGCTTTCCACTGCTTCCCATGTACACTGATTTATTCCACATAAGCAGTGCTCAGAAGCTTTTCCAAGTGATTCTGAGAGTATAGTATAAACAACATTGCAATCAAAATAGTTCCACTGAAAAATACCTCAAGTACTCAGTGGACCTGATACGCTGACAGCTAAAAGGTTGCAGGCACAGCTGTTGACTGTGCCCATGGGACCACTACACTCTGCAGAACTATATGAACCAGTAGGGTGAGGACTGCACAGCTTAAAATGCTGAAGACACAGTGCCACTTAAGCATCCCATTGCGTTAACAAAGTTAGCAGGTGCTGCTTTGGCACCACATGTGGTTCACAACTTGCAAAGAGCACTTAGTCACTTCACAATGATACCTGCCTTTACAAGAAACTGCTAACCAAGTCACACTATTAGCTGTCAGTTTTTCTAATCTCTCTTACAGGGTCCAGGCACTCTTGGTTTCATTTACATTTTTATTTCTTAAGGTCTTCCAATTACTCTCCTTATGTCTGCTTCTCCCTCACTTTATTTTATGACCAGTTTGCTGCTCTTATGCTTGATTGATCTTTCATTTTGTCTGCCAAATGCCCTCACAATTTAGATTCTGAAAACCATTAATTTCTCCACCTCTGCTCTTTCCTTTGAATGTAACCAGTGGCTTGTCTCTTTTAGGCTGCAAATCTTTTCACTAGGACTTACACCTTCAGCGTTTATTTGTACAATACCTGATTAATTTGTAACCCTTTGAAAATTCTTACTAATATTTTAGTGGACTTTTTTTTTCTCCTCACACTTAGGATGATACAGTGTTTGTCTTTTCTGAAGCCAGAGAGATAAAATGGTCATCCATAACTAGATGTATAAAGAACAGTGGAAAAATAAGGTCGTTTCAGCCAGAAAAACTAACAATCAAGAACCTCTTGGCAGGTCTGAATTTTACCTTGAAGCTGCAAAATGCATCATTTGAGGCAGTTTCAAGTCTTGACTTTACTGGAAATTACAGTAGCAAAACAAAGCAGGGTCTCCTGAGACATCTTCACATCTCAGAAAACATTGTTAATCACCTGGCAGCTGACAAACATTCATTTCACATAAGAGGGAATGTTCCAGATGATTCTGGAATTTGATGGAAAAGACTGCTGAATTCAATGATATTAAAAACTCTGGCAGCACTAGGCAATGTCAAACTTGCTGGGCCCAAGATATGATTCCTCTAAAAATATTATTTCCTTCTCACAAGAGTTTAAATGCTGCAAGGCTTCATCTCACCCTTGCTCTTCACAAGACTAACTGGCTAGAAGCTTTACAGACCAAACCCAAACAATTCTCTGTAGGGCCCCACCATAAACAAAGTCATATACCAACGCTATTTTTATTACAAAGGCTGTAAAGGTTTCCTGGAAGCTCATCTGTAAAGCTGCTGAATGCTACATACTTAACCAAGGTTCCCAGGATGCTGTCTCCAGCCCTACAGACTTTCCAGGAGACAGAAAGGTTCTGACTATCCTTCTCCTATTCCAGCAGAAATGCTCAGGTTGAAGGAGAGTATTATTAGGCAGAGATTTATACATTTAGGATTCAAGTGTTTTGTTTGTTGTTTTTTTGGTTGGTTTAGTTGTTTGGGTTGGTTGGTTTTTTTTTTGTTTGGTTTGGTTTGGGGTTTTTCTGTTGTTGTTGTTGTTGTTATTTTTAGTTCTGGAGATAGCAGTAGCATCCATGCACAGATCAATTAATTGCTTTTTCTGACTTTTCATTTCTGAGTTTTCATCTGAATGTCTGGAGAGAACATTGCCTTTCATAAGTAGAAGATGTGACAAAGAACTAGTTTAATTCTCTCTCCTCCCCACCTTACATCCTCAGCATGAGGCATTTCTCCATTTCTTCTCCAGCTGGTTTTGCAGTCACAACTGCTGTCAGTCATGCTTCCACCTCTAGCTCACCAGCCCTGAAATACAGTCTGGGCATACAGTGACACAGCTCTCATGAAACCAACATTTCCAGATAAGTTGATTTCATTTTTCCAGACCAAGCTTTTACCAACAATATCCCACCAAATAAATATATATGAGGAAATAAAGAGCCAAATCACCACATGGGCAAGCTGCAACAATGGTATTAATCTGCTCACCTGCCTGTCCTGCCTCCTCCCACCTCAGCCCTACATCAACTTGAGATCTTTCAGATGTCTTTAGTTAAACAAAGAAGGTCTTTTCCTCTGTTCCAAGTCTTATTTTTCAGTTACTTGCTTAAATAGTTAAAAGTGACGTTTTTAGCATATAGCCTTTTGTCTCCTTTCTAGCATGATGCAGACCACCCAACACCTCAGCTCCTTCACTCTTCCTTCTCCAGCTTGCTGCATCTTGGCTTGAAAGTTCCCAGAGGATCAACAACACTCCATGGTCAACTCATAACAGATTCAGCATGTAACAGAAGCCCTGATCCTAACTGGTCCTCAGATGCTCTCACAATACAAAGTGACACCATATATTTTTTATTTCAGATTAGGCTTATGATTCATGCTCCACTGTTATTGGCCAGACCACATGAGAGTGACAGAAATAAACAGTGTGACCTCTGTGTCTGTAGGGGATCTGGTTTAGGTTGTGCTCCCAGGGCAAAAATGGGAGAAGGAGAAGGGAAACAAACAGCACTTTAAACTTCAGCCTTCCTCCCCTCCTGCCTTAGTGTATACCTTAACCTGTTGCAGGGCTGTGCTACCACTGCACAGGACTTCTTTCTGGCTTAAACTTCAGTTTGTGTCACAGTGTCAGCTCTCAACATACTTCCAAATTCTACAAAACAAACAGTATTAGTGTATTATTTCTTACAATCTAAAGGCGAGTGTCAAAGAGCTAGCTACTGCCAAGCAGGCAAGCTCTAAATGTCTTTCTGAACAGATTACTTTGAATAAAAAGCATTTCAGAGCCAAGGAATGATCATGTTTACTTTCTTATCTCCTTGATGAAATGGAACTAATTTCTCTTATGTTCAAAGAGATTTTGCTTGGAGTACTCAGTTTTTAGACCTGCAACTCTCAGCACTCTCATTAGATTCTCCTTCCAGTTTAAACTTCTGCCAGCAAAAGACAGACAAACCTGCTGGGTGTGGTCTGATGCACATCCAGGAGGTCTCTCAAACTGTGTGTTTCTAGTACTTCTAATCTGTGATTAAATCAATCTTAAAGAACAAACATTGTGTGAAAAAAAGAACTTCTATCTAGAAATAAAAGAAAACTCAATCAAGTGTCACTTTTAGAGACATTTAAAAGGTGGTGTACCTACAAGCAGGTGCTAAACACTGGACAGCCTTATCCAGTGATCAGGACCTTGTCTCCAGTGTACAGATCAATGGGTTCTGGTCCTCATCTATGAACCATAGATCTGAGGAGCAGCTTTTGTAGCAGAAAACACAAAAAGATTTGCCTTTGAAAACAAAAGAAACAAAGCAAAGGAAAAAAAACCTCCCATAAAGTTCATCCTTGTCCTTCAGAACCTTTTAGAAATCTGGGTTAGTCTTTTTCTTTATATTTCACCTGCAGAAGCATTGAGAATTACAGGGCAACAGGTCTGTCTCAGTTGTGTTTGTAGGATGGACACATTCATCTGTGCAGACACAAGGCAACTTAGGGAATTTGTAATGATGATATCATAGCATTTTAGGGCAATATAATACTATGTCACTACTGTACCTCAAGTACTCAAAATTAAACCTGTTCAAACCAGTAAATACCCTTTTCAGAATAACTATGTTTTTAACACAAAAAACACATACTGACCCAGAGAGTGGTGGTGAATGGTGCCACATCCAGTTGGCATCCAGTCTCTAGTGGTGTGCCCCAGGCATCAGTGCTGGGCCCAGTTCTGTTTAATATCTTCGCTGATAATCTGGATGAGGGGACAGAGTCCACCATCAGTAAGTTTGCAGATGACATCAAGTCGGGAGCACGTTAGAGGGCAGGAGGACTCTGCTGAGGGTCCTGAACAGGCTGGCTGGATGGGCACAGTCCAAGGCCATGAGTTTTAACAAGGCCAAGTGCTGGGTTCTGCACTTTGGTCAAAACAACGCCATGCAGCACTACAGGCTGGGGACAGAGTGGCTGAAGAGCAGCCAGGCAGAGAGGGACCTGGGGGTGCTGATCGACAGCCAACAGAACATGAGTCAGCAGTGTGCCCAGATGGCCAAGAAGGCCAATGGCATCCTGGCCAGTACCAGGAACAGTGTGGCCAGTAGGACAAGGGAGGTCATTCTGCCCCTGTACTTGGCACTGATTAGGCCGCACCGTGAGTGCTGTGTCCAGTTCTGAGCCCCTCAATTTAAGAAAGATTTTGAGGTGCTTGAACACGTCCAGAGAAGGGCAACAAGGCTGGTGAGGGGGTTGGAGCACACACAACCTCCCCCTGGCCCCTACAACTCTTTTCCGTGATACCACATGCGCTTTGCCTGGCTCTGCACTGAACCGTTCTACTGTCCAGCGGGGTTTAGTGGCCCTTCCTCTTAGTCATCATAGACCGAGGATAGTGGTGTTGTGTGGGCCCAGAAGACAAGGGCAGTGTCTGATTATTCCAGAGAGGCACCATTAAACACCACAGGAAAACATCAAGTCTGTAGGTTTCCCTGTGCTGTGAGTCTCTCTCTGCTACAGTCCCTCTGAAGCCAGGCTCAGTCCCACCAGGAAGGTGGATAAAAAGGACCATTGGCCTATTTTGCTACATCACAGCACATTCCTAGGACCTCAGCCCTTGGGGGCTTTACTGAACTTGCTGTGTATTACACTCATTTGGCTGTCTCATTAAACACTACATTTGGCAAATTCAACCTGCCTTAGGCCACGTCTAGACTGTAAAGCTTTGCCAAAGTTTTGCACACCCAAGGTCAACTCAGGGCATGGAAAATGCACATCCTGTAGCTGACACTTACACTGGTGGGACTCCAGGGACTGATATCATCTGCACTAGCCACAGAGTCTGTGTCAGCATACCTTCTGCTGTTTAGGAAGGTGCAGTCCCTAAACCAGCATAAAACCTTCTGACAGCACATACTGTGCCTCTGAGGTAGTCTGCCTTGTAGCCATTGCTTAATAAATAATTTTTGCTGGGTGCACAAGACACACTAATTGCAAGCTCTGCTTGTACATTCCCATCTGGCTTCTCTTTGTTCACCTCCTCTTCCTTACACACCATAAAGCTCCTCAAGCCTTTACTTTGGAAAAGACTTGCAGTTGCCTCAGGATGTAACAGAAATTCTCTGTGAATTTTTCATGTTGTGTTTACAAAATACACAGGTTAAAACATGCTTTCAGAGCTCAGTTTCTTGCAGATATCAACTATATGAAGGTTCTTTCTGTTCAAAACATTATCATCATTTCACTGGGGGAGACACTTTCAATACCAAGAATGCAAACTGCTGGGAGCCAGGGCAGTCGGTGATACGCAAAGAAGGCAGCACCAGGTCTTTTGGATTGTCACTGACACATCATGACAAACATTCCCAAACATGTTCTGTGCAAAATAAACTGTGCCCTTTCTCCTTAAAATAAACATCCTTAATAGACTCACTGAAACCAGGAATGTGCCATTACTAATGATAATGTAGTGCAGAAGACAGCTTTTCTTAAAGTTACCCAAAATACTTTTGCTGCTCCATCAGATGTATTGTTAGAGCTCACCAAAGCCAGGGCTATGGTGCACCTGTTTTCTCTCAGACACATCTTATTTTTCTTCCTTGGAAGTCCCAGCTGGCTTCCAGGTTTTCTTAAATTGCTACCAGAGCTAATTGCTAAATTGCTACCAGAGCAATGCCCTCAAAGATATGGAATGGCTTTCTGTGGGGAAGGGTGAACAAAGAGGTGGGCTCAGCTGACCAGAATGGCCAGCGAGATGGAAAGAATTGGTGCTAACATCAGCATGGGAGGGAAGAGGGATACAGCAGCTGTAACCAGGCAGGTAAGCACAGAGGTCTCAGGGGCTTTGACCTGGGGGGGCTCCAAGCAGGAAAATTCTAGGAAGGTGCAGGGGAGAAAGGAGCAGCTTGGGGCTGGTAAAAAGCTGGCAAACAGGTGGTTCTGCAGGCAGTTGCTCTGCTATGAAATCAAAAACTCGGGGAAAATATTTACTGAAGCCCACATTTGCTCCCCCTGAAGGCACTGAAGGCAGCCTGGTTTCTTCATTTGGTTTTTATTTCTTTGGCTTGTTTGGATGCTCTGTGGTATTATTCCAATATTATTTTTGAGAGGTTTATCATTGAAGCAGATAGTAGATTCAGCTAATGGAATGGCTTGTCAGCCTGTGATGGGGCTGTCAAGTACTGCCTAACTAACAGAAAAATTCATCTCACACCTATAACTGCAGCAAATCCAGCAGCAGAAATACCAAACAGCAAAAGCTAACAATATGCAATGGTTTTGAACTTGCATCCAACTAGGGAAGAGAAACAGCACTCAACTCGCTCAGCAAACTCAGAACTTGGTAACAGCTTTGTCAGAACACTTGCAGAGAAATTATTGACCACAGCACTGTGAATCATGTTCAAATCAACAAGAAAGAACACCACCATTAAACCCTGCTCTAAGAGGCCTATAATACTAAAATAATAATGATAATTTTTACATTTAAGTAAAACTGGGCACTTCTGTATACACACAGTAGAAATGACTGCTTCCTTGGCATAACTATCCCAAGAGGCTATATCAACATTTTCACACTCTGGCTTCAGGAGATCAGGAAATCAAGCAAATATTATCCCATGTGTGCAGTGAACTTCTTTCTTCTTGCAACAAGCAAAGAATTATTTTCTTAACAAACATACAACGAACAAAAGTGCTACTGAGAAAGATCAAAAGACTAAGGAAAAAAAACCCAGTGATAGTGGTGAAAACAAAAGTTTGAGGGGAGATTCAGGTTGGATATTAGAATAAAATTCTTCACTAAAAGGATTCTCAAACACTAAAGCAGGCTCCCCAGGGAGGTGGTTGAATCCTCATTCCTGGAGCTGCTCAAAAAACTGCAGATGCAGTACTGAGAGGCACGGTTTAGCACCAGACTTGGAAGAGTTAGAGAGTGGTTGGACTTGATCTTAAAGATCTTTTCCAACCAAAATGATTCTGTGATTCTACGTAACTAAATGCTTTCTTCCTTCCAGTTACAAGTGGCTGGAATTTATATACATCGATTACTTATGGCTGGTGTGACACAGGGGCAGCTTTGCAAGGTGCTATGTGAATAGAACTCAGATCACTTCAATGGAAACTGAGATGAGGACTTCATGCGGCTGGGAGGGAGCTTGGAAAATATCCTGAAGTAATAAAGAGGAAGAAATAGATGATGTAACCAGGCATCTATAAGCTCAAAATGCCCAGTCAAGGCTACACAGGACTGCTCTCCAGAGATTTGATCTGAAGAAGAAAACAGCTCTGCAGGAGAAACCTCACAGACTGATAACTATCAAACTTGCTGTTTTTTTAAGGAATACACTGCCTGAGGCATTTCAGGGCGTATCACTACAAAGCCTGTACTGCGGGGCATGCCCGCTATGTTCAAGCTTGCAACACTCACTGTGATCTCTAGGAACATTAACAGAGTTTAGTCACATTAAAGTTGGTGTGCGCCATATCTCCATTGATTTTACACCCTGAAGATAGGATTTAGGACATTGTACTATCATGCAAAGGAAACAGCATTAGAAACTTGTTTAAAACTCATTGTAGGGTGGTTTGTTTCTTAAAAAGTCTTCAGTCCAAAGACTTAATTGTCACCAGATTACACCACACTGAAAGCCATCTGCTGCATGTGTTTAGGCAGCCCAACATCTCTAGATGTGTATCTGACTGTTTCACTTCAATTATCTGCCTTATGTTAGGGAATGGAGTCCTTCAAAAGCAGGATTAGTCTCATGTTGGGGGTAGTTTACATTACCCACAGCAATAAACAAGTAGCAGCCATTTTAAACTTAGGAAGGTTTAAAATGAGATGTAGGGAAATGCTTGTTCTCTGCTTTCATTTCAGGAGAAGAAAAAAAAATCTTCAGGGGAATTAAGGGGGAGGGGGCAATTCTTCCCTAGAGGTTCAAATATATCTCTCAGGCAGCGCACACAC
The DNA here is from genome assembly GCA_013400475.1 of Tricholaema leucomelas. Taxonomy (NCBI): domain Eukaryota; kingdom Metazoa; phylum Chordata; class Aves; order Piciformes; family Lybiidae; genus Tricholaema lacrymosa; species Tricholaema leucomelas. The sequence continues at coordinate 3,045,071 of WAAF01015816.1, forward strand.
ACGAAAAAAAAACCCTGGCATTCTGTACCACCCAGTGCCTGCCCACTTCTATGCTTGATTACCCCGATAAATCAGAAAACCTGTTTGTTACAGGCTCTCCTTCCATTACAGCTGTTGCTCTGGTTAACATCTTCTGAATCATCCAATTCATCAGGATCACATACATGGGGGTTTTAATCCTTTGATTTTTTAAGTTACTTTGTTCTGAATTTTTCGCTTCATTCCCTTACTGACAGAGGAACTAGATAAAGATAAATAAGTCAGAGTAGCATTGTTTCCCCCCCTCCTTCACATTTTATTTTGTGAAGGGAATAGGGAGGGGGAGCAGGGTAGCTCTCCATTTCACAGTCTTTTAGTGGTATCACCCAGCCTGAAATTTGAAGAGTCTGAAGCCCAGTGCTGAACTTGTGAAGCGCAGTTCACCCTACTCTGTTCTCCCAGTCATTAAAACACTATCTTGGAAAAAAAATGTATATTAAATAGACAAATAGCTTGGTGGTTATTTTAAGCCCTCCATCACTACAATACCTTTCAGTATTAATTTCTGTTAAAGGAACAAAACCAGGAATTGAGTTACAACTCAAGTGTAACTGCTACTTAAATTATCCAGAGTGTCAAAGTTGGAAAGGGAAATGGGGAACACAGTAGGTCAAAGGCTTGCTAATGGCTATCGAATCATTCACTTGCTCAAATCAAAATCAGACATGAGCACACCAACTGGAAGGACACAAGAGAACATAATCAGCATCCCTGGAGGTGTTTAAAAGATGCAGAGATGTGGTGCTGAGGGACATGCTTTAGCACCAGACTTGACAGAGTTAGATCATGATTGAACTCAATATTAAAGGTCTTTTCCAACCAAAATAATTTTACGATTCTATGATAATTTATAACATTGTGTCTCTCTGCATGATTTTAGCATTAATGCATACAAAAGAGCCCCCCCACCCAATTCATTCACATTTCCTCAGAAGTCATCCTCAACGTGTCTGTAGGTTAACCCATCTAGTTAGGTTAATTTGATAGGTTATTGGCAAGTGAAGAACACAGGGAGGTCAGTTTGCTTTAAGAACATCAAAACCTGCACCTCTGGGGGACTTCAGCAGCATATTCACCTCCTCCTCAGCGAGGGCTGAAGCAAGCAAATATGAAGTCCTCATTTTAAAAACCAGGTACACCCTCTGCCTGCCCAGTGCCTAGTACATGGGAACCCAAGTCTCCCAGCACCACTACAATATAATACATAACCATAGAGCCTACGGCTGAAGGGACAACACCAATCTGTAGCAATCTTCACTCATTTTTCCAAAGTAGCACCTATATTCACAAAGACACAAAAGGAATGATCACTAAACCTCAGACTGTTCCATGACTTGGCAGTTGATCTGACACTCTTTGTTTAGAAAAATCAGACTCCACATTTCTTTGTAAAAATGAGCTCCAAAGAGATTCCTCAGACTGAATGGTTCCAAGTCTTTGCTACCTTCAGGACAGAGGATTTAAAAACCAAATATGGACTACTTATATGAGAAAAAAAAAAAGGAACTTTGATAGAGAAGGAACGTCTCTAATATTTCACATTCCTCATGTTGGCTAAGATTCATACCAGTGTTTATAAATTCTTTAAGAAAATGTCACAGCCTTCTTTTTCTAGTCTCCTCACCTGCTTTTTTCCACCTATTTTTTCTTCTCTTTCAATAATGGCAAAACCTTATGGCACTAAAAGAAAGTATTTTATTGACCAGTATAATGAAGCTAAGATCTGAATCCAAGGTTCCCAAATGTAAAAGTACCTGTCTAGCCATACTATGTCAGAAGGAACAAATCTCTAATTATCAAGTTCCTAGAACTATGATCAAGGATTTGCTTTCAATTAATTTCCCAAGAGCCATTAGGAATATATGGATCCAAAAAGAGAAGTGGATGGCATCAACAGAAGTACAATAAGCTGGAGAAAGGCAATGAAAATATGAACAAAAGAACAAAATTAAGCACATACACAAACTCTCTTCAATAAAATTAGTATTTGCTACAGAAATATCTAAATAGCTGCTTTCAACTGAATTTATCTGGTCTATTAAGCACTCAGAAAATATTTTACACCAAAGGCTTTGAGCTCTTACATTGATTGGACACAGTTGCACAGTACAAATCTCACTTGCAGTGGAAAACCCTGAAGTAATAAACTCCACTTGAAGAGAAAGAAATTTGTGATGATCCTCAGAAGCAAAGCAAGTGGTTGTTCCACAGAGTATCACTTACAAGTAGAGTCTCAACAAGCAATTATCTGGGTCGTCAGGAATAAAATGAAAGCCCAGTCCTGCAGAAAGACAAAGTTAGTGGAGTGCTCAAGGAGGACATTAAAGAATTCTCAGGAACTCACCCCTATTTCACAAATGATAGTGAGAATATCTCCTTCAAGAAATTAGTCAGCCTCTGGGTTAAAAACACCATTATTAGGAAAGCAAATGAATAACACAGGAAAGATTTTGGGTAATTACAGTAACACATACCATGTCCCCCAGAATACTGGCATTTCATCTGATAGTCTTTCAATAAGACTCACACAGACTGAGAAGAGTTTGAAAATGCAGGTTCTTCTACCTGATGGCACTGCTACTCACATCTCAGTTTGTACAACACAGAAACTCAGGCAGAAAATGGTTGATATAAATATGTTTTAATATGGCTTTGGTTAGTAACCTATGTTCCAGCAGAGCTAAGGAACCAGGGCTTTCACTGAAATAAGCTAATGGACAGCACAGGTAGCTGCTTTAGAAATAGGTACATAAAAAGCAACATTGCCACTCTCAAACTCCAAATGACTGGCTGAGAAGGCAATACAAGAATCACAAGAAGTGAGGGTGCCCTCCATATTTCAGAAATGCTGCCTGCTTGCTACCATAGGACAATCTTCTCAAACAGTAAAAAAAAACCCTTGAAGGCAAAGAGCCTTCACAGAGGCAGCTGAACAGGCTGGGCCAATGGGCCAAAGCCAGTGGCATAAGGTTCAACAAGACCAAGTGCCAGGTCCAGCACTTAAGTCACAACCCCATGAAAGTTCCAGGCTTAGGGCAGTGGCTGGAAACTGCCTGGTAGAAAAGGACCTGAGGGTGTCAGCAGCAGAATATAAGCCAGTGGGTGCCAAGGAGGCCAAGACAGCCAACAGCATCCTGGCCTGGACCAGGAAGTGATTGTTCCCCCGTACTGGTGAGGCTGCACCTTTGTATCAGGTTAAGTTTTGAGCCTCTCAATATAGGAAAGTCTCTGAAGTGCTAGAGTGTGTTCAGAGAAAGGCAATAAAGGTGGTGAAGGTTCTACAGCTGAAGTCTTGTGAGAAGTGGTTGAGAGAACTGCGTTTGTTTACTCTGGAGAAAATGAGGCTCAGGGGAGACCTTCTCACTTTCTAGAACTCCTTGAAGGGAGGGTGGAGCCAGGTGGATGTTGGTGTCCTCAGTAGCAAGTGAAATGGCCTCAAGTTCCCCCAAGGGAGTTTTAAGTTGGATATTAGAAGAAACTGCTTCACCTAAAGGGTTCTCAAACACCAGAACATGCTCCTCAGGTAAATGGTTAAAAGGCACAGAGATGTGGTGCTGAAGGACATGGTTTAGCACCAGACTTGGTAGAGTTAGATAATTGTTGGACTTGATGAACCTAAAGGTGTTTTCCAACTGAAACAATTCCATGATTCTATGAAAATTGGCTGTACCAAGTCACATCCACCTCTGCCTGGGGAAGACAAACACAGTTCAGAGGCAAAGAGCACACTAGAAGAATAAAAAGGCAAGACACACACAAAGAGAGTCAAAAATGAGGCACATAGAGAACATAAACAGTCCAGCAGGGACATTTATCAGAGCGTGATGAAGCTTGGGCTGACACACAGAAATGCTCAGCAAACAGGTTGGAAAGGATTACAGGGTGTTTTAGCATCACTTGCTGAAAAGAAAGAAGGGAAAAAAAAGCTGAATAGCAACACATCCCTTAATGTCCAACTTCAAAAATAGAGACTGGACGTGGTAAAGGTCACTGTATTTCTTTATAAAACAGGAAAGACTTTTTACTTTTAAGTCTATAATTAGACTTCAATGGAAAGTTACATTGTGAGCTCAAAAAAAAAGCATCAAACTTTCAATATAATCTGAAGAATAGTACACTCCTTATTTGAGTTTGGTCTGGACACGTGTTAGATTTTAACAAGTACTGCACACTGGAAAAGTTCTCAGTCACAGCAAATTTTTAGTACCACTGGAACCAGATATTTCAAAATATGTAGAGAAACAGATCATTGTAAGAGAGACATCAAAGTCTTACCTTGAAGCAATTTGAGGCATCCAAGTACAGCAGGGATAAGAATAACAAAAGCCTGCTGCCTGCCTTCATGTCTTCCACCCTGTGGGACTGTTTATTTTGCAGTCCTCCATGAATGTTGTTGGCTTGTGGAGGCTTTGGTGGATGATGAGTCCTCATCACATCATCATCATAACTTTGCACAGTTGGCAGTCCTTTGTCCAAAGAAGTCAGCACGCACTTAGCTCAGATACTGAATTTCCTTCCACCTCTCCAAAGTATGGTATTTCCAACTCAGGGTTAAGCTTGTTTGCAGTTCCTGGGGAAAATGATTGCTGCCATTGCTGTTGTCTGCACTGTGTATGGCTTGTGAACAAAGAACTCTGGTTTCTAGGGCTCTTGCAACTCTTTAAACAGTCTCTCCCTAAAGAAAGATTTTCTGAAATTTGACCCTCAGATCTGAAGCTCTGGAAAACTAGGAAGGAGATGAACAGTCTGGATTTAAATCCTCAACACCAAGTATCATGCTTCTTTGGTTTTAATTTATCCAGATCTCAATTCAGAAGAAACACAGACCTGATTCTAGCATGACCACAACAGTCTTGTCTTAACAAGTCTCATTCCAAGCACACAGAACCATTCCTGAGGGCGAAAGTTACCCCTACAAGATTTCTGCCGTCTTCTACTCAAGTCTTGCAAAATTGAAGGCATGATTTCAGCAGCCCATAGTCTCAGACTAAGCCAGATCAGCCTGAACATGCAAACCCAAGCTAAACACCACCTCTTCAGGAACTCTGCAGTCCCATAGCACAGGGAGCTGGACACTCTGGCAATCAGCAAAGCCATAAGCACTTCATTAAAAAATGCAGTGTCTTCCCCCTTGCTTGAAGGTACTGTTAATAGTACATACTATTAAAGTACAAGTTACAGACATTCCATAAACACTTAATACTGCTCAAAAGACCTTTGTTAAAGTTTATATATAGCTACCACTCTGCTACTTTCCAACAGGCAAAGAAACTCTCGAGACAGTTTTGATTTTCCAGACAGTCGGGGTCTACAGTGGTCCACAGTGGTCAGACAAGAAAGTGAACTTTGGGAACTCTGCAGCAGTCACTCCAGTCATCATAAACCAGCTTTGATGGGATCAAAAGGAAGCTGGATCAGATGAGACTCGTGGGAAGTTACATCAGACCCATATTTGCCCAAAGAAGGTCAGCAAGTCAGAGGGTTCAGAAACAGCATGCAAAACACAGCACACATTGCAGGGTGTGGATAAAGAGGAAGGATCTTTCATAAGAAAGAAAAATAATTGACATGGCATACTTCATCTGAGTGCAATTTTCCTCTATTTCCTGGAGAAACCAAAGCACCAAGAGAGATAACAATTTGCACACATTTGTGCATAGCAAGCATATCAGAACATATATCTCCTGGTCTGCACGACACAGCCTCTCTCTCTCCCTGTCCCCTAACGTTGTTTTTCCATTGCCTGGAAATCAATGCACTGAAGACTCTGCACTTCTAAATCTCCAGCTTTGTGTGTTACTGTGTTTATGTTCATTACTCTTGTTGAGAACTGAAGTGTTTCTAAGTGTTGGTCTTTTTTGTCACAACTGTGTTTGGTTCCAACTAGCTGTGGATGTATTCACACCCTGGAGTTTATTTGCTGGTCAGAGACATCCAGGAGATGGGAGTGCAAAAGCAGCAGACCTCCTGGCTGACTTCCCAAGGAAGAGGTGGATCCTCTGGGCACACCCAGCACCTGTGAAAGGCACTGATCTCATAGGGTAAGGGCACTGGTTCAGCTCCTCCTGACACTCCATAAGGTGGTGGCCTTGTTGCAGACTGCAAAGCACTAAGCAAATCCAGTACCTATTTCAGCTTCTTTGCAGAAACTCAGAACTAAAAAGTACAAAGTTCTGCATTAGGGTCAGAGCAACACTCAGTATAAGAACAGGCTGGGGATGAGTAAGTTGAGAGCAGTCCTGAGGAGAAGGACCTGGGGACGCTGCTGGGTGAAAAGCTGGACATGAGCTGGCAACACTGACCGTCAGGCTTGCAATAATGTCCAGAATTAGCTTGTCAGCAGCCCAGAGATCCAATCTCAGTTTTCATGGAACTGTTCCTAGAGTAGGTAGATAATGCAACAAAGCAAATGCACACTGAGCTGTAGCTACTCTGATACCCTATTGATTAGCAAGTATCTGGGGAAAAACTAAAGAACTGTCACCTCACAAGGAAAAGGCAGTATGGGGTGGAGGGTGAGGAGGAAGGCTCTCCCTGCCTTCCAAACAACTCTGCTCTTAGTAGCCTCATCTGCCAGAGCCCAGTATGGAAGGCATCAAATCACAGTATCACAGTATTACCAAGGTTGGAAGAGACCTCATAGATCATCAAGTCCAGCCCATCACCACAGAGCTCAAGGCTAGACCATGGCACCAAGTGCCACGTCCAATCCTGCCTTGAACAGCTCCAGGGACGGCGACTCCACCACCTCCCTGGGCAGCCCATTCCAGTAGCCAATGACTCTCTCAGTGAAGAACTTTCTCCTCACCTCAGGCCTAAATTTCCCCTGGCGCAACTTGAGGCTGTGTCCTCTTGTTCTGGTGCTGGCCGCCTGAGAGAAGAGGGCAACCTCCTCCTGGCTACAACCACCCCTCAGGTAGTTGTAGACAGCAATAAGGTCTCCCCTGAGCCTCCTCTTCTCCAAGCTAAACAATCCCAGCTCACTCAGCCTCTCCTCGTAGGGCTTGTGCTCGAGGCCTCTCACCAGCCTCATTGCCCTTCTCTGGACACGTTCAAGCATCTCAATGTCCCTCTTAAACTGGGGGGCCCAGAACTGGACACAGTACTCAAGGTGTGGTCTAACCAGTGCGGAGTACAGGGGCAGAATGACCTCTCTGCTCCTGCTGGCCACACCATTCCTGATGCAGGCCAGGATGCCATTGGCTCTCTTGGCCACCTGGGCACACTGCTGGCTCATGTCCCTGCTGACTGCAGAGGGATTGGACTAGATGGGCTTCCAACGCAAACCATTCTACGAAAAAAGCTAAAGTCTGAACAAGAGACGACAGTCTCTAGGTAGCAGCATTAACTGTTTGACAGTGAGTGAAATGATAATCTGTTCTTTGCAGCAAGGTATCCTATTTGCCAGATTTTGTGCTTGCAAGATGAAATTTCTATAGAGTATCAGCACACACTAGGATTCTACTCTGCCCAAATACATGATCAGAACTAACTGGCAATAACGAAGATGCTAAGCATGTTTTGACAGAACAGCAGAAGACATCCATAGTTCTTTCTGACAACAGTGAAGTCCCCTAACTGCACACAGGTGCCAGGAGTGTATCCTGGGGCAATATGCTAAGTAGAGCAGTTTGAGAATAGAGGGACCCATGAATCACACTGCTCCCTTCTGCCTCAGATCAACACTCTGTTTGTTCTGAAGAATCTAATGTTGAAGAATCAGCATTCCTGTTCTTTCAATTATTCTGCCTTCCTAATGAAACTTCCACTTACTGCCTGTAGATAACAACAACAAAAATCACCCAAGAGCTCCCTTATACTTGTCTCCCAGAAAATGTGCTCACAAGTTCTTTTTATGTCAGTTACTGTAACACTGTAAGGGGATTTTTTTCAGCCCAGAGGATTGCTGGAGGTGCCTTCGGATGAAGATTCCTGCTGTTAGTAAACCTCTCCAGATTTTGGAATTCTTCGTTTCCTATCTCAAGATCTTTAAAGTCCTCTACAATGCATCTAAGCTTGAGTTCTCATATGCCTAAAAAAGCATGGCTCAGATTTAGAGAGGCCTATTTAAAATGAGAGATGAATGCACCAGAAATTCTATTCTGCTGTTGAAAGGCACACTGACCTTCAGGCTTGCAATAATGTCCAGAATTAGCTTGTCAGCAGCCCAGAGATCCAATCTCAGTTTTCATGGAACTGTTCCCAAAGCAGGTAGATAATGCCCAATCTTCAAAGTAACTATGTCTCAAGTTTATCAAACAAGCAGGAAAAAAAAAAAAATGACACACCAAAGGGCCTATTCACTAAACAGTGGCTCACATGAATCAGCCAAGCATGTGAAGATCTATTTTTCTTGCTTGGGTGACAGAAACGTTGCACTACAAAGGGCAAGAATACAACCCGCAAGTAGATTAGGTGGGTTCAGAATGGACAGAATGAATTATTTCAGCCCAATCACAACTGTACTTTGAACATCAGTGTTTGGAATTTGATTCAAGTATTAAGCTCAGATTTGATTAGCAGAAACCAAGAAAGTAAAAGCAAGGGAAAAAAAAAAAAAAAAAGCTAATGAAAAGTGAACACAGTCTCAGCAGGTCGAGAAAAGCAAATTCCTTTAAGCCAGTGTAACACATGCTGGACATTTCTAATCCATGAGTGAAAAACTAGACACTTCAGGATTTATTTAAATGAAATTCAACCCTCCTTGAAGAAATGAAAACTACAGCATAAGCTTGACCAACATGAAGCAGGCGTAAGGCCCTGTGGTTTGGTAGGTCTGCAAGAACCACACAAAACCCCTAGAAGATCTCCAGTGCAAAGAAGATTTTTGTCTATGCTTCAGCTGAAACCTGGATGTGGTTGGAGCACAGAATGAGTAACAGCCATTGCGTTGACTAGGGGTGGCTAAGCCACTCTTAGCATAAAATTAGCATCTGTATTCCTGAAAAAAGCAGTGAGGACAAACCTGGACTCCTACCAAAGGTTTTTCTGTCCACAAAGGAAAAAAAAAAAATCTTCCAAATTCATGTGTGATTTTATGCAGATTGCTTATGCTTTGACCACACACAAGGTTCTTTAATTGCTCACTTTTTCGTTAGCAACAGGTTCTGCTACATACATTTTATCTTCTCATTCCCCTGTAGATCACCACACAGGTTTGATATATCAGACACAGTTTTCAAGTAACTTACTGTTTCTAAAGTCTTTTGATAAATACTCTAATTCTCACACAGTTTTGTTTATCTCAAAGCATCATTCAAGACAGTTTTCAGCCCTTGGTCCCACTCTGAGACTTACTAGCCTGACAGTCCTGGAGATTCCTCACTCTTCCCCTCCTTGTCTCAGCTGTTCACCAGGTACAGGACCTCAGAGATGATCAACTTGATCAACTCCTTCTCCCATGTCTAAGATGGTCCCTGTACTTGGACAGTCTGATCAAAATACTTTTGCACCTTTAGGTTTAGGAAACAGAAGGGATCAGGAGAGGGTCACACTTTCTCTCTACCAGAGATGAGGGAAAGCATCTGTAAGGAGAGGTAAAGCTTTGAGGTTAAGCCATACACAAGTATTTGCCACCCTAATGAGATGCTGTGTAGTATATATCAGATAGATAGTGCTTGCCCTGACATGGTGACAGTGTAAAAACCAAGACAAAGAAAACAGACAAACAATACCAAACTTACTGCAATTTACTAGTTCTGAATGTGGCCAACAATGTGAATTCAAAGGTTTCTGAACAAGAGCATTTATACTTTTGGGAAGTACAATGAGAAAGACAATTAGATTAGAAATAGGGATACAGAAACTGGGTCAGAGGAGAATAGAGAAGACATCTGACAGGAGGCAGCACAGGAAGAAAATAATCAAAAGCTTAAAAGCTGTATGTCAAGGATTCATCTATTTTTTTAAAGCTTAAAGTAATTTAATTTCAGAAAGAAATACATATGCCTATTTCCAACTAGATTGAACTCTCCAAGATGGCAATTCATTGAGGGTAGAGAGGAAACAAATGATCTTGCAGTTACTTTAGCATCAGATCATTCAAGAGGGGAAACCACCAAAACACTTTGCTTTTGAATTAGAAAAGCTTAGAAAACTGATTAGCTTGTAGAGATGGGTTGGGCTATTTCCTGCTCTTCCCATTTAGCATAATTAGAAATACTGTCACTGAAAAAAAGAGAAAAAACACACAACATAATTCACACTAGCAAAGACCAATGCAAAACAGTAGAAACACAGATTGGGTCAAAACTGCAGCCTGAATGCATTTGTTTCTCTCTATAATAACAATCACTATTATGGCAACACCCTGCATTGAGGGTATAAAACCAAAATCCTCTCCCAGGAAATGACTCAATACCTTCATTCCAACTATCTGTGAGATTCCTTGGAAAGAATTTGAGATCCTCAATGCACAATTGTATTTCATCCCAAAAAGCTGTCAGACTTTGCAGAGCTGTGAGAGTGCTTCATCACAAAGTCTCTGCACCTCCTGATAGCCACAGCACCTTTGTGGCAGAAGAAAACACTTCACAGTTTCAGGTTAGGCTCCCAATATTTCTGACCACCTTTGCTGAGAATGACATAGAAAATGCAGAATACTAAAAGAAAAGCTCAGAGAACCATGGTCCTGAGCTCACACCCACTGCACTCTACTGGAAAGCTCTGATCAACTTCCTTTTCTTTGTGGTCCATCTTTTCAGACTCTTTATCAGGAATATCTGGAAATACAGAGATACAGGGCTAAGTGCTAACTTGTTTCACCACTCTTTTGATTAAATTTCATATAACATTAGTTCTATTAACCAGAGCTTTCCCCTCAGACAGATTTCACAAGAAAGAGTAGTTTAGAAGATACTATAGCACCATCTTTTAGCCCAATAACTGCCTATCAAATAGAAAGTCCATAACTCATTCATTTTAAGTTTTGCTCGTTACAGTAGAAAAATTCTGCTGTCTTCCGGTTCAGCCTTCAAATACCATCTTAAGGCAGATCTGCACCCAAGAATCAGAGAGAAATGCAAGAGAATCTGAGCTCTGCTGTGAGGGTGAGAACCTCTTTTCTGTTTACAGCAATTCTGGGCTTTTGAAAAGATGCACAGAATGCCAATAAATCTGCTACAGCTGTCACTCAGAACAGCACCTATGTACCAAATGCAGGTCCTGGGATGTATCTCTAGAAATGAAATAGCTTTTCTTCCCTTTCTTGGTTTGACAGGTACACTGATGTTTTGTTTCCACAGATCTGGGGTTCAGACTACAGCTTCAATCACGTCCAAATGGCTTCATCACTCGACATTTACTTCCTGTAGGGCATGGCACCTCCTACTCCACTGCAGAAGTAAAAATGAAAACTCTTTTTAAAAAATAATAAAAAAGTGTTTGGCTCTCATTTTGGGCATAAAGCATAATGCTCAGGAGCCAAACAGATTACACTGCATGTGCACAGAGTGAATAGCTGAATGCCTTTCTAGCCTGAAAGTCTTCAGATGAGGTAGGTAGTTGAAAGGAATGTGCAGTAGCTATTGAAGCTGCCCTGCACCCATCCAGGATCCAAGGCCAAGCTTTGGCAGAAATGTGAAAGGAGATGGTGAAGGCAGGGGGAAGACATCACATGCCAGAGCTTTCCTCTGGCAAGAGATATTTCTTTTTTTGTAAGCACAGCAAACAATGCAGAAGGAGAATGATCTGGTTTTGAGAGCAGGATTATCAAAGGCCAATGGTATACTGACTCAAATCAGCAATAGTGTGGCTAGCAGGACCAGAGAGGTGATTGCTCTCTGGTACTCTGCTCTGGCAAGGCTGCACCTCAAATACCAGGTGCAGTTTTGGGCCCCTCACTACAAGGAGAACACTGAGGTGCTGGAGCATGTTCAGAGAAGGCCAATGAAGCTGGCGAAGGGTCTAGAGCACAAGTCTTCTGAGGAGAAGCTGAAGGAACTGGGCTTGGTTCCTCTGCAGAAAAACAGGCTGAGGGGAGACATCATTGCTCTCCGCAACTCCCTGAAAGAAGGTTGGAGCAAGGTCTCTTCTCCCAAGTAGCAAGCAACAGGACAACTAGAAACAGCCTCAGGCTGTGCCAGGGGAGGTCTAGGTTGGATATTAGGAAATGTTTATTCCCCAAAACAGTTGTCAAGCCCTGGGACAGGCTGCTCAGGGCAGTGATGGATTCCCCATCCCTGGATGTGTTCCAAAGAGGCAGCGATGTGGTGCTGAGGGACACGGCTTGGCAGTGGACTTGGTAGAGTTGGGTTAATGGTTGGACTTAATGATCTTAAAGGTCTTTTCCAGCCTAAACAATTCTATGATTCCATGATTGCAAACAGCACAGGAGGTAGGAGAGTGCACCAAGGCACCAAGCAGAAAAGTGTATTGTGGGGAATAACTAATTTAGGGAGAAAGGGGGAGATAAATGGGTAGATAGCAGAATTTGAGGGAAGAAAAAGTGACAGAAGGAGGAGCAAACATTGCACAGTGAGTATTAAGGGCTTCCTGTACCCTCTTTGCATGTGACTTGAGGGGTATCAGTGCCTTTGTCCAAATGAGGTCACTTCTGAAATCAGAGTTGGAACCAGTGCTTGAGAAAACCCTGGCCATTGTGGAGGGTTTGTATTTTTTCCCATCCTCACTTTGCAGGCAAGGCATTGGGCAGGCTTTGTATTTAAGCTCATGGAAAACAAGTAAATGCATAATATACATGCCAGGCTTCTATGTGATTTAGCAGATAAATACTTTTTTCTATTTTCACTTCTTTGATGAGGCATTTAAGGTGCTGATTTAAACCAAAAAACAAATTAATATACATTCCAAATTTGCCTCCAATGTACCAGGTTTGTCAGCTGAGTACTCAAGCTGAAATTTACTTTTCAGATAGGTTCTTATCTGCCAGACTGACAGTTCCAGCACTCCAAGGACCTCTGGTTGGCTTGAGTAAATAATGAGTCTACAGCTTAATTACAAGGTAGAAAGTTATTTCCTTTCAAATTACCATCTTCAATGTGGAAACATAATTAGAAAGGTACAAATTCAAAGCAAAACAGATTCCCCAAAACTACCCAAGAGTAAGTTACACCTAATACTCATTTGCTCAGGAAGGATGCTGTATTGCTTCTAAGCTTCAGAGCAAACACTGGAGGCTGTGCTCATGCTCTACAAACAACATTGTCTTGTCCCTCTGATTCCAGTACCTAGAACACTTACTGCTCAAAACTGTTCTATGCACTTAGTTTCTTCAAGCGTATAATATCCTGAAGGTGGACAGTAGTTTGTATTCTATCCTACAATGACTTCAGTGACTTTCCTTCGAACTAGAGTCGTTTTCCCAGGTTTTATATAAATTCTAAGTACCCTTTAGTTAAAGGTGTTTTTAAAAAAAAGTCAAAGAGAAAACATCAGAGACAGTCACAGTCATGCTTTTATCCATTCTTGATTTTTTAAATTGGCCTACAGAGCCCAAATTCTGCAAAATATCTTTACGGCCATCTCTTCAAATTACAGAACTCAGTGTCAGCTGCAGCAGTTGCAAATGCAACTGAGAACAGAGATGTTTTTAAGGCCAGCCAAGTTGATATTTCATGTAATCTTTCACAGTGATGAGATCATATTCTACTACCAAGCTAAGACTGTAATCAAGATAAGTCCCTGTTTTAGAGGGGCCATGACTGACACATTCCTTTCTTCTGCCTTAAAGGCACAATCCTGCCCTTAACAGCAGTCAAGTGTCCAATGCTTCTTCTGTCATTCCTTCAGATTTTAGAAAATAAATACTTACTTTGCCATATAAAAAATGAAGAATGAGCTAGTTTAATGGATAAAATATCCTTGAAATTCCAGGTCAGATTTGAAATTGCATCAAATTAGTTGATTTCCAGAGTGGCTCACACTACCTTAAACTGTCAGCGCATTGCTGACACAATAGACAGAAAAGGCTTCTCACTGAAGCTCTTTCAGGCTACCTACGAAGACACTGCACTACAGATCTTTGCACCTTATTTGTGAGTACTCTGGCCAGGTTCACCCAAACCTATCTAGTTGTCAGTCTGCAAAAAGGTAAATGTGTTTGCAATTAACAGAGTCCTTAGTTACTGTATATAAATCAGGAGAAGGGAAAGATACTGCTAAATGAAGACAGCTATCAAAGGAATTATGTTGCTTCCAATTAGGTCCATAAGGAAAAAGTTTCCGTTGGATCTAACTAGATGCTCTCATTTGTTTTGCAGGGGTCCAAAGATTAGCCCTTCATTAGGGCAAAGTTAAGTGAGATGGCTAATTTAAAACTCATTCCCCTGATCCATAGAATTCTGTCTTCCTTTTAACTGAGATGATTTGCTGGTAGGTCATTTATCTTCTCTGACAGATGCTGCTGTTTAGCTTCTGATCACTTTGTAAAGTGCACACACACTCAAACCCCAAAGATTTCAATGAAATTTTATGACAAGAAACAAGAAAAAAATGGCAGTTTCAGAAGGATGTTGATTTTTCTAAAACATTATTCTGCCACAGTAAGTAGCTAGCTACTTTCTGTTTGTTACAAACTCTTCCTTCATTTCACTTTTTCTCTTGTCTGTTTTGAGACATAACACTTATAACTAAGCAATCTCTCAGATCAAACAGGCATAGTCATTATCTGACAAGGCAAACAGACTTCCAAAAAGCTCCTAAGAAGCACTCTGGAAACTCCCACAGGTAGATGTGACACAGAACAAACTTTCCTTTCAAAAGGTGTTAAACAAAAGCATTGCTAATAGTACCCTTTTAAGGACAAGTACAAACCAGTAGTTTTCACCATTTGTATCATTTAATGTCACCTTCTCTTACTTGAGAGAACAGGGTTTGTGCAAACTATCTTTCAGAAGGCTTCAATAAGGCAGAAAGCAAGTACTTCCACAATCACATATGCTACCCTATGCTAATTAAATTCTACTATAGTGAAGAATCACTTCCATCCCCTCAGACTCGTTCCATCATCTCTTACTGTAATATGGTGGAAATTTGAGTTCACATTTCTATCCTAAGTGCTGAGGACCAGCAGATGTGAAGAAAACTTAAATTCATGAACCACAATCTTTGATTCGTGGTGTTAGGTTATAGGCTGGACTTGATGATCTCAGAGGTCTTTTCCAACCTCGATGATTCTGTGATCTCAGTTTCTAACTCCCTTCCTAGCTCACGTGACCAAAGCCTAGGTGCTGTGTTCAACCATTCCCTCTGTAACTGTGCAGAGGCAATGCGCAGGTGGTGATGAAAGAGATTCTTCTTCAGGGTGTAAAGTTCTCAGGCCTCACTCTAGATAGACCATGCTGTTATTTCCTGCACTAATGAACACAGCCAATGTTACTCACTTACTGTCAGTACACAACATGGCGCTTAACAGCACACAAGCACACATTACCTGTCTTTGAACTATGAGACCAAGATAGGCTACTTTACTGGAAGAAAAACTGAGCAGAACCATGCTGATGTTGTTTTGCAGCCCAGTGCTATTTGACTCGATCCCCATTTGTTGTGTTCTTTTGCCATCCCTTCTCTCAGGACTGTATCTACCACACAGCTGTTCCACATTGAGTTAGGGAATTCATTTGGAGACTCAGGAAAGCAAGAGCTTGGAAATTCCTGCGCTGCAAAGGCAGAGACGAAATGCCTTTTTGCAGCACCTGCTGAGGGAACCTTTTACAGCCTTCATAATATGGAACAGGAGTTTGGCCCCAAGGGGAGGATCTCACGCTACACAGGCAAAACCCCAGGTTCTGCCTCATTATAGTTACTGGCCTTCCAATTAACTGGCTTCCTGTGAGAGCTAGAAGGAAGACATTTTCTTCATTGAGGTATTCAGGCTCTGTAGTTTGTGAAGGTTTTTTGCTTCAAGAACTGTGTTGTCACTAGCTATCCAAAACACTTTTCCTAGGCCTGATGCTACACAAAGAACCTCACCTCAACTTAAAAAGATGGGTAAACTGAGGCATGGGACAGGACATCTCACCACAGTGACACAGAGCATCCATAACCCAGCCCAGCTTTCAAGACACTGTGTGTAATCTGCCTCCACACAGCCTCTAAAACTGCCTAGGTATCAGCTACCCATTTGTTCATCATTTTAACATAGAGTGTCAGAATGACTCCTTTGTGGAAGTGTTCTGCATTTGAGAATATATCTGGGATGCCCTGTCCTCTTCCAGTTTAAAATGTCTTTCTGGTACATCATTCAGTCATCCAGTCACAATACCATCTGCAACAATATGATATTCTATTTGTAATGACTGCAAGCGTGGGAAAAAAAGCCCACTAACAAACTTCAAAATAGCTGAAATAAAAGTTCACCCCCAAATAAACTGTCTAACACTCGCAGACTCATCTAAGCAGCACCAATGATGAAGCAACTACCTACAAAGTGTTAAACTATGCTGCTGTAGTAGTAAAACTGTCAGCCTTCATTATTTACAAGGTGTCTACCTGCAAGGCTTCTCTTTCATTCACTGTGGCTATTAGTACATCGCACATGTCTGATCAGACTGGCCAACGCACTCGCTTCAGATTACACTTGGCCCCTGCTCCTGATTTATCAGCCACAGAGACAAAAGTTTGGCTTTGTCTTTCTGAACAACAAAGATTTATTCTTGAAGGCATCCCTCTGCAGTCAAATAAAATTATCATACGCATTTCTCAGCACATCCATACCAGTGCCATAAACACATAGCAGGGCTGCAGGCAAGACAAGGACTACTTGTGATAGAAGATGTGTATCACACTGTTTGAAGATGAGCCAGTGTGTGCCCAGGTGGCAAGAAGGCCAACAGCATCCTGACTTGGATGAGCAATAGTGTGGTCAGCAGGATCATGGAGGTGATTGCTCCCCAGAACTCAGCAGTGGTGAGGACACACCTCAAATACTGTGTTCAGTTTCGGGACCCCCACTACAAGTAGGGCACTGTGGTACTGGAGCACATCCAGAGAAGAGCAGTGAAACTAGTGAAGAATCTACAGAACAAGTCTTCTGAGGAGCAGCTGAGGAAACTGAGGTTTATTTACTCCAGAGTAAAGGAGGCTGAAAGAAGACCTTGCTCTCTACAACTTCCTGAAAGGAGGTTGTAGTGAGGTGGCTTTTGGTGTCCCTAGTAGCAAGTGACAGGATGAGACAAAAAGGTCTCAGGTTGCACCCTGGGTGCTCTAGGTTGGATATTAGAAGGAACATCTTCACTGAAAGGGTTCTCAAAAAATGTAACAGGTTTTCCTGGGGGAGTGGTTGAACCCTCATCCCTGGATGTGTTTCAAAGAGGCAGAGGTGTGGTGCTGAGTGAAATGGTTTGGCATTGGACTTGGTTGTGTTGGGTTAATGGTTGGACATGATGGTTTTAAAAGTCTCTTCCAGCCTAAATTATTTTAGCAGATAGTAGAGTTGACAACAGATGAGCCAAGCTTCCAAAGTCACTTATTCCTTTCTGCCTACCACTTTTCTTCATGTTTTTCAGCTCTTTTTGCAGGTCCCATCTCCTGCTGCACATCCGCAGCTCCCACCTGAACTCAGGTATAGCCCACATCCATTTCATGCCACTGAAAAGAGGAACACTATCTAGTAAGTCCTTTCTCAAGCACTACAATAATTTAAAGTTTATAGGGAGCTTTGCCTAATTCAGAAGCTTTTAGCAAGAGCTTTTTTAAACATAAACATGCTTCAAAACAAATATGGTCTAGATTATCTTTGATATGAACCTATAGCTATGTATTGCCTACCAGATTAGATTATCCAACATTTTTAATACCATTTTGCATACCTCAGAGAGACAGAAAGATAAAGATTTCATTTTCTATGAATGGCCCATTACTAACTGTGAAACTGCTTGCTGTTATCTACAGCAAAGCTCTTTGTGGTCTGGGTGTATTTGTTCTGCATAATGAACAGAATGCCAGTGGTTTCCATCTACACACAGAGCTTCACTTGAGGCGCTCTGCAGATCCAGCTGACTACCTTTGCTCGTTAAAAATGGAGTTACCAGAGGCAAAGAAAACTTAGCGGTCAGAAACCAAGTCTGTGGTGGAGTCAAGAATAGAACTTGGAGCTTCTAAGCTATTCCCAAAGGCCTGTTTTAACCACTACAGAGTACCACACCAGCAGGGTGCAAGCGCAGGTCGAGTTGTGCACCAAAGGGAGAGGCTGCCGTCAGTGCTGCCAGCCCCACTGTCGCTGTGTGTGCATGCATGCTCTCGACCTTGTGCACACGTACAATTCCTTCCCATCCCCCAAGCCTTCACCAAGCTTTTCTTATGTGTCACAAGAGAGTAAGTGCCTGAGACATTATCTGCCCATTCCAAGAGTTCAGAGAATGTGTATGACATCATGTGCATGACTCCCCCACTAATCACATTATATGCTGTTTAACTTAACACTGCTAAGCTTTGTCTGATAACATTGTAAATACCGTTTTATTGTAAATTAGATTATACAAACCTCCTCAGAGTTTAGGTCAGTTCTTGTGTGAGGTCCTTGTTCCCCCTCCTCTCTACTACCCCAAATTAAATCTTGTTGGTGTCTAAGCCAAGGCACTTCTACAGAAGGTGGTACAAGGAAAAATGAAGTCTAAGCCAGCCCTTATCTCTTCCAGAGTCAGCTCTGCAGATTGCAGTAAGTGGACAGAAGACTCCATACATCTGTTCTCTTTCTCTTTCTTCCCTGGGAATACAATCAATAAGTTTTGTTTTTCTCTTGAAGCTGGCTAGATTTCATTACAATCTTCCTGTGAGGTAGCTATATACTTAAGACCTATCACTTCACTCTATCAAGTCTTAGTTGAGTTATTCCAGTCAGTAGCCACTGTGTTTTTATCCTCAGATTTCTAAGTTGTTTACAAAGTGAGCTGCAGAAGTGTTATTTTCATTTTTGTATTTGATTCTTTCCTCTACCGAAAGAGCCAGAGTCCAACTACATTAAACCATAGCCCTGACACCAGCAAGACCTTCAAAGCAATTGATACACTCACCGATGCTTCCCAGCTTCTGAGAAGGATATTTTAATTTTCGCATTTTGATACATTCATTGCTGAGGGAGATATCTGTGGGATATCTTTCTTTCTAATCTTTCAGAAAACCTCAGTGTCAGGATTTCCTGGCCTTTTTAGACTGCTGCATGAGAAGATGCTCTTCATCTTTCTTCCCTAATTTCATCAAGGCCATAAATATCCCATACTTTTAAAGCAGAGATTTGAGAATCCAGATGCCTGAGGTCTCATCTCTGCTGTGTTCAGCTCTGTTTCTGTCCTCACTACAGTCAACACCATCCCCATCCAACCTGATCTGGAATGGTTTCATGGATAAGGGCACCTACCACCTCTCTGGGCAACCTAGACCAGTGTCTCACTACCCTCAAAGTAAAACATTTCTTCCCTCTAAATATCTCCTCTTTTAGTTCCAAACCAGCACCCCTTGACTTGTTCACAACAGGCCTTGCTAAAATGACTGTCCCAAGATTTCCTGTAGGTCCCCTCTAAATACAGAAAAGCCACAAGCAGGTCTCCCTGGAGACTTCTCTTTTCCAGGCTGAACAACCCCAGATGTCTCAGCCTGTTCTCACAGGAGTTCTAGGCCTTAGATCATCGTTGTGGCCTCCTCTAGCCCTGCTCCAACAGGATAATGTCCTTTTTGTGCTTAAATGTTACTGCACCTTTCACTGGGGGTCAATTAGACGCTCTCTTATATCTCTTTCCCATCCTCTGGCCACTTGCAGAACATGCCTTTACAGTGGTCTTCATAACCAGACAGTTCTTCTCTCCACATAGATAGGGTGATGAAACAGCATGATTTGTAGGGTAGTTGATTGCTTCATCGTGGAATTCTACAACTGATTTTTATCTAGGGAAGTTTGCAGAACACCTAGCTGCCTTTTGACAACAGGAGAATAAGGCTGTATTTTAATTAGTAAATCAGGTTATTTTATTTTTTAACACTTCTTATATGTCTCTTTATAAAAACATGCCACACAAACACAGTCCTAAATGACACTGATTAATGTTACTCATGTACTACTCATAAGTCATTAAGCTGAAAAGCTTCAGTCATCAGAACTATAGCCTTTTAGCATGAGGAAAATGGTCTTTATTTTAGCATGTCCCATCTATTCATCCATTTCTTTGAGCTCAGACTTCCTAATTCCAACTCACACCAATATATTTCAGTTTTAGCTCTTTGTGAGAGAACCAGTGTTAGTACCCTTAACGACAGACACAGAGCAGTTCAGCTACCAGGTCAAAAATCCCAAAGCAACTTGACCATTGAAAAATCCAGAACTCTGTTCCAACCTGTAACCTGTGTCTGAACAGTTCACAGTACTAAGGGTTGACTGAGGTATTTAAAAGACACTTACAAGTGATAAGAGGAGAGCAAGAAAGATCCTTGAATCTTCGTATCTCTGTTTAATACAGAAAACTCCAGCATTTTTTCAAGGAGAATGAATTTAAGGCAGCAGCACAGATAAAGATAACAAAATGATATGAGGATTAACTAAAATTCCCACATGGGAAATTGCCAGACTATTAACTATGCTAGAAATACAGTGTGAAACTGTTGGAGCTGATGATCTTGGGGATCTTTTCCAACCTAAATGATCCTGCAATTCTAAATCTAGCTCATAAATGAGTCCTATTGCAAGAGGAATGAGACAATAAGTCACAGAACTGGAGAAAGGATCATAACCAAGAGAAATAGATGTTCAGTGTCAGCGGGCTCTGAATAGGGTCTGAGATATGACTGTTTCATATCCCAATCTGGAAATGCTGTGGGTAGGAGATTGACGATACAAAACTCTTCCTCAAAATGAAACCTAACATGTATTCAGTGAGTGGGTGTTAAAGTAGTAAATTTAAATCCAAGACATAAATGAAAAATTATGTATAAGAAAAAAGCTGTTCCGTCATGCTTTACATCAACTATTACTTGTCACAAAAGAAATTTTGGAGAAGCAGGAAAGATCAGCACAGGGACAGCAGCTCGAAAAAAACATCCTGCTAGGAATTTTGAGGAGAAGAATGAGAAGAAAGCATTATTCCTCCCTATAAATCCATAGTATGCCCATCTTTTCAACACTGACTCTAACGCCCTTAACCATGCAAATACAAAGCTACCAAAAGAGGAAGAACAGCAGTGAACCAAAGCTGTGCAAGAGATGTTGGAAAGCCCTAGCACAGGGAAAACTTAACCCAGCCAGATCCTTTCAATTAAGAAAACAAGGAGAATAACAGTTCAGTCCTAGAGAAGCTGTTACAGCATGGGAAAGGTAAACATCAATGATTATCTTAAAGTAGTCTTAACAGTAAAAATAAGGCACCAACTCAAACTGGCAGGCGGCAAGCGGGTTCAAAAGCAAACAGAAGGAAGTTCATGTTCACACAATACCTAATGATGTTGTGGAACTCATTGCCACGGGATGTTACAGCAGCCAAAAACACAAGTGGGTTTAAAAAAAAAAAAAAATTAGACTATTTTATGGAAAATGGTCCACCAAGGAATATCTAAAACAATGATACAACTGCAGCTCAGGAAGGTCTCTAAACCAGAAACCACTGGGAGCTGGGAGGGTTTACCAAAGGAAGTATCACTCTATACTTGTCCTGTTTTCCATACACAAATTATTAGCCATTATCAAGAGGCAGGATATGGGGCTAGACAGACCTTTACTGTGACTCTTTGTTACATCTGACTGATACAAACTGATGGGGATACAAATACATACCAGATAAAAGCACACATCCTCCATGGTCATGGAGAGTTCTGTGAAGTGCTGCTGCAGTTAAAAAGCCATCCTTAGAAGAGTAACATAATAAATGGCAGTGCTTTTCACTTGAGTAGGACTAGAACTGGTTTCTGTGTTCCCTTAGCTATGTTCTGAGTCTATGCCTTCCAGAGAGGAGTTAAGTTTCCTTTTTATTACTGTTGTGGTAGGTCAGATAGGCCAAAAATGGGCTTATCCATGCCCTGGCTTGCCCAGGCATGTTTTTTTCTGCTCTCCCTTCTGCTGTGGGGAGAAGCAATCATGGGAAAGAGGACAAAGGACCTGGAACCATTGAGTCTAAGGACTCTGGCTTGTCTAGACATGTTCCCCTGCTCCCCCTTCTTCTATGCAGGGGGAAGCAACCACAGGAAAGGATAACAAAAGCCCTGGCTTCACCTGATATGGTCAAGCTTGCTAAAGTGCCATTCTGAGTGGCTAATTTATGTCCAAAGCCCCATTAGTCTTGGGCTGGTAGTGATAAAGCAGATGAGTGGGTAGCATGCTGCTGCTGCTGCTGCCTCATTGCATCCTGAAATTACCTGGAAACCACTGCCTTGAGTTTAGCAGGAGTAGACTCTAGATGTCTGCACACGACCGGCCTGCATAGCCAGCATGACATTGTGCTAATCTGCACATCGCATTGCATCCTGCTGCCCCTCTGCAAGCCTTCTGCTGAATCAGGAACCAGGTCAGAGACTATGCTATAAACTCCCAGCTTCCTAAGAAAAGAGCCTGGGAAACTCCAAAGCCTCTAACAGCTTTGAGACCACAGACAAGCAATCCCTCCAAGCGCTTTGGGTACTGTCTGATACTACTTTGTGAGTAAATACTTAAAACTTCTTGTAATTCAGTAATTGCCTTCTGTCATAAGCAGAAAGGAGCTTCCTGTGTCCTCTAGTGGATAAGCAGTACAATTAACCACACGTGCTATAATCAACTGCAAGAATCCTCTCTTCCAGTATAATGTTTGTGTTTGCCACTTTAAGAAATAAGTGATCTAGTTTTGCTTGTTCCCTGTGTATATAAATTTCCAAACTGTGCGTTTTGAACCTTGTGAATAAGTTTTCTGGTGAGTTTTAATGTTAATAAACCATTTTCATAGTTATTAATATTCACCTGGATATCAAAATTAATACAGATTACTAATTTTGCATAATCCATCACAATTACACAACTAGAGCAGCAGACAAATCCAGTAGAAAGAATGAGCTGCAAATTCCAGCAGTAAGCCACGCAATGATTCACATTTTGGTACTGAGAGCTTCTTAGCTTAAGAATCACTGAAGTAATCACCTATCAAGTTTGTTAAATGTGGCAATGCTGTATGGGTGCTTTAAACCCCAGATTACAACTTTCAGCCTTGCTCTAGGTCTAGGATAGAATTTGAAGTCATGAAGGCTTACCTTCAACAACAGAGTGAAACAGTCCTTAAAAACTGTGCACTGATCAATAGCCAGTTACTGGTGTGTAACTTACCAAGGGCTAAGATCACACAGATACATATTCTCTGGTACACTTAGCCAAATATTGAAGTCTTAATGACTCAGCAGTCCCCAGATCTCAAGAAAAATAATTAAGAATGGAGACGACTGCATTATGCATCACACTACCCCAATGAAGAAGCCTTCCTCATTCAGCATCTACTACTTGGAAATCGGCATGCACAGTTCGAGCCAGGACTCAAACCTGCACTTAGCCACAGCAAGGAAAGGTATAATCTTCCAGGGAGAATAAGTACCTGCATTTCCAAATGGGACGGGACCAAGGCAAAACTGCATACATGAGGGTCAACAAAGCTCTGATGTTCATTTGCTCATCCATAACTTGCTCTCCTAAGGACTACAGAGCTTAGCTACAGCAGTTCTCTCCAAATGGTGGTTCTTGTGAGTCAGAGGTGCGGCAGAAGAATTCTTCCTACTTGATAATCCATACTGGGATTACTAAAGCCAGCAGACTCATGTTTCCAATAACTGGAAAAGGTGGGTGCTTCTTCTTTGCAAATCACACCATTCATTTAGGCACCTATGCCCAAGACCCAGTTTGGCAGGCCTGGAGCCTTATCTTTAGACCCTTACCTTCATTCCACCAGACATTCTAAACTTGCTACAAAAATACCTCTCTACACTTACTGAAATTCAGTTGTCCTCATTCATGTTGCCTTCCATTAAAAATTCTTCCACGAGCCAGAACAGTGAGATTCCTCAGGTCAAGGACTCAGGTTTGTGACGCACTTCTTAACGCAGTATGCAGCACAAACAGGGTCTAGGGCCTGGAAGTGGTACTACAAAAGATAATAATACTGGCTGAAGTAAAAACAATCCAAGATAAAACCCAATAAACCATCCTCTGCTCCCCTTAAGAAAATTTGTTTACTCAGCCCCTCACAAAGGAGGTTGCCCTATTTATCTGCTGAGAAAGCTCAGACATTCCTTGCATGTGCAGCACAGATGGTCACCACACAACAAAAGGCAGGAGGGCTCCCGCACACGCACGGTGGACGTGTCTGGTTTCTGGATGTACAGAAGCTTGCTCAGAGCTACCGCTCCAGCAAGGCTGCTACACACCCCAAATCCCAAACAAATACAGAAAGCAATCAATAGTCTTTGAACAACATCTCTTAGTGGAAAAAGCAACTGTCTGGCAAAAAAAAAAAAAAAAAAAAAAAAAAGGAGAGGTAGAGTGACCTCGGGTGTGAGTCTTCATCAAAGTACACAAATTGTTTTGAGATCCCAAGGTGGGAAGTGTTAAGGAAGCAGAAGTATTATTTATTAAAGCTCAAGGTTCTGTTTCTTTATCTTCAGATATTCTTCACATCTGACTTTTCATTCATGGCCATTGCTACTTCAAATGTTTTCAGCTGTCTTGTTCTTTTCTTAACCAAATGGGATTGCCCCAGGCAGTGGATATGCAGTATCTACATTTGCTCATTGCATTTATTTATCTTACTCTTTTCTAATTAATTTACTGCTTTGACCCCAGTCTTGCTCTTCCTTTGATTTTTTTTTTATAGTCAGATACCAAATGTGATTCCTCTCCGTGAATAGTAATTATCTGGCAAATAATGCCATCAATATTTTTACTGCCTTGCTAAATAGACACCTCTGCAGTGTATGAAAGGTCCATTTCAGCAAACTGTGTGTAAATACAACTGCTAGTTCTTCAGTAAATTGAAAGGTGGAGCAGTTTGGCAGTAACTTTTCAAGGTAGACAAGCCACACTGTAATCAAAGAAGAAACCTAGGGGAACTGCATGACTGAAACAAAGCAGAGCAGAAAAATGAATTCTGAGACCCATTATGTTCTGTGATACAAATCGTATACAAGTTCCCATCCTCCTTTAAGAAATTACTGATGATGACTTTCATGTATTCTACGTAACGTATGAAAAACAATCAATAAACAGCTTTCTTCTTCTAAAGGAGTGCTTTTTTTCCCCCCTTCAAACGATACAGGACACAAATCTCTGCATTTTCCTCAGCTTAGTAAGACATAAATAAACCAGGAAATTAAAGACCAAAAAAAAAAAGTGAGACAGAAATCTACCAATCCACCTTTTCCACATCCTGTTGTGGCTAAATACAGTATGTTGTATCAGTCTGCCCAACTTCTCAATAAAATGTATAACAGACACTTCAAAAGCTGACCATAATCATGTGAGTTAAGCGAGGAATGTAAGCTTGGACAGGGGATTTCGCTGCTTTTGTTACACATTAGTTAAGCATGCAGGTTTGTGAGTTTTACTTTATCTTGGATTTTACTGTAACGTAATTGAACTCTGTTACCTTTTTCAGTACCCTAAGTGTTCCTCGAAACGCTTGTATGGATTTGGGTTTAAGGATACTGTAGCAGATCCGGATGCTGTTGAAGTCAGTAATTACAGATGATAAACCAACAGCAAATGAAACACACTTCTGCAGATTTTACTACCTTTAGAACATCAAATACATTACAGCCACAACTCTGACAGGAAAAAACAGGGAAGAGACCCACTGAGAGAGTATCCACTGAGGGCTGAGACCTGCTGAGGGAATACCCACCACAGGAAACTTGCTGTGGTGAGATCTGCTGAGAAAAGATCCACCACAGAGTACCCATACTGAGGGAAGAGACCTGAGGGGAGATCCACCATGGGGGGTAAACCGCTGAGGGGAAAGAATCACTGAGGCGATATCCACCGGGGCGAGATCCCACCGAAAGGAGACTTACTGCAGCATGAGGAACACTCGCCAAGGGCACGACGATACCTTAGCTCTGGACGCTGTTGCCGGCCGAAGAAGCCGGCAGCAGGCGGGGCAGCAGAGCGGGCTGGTGGCTTGGGGGCAATCTGGGGGCTTGCCTGCATTTTTTTCTGCGTGGGCAACACGCTACTTCAGGGCCAAGAAGGCCCAGTCCAACTCCCCAGCCCTCGACTGACCTCAGCGAGGGCCGCAGTCGCGAGCTCCCAAGCCCCCTGCCAGCGGGAGCAGCAGTGCCGCCTGGCGGACAGGGCGGGCACGCGGGGCGCGCCGCCGCGAGCCTCTCTCTCCCTCCCGGGGCTATCTATGTGCCCCCCTCCTCCCCGGCCCGGCCCGGCCTCGCCCCGCCCGTCTACCCGAGCCGGACTCCCTCTGTCTGCAGCCCGGCCGGGCAGCTGACGTTACAGATACGGTGTCGGCGGGCCGGGGGAGAGCGCGGAAACACCTGTTTCCAACATGGGGAAGGTGGGGAGGGAGCCCGCGGCGGAGCCGGGCAGCGCCGCCCTCCCTGCCTCCCTCACCTCCCGCCGCCTGTAAACCCGGCCGTAAAGCTTGCGGGATCGCTTTTCACAAAGATCGCTTTCAATTTTTACACATTCATCTGAAAAACGCGTTCTCCAGCCCCTCTCTCACGTGTTATTTTTCTCCACTCTGTCCGTTTTGGGGGTCGGGGGGAATGGGATAACGGGGACGCGGGCCGGCGCTCAGGCGACGGCAGCACTGACAGACCCGGCCCGATCCAACGACTTCTTGCCGCGTCTATGGGGGGAGCACCCGGCAAAGAGGGAGCGGAATGGGACGGAGGGTGCAAGCGGTGCGGGTCATCCGGGAGAGGGAGAGAGGGTGCCCGCGGTGCGGGGGAGCCGGGGCGGGAGCGACGAGATGCGTGCGGGGGCTCCATGATTTCATCGGCGGCTTCGCGGGGACCTGCCAAGAGCTGTTACGCCTCGCTGCGATGTGTAGCTTTTTCTTGCCATTTTTTTTCGTAATAAAAGAGGGAGTGAAGCTGGCTTTTCTTTTTTTTTTTTTTTAGGAAAAAAAGCCTAATGGATCAGAGAAGAAGGGGAGGGGGGGGGAAGCAATAGCCAAAGGGGATGCTAGTGAGGTGTGGCTTGCATTTAAATATCCAATATGTCAATGTAAGGGGAGTGTGTACGTATATAAAGTGCAGTTTGCATCCGACCGCGGGACACATCCAGCTATGCGAGGCACGGGGAGCGCGGGGCCGGGCCGGGGCCGGCAGCGCGGGGCCGGGCGGCCGCAGCCCGCGCTCTGAGGGGCTGCTCCGCTCCGCGCCGCTCCCCGCCCGCCCGCGGGCTGCGGCCCCCATGGCCGAGGTGGGCGGTTTCCTGGGCGCGCTGGACCCCGACCTGCACGGCTTTCCTCCCGGGCTGGGCGCCGGGCTGCCCCTCGCTGACTCTCCCGGTTTCCTCAACGAGCGTCTGGGACAGATTGAGGGGCGGCTGCAGCGGGGTTCCCCCACCGACTTCGCTCACCTCAAGGGCATCCTCCGGCGGCGGCAGCTCTACTGCCGCACCGGCTTCCACCTGGAGATTTTCCCCAACGGCACGGTGCAGGGCACTCGGCAGGACCACAGCCGCTTCGGTAAGGGGGTGGCGGGAACGGGGCGGCCGGACCGGGCCGGTGCCGGGCCCAGGCCAGTACCAGGAGCAGATACCCCGCGTACAGAATTAATTGCTCCGCTAATATAAATCATCCCGAGACGGATATAATTAGACTCCTAAACAAATGCGCTCACTCCCCAGCAATGCGGGAGTTTTTATGTCCAATTTCCTACTCTCCCAGCGCTCAGCCCTTCTGCAGGTGCACAAAAACGTGCCGTAGCAGGGGAGGAAAAATCTAATTTTAAAACAATATTTTTGGAAATTTAAAAAAAAAAAAAAAGAGGAAACAACTTTAGAAGTGCTTCTGAATTTAGCGGTGAGAGGTGCAAAAGAGAGGAGAAAACGCTGGAAAAATAAATTCCTTGGTTTCTTGGTTTTTCGATTGTTTAGTTTTGGCGGTTTTTTTCTCCCTCTTGGTTGTTGGGTATTGGGTTTTTTTGTTGTTGTTTTTGGTGTTGCTTCGGCAGGTTATTTGTGAGCTGGTTTCTTTTACTGGCATGCATTTCACGAGAAGAGCGTCTCCCCAGAGCGAGCAGGGATCAGTCAGCTGGGTGGGTGTCAGTCTGGGGAGGCTGTTGAACAGGAAAGGGGAAGCTGGAGAAAACCGCTTCGGGGACGTCCGAAAGAAAGGAGAAGATGGAACAATAGGCATAGCACCGTGGATTAACCCTGCTGCCTGTAATACAGCTGGAAGACTGCAGTGCCTGTACCAGTGTCACACAAGAGCAGGGATAGCTAATGAGACTATATGTAATCTTCAAAAAATGCATCCCAAGCCACAGGCGAAGAAGTGCAGTAAGTTTGAGCACAGCTCAGAAAAATTCCCGCTACTTCAGCATCCAGTGCAGGTGTCTGTGTAAGCTATCAACAAATCCCAGGCCAGTGAGCTCAGCTATGTTGTTAATAGGTTGCAAGAAGTGCTCGCAAGACTTTTTGTAGTTTTCAAGTGATTTAACTCTTCAGTGAAAGGATTTTTTTTTCCTTTACTTGTTTGCATCCATTCCTTTCTGCTATGTCAGGAACACTCCTGCTGCTGTTGGTGGTGGTGTAAGGCAGGTTTCTGGAACAACTGGAGAAGCTTATCTCTGTACTGTGCTTTCCATAAACACCAGGTGTGTGCATAGCATGTCCCTGCCTAAATCTACAGAAAGTCATAACCCGCGGGTCAGAGACAGGTACTAATAGGCTTGTGGGGCAAGTGTTCTTCAATTACCTCCTGAAAGGCACACATCTTTTCACCTTCCATGCTGCAGCACACAGTGGCTTTCCACGTTAAAAGAAACTGAAAGCAAACCCATTGCATCTTTTTGGGTTTAGCTCAATCTGCCACGTACTACTTCTATCAGTTCTTTTCACTTATCTTTGTACCAAAGTTAACAGTTCCAAATGGCAGTATTTGTCTCAGTTCCATTTTTTTATAAAAACTGAGTAAAATAAGTGTGTTTCCAAACAAACTTGGGAAAAATGTGTTAAATGGGCTGAAACTTTTCATGGGTTTTGCACGCTTAAGATTAAGTCACACAGTGCCTTCAATAAATTGAAACACTGGCATTCCCTAAGTGTTTTAGCAGTCAGCAACCAGCTACGTAAACTAGACCAGACTTCAGATATAAAATATTATAGTTTTCTGCTTCAGGGTTTTCCCAGAGGTGGTATAAAATAAATAGTTATTTGTTGTAGTTGCAAGACAAAGCCCCAAAGGATTAGACAGGAATCCTCATGTGGAGATAAAGTTGGACTAAACCTCACTGCAGCAGAGACTCAAAGCAATAATGTGTTGGCACACAGCATTCACCATCTGCATTCAGTAGCCATGAATATTTAAATTCCAGTGTTACTGGTATGGTTCATATTAGGATGTCATGTATCAATGCATTCCTCAATCTTGCATGCAGCACTTGGAGAGCAGTAACTTAGCACAGAAAGAGGCAGCTGGAATGGTCCAGGGGAAGTACAAAACTGTGGGGAGAGATGCAGAGCTCAAAGAGGGTTTCAGGGCAGCAGTTAAAATCTAGGACCAGGTGGGGAAATACTCAGAAATCCAGTATGGTGCTTTGGTGAATCAAGCACACATGGCTGGAAGGTGCTTCCTGCTACCATGAGCAAATAGCGTGCTCCATAGCTGGCTGTGACACTGCAGCAGAGATGTGTATCTACTGCAGTAGGGTAGAACCAAGCTTTGTATCTTGACCTCTTCATACTGAAAGGGGTTCAGGAAAAGATGGACAGTACCTGCACCCTCCCATGGCAGGTAATATCCCAAAAGCTACCAGATGTGCAAAGAGGCAAAGCCCTCGTGATGCAGAACAGAGTTCCAGGGTCTTAATAGCGAGAGTTAAAGGGAGGGATTCTTTTGTACCACATCGTTCAGGAGATGTGGACAGTGGACACAGGAGAGGTAGCTGCTTTGTTCATCAGACTTGCCTGAACAGTCACAGTAACTATTCCTTTTCATCTATTGAGGACTGAATTGTTCCTAACTCACACCTGTTTTCTGGAATGTGATATTTTATACTTGTTAAAATACAGTTTCAAGCAAGAACAATGAGGCAGAGCTTATTTTTCCTAGAGGAGGTTTAACATAAAATTTGCTGAAGCCCTTCAGGACTGTTGGAAGAAAGATCATTCTCATGCTAAAGGAGTGCCCAGATTTGCTCTCTGAACTGGAAGCTCCTCCTAAATCATCCCAGCAAGGATAAGTGGTTTTGGAAATATATCTGTCCTCACTGCATGTGCTAAGAACTTTCCTGTACAACGAAATAAAGGACAGTCAAAATCTGGAGGGGGTTCGGACTGGCATTAGCACCCCTATGAGAATACTTCTGAGAATGGAACCGAGATAAACTCACCAGGAAAATCCCTGCCAGGAGAAATTGCCCCTTTTCTACCTCATGTCTGGTTTACAGCAGCATTAAGCAAACAACACCAACTTTGCTACTCTTAACTGCAAGTGTGGAGAGACAAAAGCCCTTGAGTTTGTACTGCAGACTAATAAAGGCAGCAACTGAAGCTCTTCTGGGGCACAAACCTGCTGATGGATGTGTAACACAGGCTCCTAGAAAAGTCAGTGAAACCTCCAGAGAAAGTTTTGCTGTAGATTTTGACATCCGGACCATAGTGCACCTGTTGCTGAACAGTTGTTGAGGTTTTTAGCTGAAGCTTTGGGTTTGTAGCCATTAATACAACATCTGATGTTTCTGTACCCTTGCTCTTGACTATAGTCATGTAAGAAGAGACAGGTGCAAGGAGTTGAATTGTTCTTTGAGGGATGATTTAAGTAAGGCGAGAATTTGCGGGTCCAGCCACAGCAAAGCTTTGGAGATTATTCACTGCATTGGTGATAAATGAAACCAGTTGGAGTCTTAGTCGAGTCTCTCCATGTATTACCTAGAAAGACCCAAAGAACAAACAGAATGACTAATTAAAGCAGGAAAAAAGAAGCAAGTCCTGGGGAAAGGAGAAAAACACAGAGGAGGAAGCATGTTCTACTACAAACGTACTCTGCTACAACTGGAAAAAACATTCTTGAGCTGGCCCCAGTGGCCGCTCCCTGTGCTGCTGGAGATCAGATGTACGAAGCTGCAATTTTGTCTAGCAATTGGAGTGAGTTAAGGACAGGATGGATACCCGCCCACATTTTTTCAGCCTTCACTCTGTCTCCTGACTTCTCTGAGTTTAAGTTACATTCTTAATGCCATCTCAACACAGTCATTTTCTGTGCACATCTCCAAGTGCCACTCTGAGATCAGAAAAGGGGAATACTGCAAGAGATAAGTCAGAAGAGATTGTCCCAGGCACACCTTGAAGCAATTTTTTTTTTGCAAAACCAAGTATTACCCAATCTGCATCAGATAAGGGGTGGCTCACCCAACTACTCAGAGAAAAAAGATGCTAATGGCTGCTCCTGGCTTGCTCCTTAACACATCTTTGGAGACCTGGGTTCATGTGCCATGTACAGGGTGTGCTAGTGGGTATGCTCAAGAAAAGCTCTTGGTCTCCCTTTCTGAGACATCCCTCAGTTTCTAAATGGGACCAGCAGCATTTTCCTGCTTCTGGTGGGTGACAGAAGACAAACAAAACCTGAAAACATGCTGGTGCTGATGACTGTGTTTGAACCTACAGGAAGGCTGATCTACTACTCTCCAGTTACCAGATATTTTTCACTTGAACATCCACTTGTCTTCAGTCTGTAGTCTCCCCCATTTTTGGGTATCCCTGTACTCCTTTCCCCTGTATTACCTTTTACACTCTCTCTAGTTGTTGTCAATCTTCCTTTGCTCCTCCATTTTCAAACAGTGACTGTCATGATTTCTGTTCTGCAGAACGGAAAACAAACAGAAGCACACAACAGCTCAGTAACTCCCTTCAGGTATCAGAACTGGTGGATAGAAGAGGCAGAAGACCATCCTTATCCCTCTTCCTTCCCCATTTGTGCTTCTTTTCAGATAAGAAACCACAATAACTCCTGGAAAGCAAGTAGAGCAAGGGTCCTGGTTTGCAAAGGTTGCCATCCCTGTTCTTGGCATTTGTGAAGGCAATATATAGAATCATAGAATGCTTTGGGTTGAAAGGGACCTTTAAAGGTCTTCTCATCCAACCCTCCTGCAGCTTTTATGTGTGCCTAGGCCAGAGTATTGTAACTGGGCATATTTCAGCCTGGGAAACATCTGCACTGGACCATGAACCATGTTTTCTGTTGTTTGCTTTCCTGTCTTGAGACGTTGCAGCTCCCAAGTTTCTATTTCATTTCTTCTCCAAAGCACCTGCTGACTGCAGGGAGGGCTGGATTTGATGCACAAGCACCAGACAGCCAGGGCAAAATGAGGACAAAAAGTTCAATACAAGGTAGGA
Organism: Tricholaema leucomelas; assembly: GCA_013400475.1. NCBI lineage: Eukaryota > Metazoa > Chordata > Aves > Piciformes > Lybiidae > Tricholaema lacrymosa > Tricholaema leucomelas. Next base: position 3,077,574 of record WAAF01015816.1, read on the forward strand.
AGATGAATTCTTGCACCCACCTTAGCTGCCAGCATCTGACATGAGTCTGCATTGAGCCAAGGGGGAACAGAACAGAAGTGTCCATTCTGATCCATCCTATATTTAGGTCGTGATACAGTTATCGTCTGAGAGCTATCACAGCCAGGCATGGCTGAGCAGAAGAGATATGCCCCAAGCTGAGGGGATAACCAGGAGCTTCAACTGCCAGTGAAGTCAACTGGCTCGGGTGGCTGCTTGTCATGCGGTGATTTTAGACTTAGGGCATACTTTGAAGAGGAGCTTTGGGAGGTAACCTGATCAGAGCAGAAATCACTCAGGACTGGACACTTTGGGAGCTATATTAAGACACTCAGAACCACACTAAAGGTTAGAGCAACTTTGTCCTCCTGTCAACACAGACAGCTAGTCCAGTCATCAGATGGGATGGGGAAAACCCTCTTCCTTCCTCTACTGCTGCCTCCCCAGCTAATTCACTACTGGACACAGGCCAATAACCTGTGCCCATGACCTCTAGCTAGGGAGTGTGTGTCAGCTAGAATCTAACTCAGCCCCAATAATGCCTTCAAGAGGACTTCCTGTGAAGTCTGATGTAATACTAAAGTCATAGAACATTTTGGGTTAGAAGAGACCTTTAAAGGTCACCCAGTTCAACCACCCTACACTGAGCTCAGACATACCTGGAGCTCTGTCCATCCTGACCTTGAATGTCTCCAGAGATGGAGCACTCACCATCCCTCTGGGCTGCTTGGGGGCTGTTTGTTTTCACATGCTTCACCAAGGGTTCCTCCATTACAAATCTTTCCCCCATCTAAACTGGTGCCATTTCCCTTGATGCAGCAGCAGACCCTGCTAATTTCTTTGCCAGAGGAAAACTTGTTTATATTGGCCCAAGCTGCCTAGAGAGATGGCAGATGCCACTTCCCTGGAACCATTCCAGATCAGGTCACTGGGGATCTGAGTAACCTGCTCTAGTTGTAGATATCTCTGCTGACTGCAGAGGGATTGGACCAGATGACCTTTAAAGATCCCTTACAACTGAAACCAGTCTGTGATTCCATGAAATGAGGCTGCCTCGTTATTTAAAATATCTGACTCCATGGTTGTAGGCTGAGGCCCATGTAGGCTGCTCTTGCAGGGCTGGGGATGGCTAGGACCACGAAAAGGCTGGCTTGAGGGTGAGGCAGGCAGCAGGACATATGGGGCAGGAGGGAGTTGCTGGCAGTAATGATGGCAGAAGAAGAACCAGCAGCTACAAAGGCTGTGGAGGAAGATCCACTTCTACCTGTGTGCTTTTGAAGTGATTTTATCCTTGTGGCTTGTATATACATTTGAGGGCAGCAGGTACCCCAGTGGAGTGCCAGCCCAGATGAAGACAGCCCTCACAGACATCTCTTCTAGTACTTATTTTTCTTGAACTCATGACTTCAAACCACATGGGACTGTTGTCTCAAACCAGAAACTCTGTGGTGACAAAAATCACTCTCCTTTTGGTGAAGAACAAAACCCAGTGTGCTAACAGCCTTCTGACATTCTCATGAAGCCAGGAACAAGTTTCTGCACCTGCTGTCTTGATGATAATTAGAAAAAATAACCACCAAAACCCAAACCACTGAAACCTAGCAGACTTTTTCTCATTAGCAAAGCTAATTCCTTTGGGGCAGGTCAAACTTGCAATGCTGGGGAGAAGCCTAGAGTGGAAATGGAAGATTGCATGCTATAGGACTATAAAGAACTTTCTAGTTAGAAATACGGAAAATGACAGCTGCAGGAACCTCTGTGTAATTCTCAGCCATAAAAATAGGTTGCCCGGGAAGGTGGTGGAGACACTGTCCCCGGAGGTGTTCAAGAAGTGTGTGGACATGGCACTTTGGGACATGTTTAATGGCCATGGTGGTCTTGGTTGATGATTAGACTCAATGATCTTAGAGGTATTTCCCAGCAAAAACAATTCTATGATTTGGACTTCTTTCTGTTTCAGGAATTTTGGAGTTTATTAGCCTGGCAGTTGGGCTGGTGAGCATCCGTGGGGTGGACTCAGGACTCTACCTCGGCATGAACGAGAGAGGAGAGCTGTATGGGTCGGTAAGTTTAAGGTCTTGCGCTAATTACACCACTATGTAACATACACTGCAACACAGGGGCCTCATTGGTGTCATATGCTGTGTCTGTCATAGGCCTTCTAAACCCCTGAGCTGCTACAGGCCTTCATCCTACCCATGATGTCACTGTTGTTATAGCATAAATGATATATGTGAAACAGGGAGCATACTTTCACGTGGTGAGAGTCCATGGTGGTGTTCAGACCCCAGGCAGCGTCTGGGGGAACTGGACAGGGGTTATCAAACATTTGCCTTTCAGAAACAGAGTGGCAAGGGTCAACTAAAGGCAGTGGGAAAATTTAGCATGAAACAAGGGACTTCTTCTGTGTTTTCATCGCCTAACACATCGGTTTTATTCTCCATGTGGCCAGGATCTGCACCTGTCTACAGAATTTACATTTATGGTATAGATATTTCACTAACAAAAGCTCAAGTTGTGGTCTGAGTGTTATTTTATTATAACATTCTCTACAACTCCTCTAAGGAGATCAGGGAGGTTGCTTGTCATTTTCTAGAAGTGCCCTTTTCAGACTAAAATTTCCTGTGTTTTGCCAAAACCCAAGTGTAAACTCCTTGTTAGTTTCTCAGTCCATACAAACTCCTGAATACCTATAAACCCTTCCTAGTCAGAAATTACAGAATGATCATCAGATCCAACTGTTAACCCAGCACTGCTAGGTCAACACTAAACCATGTCCCTCAGCACTGCATCTTTGAAATTCCTCCAGGAATGGAGACTCCACCACTGCCCTGAACAGCCCTTTTCAAGAGCTTGACAGCCCTTCCGAGAAAGAAATTTCAAACAAAATAAAATAAACCAGTTTCAAACCCAAGTGGATGGCAGAATCTTCCTCTGCCCAACTCAGATCCATCTCATAGTGCAGAAATTCATGTATCAAGAAGCTTCTGTGTGTTCACTGTGCTTGCTGAAACTGACATAGCCTGACTGTGCCTTTCTCTGCTTTCAAACTCCACAGCTCTGACTATGAAGCAACTGTTTCATGATGGGATAATTAAACTGTGGGGCCTGTGTTCACAGAATAATAGAATGGTAGGGGCTGGAAAAGACCTCTAGAGATCATCTAGACCTGCTAAAATCAGGGTCACCCTCAGCAGGTTGCCCAGAATCACAACGTCCAGAAGAGTTTGAAATCTCTAAATCTCTTCAGAGGAGATTCTACAGCCTTTCTGGGCAGCCTGCTGCAAGGCTCTGGCACCTTCACAGCAAGGAAGTTTCTCCTCATGTTCCTCATGTGAAACCTCCTGGGTTCAAGTTTGTGCCTGTTGCCCCTTATCCGATCACAGGACACCACTGAAAAGAGCCTTGCCCCTTCTTCTTGACACTCAGCCTTCAGATATTTATAAACATTAATAAGTTCCCCTCTCAGCCTTATCTTCTGCAGGCTAAATAGTCCCACAAGAAACATGTTTCCATCACCTGTTACAACACAGAAACAAACTAACATTTTACAACACTTCATCTGGAAACAGAATTGACCTGAAGACACAACCATGGGAGTTTTCTGACAAGACACTGGCTGGAGGCTGCAGGGACACAAACCACCGACCCGGGCTGTGCACGAGTCACGAGCCAGGTCCCCAAATAACCCTGGAGTTTTAAAATCCAGGATACGTGGGTTGTGCAATGATGGCTTTCTGAAATCAAAAGCCACTACAGGATTGTTAATTAAAGGTCCATAGCAGAGCTCCCAAGGACAGCATTAGCATTACACGGGTATTTTAGGAGACGGCAGCACAGCGGTGTTTTTAAAGTTTCAGCAAGTTTATTATTTCTCTCTCTGATGGTTTTGCCTGATCTGTGTTGATACAGCCAGAGCTGGCCATCCCCACAGCGACACGTGGAGTCCCCTCGGGACAGCTTCTCTGCCTGGCCCTGCTAACCTTGTGCCAATGTTTCTCTTAAGCTTGCCATTGATGGCAGACACGCAGCTAATATGGAGAGCAGCAGAAGTTGTAGGCTTGCAGGCCTGGTGGAGCCTGAACCTTGCAGGCTCAGTGGAGACATTCCACTGAATAAGTCACACTCTGCAGAATCACCCCAGATTCTCCAAACAGAATCACACAGAACCTCAGTATGGTGAGGGTTGGAAGGGACCTCTGGAGATCATCTAGTCCAACCACCCTGCTAAAGCAGGGTTACCTGCAGCAAGTTGCCCAGGATGACAATGTCCAGGCTGGTTTGGAATCTCTCCAGAGAAGGAGGCTCCACAGCCTCTCTGAGCTGCCTGCTCCAGGGCTCCCTCACAGAAAAGAAATTTCTCCTCATGTTTAGATGGAAGCTCCTAGGTTCTAGTTTGTGTCTGTTGCCCCTCGTTCTGTCACTGGGCAACACTGAGAAAAGTCTGGCCCCATCCTCTGGCCTCCTGCCTTTTAGTTTTTGCTGAGCATTGAGAAGACCCACTTTCAGGCTGCTCTTCTGGCTAAACAGCCCCAGGTCTCTCAAGCTTCTTTTCACAGAGATGCTTCAGTCCCCTCAGCATTTTTGTGGCCTCTTCCTGGACTGTCTCCAGGAGTTCTGTGTCTCTTGAATTGGGGAGCCCAAAACTGAACCCAGCACTCTAGATGTGACATGACTAAGGCAAATCAGAGCAGGAGGAGACCCTTCCTTGACTAGCTGGTCACAATCTTCTGAATGCACCCCAGCAGACCACTGGCCTTCTTGGCCACACGAGCATATTGCTGGCTCATGGTGAATGTGTTGTCCACCAGGACCCAAAGGTCCTTCTACACACAGCTGTTTCATTTTATATGAACACTGTACCTCTAAACAGCAGGTAATCTGGAGCAAAGCAGCAGCACACGAGTTCAGTTGGTCAGCATTTGCTAACATACTCCAAGTAGATGTTGCCCTAGGGGAAGGAAAAAAATGCTCTGTATTTATTGATGGATCTGTGAAGAAAAAACCCTTGTTCCCCAGGACTCAGATGGCAGAAGGTGTGGTGCAGGCTTTTGAAAGGCTCACAGCTCACCTCAGGGTGCAGCAAAACACTCAAAACAGATTCTGAGCACAGGTGAGGGCAGAGTCAGTGCTTGCAATAGTGCAGCATCCTAGATCTGCAGATGTCCCCTGGCAGTCCCACCTGGGGTGGGGTGAGATGGCAGGTCCCTCTGTGACAAACAAGTGGCAATGCCACCCACACAGGTCCTCCTGGAGGGACAGCCTCAGTGCTCCTCGTAGTTGACACTGTCGAGACAGGAGGGAGAGGGAAGGAGCTGTGGGCACAAGCTGAAAAGCCATCATGGGACATGAAGCCATCAGGTCTTAGCAGTGAGGGGTGAAGGAAAGGGCTGACTGTGGCATGGTGACCTCACTCTGGGGTGGACTGGCCGTTGGCTGGCACATGCTCATCACATAACCTACCATCACTGTAAATCCTCTCTGGGGTTAGATATCCTGAGAAAGCTGTTCCCCATCCAGACCTAAAGGGGCTCACATCACAGCTCCCTGGCAAATCTGAAGACACTTTCATCTGAGGAATGCTTTCATTCCCAGCACAGTGTCAGCCACTCTGCACCCTGAATTTCCAAAGTGGTCCTTGCTCCTATTTAAAACCTTCTGATCTGCTGTCCGCTGCTTCTCCAGGGGTTGCCTCTCACCTATGACAACAATTCTGGGAAGTGTGTGGTGCCTATAGGTGGGGCTGCTATGGTAAGACATGGCTGCAGGTGGGCACCAAGCTCTGAACTCACACCCTAAATCTCAGAGACTTGGCTACCAGCTTTAGAGTTCTGTTATGGCCAGTTTTTTTTTCCTTATGGGGCACCTTTACAAAATAGACACTCACCTCCTCCTCTTGTCTCCTCCTCCAACTTCAGAAGTCTTTGGGTCTTGGCTTGTAGGGCTTGTGCATGTTTCCAACTCTCACCCAGCAGCATCCAGTTTCTATCCTCAGGGGACAAGATATCTGGGAAAATTAGAGGAAAATAAAAGTAAGGGTAAATTACAGCAAGGGTGGTGAAACACTGAAACAGGGAGGTTGCGGATGACCCCCTCCTAGAGGTGTTCAAGGCCAGGTTGGATAAGGCCCTGATCAACCTGGTCTAGTGGAGGGTGTCCCTACCAATGCCAAGGTGGGTCGGAATCATCTTCAAGGTCCCTTCTCACCCAAACCATTCTATGAATCTATTGAGGAAAAGATGTAATGTTTTAAAACCTTTTGACATAAGTGTCTTTTTCTTCCCCTGCCACTGCTGCCCCAACGCAGAAGAAGCTGACTCGGGAGTGTGTCTTCCGTGAGCAGTTTGAAGAGAACTGGTACAACACCTATGCCTCGACCCTCTACAAGCACCCCGACTCGGAGCGCCACTACTATGTGGCTTTGAACAAGGACGGCTCCCCCCGCGAAGGGTACAGGACTAAGAGACACCAGAAATTCACTCACTTTTTACCCCGGCCTGTGGACCCTGCCAAAATACCGGCGATGTACAGAGACCTCTTCCACTACAGGTGATGTCTCCTGCTGCTGCCCCAGCAGTGTACATACTTGGGCTCCCAAGCTTTTCCCCACAGCACTATCTCCATAGTCATTCCATCGTTCCTGTAAGTGTAGCTGACATAGGAAAGCACTTGCACGGAGTGCAGACACTGCTGATCCTCCTTGTTTCAAGTGTATATCAACCCTGGATTATTGCTGGGGCTGGGGCAGGGGATGGGAGGGAACCCACCATATAATCTTTCATTTTCACTCACTTTCTTTACCTGAGGCCAAATATTCAATGTTAGGGTTGTTAGTCTCTTTTCAGTGCTGTCCTGAAATAGGACAAGGGGCAATGGATACAAACTGGAACACAGGAAAAGCTCCACCTCAACACGAGTTAAAAATTCTTTACTGTGAGGGTGATGGTGCCCTAGAACACACTGCCCAGAGAGGTTGTGGAGTTTCCTTCCTCTGGAGACAAAATTTTGAGACCAGTCTGGGTGTGTTCTTGTGTGACCTGCCCTAGGTGATCCTGCTTTGGCAAGGGGGTTGGACTTGATAATCTTCAGAGGTCCTTTCCAGCCCCTAACACTCTATGCATATTCTAAAAGAACAAGCAGGTGAACAAACCCCATCACCAAGGAGAGGAGGGGAAAAACCCCACAACAACCTAAAAACGAAAAGAAGGAAAGAAAAGAAAAGCCCAGTGAAGTGCTGCAGGAGCTGCTGCTGAGCTTGGGATGGTCACCTGCAAGGAAAAAGCCTTTGGAGTGGTTCCCTGCTTGAGCAGCCCAGGAGTTTGCTACATTAATGATACCACATGGACTGGTCCTGATGCATGGGGTTTTTTCCTGCTGTTGGGGTGGGAACGGGGTGAGGAACATTATTCAGCTGTAAGCATGGATACTGTGCATAAGGACAAAACTATTTATAAAATGTATATGATATTTATTTTATATATTTATTTATTTCAAAATAATTTTATTTTTAATGAGAGATGTTATGACAGGATTTTCATCAGGAAGAATAAGGTCCTACTGAAACAGGGAAAAAAATGAGTTTTAAGAGCTTATTGGCAATAAAATTGTCTTTATATTGTAGATTTCTTGCCAGCCCCTTTTTTTTTTTTTGGCACTCTAACCATTGACCCAGTATTTCCCCATCACTATGGATATATTCACCCCAAAAAAGGCTTTGTCTGGTAAATTATCTGAACTCCAAACTTCTGTAAACGAATGACATGAAATTATACCTAGAGTGGACCTCAGAAGCATGATTCTACTAGAATGTCCAGCTGGGTGTCTGCTGAACTGGAATTCCCATGAGTTGCAAATCCAACCCTTTCCTTTACTCTGAGGCAGGCAAAAAAGGTGCTTGGGCCATGCCAAGGACTGGGCACACCTCAGATTTTTTTAGCTATGAGGTGGGATAGGCCTAGATTCAGCACCACCATCACTACAAATGGAGGAACCTCAGGCACGCTCGGTGCCCTCAGCTCACTCTCACCTCTGCAGCCCTACAAGTCTGGGAAACACTGGGTAAGCTCCCAGTGTGAGCTGCCAGCAGCAGCTGGTGTGGATTAAGTGTCCTGCAGAAAATCAAGTGAAGAAACATTTGTAGCATCTGACAAGCCACTGGATGGACTCCTCCTTCCTGCAATAAACTCACTACATCTCATGCAAGACTCACCTGAAACATCACAGCAAAATCAGCAAAGAAAACACAAAACGCAACAAAGGCAATTGAAAAAAATCTCCATTTTTAAGCAGTTGCCCTGGGTGAAGATCACCCCTGCGGGTGGTGCTTGGACATTGATGGCTGCGTGGCATTTTCCTCTGCAGAAGCTTCCTGGTCACACAGTCCCATCACCGTTTCTCCCAGTGGGCTCAGGCAAACCTACCAGCACTTTGGCAGCCTGAGCTGGCCCCATGTTTCCAGTGTTGTGCTGGATTCCTGTGGCCCTTTTCAGGTCAGGCTGGCCAAGCTGGGGGCACTCATGATGGAAGCTTTGCTCTGCAGCTTAGCCCAAAAGTCAACACAGGCCCTCAGTTCCCGCTTGGGATGTTGCAGAACTACGGGAGAAGTTTCTAGAATGATCCTAGTTTGGGTTTTGTGCCCTGTGATCAGTGAAGAGGGTTTTTAGCACATAGTAGAAAGCAAGAGTGTATAGTTGCATCAGAGAGGAGAGGTTGATGTGAAATGACGTTCTCTAGAACGTCCAAAAATACATACAAATCCAAGTGTAGTGGCCTTGGGTGGAGGTTCTCCTTATCACAGCTGCATTTTTCAGAGTTGTTTCTCAGCCTTCTCCTCACAAAGCAGTCAAGGTAAAATCTCAGCTCCTCCAGCTTCCGTTCCTGAATTTTCAGGGTGATTTCACTCACCTAGGGATGGTCCATGCCAGGTTCTTCATAAGCTGTGCTGCTAATGAAGCTGTAGCCCTGGTGCCTAGCTCTACTCCTGGATATTTCTTGTCCTCTCTGCTACCTCCTGTGTCCCTGCCACACCCCTTTTGCTGTCACATATGCTCCCGCGCCAGGTGCAGCAGGTCCAGCAGCCATAGATGATCAAGCTGTGGATCACAATGAAGAGATTACAGGAGCTTTACCTTGAATGATCCAGACATGAAGGAATTTAATCCTGGGTTTGAAATGTTTATTTACCTTCTTCTGAGTCACTGCTGAAACATCTCATCCTTAGCTGCCACAGCAGAAGCATGATGTCCTGATGTGTACTTTTGACCTTCTGCACAAAGGGAAATCCTTCAGACCATGAGCTTAACTCTGCCTCCAGGATGATTCTGCCTCCTTCCAGCCAGGGCTTTCTAGTGCACTTGAAGATAAATCTGGTGGAGCCTGCTCCTCTTCTTCAAAACAGAGGTCAAACATCTCAGCAACATCAAGCACATTTTGACCAATTTCGGCTGATGGGGGCACCTGATGGACTCATTCATCCAATATCTAAATGGAAGACCCACATCAGAAGAGCCTCCTGCTGTTAAGGGACCTGCAGGTCCGAGGGGTGGTGTAAAACCCTTCTGCAGGATGTGAGAACAAAATCCACAATACTTGTCAACAACAAAATCCACAAAAAATGTACTCTGAACCTCTTAGCAAAAGGTTGGTGTCATCTCCCATGTGGGACATTGTAAAAGAGGAAGTCAGCATTGCTGATCCCACCCAAGTAGCTGTTTTCAGCAGGAATTTGCTGGGTTTGGTTCTGCTTTGATGGACCTGGGAGCTTAAGAGCAGCAGAATTAACAACTTTGGCTGCATTTTGGGTGGCACAGGGAGCAAGCAGCAATGCCCACTGCTGTTCTCATGTGGACACACTCACGTGTCCATGAGAATAACAGACTGACTCCTTATCCAGCTGTTACCCACCAGCTGCTGCTCTGTGCAGCAAAAGCCAGCTGGAGACACCAACTGCTTGGAGGCTTTTATAGGGCTGGGAGATGGACCCTACAGCCTTTACCGAGGTGCCATTTGCTCTAGTGGTAGTGGACCAGCCCCAGGGTCTGCCCTCCCTTTCTGCTAGGAAAGTTTTAGAGGAAAATACTTTTGCAATGCTTCAACCTAAGAAACTTTTCTCCCAAGTTAACAAAAGGAAAAGACAAACCATTCTGTGATTCTGTGAGTGTACGTCTGGGACCTCAGCTTGTATAGCTTCCCTGCGCTTCCACATTACAGCAGCCAGATGAAAAACTTCTCTCAAAGGGAAGGCAAAGTTGGCTGGTGCAGGAGATGGCTGTGGTCTGCAGGACACACTCCTGAGCCCTTCACTCTCCAGTGCTGTTTTACACAGAAAAAGCCACAGGTCTGAAAGCACCACAGTAGAAGATGACTCTGGGTACCTCATCCAAAGGACGATGTCCTCACCTACAACCCAACAGTCAAGATTCAGCCTGTAGTTGGGAATTTGGTTGAAACTCTCCAGGCAGGGGAGCCCTTGACAGAGCCAAGTCTAGCTTCAGCTCCATCCAAAAAGCTTTACAATCACAAAGGCGCTGCAGGGAAACAAAGTGAGGTTACTGAGTGCTCTCCCTAAGCCAGAAGACATAGAGTACACTGAGGGTACAACCTGGCTTACCTGATATCTCAGCATCATTTCTTTACCACATACATGGGTGAATCATCTCTCACTTGGGAGAGCAACACAAAGGCCTCATTGTAAAACCAGTTGATAAGAGACAACATAGTGGAGATCTGTGCTGCACTAACTTACTGGGCAAACATCGAACATGGACGCCATGTGCCGCTGCTTCTCCAGGCTCTCCAGGCACCTGGGACAGCCATCAAAGGTGGAAACATGGACAGAACGGTAGGAACAGTGTTATGCTCAGGAGGGAGGGGGGACACAGCACCATGGGAAAAGCACTTTCCGTGGCTGAAGCTGCTAAACGTGCTTCCTCGTGATCCTGCTTTTTAAGCTAGACAGAACACAACCTGCAATCGGGGGGGTTGTGGAACTGCAGGAAGGAATTTACCCACAGAGCACAAAGTCATGCAACATGAACAACAAAATCTGATTTTTTTTTTCCTAAAGCGAGTTAGTGCTTGAAAGTTAATGGAAAATAGCAAGGATGGAGTCATGTTCCTGCTGCTGGCTGAGTCAGAAAGATCTGCAAAGCCAAGCTAACTGAGGGGTCTCAGGCTCTTCCTTCACCATGCCAAAAAGCATTCAGTGTCAAGATGCCCATGACCAAGTGTGGCAGACCACCACATGAGACATGGCAAGCTCACATGTGCACCAACAAGCACTGGCAAGAAGCCACGGAAACTAAAACCATGCTTTGTGTAGCTGAGCTCTGCAAGAGCTGCCGTCCCCAGGTTAGCTTTGGTTAACACTCCACCTATCAGTGCTGCTCCACAGCCAGTGTCTCAAACAGCTTCTGTGCACACCAGACACAGAACACAAAGCCAAGGTGGCATTCGAGACAGATCTCAAAAGAGGCTGAGCACAGACTCAAGGAGTGATCCCACCTTCCCCACAGAGCCCCTCACCCTTCTCTCCATGTCAGGCCTCAGCCCTTTTCCAACACATTCCTTCAGTCACCACCTCATTACCAGGCACAGCAGGTACAGGAGCTGCCACTGGACAGAAAAGGGCTTCTATGTGCCCGCTGTGCAGTAGCTGTCTGCATGGAGGTCACCTAGAGTGATGTGCAGAAGGATGAAATACTCAACCCACATACCTGCAGTAGACCAGGAGCTTCTCCAGGTCCTTCACTGCAAAGCACCCAGCCTGCAATCACTAAAGGAAGGTCAGAGCACACCCCTGAGACACAAACCTGAGGTCACATCTTGCTCTCAACCTTTCACAGCAGCACAGCTATGCCAAACACATGCTTGGGTGGAATGCTGCTAGTGCTCTGGGATGCTTCTCCAAGGCATATTCTACAGCAGAGAGGATGTACACCAAGTTATTCCAATATCTGAGAGGGTCTAGGAAAAGGAAATTCAGATGCTACATGCTTACATGGCTGATACTTGGACTAGAAGACCTTGAAAGATTTTTTTCCAACCCAAACCATTCTATGCTGCAACACCATCATTTTTCCAAACATCTCCCACTGAGAACATTTAGGACATTTGTCTTGCCATAAATGAAGACTTACCAACATTTCTTTTCCTTGACCTGATCCATTTTATTTACCCTGCTCAGAGGGTAAATAAGGTCAGGACAAAACAACCCGCAGGTCTAGCATTTAGCACACGACACCTCAAAACATCAGCACTGACTGTTGGAGCATCTTGCAGGCCTGTTCTGTAGCGGGGGGTTCTCATCCCAGGACACTCCCCAGGCAAACTCCAACAGCCAACATCCAGCCTCCACCATGTGCAAGAGCCTCCCAGTGCCCTCTATCACAGTTTTAATCAAATCACTGAAGTATTTAAACCCACGTTGCTCACATTTGTAGTACACTGATGATTTCCACACCAGTCACTATTTCCATGGCATTTGCCCTTTCTCAGCTAACAGCAAGACAAGCAGCACCTCCTCAAGCAGACCCACCCAGGGCTGTAACATGGCTGCAGCACAGGCCACAGCTTCAAGTGGAGGAAATGAACATTAAGACAGGTTTAAAACACAGTCATGCCATTTTTTTTTCTTAGGAGAAAGGATTTTTTTGCCCAACAAGTGGGATTTAACAGCTAAGAAAGGGAGCAGTACAATGATGAGGTTAAAACAGCCAAGCAGGTTATTCTAATTTGACCAAGCAGAACCTCACCTCACTCTTCATTTATCATCACTGAGAACTCACTCTTGATTCTTAACAGACAGACTGGCTGCAGAAGCTGCTGTTACTGATTTAACTGGAAAATCTAGACCACAAGTACTTTCTCTGAATGAAATGAAAAGCTACATCCAGTACTGGGCACCACACTGCAGGGAAAAGAGGAGAGCTTGAACTCCCCAGTTCTCCAATGACAGGTTCTCGGCCCATGCACCTGTGGAGTTAAGGCAGTATGGTGAATGCAGCACAAGGCACATTGATGGATTTTGGTCACTTTATTAAATGAGATATTAAATAGTTTAAGTTTCAACTACTAAACAGCACTTTGAATGGTGAAAACACAGATAGTATATCGTCATACTTGAATGCTTCTTCTCTTTAAAAACACATTTCCAGTCCTTATATATATTACAAAAACAGCCTTATAGGAAGAGGGGACACCTTTTCTAGAGTACTTAGGATATTTAATACAGAACTGAAAAGCCATCTAATAGAAACAAAGGCAAGTCTTCACAGCTGTATGATTTCAGCAGCCAAAGCTGGTTGATGGACTGAAACATTACTATACAACTGGGACAAAACATATACAATATCACAATACTAAGCAAAAACGCTTTACATCCAAAGGAATAAACAGGTTACAAAATGTGGAGAATTTAGCAGGCAAAACTGTATTACAAGCAACATTTTTATTTGTCATCTTAAGCCATTTTATCTAGTTAAAACATCTAAAACAAATATAAAAATGAGCCTTTTATCATTTTATTGATGTATGTTCCGTCCTTAAATATTGGTTAAAGCTCGATGTTATACTCAAAGCACATTGTTATGTAGCTAAAATGTCAAGTGAGAAATGCGTATGCAAAGTGGTCCAAGTTCAATTTCAATGCTTAGTCTGATCTCTGTGTATGCATTAGTCTTCTGTTACCCAGAGGTTTGTCCAGAATGAAAAAAAAAAGTGTCTTTAAATGTTGCCTAAAACTTCCACATTTAAGTCTTTGAGTTAATGTAAAACTCCACTGAACATTCCCAGGTTTGGTAGAAAGAATTTCTCTTACTCACGATACGTAGGAGCATCCGTGAGAGTTGCTCAGAGTACAACTGCCTTCCAATGTTTGTCTCAAGTGTCTCACGTTTTGTTTCTTCTAGTGTGAACAGGTCTCTCCTTGCTCCCCTCCTCTCAAATTAAACTGAACTGTAGAGGTGGCAAAGCACTAGAACATACTGAGGTTCTCCTGTGGTATCTTGTAACAAAAGAGTCCAAGACAGCAATGTGTTAATAACAACCCAACTCTGTTCAGATCACAAACCAAGTGTCAAGCACAAAAGGAAATACCACCTAAGATTTGTGTATTCAGATGCAAAACCCACTTGTCCTCTCAGGGCAAGAACTCCAAACTCCTGCGAAAAACCTCCCAGCAACCATAACAATTTCAGTTCATGTCAGAAGAGTCTGGCAGCACCTGGAGCTAGCGCCTCCATCTGCCTGCTTCTCCAGAGTTCTTTGTAGTCAATACACCATTGCCTCAAACATTCCTCTCACTTTTACCCCCAAACTATAAACTCTTTTTTTTTTTTTGAGAGGTGGGGGAAGAATCAGCCCAAACTATACTCAAAGAAAAGCTCTATTTGTATATAATTACATCTTCACAAGCACAAAAAGTGTGGGTAAAGAGTGCTAATGATATCAAATCAACCAGAAGTCGGTTGGCTATAGACCAGAAATAGTCTATATTAAGAGAGAAAAGAAAATCAAAACAAACAAAAAACCAACCAACCAACAAAAAAAATCAAGCTCTCTGTGTTCTAAACCCTGTCTTCACACAAATGAGAGGGAGCGGGGAGGAGTACCTAACAAAAACTCTTATCTAATAGAGGAAAAGAGATTTCACTGTTCTGGCAGCTCTGGAAGTTGCTACAGCACTTTCTTTGTATGGATTTTAAATCAGCAGTGGTTCTGCCATTGTATAAAGATGTTTGTTTGACAGAGATTGACCCTGGACATCACCACCACTTTAAACCCCCAAATACTAGGAATTTAATTTCTTGGCCTGTCTCCCATTGCCGGCAATGGGACGAGACAGTAGCACCAGCATTAAGGAGTTAACAGAAATGTGCTTTGTACTGGACTACCCTATAAAATAAATCAGTGTGTGAAGGGAAAACATCTCCACCTCTGGGATCACCCTTTTCCATTTTTATGTGATGGAGCAACAAACAAAATATGGCAGAGGACCAGGGAAGCACCATCACCCCCCAGGTCACTGTTTAAGGCTGTACACACAGTTTTGATGTCACTGCACGACTCAGGAGTTTCAGAGCAGTAGTATTTAAGAATATTGCACTCAAATTCTGTTTCAAAGAGTATTTTAAGTTCCTGTTTCATTCAGCATAGACGACAGAGTATGAGTCCAGACCTCAGTCAAAAGGAAACTAGACTACTTCCCTTAGAATATTCCCACTAATATCAAGAACTGGGTAGGCAGAAAAATATTCCATAATTTGAGGAATCAACTCTAATCAAGAACTCAGCTGTTTCCAATTCACATGTGGCAAACTGAAGCATACAGACCTGTGGTCCTTCCTAAGCTGCTCCCATCTGCTGACAGCTTTCCAGCTACTAAAAGCGAGCATAGGAGTTTAGACAGGAAACCTGTGGAGATGCTACTGTTATGGGAGGATTTGTTTTCACTGAAAACAACTTGTTATCTCCTGTACTCAACATATGTAAGAAGATTCTAGGCAACATCACTGACAGCAGGAAGAACATTATGTCCTACTTAAACAAAGCTGAAACACTAATATGGAACATGGCATTTAAGGGGACCAAACTATCTTTCTTTTTTTTTTTTTTTACAGTTGAGTTCTGTTAAGCCATTGATTCCTAAAAAAATAAAAGTTCTTTCTCTGATTTTAACAATCCTTTAGGCTTTTAGTGCAAAATCACATTGATTTCCCTTGGGAAGGCCCTGGATTTTTGCCTCGCATTGGGGGTGGTGCTCGTTGTAATGGTGGTGGCTGCAAACCACCAGACACTGACTGATACATTCCTCTCATATCTATCTGTTGGTAGTTGGAAGGATTCATGATTAAATTGGGAGGCTTTGGCATCATGAGATGACTCATTGCTGCTTGCTGGTAAGACATCTGCTGCTGTTGCTGCTGATTGTACTGCTGCTGTAGTCGTCTGTTCATGAGTATCCTCTGAACACAACTGATCAACTGTGAAGAGAAAGCAGAGATGTGGTGAATGCTTGACCCGCCTCAGCACCCCAAGTATCAAGTTCAGAGCTCAAATCAATTTGTTAGGGACAGCATGGCTGAAGGAAAAAAGCACCATTGTTATCACCAGCACTAATGTGATGGTATTCACAAGCTGACTACTGTAGAAACCATTTAATAACACCACGTAGGGCTAAGCTCCCTCACTGACTTGCCTATTGTCTTGCAGGCAGCATGTAGGTAAGTTGCCACAGCAACACATGACATAATTTCCAGGTATAACTCACAACATTATTTGTCAGGTACCTTTTATCTCCCTTTGAGAGTCCTGCACACAGACTGCCACTAAATGTTTGTTTGTCTAAGACAAAACTCTTTTCATTGACATTATCTGGACAACTTTCAGATTCTGAGCTAAAGCCCCACTAACAGGCCTTTCTAAGATGTGTTTTTCCTGAGCTGCTTTCTGAGCTCCAGGTGTCAGATTTCTCTTTAAACCTCATGACCTTCAAACAAAATGTTCCCACAGAAAAATCTAGTGAGTATGTTTCTACAATTAACTTTTCAGAGTCTCCCTCAAAAAGGCTGAGGGCAGTGCAACCCTATGCGCCGCACAAGAACCACCTCCTCAGGTTCATGCAGACTCTTACACAATGCCAGCAAACACTTCTCCCACTGAACACACATTCTCCAAGTACCTATTTATGTGCCTAAACTACATTATGAACACAATGACATGCAAAGTCCATCCATTGAACATGGAGAGCCAATGTTGTTTTACCATCTGTTGTTTGGTGAGGACGTCATTGTAGATGGCTTCTCGGCGCTTGACATCAAGCTCCTGGCTTGCCTGCCTGCTCAGTGCCAGGGCCTGTACTTGGCTCTCTGTGAGTGTCACATTTTCTTTCCACTGAAAAGTAAAAAAACCTCCTAAATTTTATTGGCATATTTTAACAACAGCACAATGGTAACTGGGGTCTCGCATATGTTCAGACCAGAGCTACATCACCAGTTACAACACAGCCCAATTTCCAGTCTATCTAAAATGAAACTTCACCAGAATTAGAACTGTGAGTTATTAATTCTTCAGACTGCTAATGAAGGTATTCCACCTTCAGGCTACTGGCAGTAAGTGAGAAATGTGGCAGCCCAAGATAGCAGGGACAAGCTACAGGAAATGCATCATATTTGATTTTAATTAGTATTCTTATTTGGAGAAAATCAGCTTTTTCAGAGCATAGCAAATAATGATGAATCTAAATCACTAGTCCTCTAAGGTTCTATGTCATCTTCATGTCCAGAGAAGGGCAACAAGGCTGGTGAGGGGGCTGGAGTGTAAGTCCTACAAAGAGTGGCTGATGGAGCTAAGGTTGTTTAGCCTGGAGAAGAGGAGGCTCAGGGGAAACCTCACTGCTGTCTACAACTACCTGAAAGGAGGTTGTAGCCAGGCAGGGGTTGGTCTCCTCTCCCAGGCACCCAGTGACAGAACAAGAGGACACAGTCTCAAACTGTGCCAGGGAAGGTCAGGCTGGACATTAGGAAGAAATTCTTCACGGACAGAGTGACTGCCCATTGGAATAGGCTGCATGGGGAGGTGGTGAGTCACCGTCCTTGGAGGTGTTTAAAAGGAGACTGGATGAGGCACTTAGTGCCATGGTTTAGTTAATTAGATGGGTCAGGTGACAGCTTGGACTCGATGATCCTAGAGGTCTTTTCCAACCTGGTTAACTCTGTGATTCTGTGATCTCAATAGCATCAAGCGTTAATGCAAGCTGCAGAGATAAAGGTAAATATAAACTAGAAAGTATCTTCATTAATAATGCAATTAATCTGCTGAATGACCACATACAATAGTAATTTCATTGCCTGATGTTATTTAACCTTTTCTCACCTCCTCATCTAACCCCAAAGTCACCCATTTCACTCACTATGGTTGAAATGATGTCTTCAAGGGGCTGAATTCTTGCTGCAGTTACGCTGTTGGTTGCTTCCACAACCTTCTCTCTTCCTTGATTAATGAGGTCCTGAGAAAACGCCACAAAATTAATTATAAAGCAAAGATACAGAGAGTACATTCCTTTGCCGACTTCTTTAAAGTTTTCTTCATCTTTGCCTTGTGTACGAAGGCATTCCTTACTTCTTCCTCTCAATTTGCAGGAGCCAGTAACTCTAAGCTTCTCACACACCTGAATCTCAGTACAGAGTAATCAGTGTGTAGAAACCTGTCAATCTGTACAGTGCCCAGTAATTATACAACACTGTGCACTGTGCTCCTGCGCTTCACAGCCTGGCACCTTACTAGGAAGAAATGCTCCCAGATACTTCAGCTAAGATGGGAAAATAGGAGCTGGGATAAATGGGGAACAGAGCATCTCTGCTATTCCTTCTCAGGCAGGAGGTGGAAAGCTAGACGTGGTAATTAGTATCTACAAAGGACGCAGCTCATCATCCAGAATCCTGAGAGACTAGCCACATATAGGTTTCTATGCATGAAAACAGGGTACAATAATAGAAATGTCAAGGTATTTCAGAATGACATTGGCCATGACTTGTGACAGAGGTGCTTACAGCCACACAGACACCTTACGCTACCTGCGTTGCTACTCACCTCCAGTTGTTGATTGCTCATTGCTGACAGAGCACCCAAATTGAAAGGAATATATGGTGTCTGAGAGCTGAAGTTTGTGGGAAGCATGTTGGTCCCAGTTGGCATGTTGAAACGCATCGTCAAGCCCTTAAAAACAGAGAATACATTTATGTTTGAAACACTCTGAGAATTTACAGTCTTCTACAACAACCCATGAAATACCATATGCAGACAAACCAGCCCTTGAAGATGATGAGAAGCACTCTATGCTGCACACGAAGCAAACTGAAGATCCTTTCCAAACCTCAGTTCAGGAGGACATCTTAATCAGAGAGAAAACTAAGTTCTAGTCGTGAGTAATACAGGAGTTCAGCTTAACTGAATTATCTGATATAGTAACAAACCAAGACCAAGCCTTATCAGTGTATATTAAGTTGTTAGAGATACACTTTTTATATTGCTAACCTGCTACTGTTGAGCTTGACCTGACTGAAATAACATTTTGAGAAGTGAAATGCGTAATTCATTAGCAGAAATATAAAGCTCATCTCCCATATGGATTTCTCAAAGGGTAATTTCATAGAATGGTTTTGGTTGGAAGGGTTATCTAGTCCAACCCCTCTGCAAGGACATCTGCAAGTAGAGCAGGCTGCTCCAAGCCCTAAACAACCTGAATTATAATGGTTCCAGGGATGGGGTTTCTACCACCTCTCTGAAAAAAACGAGTCAGGGTCTCACTACCCACAGTGTGATTTTGTTTTTTTCCTTCTTTCCAGTCTAAATCTCCCTTTTAGTTCAAACCCATCATCCCTTGTCCTGTCACAACACGCCCTGTTCAAAAGTCTGTCCTCAGCCTTCTGATCAGCCTCTTAATGTCCTGAAAGGCCACCAGAAGGTATCCGTGGAGCCTTCCTTTCTCCAAGCTGAACCACCTCAATTCTCTTAGCCTGGACTCAAAGCAGAGGGCTTCCAGCCCTCCCACCATTGCTCTGGCTTACTCTGGTCCCACTCCAACAGGTTAATATCCTTCTAGGGCTGAGGATGCTGACTGGATTATAACCTGTTTCCTCTCCGCCACAAAACTTTGTCCCAACACTGCAGCTGTCATTTGTTCACTCAAGATGGTCAGTGACAACTGAAATACCCACTCATTGTACTTCCAGATTACTGATCAGATCTGAATAGTAAGCTTAGCCTTCCCAGGAATTTTCTGCTATTAGACTCCAGTTACCATGTTATCATACTCCTTTTACAGTAAAAAAAATCCCAAACCTGTAGCCAATCTACAGTTTTCTTCATTCTACAACCTGCTTAAATATCAAATACACAAGACACAGAGAATAACAGGGGAAAAAATAAGTAAAATTACATAAAAATCAATCTTTTAGATCCTTTCTAGAAATTGCTCATGTTTGTGGGATTGTTGCAAAAATTTTGAAACCAATTGTATATACTTTAAATAGAGCTAGAAAAGCTCCTTCACTGGTAAAAGGCTTCACACAGGACACAATCTGAGCTTTATTATTAAAAAGAAAAAAAATATGGGTGTAATTAAGAGAAAGTAATTTTTCAACAAAAGTAACAAAGAAAATACACATGAAAGATCAGTATTGAAAAAGCAAGTAAGACACAGTATCTCCACTTTTCACATGTCAGTTTTGCTTTCCATAATATTTTTTTTTGCCTATAAGGTATTAATTTTCACAGAACAAAGTGAAAAGGTAAGTGGTACTTAAATCTGGAGAGGTTTGTTCTCATGTGTGTAAATCTGATTAGATAGCTTTACCTTCTTTTCTGCTTCATATTCTGCCCACGCTGCCTTCCTTTCCTCTTCAGTGAGTTCCTCTTCCTCCTTATGGTCCAGGAGTGAATCATGTTCATGATATCCAACAATATACTCTTTATTGATCTGCAGCAGTTCTGCCAGAATCGTGTCCTGTTCAGATGAAGAGAAGATAAAATGAGAAGTCACTCTGCAGCAATACTCTGTATGTCGACTCTTTGTGCATGCCTAACCTACTGCTTGGACCCAACCTCAAAAACAGGAACTCAGAGCACTGAAACAAAATTTAAAAATAATTAAACAGCCCAATTTTCCTCAGAGGGAGGGTAATGGATTAACAATCTGTTACTGAAATGACAGTACAATCACTTAATGAACCACAGGAATGCACTCAGATTCCACAACAACAAACGCAGTTTAAGAACCTAAAAAGAATGGAATGTGCTCAATGATTTTTCCCTTTGCTTAGGCAGGATACCTGAGAGTACCCACCAATAATCTACATCTGCAAGACATAAAGGGCACTTCTATTGGATTTAAAACACTAAGTAGTACTTCGGTCCATCAACTAGCCATCGGCATTCAACAGACAAGGCTGCTTGCTTAAAACTTCAGATAGATGTTGAGATAAATAGCCACCCTCATCCATTTGGTCTAGGAAAGGTCAAATCACTGCTATGAATTGCATTTGATCAGCAGGCTGCAAGTCAGACCTCTATACTGCAAAATGCTTGACTGTTTTTAAAGCTCGCCAGAATATTTACAATATCCTTTACAATGGCAAAGCATTGTGAAGGTTTTGTTCTCAGGCAACTAATAGTTTATATTTTTATTTATTTATTTTTAATATGTATTTTTACATATATATCTGTGTTTGATGATCTTAAAGGTTGTTTCCAACCAAAATGCTTCTATGATTCTACATAAAGCTTATAATTCAGTCCAAGATTCACAATACAAACCAAGGGAGGTTATTCTTCCCCTGTACTCAGTACTGGTCAGGCCACACCTTGAGTACTGTGTCCAGTTCTGGGCTCCTCAATTCAAGAAAGATGCTGAGGTGCTGGAACGTGTCCAGAGAAGGGCAACAAGGCTGGTGAAGGGCCTGGAACACAAACCCTATGAAGAGAGGCTGAGGGAGCTGGGGTTGTTTAGCCTGGAGAAGAGGAGACTCGGGGGTGACCTCATTTCTGTCTACAGCTACCTGAAGGGAAGTTGTAGCCAGGTGGGGTTGGTCTTTTCTCCCAGACAACCAGCAACAGGACAAGGGGACACAGTCTCAAGTTGTGCCGGGGGAAGTATAGGCTGGATGTTAGGAGAGAGTGATTTGCCATTGGAATGGGCTGCCCAGGGAGGTGGTGGAGTCACCGTCCCTGGAGATGTTCAAGAAAAGACTCGATGAGCACTTAGTGCTATGGTCTAGTTGACTGGATAGGGCTGGGTGCTAGGTTGGACTGGATGATCTTGGAGGTCTCTCCCAACTTGGTTGATTCTATTCTAAATTCTAAATTCTATTCCATCTCACTGCACTTTTGGATCACTTCTGAAATGAACTGCAGTCAATATACTAAATATAGTTATTGTTGTGGAATTGTATGAGCACCTACAGACCCCCACGCCCCATCACACTCTCTTCTCCTCCAGAAATTTTTACCAACAGAAATATGAACTGTCTTACCCTGACATTTTATAATCTAGATGGAATAATAATTGGAAAGAGTGGCTTGTACCCACAAGCACATTACTGGAGCAACACTGCGAACTGCATGTGGAAGTCTGGGAAGATCAGTGATTTTGTCACAACAGCCACAGAAAGTTGTTTGTTTCCCTGTGTGTTTACAACTCAATTATGTTAACCAATTGTCTAAGCTAGTCTTTGTTTCATCCTTCTGCTATCTGGTTTCCCTACACTGGAATCACTGCTTTCATCACCCACTCCTCAACAAAATATTCAATGTAATACCTGCACATCTAAAAGGCACAAGGTACAAATAAAGGTATTTTGGAGTGCTGGGAGAGAAGGCAGAGAAGGGATGCAATAACAGGATGTGATGAAAACATCTAGAAGTAGCAGGTGAAGTTGAGAAGACATTACCCAAGCCAGCTGAGACAACTGAAGTACTCTAAGCATGCCATAGCTGTACATCTGTGTCTGGAGGGGTCCTGGACATGCATATGCATTCATTTCCATGGTAACACTATTATTGAAAATAATACTGGAATATAATCTATGCTCAGCCAACACAGTCTTCAAAATGTGGTTTAAATTACATCCAACTGTGTGTTTGCTTTTCTTCGTTTAAACTTTATTTTGCATTAACTTTAATGATGGAGCTCAAAAACTGAGATACAGAAGGTGCTGCTCCACTTAAATTCACTTTACACAACAAAAAAATCATCAGACTAAGTATTTCTTTTCATTTGTTTAGCTTGATGATAGAACAATGATTATCAATTGGTTTAGAAACTTTAAGATTAAATCCTGGTGATGAGAAAATAACGAGATACAGACAAAAGGTTTCTAATTTTTGGAAATGTCTTTTTAAAACCCTGATGGAAATGAAATGCTATGGAGTGATAAATGTATTGGAAAGGAAATGCTCCACGAAGGAATTCAAGTTATGTTGTAACTTATAACCAAGTTTTTCTCAACCAATTGAACATGTAATAACATGCTTAAAAATGAAAATAAATTTAAATAAGCAGCAAAATCTTTTGATTCTGAGATCAACAGCCTTCCAAATTCACAAAACTGTCCCTTTGTACAGAACTATAGTAAAACACATGCCCTGGCCATGTCCTGAGGTAGTATAAAATAATGATAGACTATATCCAACTGCATCTGAACTATTATTTTAATCTGCCTTTCCAATCTGCATTACATGACCTTAACTATGCCAAGTTTTCATTTCACATAAAAATGTGATTGTGACTCTAATCCACCCAACTCACTGGGGTCAGGGGAAGAATAACCTAGGAACAAAGGGTGCAGCAGTGCCAGCTGTGAGGGACACACCATGCCCCCCAATTTTGTCTTTGTCCAGCTCCCACCTCATATATACTGCTCTGAAATACGCACTGCACTGGTCAAGTAATTGCATACACAAGTATTGCACTTATCTCTGGCTGGCTAACAATATTTGTGGTGAAAAAAGCTTTTCCCTCCTAACCATTTATCAGCCAAGTCTATTGCGGTATACAATCCTTTGGGAGTTTAGTGCTAAGAGTCTGTGAGAATCTACTACAAAAAACTAACCCAGAAGAACAGCCCAGTCATAAATCAATGTAACTTCAAAAAGATTCCAGATTCACTGCTGAATTCAGAGCAAATCAAAATGTAGCACCCAAAATACAATCACAAGATATCAAACACCATCTTCTCACTTTATACTACCTTCTGCTTTGCAATTGCTGCTCTCCAGAAATAGCAACTAAACCCTTAGCTCATGTTAGACATGGAGTTACCACATTTCCATAAAGCGCATGGCCTCTATACAGTAACTATTTCTACGCTTAAACACAGCAAATTTGACTGAGCAACTACTCAGTCTTATGGCACTTTTTGGACTGAATTTCTGCAGTCCCTTTCAGCTCTGCAATGATGGTGGATCAATTACATCAAGCAGTGGAAGTTAAGACTAATTTAGTAATTCAAATGAACAACATATATCATTAAAATATTCTGTCAAAACCAAGTATTTACATTGTTCAAGAGGTAGAAACTGTTTCAGAGGGGTAAAGGCAGCAAATCATAGAATCACAGAACTGTTTTGCTTGGAAGAGACCTTTCAGACATATATCATTAAAATATTCTGTCAAAACCAAGTATTTACATTGTTCAAGAGGTAGAAACTGTTTCAGAGGGGTAAGGGCAGCAAATCATAAAATTACAGAACTGTTTTGCTTGGAAGAGACCTTTCAGGTCATTGAATGCAACAGTTAACCCAGCACTGCCAGGTCACCACTAAACCACTCCCCTTAGCACCACATCTACACAGCATTGAAATCCTCCCAGAGATGGGGATTCTACTACTACCCTTGGCAGGCTGCTTCAGGGCTTGACAACCCTGGGAATGGTTCTCTGAAGTTTTGGTTGCAGCACAACATGCATTTCCCCATGAACCATACATCCTGACTCCTCAGCACTCCTCAGCAACCTGAAAGGTCTTGTTCAGATCACAAAGGGCAGAAAACTGCTGCTAAATTTAAAACTTGACACAAAACTTTGACAGACTTCCAGGGAAATTACATATTGCACAACTGCCATGTGACTTTTTATATCCAACAGCAGCATTTACCATCTCTCAACAACACTTTCTACAAAAACTGGTCTTTCACCTGAACTTGGATTATTACAAAAACAGAACTCTCAAGGACGTATTTTAAAGATCAGGTAGTTTAAATTTCTACACTCACACAATGGCTTTACATCTGACTTTTCAAACAATATAGAATCAATTCTCCTAACCCATTAAAAGTTAAAGAGTTAACTCCCACCCCCTCTTTTCTTACATCACAGAAGTTGACAGAAGTGTGTTAAAAATAAGTTACGAGAACTTCAACACAGCACTGAATTGCTCCTCCTCCACCAACACAATTCCTGGCTCCATGCCTGAAGAACCTTTCTACTGTGGGGCATCCGTGATGTCAAGAAGTTCTGTGACTTAGTAGACATCCCACAGAAAACCTATCATCCCTCAAGTTTTTGCACATTCATGCTTGGAGATGGAAAACATTTCACTTAACTACTAGTCAGAATTCCCCTCTGAAAAGCCTGCATGGAAGGGGTCAGTTCTAAAATGTGTACTTTCAAACCTATTAGTCACCATGTTCTGAGGGATCTGTTCTTTCAGAGCAAGCCATATCTCCACTTGACACTTCAAGTGTATTTATGGGCTGTAACTTGGTGTTTTACACCAATGTTAGAGATTACAAAGGTAATCCCTTACCCCACTGTCTGCACAACAGTAAAATTACAGTGATAACACTGTTCAACAGGCTCTGCTTTGAAGATGAGAAAGAAGCCTGAAGACAAAGAGAGACAATTACACACAAAACCTGGAAAAGGCAGAACTAAAACCCTCTTTTACCCTAAATGCCTGTTTTGCTTTGCTGCTAATTATAAAGGAGCAGCTCAGGCTTTGTAAGCAAAGGGCAGACAGCTCAATGATGGAAGAGGAATACAGGTGACATCTTAGCGGCCTTTGTTTCCAGCTCAGAGCCGCAGAGATCAAGTTGGGGGTGCTAAATTTCCCACCAACAAAGCAGCAGAATATCATGCAATACAATCCTGAAGAACATCTTAATTTCCAAATGGTGCATGACGAATCCATTTTACATTTACATCCGATAAACATTTGCCCTTATATGCTTTCAGAGCACACCAATAGTTTTTAATCAACTTGTGGTGTTAATTTAATTGTTAAGGAGTTTTATAAATTATGCATCTCTGCTAAAATGAGATGGGGATAAGGAACAGTTAACCTGCTGAATTAATAACCCTGCACAAATTAGAGAATAACATCCACTGTGGTATTTCCTACAGCTAATGCTCGCTTTGGATTGTTTATGTAGGATGTTAGAGAACTGGATGGATAAAAAAGAAAAGACAAAATAGGAAATTGAACCTAAAAGTTAACCTTATGATATAAAGTACCAGCCACAATTTAATTAAACAGATCACACTGCAACTCCTGGGCTAACCTAGTTTTGTGTACAAAGCAAAAACCTATTTGTGGGTAAAACGAAAATTAAATATCCCACTCAGATGAACTCCACAGGGAAGACAAACGAAGCCAAAAATAATAAAACCCAACAAGACTGAGATCATCAAAACAATAAACATAAGCACCAAATGAAACAGACCTCTCCAGTATCAATTCCTGTGTTGATATTTCCTATCCTGATGCTAAGCACTATTCAGCCAGGCCAGGCAGGATAATGCTCGAGCAGCAGAGAAGTCACTCTAAATGTAAGTATTCACTTGTCATGTTTCCTTGGCTGAACTGCCCAGGATTCTTTCCTAACAATTTGCTACCCAAGCCACATTTGATAGCTTTACAGAACAGACTTAACTTCTACCCACAGACTCCCTGCCCAAAGCCCGCATCACAATCCACACTTCACATGGTAACAGCTACTGATTTTTATTAATACTCCAGAAATGCTTCCTAGTCTCCTATAACCTTTTGGACAAGTTTACACCACAACTATACCAAGGGCCTATGATGACACCAGCCACCACACATGCTACATGCTGTTTTGCCACCCAGCACATCTTGGGAGCTCTGTACCTCCCACACTTCATAACCCCAGTTCTCAGCTGTTGGCTTCTGCAGGACCTGGGGGAGCTCAGCGTCCAGCATGGTTCTTCATCAACATCAAGACTAATTCAGGGGGACAAAGAAAGGGAAGGAAATTTTTGGGACTGACAGTAGCTTCCCATATTCTATAAGGCTAAAAGTATTTGTTTTCAACACATACATGCAGAAACTGCTAAAATAAAAGTCATTTTAACCTGATTTACAGTCTTTTGAATCAAGGTATTAAAAAAAGGGAATTAGAAATTTGTACACAGTATGTAGTGAGACACTTCTCTAAAAGGACAAAATGCCATTCGATACCCATTTACTGAAACAATGTTGGGGGAGGGGGGAAGAGAATTCCAGTAGACTGATTTACTCTATTTACAGCCAGGGACTTGGTTAAAAGCCTATATTCAAATTAACTTACACAAACCGTACACTGATGGCTGGGAGGGAACTACTATGAAATTTCAGATTCAAACTGGATCTCAGTTAAGTTTGGAGTTTATAAACTTCCTCTTTTACATTGCACTTCATTCATTAATTATTATTGTGAAAGAAATCAATTTTCAAAACATAATTACTGCACTGGATTGACTAATGCTTTGAGTAAACATAGTAAGCGTTTTTACAGCTTTCAACCTATTTTTATTTTCATAAAAATAAGTCTCAGCAACAGCAAATGATGATTTACAGGCAATGAGTTTGTGGAAGCATAAATGTATATGAGATAAAATAACTAAGAACATAAAAAATAAACTAAATCCTATTAATTACAACCTAAATGAAGATTTATTTTTTTAGGAGGAAAAAAATGTATGTAATAAAAACATACAACATAGCACAAAAACATGAAATAGCATTTTCATGTCTCTACAATTTCCCGCTTATGGTGAGAAACTCTGTCATAAAAAGAGCTCAGATACAGTCATTAAAGTTTGTTTTCAAGGGTTTTAAAATGCATGCGTAACAGTGACTAGCACTTAGAGGGCTAACACTTCCTAAATCCCCCCAGCAGCTGCACAGACACTGTAGGTGGTCTAACAGCCTGTTCCAGAGAATGGCTTTGCTATTAAGAATGTCAATATGATGCCTGACCATGATTTATTACACTATAGTGTTCTACAGATAGGTTCGAATGGAAAACATACCAATTCTGCTTGGCAATTAATAGATCTACAAACTGGAAAACTTCCTTCACCATGCTCTGACACTGCAGAATGGCATAAAATTCCAGTAGCTTGGAAATGTAACCAGTTAACTAATTATAGGCCACATATTTATGTGTTACACTTTATTAGCTATTCACTTGGTAAGAAGCAAAGATAATTGAAAAACAGCTTACTGATGAATTAGTCTTTAGCAGACCACATACAAAAGAAAAAACATAAGACAAAGTACAAAACCTGAACCTAATCATAAATACAAACTAACTTGGTAAAAAGAACAAAATCGAAACAAATCAGTTTTTCTTTCCCATGAAATTTATCCCTGCCTGGCTGCAAAAGCTGGTTGTTATTTTTAATTTCAGTTAGTAAATTCTTCAGCCCCCAAATCACTACTACACAGAGCAGCGACAAAGAACCGCTACTGCGTATGTCACTTCCATTACAATGAGATTTAGGCAGGCCTCAGTGTAATCAAGCCACTGTGACTGGCAAAGTTCATTCAGCACCAAGTTGGAAAAAGGTCTGACTTCACTACTTCGTATTATCTGATTATCAGCATTCTCACTGAGATGTGTATCATTGTCCACTGAAATGTCACTGCTCTCTGCTAGTACTGGCAACACTAAGAATAGATGACACCACCTTAGCTTGTCCAGTTTTCCTCAACTACATAGCAAGTAACTCCAACTTTTCCTTACCTGTAGTAATAGTCCCTACAAGAACAGTTTAGAAAGGAACAAAAAATCAACAAGGCCTGGCAAAAGACAGCATAAATTATTTTAACTCTTAAAAAGTCTCACCTAGGTAGATAAAAACCAAGACCTTGAAGCACATCACCACCTCCCAGATCTGTTAGCACAAACTGAGGTAACGCTCGCTATCACCAGCCCTCACTTTAATTTAATTTAAATCCTGGCTTCCAGTTTCCTGCAGTACTCAATTTGGTCAAATTCTGTGAAAAAGTATTGTTGTTTCTTCTGATTTGAACTTTTTCTCTTTCAACTGAAGATCTTTTTCTGATGCTGTCAATTACACCGAAGGGAAACTAATGTAGCTCATTATACAATCCATTATAATATTTACATATTTTATTATGTTTTCTGCTATTCATCTCCATTCAAAGTGAAAAACAGTGCTCTGAAGTGAAACCACAGCACTCCTCTCCTTCCAAGATCAAATACCCCATAGTCCTTGAAGAGCTACAAGCCATTTTTACAACATCCAATTTCCCAGCAATGTACATCAACTTACTTTTGGCAGCATTGGTGTATCTCTCTTCTTTTTCTTCTCTGAATTCGGATCGTCCAGCAGGTCTGGCTCAAAAGTGTAGAGCTCTGTAAGTTCATTCATAGTAAAGTGACGTTCAACTTGCTGCTGGTCGACAACACGGAAGGACAAGGACTGCTTGGTTACCTGACGATCATAGATCTTATCTTCCATTGTTCCCTACAAAACCCAAGACACTCATTGCATACAAATTCTGGACCTTCTCGTCATCCCCAAAAAAAAATTAATAGCTGTGAAAGAGCCATAACAACATGACAGTGTTTTATTTTCCTCATTTCTTTGACCCTGTATCTAAAAGCCACCACTATGTGGCAAAGCAGTGACAACGAAACTCGTCTACACATGCTGCACCCATTTCAAATAGATTTAGGCAGGTCTCAGTGAAAGCAAATCATTCTCATCTTAGAAAACACTTCTTTTGCTCAGAAAATGAAAGAAAAAACACCTCCTGGAAGCAAACACAAAGTAATACGAATAGTGCATGTAACAGATGTCATCTAGCTATTACCTAGAATGAGAAATGTAGTATTTCATTAGGGTTTTGAGAAGACCCATTTTTTGTTTCAATTCTTCAAAGTAGGATTATGAGCCAAAAAAAAAAAAAGGCTATTCCCACATCATGTACCTTACTTTGCTGTACAAAAGAAAACAGATACCATATCACTGGGGTGGAGATGAGAGGGGAAGAGAAGTAGTCAAGTCTAATTCATCACAGCTGTGTATGAAAAAATTAGATCCTTGATGAAAAAAAGGAAAATTACTTTTTCTCAAAAAAAATTAAGAAAGATGATGACTATTAGAACTACAAGAACAGCACAGCCTGTACTGAACATTCTAATTTTAAAAGGATATCAACAGTTCAAAAGTGCACATAGGAAACTACAAAAATAGACTGAAGTCCAAAGGAAAAAAAACATTCCCGACACCAACATGTTAGATAATCTACTGAAGTTGGCGAGTGAATAGTGACTTGATCAAAAGTATTGTTACTGGGAACGCTCTAACACCTGAAGAACTGGAAGATGAAGCAAGATGCTTCTTAACAGAATTACACTTAGAAAAAAGCATAGATGAGCGACTATCAGAATTATTACACATCTTTAACATCTGCGGGGTGCGATACAAGTTTTCAGATGATGACTGGATGCTTGTTTATAAAAAATCTTTAGTTCTCTGTGTTTTTATTCCAGCACACACCAGAAGACTGTAGAAGACAGCTACACTGAGCAAGCTTATTGCCTAACAACCCCAGCCCATTAAATTAAGAATTCTTAAGTGTTGTGCAAATTAAAAGAGCTGAGAACATTATTTGGAGTCTGGATGTGTGAATCACTGCCAGAACCCCAGAATTAGTGCTACACAAGGTGTCAGACAAAGTTGGCTTAACAGGAAATAATTGCAGCTGTTATTTAATTTACCAATCTTTCCTCCAAGAGTCAAATAACTGCCATCAGGTGAGGACTGGAAGATAACTGAATCAATGTGGACCACTACAAGCTTCAAGAAAAGGTCAAATAGTCACAGTTTAGAAACTGAACTCAGGACCACAATGTACCACAAAACTACCAGGCAGAAACCTACCTGAGCCAAAAACCTGTACACAAACACAGGTTTGTTCTGGCCAAAGCGGTAAACCCTGAAAATACTCTGGATGTCATACGATGGATTCCAAGACGCATCAAAGATGATGACTCTGTTAGCAGCCACAAGATTAATTCCAAGAGAACCTGCTTTAGTGGATATGATAAACAAGCGGCCTCTGGAACAGAGAAAAGTTGCAAAATGTTACTATTGTGGAAAAAAAATCCTTGTTCTCATGTTGCTGTGTTACTACAGAGTTGTTCGTACACTGCATGAAACAACTCAGAAACTTCATTAAAATACTATTAAGCATAAAACAGATGCAGATTTTACAAGGACAACACTTTCAGCAAAATATATGCTTCCAGAATTACAGATCAGGGCCTTCTGCAAACCAACTGTTAACAAAATGTGTTGGCTAAGGAAAAAAAATAGGTTTTGAGTTTTCAAAGTCTAATAAAATTAGTTATATCAAATTAAAACATGATTTTAAACAGGCATATCCCATGTTCTTAAAACTCTTTCCTGGCTAGTGAGCTTTCAGGATAACTTTAGAATTACTTCTTGATGTATCTGCCTTTTTTGAACACCATTTCCCTCAGGTTCAATTTAAAATGAGCTATTGACAGATATTTGACAGAATAAACTATTTAAGAGTTTAGTTCACTTTGTTCAAATTAACTGGCTTGTTGGTGGGCTTGTGTGTGATTTTTTTGGTTTGTTTCTTTAGTTGGTTTTGTTGGGATTTTTTGTGGGTGTGTCTTTGTTTGGAGTTTGGGTTTTGTTGTTGGGGTGGTATCTGTTTTGTTTGTGTTATTTTCTGTTGGTTTTTTTTTGGAGGAGGAGGTTGTGGCATTTGTTTGGTCAGGTTTTGTTGATTTGTGGGGGTTTTATTAATATTCTTTTCTGTACAGTACAGAACCGTGTCTTCCATTTTTAAAACAAACCTAAGAAGGTGGCAATGACACCAAGCTGTGTGGTGCAGCAGATACGGTGGAGGGCAGGGATGCCACCCAGAGGGACCTGGACAGGCTGGAGAGGTGGGCACAAGCCAACCTCATGAGGTTCAATAAGACCAAGTGCAGTGTCCTGCATCTGGGCTGGGGCAATCCCAAGCACAAACACAGGCTGGGTGGTGACTGGCTGGAGAGCAGCCCTGAGGAGAGGCACTCAGGCATGCAGGCATGCTGGTGGACAAGAAGCTCAACATGAGCCAGCAGTGTGCACTCGCAGCCCGGAGGGCCAACCAGATCCTGGGCTGCATCAGGAGACGTGTGGCCAGCAGGTCAAGGAAGGTGATTCTCCCCCTCTACTCCGCTCTGGTGAGACCCCATCTGGAGTACTGTATTCAGTTCTGGAGCCCCCATTACAAGAAGGATGTGGATGTGCTGGAGTGTGCCCAGAGAAGGACCACTGGGTTGATCAGAGGGCTGGAGCAACTCTCCTATGAGGACAGATTGAAAGAGTTGGGGTTGTTCAGTCTGGAGGAGGCTCTGAGGTAACCTTATTGAGGCCTTTCAGTATCTGAAGGGGGCCTACAAAAAAACTGAGGAAGGACTTTTGAGGATATGAGAGTAACAGGACTGGGGGAATGAAGCAAAGCTGGAGATGGGTAGGTTCCGGCTGGATGTGAGGAGGAAGTTCTTCACCATGAGAGTGGTGAGAGCCTGGAATGTGTTGCCCAGGGAAGTGGTTGAGGCCCCATCCCTGTAGGTGTTCAAGGCCAGGCTGGATGGGGCTCTGTCCAGCCTGATCTGGGGTAGGGTGTCCCTGCCCATGGCAGGGGGGTTGGAACTAGATGATCCTTGTGGTCCCTTCCAACCCTGACTCATTCTATGATTCCAAGGTCAGTTTCTTAACATACCAACGTTTGAATCTTTCTATCTACCTGTCTATCCAAATGAGATTTGAAAGTGTCATCTTGTATTAACAGTGGATGGCTGGGAGAGACAATTCTGGAGAGCTACGTGCTTCTGTCTAGCCAAGTGACTGCTGTCTCCTGGACAAACCACATGGGGCTCTTACCTTCAGAAGCTGTTGTAGCCTTTTATGTAAATGCAATAAAAAGACTGATCCAAATTTCTTATCATTTATAAACAAGAATGAAAACATCAAAGAAACACTGAGCAAGTATTGACCAACACAAATGGAAGTAACTTCAGGAAACCAGAAACCTCTGCTGTTGCACATTTTTTGTACATGTGCTGCACCTGGTAACACTGTGGTATATATTTGCCAAGCTTTAAGAGGTCACTAAGCTAATAGAAGTAAAAAAGAAACATGGAATAACAGAAAGGGGGGAAATCAAGTGTATAAATGAGAGATCTCACCTCACGTTAGTTTCATCATTAAATTCCTCAGCCCATTTCTTTCTTGACTGAGCTGTAGTTGAACCATCTAAGCGATAATAATCAATGTTTCGGAACCATTTTCCTTCACCTATAAATGTAACAAATTATTAAAATGATGATTGCCTAAGCATCCAGGCTGATAATGCTGGATGTACACAACTCTTTAGAGTAATGCTTGGAAAATTATGTAGTGAAACTTGCACAGCAAACTATAAAATATGTAACACAGCAGAAAATAACAGCAATTGAATTTGTGATGATAAAGGTCACCCACAAACCTGCAATAGCTCCTACAAACAGAATCACAGAATGGCAGGGGTTGGAAGTGACCTGTGGAAACTACTTTTGTCTAAAATTATTAAAACCCAGAATCAAATAACTGCTATCAATACCATTTTACCTTGCAAAAAGTATCCAGCACCTATCAGCGCCCATTTCCTTAAGATTTTGCCCTTTTTTTTTTTTTTCTTTTTACAGAGTGAAAAAAATGATTGTAACTAATGGGAAATTTTTCTTCTCTCCTCAATTCACAAGCAACCTTTCACTTTCTTTGTCCATCAAGGTGTACAGACACAGAAGGAATCACACTGTGCCACCAATTAAGGAGAAAATAGCATTTTTAGGAGACAGCACTGCTCAGTACAATCAAGTATGAAAAGCAGACATGCCTGGCTAGTGAGAAATTCCTTGACATTTCATCATCACCATAATAATTCAGTATTTCTCTCCCTTCAGAAACCCACAAAAGAATCTACTGCAGTGCATATAAAGCCTAGATTTAGAATTCATATGCTTTACAGCCTGTTTTAAAGCAGTCTAATTCTTTCATTATCCTTCTCCTAGTGGGAAGGATCAGGATTCAGGGTGTAACATCATTTTGGTACAGAATTTAACAAAATGTCTTCTCTCTTTTCAGATGAACATTTCATCTCTTTAGGCTATATCAAGCACAGAAGATATAGAATGAAATCAGTAGCAGAAGTCCATAGTGGGATAGCAGAGACAACCAATAATTCTGCCGAAGTCATGAGTAACACAGAGCATAAACTACTTCTAATAAAAACAACTATTTCAAATCTATTCCCTTTGGACTGAACAGAGACTTGTGGAAGAGTTATTAGCTCTGCAATTGTTCAAGGTGACACTCACCTTTATAAATAGGAGGCTTATCTTTGTCAGTTTTCTCCCTGTTGGCCAGCTCTAGAAAATCTTCTATCAAATCCAGAGATATTAGAGACTGGCTAAACACTAGGCTGAAAACAGAAACAGAGAAACACTGAATTCACCTCTGAAGTTATTTTAATTATTGTATTGCTTTCTTTTTCTTCCCTTCTCACTCCAATACTACTTTTGAGACAAAACAGCCTTTCCAGACACAGAAAGATTTTGGTGTATTACATGCAAGAATGGGAAAACTCACTGATAGAAATGACCACAGCATGTTCATTTGCTTCAGAAAACTGAGCTACAGCATTATGAGGACTGAAAAGAAGAACACTGTCAGACTATAAGATGTGTAAAGGTCATCAGAAATACTTCTCTAGAAGTGACTTACACTTTGTCTCCAAGCTCCTCTGCCATTCGAAGTATTTCAAAGAGAAGCACCATCTTCCCCGAATGTTCCAATACTTCAGCATCTGCATCAGTGACAAAATCTTTGTACCAATCTGGTGCTGGGCTACCAGGATTAGAAGAGGATGTAGCTCTGCCTGTAAAAAAAATAAAAACCAACAACTAAGATTAGAAAGATCAAATAAAACAACTAAAAGGCATGGTCTGCACTTAAGTATTTTGAAATGTCAACTACAGAATTGGTTTCTCATTATTAGGTTTAACTGGCATAAAAAGAGATAAACAGACAAATTAAAACCAGTGCTTGCACTATGAGCTATTACCAAATTAGCAACTACCAACAGCACAAGTCATCACTAAGAGGCACAAATACCCTTTTTGTGTTGCAGGGTATTTGGACAAATATTTCTACCATACCCATCATTTTGCCCAAGGCTACTTACGACCAGCTTTGTTTCCAACAAGTGTGCATCTTTGAAAATTCACCCATAAATGTTACAGCCACTGAAAATAGTTTTCCATAGAGAAAATTATTTTGAATAACCAAAGGGACCTAATGTGCTGTGGGACAAACTTGTCTCTGTTTTCATTCCTAAACTCTGCAGAAGGGCCTCTGCCAACTGCAGGGAGATAGAAAGTCCACCCACAAACCTTCTCTGGTGCAGCAGTAAACGATGGCTTAGAAATCCTGTACCTACATAAGAAGGCTGTATGCAAGAGGTAAGTATTTTAAGTAACTCAGAGACAGAAAGATCCTGCCCATAATGCAAGTGAGTACTTTAATACATTTCATCTGTTTGTGCAGGTGTTATACACACACTCTTTCCCTCTGTCATTAGGATGGGGACCTCCCACAGAAATATTCTCACTTTAACAATCTCCTAAAAATCATATACTTAGGGAAAGTGATTAAACACACAATAAATGATACCATCAGAAAACCAGCTCCATGATACTAGGTAAGACAAAGGCTAGGTTAGTAAAGGAAAATCCAAACATTAAATGTACAGACATAAGCAGTCTGAATAACATCTCCTAAGTTCTTACATTTCTGCTGTAGTATCTCTGCTTGCTCTACATTCATTTCAAGTTCCAGGCACAACAAGGAATGACGCATATATTTCTTCACTTTCCCATTAAGCTTTCTCCAATACATTTACTTCCTATTATTTTGTACTTATGATTTAAAAATATTAACTGTGCAGCTTCTCTGCCACACGAATGCCGAGTACTAAACCAATGGCCCTTGTTTTACCAAGGTGAGTATATTAGAAGCAGTGGGAGCCATAAGCCTAGAAGCAGTTCGTGGAATTCAGGACCTTATTTTCCATTTTGTAGCAAAGCTGAATTCCTGACAACCTCTCAAATCACCTTTTGCAAGATGAAGCCCCCTTGTTTTTTATTTGCATGTTCATTATACTCACCTTCATCTGATTTTGTCACAGATGAAGGGTTATTTCCAAGATCTTCTACATTTCCTTCTCCACCTCCACGAGACCTTGAATTCCACACTTTAATGACTTCAACGTCATTATCACTGCCACTTCCACTTGAGCTACACTCTTTCTTCATTTTTTTCCCCTTGGATTTTTTTTTCCTAGAAAGGTAACATTGTACACTATTATTTTTTACAACTTCTACTGCCAGAGAACATATTTTAACAGACATATAGAATAACAAGAATAATTTTAAAATTATTAACAAAATACAGAGTTTCTATTAGGGAAATAAATCCAAAACCAACAAGAAATAAAAGCTCAATTACTTGGTATAATCATCAGAACTTAAGCTCATTGATGCTTCATCGGAATCTGAAGCTATGAACTCATCCAGACTGTCTTCATCAAAATAGCCCTCAAAAGAGAAAAAACAGAAATTTCATTAAGTTTGTTCATCCAGAAGCTTTGATTAAACCTTCAGCCATCTGCTGCTTCTTCATTTAAACAATGGTTAAGTTCTACAAAGGGTTGGCCTTGTGAAATGTTTTAAGAATGACAACATAGCCAGAAAAGAAAATGTGACAAAACCAGCAGCAAAATTACCCCACAGCAACAAAGATTTCCATTAATTTGACGAAACTTTACCTACCATTTGGCAAAGCTTATTTGGAAAGTTCTCAATAGAGAGTATTTTGATGTATCTAATTTACCTTATTTTCTTTGCTAATATAGTCCAGCTGCAAACACCAAGGGTGAGTCCAGATTCTGCTCAACATCTGGAAATCCTGGAATAGTTTAGCTCCAGCTTTGCCTCTTCCACCTTCATTGCCACCACCTACACCTGACAATAAAGTCCAGGTTTTAGAGTGAAACCTTTGCCACATACTGTTCCCCCTTTGAACAATCCCTCAGTGCAGTACTGAGTGTTCTTTCCAGATGCACATCATATTGTAACGTGTCTTGTAAAACAGGTCAAATTACTGAGTCACAGGCATTTTTTTCCTAGTTAAAGTTGTCAAAATTAGATTTTCCCCTTTTTCTTGATAATGAGAAACATGATTACATTTTTCACATGAAAGCACTTTTCTCCTCAGTACAGGACTGTGTCCAAATCCTCTTAAAAGGACAGTCATGTCTATTTAAGTTTTGTAAAAGCAGCCCATGGTTGAAAACACAAAATAAAACTTGCATTTAGGTTTTGGTGAATTTGGCTCACTATTTTGAGCTACCTTTTACTTAATTACTTGAATTTCTGCAGTACTCTGTTACAATAAAGAACCCAAGCAAGGCCTGGCCTATTACTGCATTGTCCAAGCACAAAACAGTACGACATTCACAGAGTTAAAATTCTTTTTTTAGTCTCAATTTCTCATCGAGCAGTGCATTGACTCATTGTTCTTGAAACAGACTGGTTTTAGGATTTATTGCATGCAAATTTAGTATTTAAGGCATGCAAACCCCCAAGACAACCTAGTTCCAACCTATGCAACGACCTCCTCCTCCTAAACCACGCTGCTCCCAGGCCCCATGCAACCTGCCTTTGAATCAACACTGCCAAGCTTGGAGCCTCCACTTCTTTGAACAACTTGTTCCAGTGCCTCACCACCCTCAATATTTTAACAAAGCAATTTCTTGTGGTGTTCTGATCATACAGGAGCTCCATTTGTGCTTCCCTATGACTCTGAGAGATTAAATTCTTAGATTTGACTTCCCTAAATCTCAGCAAACATCACAGATACTTGCTATTAACAAGGTTCAAGTTAACAAGTCCTACAAACTTGTAACTTTCTGTATTACAGAAGTGAAAGAAAACGTGTATCATTTCCATTAAACGAAAGAAAAACTTGCTAAAATTGCTTCTAAAACTATTGTAGTTTATGCCTGTTAGAATTCACAGAAAAAGGTAATTAAATTCACAGTCAAGAAGCAGCAACTCCCCTTCATCATTTATCATCAGTAGCAAAGACTCTGTATTTAGTGCAAATCAGAAAGCACATTGTCTTACAGTGGAATACAGATTTACTCTGAAGACTTGAGCCATGGTTAGTAGCTCAGGCAGGGTTTTTTCCCTCTAAAAGGGGCCCTTTGTCTTTCCTTTCTCATTTCCCTTCTTTCTCCTATTGTCTCTGGCACTGACAGAGCTGACCAAACTGGCAGGACAATAATTCAAGATGCAGACAGAAAAAACAGATAATGCTTTCTGCTCATTTAGGGAGCAGCCCACAAAGGGCTGGTAAGTTGTGAAACAGTGAAACTCCTTTCAACAAATGCAAATAAACTTAAATAATTTTGCTGAGCCCTTGAATTATAGGTGAATTGAACTGCTTGTTAGGCAGAACACTTATAACTAGTTACACATACAACATGGTAATAAATTAATGGCTTCAATAATGCAGCAAATTTGAAGCTCACTGTTATAGGCTTTTTGCCAGAGTAAACCCTTCTCTTAACAGACATTGGACCACGAGCTGCTTCCTCTCATCTGCTGCTTGATTTATTAAATAAGGAAGTATGGAAAGCCATTGTACATAAAGAATTCCACACAGAGTGAGGGAAAAACAGTTGTAAACACACAGCATTAGCTCTTACACTGATCAATGGTCTGTGAAAGATTTACACTGCTATCTAAAAAGCACATCAGACCAACAAAGCTGGTGTTGGGAGGCTAAAATTACAAACCAGCCCTGCTTTGTATTGGAAATGGGCCAAAGACAACCTACCAAAATACCCCAACTGTTGTGAATAAAAGTTCCTATGAAGAGCTACAACAATTTAACCTAAACCATTTAGGTGTATGCCTGTAAATGGCTAATGCTTCTTGCTACTAGCTTATGGAAGGCATTTAGCACGCTGCAGAAATAAACAGAGCACAAGCTATCTGCTTTCCAACACATTTCTATACAGGAAAGCCAACAGAACAAACAGAAGTACAGCGCTAATTCAGAATCACAGCTGCACACAAACATTTGGTCTTGTTTTTACACAGCTTTGAGGAGGGAAGTTGTTTGCTTGGTTTGGTTATTTTATATTTTTAAAAATAAAACACAGGTTTTACTTCCTTTAGAGTAAATGGGCAAAGTGAGCAGCTGGCAGTTAGCCACTGGATTATTAATGAAGGTATCAGTAGAAGCGAAATTACTTTCATTGGTCCTTCAAAACTCTTCCCTTCTATAATTTAACCAAATAGAGGTACCAGACAAGAAAACTGTGGAAATGCAGTCTATCTGGCAGTTTATTCAGGAGATCGCAGACTGCACTATCCAGAATACACAGTCATTAAGAAAACACAAAGAGTTTTATACTCCTATAATCACAACTTAATATGAGATACAATTAATCTTTCTTGTAATTAAACTTGGGAGAGTAACCAGAATAGAAAAACATCATTTAAAAATTAGGAGAGGCAGAAATTCATAAACAACAGACAGGCATCTGAAGACAGGTGGTTTAGCAAGTTAACAACATAATAAACCAGCACAACAGATTACAGAATACGTTCTATAATCACTGCAAAAAGTGAACACACACACTTAAAGCCTTCAGAAAATCTTATCAGCAGAGCCTTAAACATGCTTCACTAAGAAATTTAACCCCTGAGCATTAAATCAATTATTTCAGACAGTATTTGGAGAACGCAGGCTTGCTCCAGAACCCTAAAACTCCTGCTGAGGAATCTGGTTGCATGTATGTGCATGTTTTCTGTGGTAGAGAAAACCTCACTACAAGCTCCTTGAGATTACCATTCTGATAGTCTGTGCTATATAGGTGTGTACCATTCAGAAATGTTGATATTCCAGTGCCTTGACAAACTAAAAAGATAAGCTCAGTGCCTTATCTCTAACAGAAATGATCAGCACACCAGCTCACAGTAATATACTTTGGGGATTTGAGTTTTTCCTTACATGTCTTTGTTATTAAATAAATGTAACATTTTATTAGGAAGTTGCAAGTCCCCAAGACAAATCAGTCAAGACCATACTAAAAGCCAATGAAAAGCACAGCCATTGTGAAAACCAGACTTGTGGGTTTTGAGAACAAAAGAGAGGCCCACAAAAGAGCCAATATTTGACAAATAACAGCTTCAGCTAGCATGATGACAAAAGGAAACTGCAAGGCTTGGCAGAGTGTTTATACCAGAACATCTCAATTTTGCATTCTGTCTCTCCTGTCAGTATTTTGTTTCTTGGAAGAGCAAGACATTAATTTAATTATGTTTTGTTTAGAGAAGGAAGAACAGAGAGATGAACCAAAACCTGAAGGTGGACTACTGTCACAAGGTGTAAATTATTCCTCCAAAAAATATTATTATGTGCAATCAAATGTTTTGTTAGAATTCAAGCTACAGAGCAAATAATGCACATAAAACCCACACCCAATGTATCAACTATGGCAAATGCCCCCTTAATAAATGACCATCATTGCCTGGCACATACCTGTCAAATGATCCAAGTAGTATTGGTAGAGTTTGCACTGAATAGGTGTCATTCGAACTTCTAGAACGTACTCATACTTTGGTGGGAGGAACTTTGTTAATGCTGTGTAATCCTTCCTCTGTAAATTTGCAAACAGTACTTCAGTTACAAACATGAAAACAACTACATAGAGTGTAACAACTTCTGGCATCTTACACAACAAATCACCGTGCATGAATTACAATGATTCAGATGCTTTCCAACCACAAAGGGAAAAAAATAGCCTACTGACAACAATCCAGTTACAGGCGCTGTCTGCAGAAGCCCATCTTAACTATTAAATGCAGTTGTCTATCAAAAGTACATGACCTGTCAACCCTGTGTCCCAGTTCCAAGTTTGTCCAAAGTTGACAGCAACTTCAGTAGCTGCTCTGGTAACTGTTTCCTTGTGTTTGGTTTTCCCTTAAATACCAAAATCTTTTTTTTGTGAAGGCATGGGTAAGTCAAGCTGCAAGTCAATGGGCAAGTCAATGGGCAAGTCAATGTTTGTATCACAGATGCACCCAGCTTGCTTTCTGGTGTTTGAACACTTGCTTGGGGCAATAAAGGATCTAGAATACAAGTCTTCTGAGGAGCAGCTGAGGGAATTGGGAGTTGTTCAGCTGGAGAATAGAAGGCTCACGGGAGACCTTCTGGCTCCCTACAACTCCCTGAAAGGATACTGGAGCCAGATGGGAGCTGGTAATTTCTCCCAAGTAACAAGCAATAGAATAAGAGGGAACGACCTCAAGTTGTGTCAGGGGAGGTTTAGGCTGGATACTTGCAAACAATTTCTTCTCCAAAAGGATTGACCAGCCCTGGAACAGGCTGCCCAAGACAGTGCTGGAGGTATTAAAAAGCCATGTAGTTGTGGTGCTGAAGGACACGGTTTGGTGGTGGACTTGCCAGTGCTGGGTTAATAGCTGGACTTGATGATCTTCAAGGTCTCTTCCAACCAAAATGATTCTAAAATTTAATTCTGGTTTGATTTTTTTTTTTAAATTCTCATGCTAGTTTATTTCTCTCCGCCTATCACTTCATCCAAACAGTGGTTTACTGATTCTAACTGAGGGATCACTGCACTTGTAGGAGTTAAGTGACCTTTATCAGAGCTAACCTGCCTGCACTGTGCTGCCCAAACTGTGTGGCCTCACTGTTATCTCAAGTGCAGCAAGAAACTCTCATGAGAACATCCTTTAGGAACTGAGTTGGTTTTTATTCTAAGATTATACAGTAGCCTGAAAACCAAAAAAAGAGAGCTGCTCCCCATGGACAGGATCTGCTCTACATAATAAGCTGTGAGAAAATCATCTGGGCTCCATCTGATGCTGGACAAACACAGGGTGCCCAGTTTCTGAAGACATGTAAGATTTGCTTGCTACTTGTTGTACGTGTTCCTCTTGTTGTCTTTTTGTTTCTGTTCCTCTACTGCTGTACATATGTGAAGAATTATGTACTCTACTCTCTCACTACTCTTTCTACTT
This sequence comes from Tricholaema leucomelas, assembly GCA_013400475.1. Taxonomy (NCBI): domain Eukaryota; kingdom Metazoa; phylum Chordata; class Aves; order Piciformes; family Lybiidae; genus Tricholaema lacrymosa; species Tricholaema leucomelas. The sequence continues at coordinate 3,119,581 of WAAF01015816.1, forward strand.
CCATGATCATAAATATACAACAAGAGGTTCTTTACCAGCCTTACACCTTGCCATAAACCTTCTATTTCATATAATGGTAGGGGTTGAAAGGGACCTCTGGAGATCGTCTGGTCCAACACCCTGCTAAAGCACAGTCACTTAGGAGTGAGACTTCCTTTTCTAGGAGAAAGAAATACCTGCTTGTGGGACTATCTCACTATGACTATTTTACCCAGCTCATGCTCACTAGGACTATTTAATGAGCTACCAACAAGTGAACAGCCAGGTTGAGACACCTAGTGCCCACTGAATCACACACCTTAGATCAGGCTGTTGGTGCCTGGGTTTATAAAGCCGAAGAGCAGTAACACCAATGTGCTGAGAGCACACAAGGACCGGGTATCACAGCAAGTTGAGTCAAAAGCAAAGAATCCATTCCTCTTTATGGAAATCTAGGCAGTCCTGGTTTGGTTTCTTTTCACCTGAAGTCTTTAAGGTAACAAGTTCTTCACCCTTTTAGACCTGATAAATCTTCTCTACCCTACTGTTCTCACTCTCACAAACCAGGAAAAAGTAATTCAGAACCAAGTGACAAACTTGACCGATCACCAACCTTCTGTCAACTTTTTACATGTGCACCTTTTAAATGTCCATATGAATTTAAAAGAGAATATTTAAAAGCACCTGATGTCCCACTCTACCATGTAATTTTCTGGTTTCCTAGCAGGAAAACAGCTCTGCTTCCTAATATATGTGTATGCCTTGATTAGGATTTGCTGATATTAGAATACAAGCTATGAAATTTAATGCAGATATCTAGTAATTAGGGAAAATATTTAAGTAAAATATAATAGCTGGTTTCGGTGTAGGAAGCAAATAGCAAGTTTATAGGCTTTGGAGGGCTTTTATCAGAACAAGACAAAGTAACTCCTCCCCTTTCCCCACATCAAGCTCAAGTTAATTATAGTAAAACTGTCCTTACCTGAACACATCCAGCTAACATCTCATAGAGAATGTGTGCACGCTTCTTCATGACTCTGACATCTACCAGGGTGGAGTCTGCACACTGACCATTCTGAATTGGATTTATAAATCGATTGCGGAACTCTTTAATCGAACCTAGCAAATTCTCCTTAATAAAGTTCACCATGCAGTGATCTAGGACAAAAAGATCAGGCTTGGCTTGTTCAAAATGGAAAGTAAAGTACTGGAATTTATCCTAGCAGAAAATAAACCAGTCATAGCTAAAATTAAGAACTCTCTGTTGAGAAAGAAAAAAAGCACCAACCAAACAACCCCGACACTTTCCAGTAAGAGTATCTCATAATTCACAAGGGTAACTTCTTAATTTAATGTCTGATTTAGAACTACCTCTTTGTGTTCATTACATGAAGTTTGAAAGCTGCTGTACATGAAAGCAATCATGTAATAAAAATCACATTTTAAAAGATTTTAAAATAGATTCAAAACATATTAATGAATAGGAAAACAAATATTGCAGCATATTAACCAACAGGGGCAAGTGTTACAAGCTAGTTTGGGATGAAATTCCCAAGACAGTGACATAAATCACTCTTTAGTAAGTTCACCAAGAACACTGCTCTTTAAAACACAATTTAAATTGATGCTGCTAGAAGACCTAGTCCACTCATCTCCCCTCTGAACATTCTCTCCCTTCTCCTTTTGACATGCCAAGACTCATCTGATTCTCTGGTTAGCCAAATCAAAGAACTGAACTGTCAGAAAGCTATTCACTGCTGCATTGTTCATTTTCTGATACTCTCATACAGGCTCCCTGAGGAATCAGATGGTCTGTAAAGCTATGCCAAGAGAAAAGATGGAGAAGAGGCCAGATTCCCAACAGCTCCATTTTGACTTGGCTTGAATCATCATGGAGCCACATCTTGAGAAAATTATTTAAAATGCAAAATGCAAAACCAGATTGTTGAGTTTTTCTTAGCTATAGAAATCAGCAAACAGCTTCATGGTATCAAATTCTTTTCTTCTAGTTAAACTACATCAGTCTATATACTGCTGAAAAGCAAAAGTGTATTGGAAGAAGTAACCACTTCTTAAACTAGAGAATACTCACATTCTATAAGGTTGTTTTGCAGCGGTGTTCCTGTAAGAATTATTCTTCTCCTAGATCGGATAGAATTCATTGCCTTAGAAACAGCAGATGCTTCATTTTTTAGTATATGTCCCTCATCACAAACGACAAAGTCAGGACCTAGAAAGAAATAACATTAGATTCTCTTCCATCTTTTATAACCCCAAAGAAACTGGCAGCCTGAAGAATCCAGAATTTGTTCTATTACTGTTACTGAGTTTTTTTAACTTGTGTGCTTTATGGTTGGCTTTTTTTAGGTTCTCTCACTCAGCCTTTGCTCAAATGCTCACAGAAGCCATTCTGGTAAACTACAGGCTGCTGCTTGTAAAGTCTTCTTGGGTAGGACTGCAATAGATTCCTATGAAAATTATCTGTCCACGCTGCTAGTGTGTTAATGTCTACTTTTCCATTCACCCTCTCAAAACTTCATCAAACTGGTCTTTAACTCCAGCTCAGGCTGCCATCTACTGGTGCTCGGACAATTCTAAAGAAAAGAAAAGATCAGGTAACCAGAATTTTTCATTAAGGCAACAGGCTAGCATCAATAGGGCTACACAGTGTACAAGTCTTACCTAAGACAAGACCAAATTAAAATCTGATTTGAATTACAGGCAAGTGCACTGCTACCTTGTAGCAGAAAATCACCAGAGAAAGTCACCACAGCTTTCTTCTAGAAGATGAAACCAAAGGTTCTGGACTGCTGTTTTATCTGGGTACACAAGGAATGCCAGATCCATACCTCAATACAATTCCACAACATGCAAAACAACTCTAATGAAATCACTGTGTTACAATTTGGGGTTTAAGACAGGTAACACTAAACTTAGAATCACAGAATCAACCAAGTTGGAAGAGACCTCCAAGATCATCCAGTCCAACCTATCACCCAGCCCTATCCAGAACAAGACTAAGACACCGTAACAACTTTGATAAGGGGCAGTTTCTGAAAACTCTTTTGTTTTAAAGGAGTAGTATATTTTAGGCTCCAGCTAGTAAGTTGAGTATTTTACCAGATCTAACGCTTGACCTCAATTCCAGTACCATCAACCATACTTTATGTACCTTTGAAAAATGCTACACAAAGCCATCAGATGGGTTATCTATTTAGCTCTGAATAGCCTGGTATTTGAGGTGGTAAAGGAGCAGTTATCACCAGGGACAATCTATTTTTTTAGAACTTAGTTTTCCTCAGACTAACATCAGGCTGTCTTGCAAAAAAAACCCATAATTCTAGGATAGTGATCAATAAGTGACTGCAACGTCCATGTGAGTTTGGAATCTCTCCAGAGGAGATTTCATGACCTCTCTAGGCAGCCTGTTCCAGGACTCCAGCACCCTCATAGCAACTTTTTCCTCATGTGTAGGTGGAACTTCCTGGGTTCCAGGTTGTGCCTGCTGCCCTTTGTCCTGTCACTAGGAACCACTGAAAAGTCTGGCCCCATCCTCTTGACCTCCACCTTTTAGATACTTTTAAGCACTGATCAGATCCCCTCTTAGGCTGCTCTTCTCCAGGCTTGACAGCCTCAGGTCTTTCAGCCTTTCCTCCTCATGGAGATGCTCCAGGTCCCTCAGTATCTTTGTAGGCTCTGCTGGATTCTCGCCAATAGTTCCCCATCGCTCATGAACTGGGGAGCCCAGAACTGATTCAGACGTGGTCTCGCTAGGGCAGAGTAGAGTAGATCCTCTCTAGCAACATCTCCCCACCAGATGTGACAAGTTGCACACCCATGTATCATTGTGCTAGTTTGAAGCTAGCTAGAACGTTTTGGTGAGAAGAATTAGATCATAGGCTGAGAAATTAAAACAATGGTGAGGTTTACTTCCCTCACAGTCTTGCTGAGATGTGTAAAGAAGAAAGGCAAAACAAAGATAAAGTCACTTGCTTGATCTCTTCGCTCGGTGCTTTGCCTGCTGGAGAGCTCGGTCTGCTGGCTGAACTCCATCTTGCTTTCTAACCTCACCCTCCATTTGCTTTGNCAAACCATCACAGTCATTCTCAGAAATAGATTTCTAACACATTACATTTAAAATCAGAATCAAAGTATAGAAAGAGAGGAAGGACAATGAGTTTAATGATAGAAAGCAATCAAAATTGTCCAAATAGCCCAAAAATCAGTTTCAATAAAGACTGTGATTCAGTAACATGAAGTGGTTAGTACAAAACAAAAGCAACACCTCAAAAACTGTTGTTTAGAGTAAGCGAATGATAGTAAAAATAGAAAAAACCCTATCTTAGTAGAATTATTTGTGGTTTGTTTGGCAGGCCTGTAGCACTGGTATCTTGAACTAACATCTTGGCTACAATTCAGCAGCAGGGATTTTCATAAATTTGTGGGTTTTGTCCTCGCTCTTAAGAAACACAAATGCAATTCATTACAGACAGAACATTACTCAAAATATTCTAAGGGAATGTAAAGCTTAAAGGGACCTCAAGAGATCACTTAGTCCACTTTCTTCATCTGAGACAAGTTATGAGAAAAGGACACATCCTCCCTTCACAGAATCATGAGTGATAAGGGTTGCAAGGGACAGAGAAATAGGAAACTCCACAAACTCTCTCTTCTGCTAAAGCATTGTGTGATAAAATCTAATTTAAATTACTTCTGCTCCGCATCAGAAGAAATTCTGCCCTTTCCTTTCTCCATCTGATGTAAAAAAAACCCTGGTAATAAAGCTTCGAGCAACCTGGTCTTGCACAGTGGAAAATTTGTCAGACTAGATGTCTTTTTTCTAGACTAAAAAGCTTTACTCCTTCAATCTTTCCTCAAAGATCAGAGTCTTCATCTTTTTATCCTTCCCACTGTACCTGCAGTTTAGTATATTAATATACACAAAGCATACACAGTGATAGATATATAGATAGACACACAGCTCTTTTCCTCTGAAGCCAACAAGAACTTCAGTCTGCTTTATACAACTGCCAATTAAAGAGCAGTTTCCAAGCTAAACAGAGATGGAATTTTTATTAGTAGCAACAAGTACAAAAAAATTAAAATATAAATGCAAAGTTATTGCAATGCTGCAAGCAAAGCACAACAGATCTCAATAAACCAAGGAGCATTTCACCATCTGCACAAAGCATTATGGGAAGCCATTTGTTGCTCTGCATGCATATATAATCCCGCTATTATTACACATAGCAGAGCTAGTTAATTAATGAAATCACTTCTCCACCCATAAACTTTGGCTAAACCTTCCCTCTCTGCTCCTCTCTTCTGCAGTATACAGTGCAACATAAGCTCCTGCTATGGAATATGTCTACCCTAGCAGGATTCATTTTCTCCAGACACATGCCATTAAATTATCGCTCAAATACCAAATTTGCAACTTTTTAAATTAAAAATGCTCCCAGAGGCAAAGGTTTTTCTATTTCCAGTCACAGCAGTAAGCCAGCACATAGCTCCAAAACTCTTTCACTGGCAGCCTGCTGTATTGCCCATGCTGTGATTCATGAAGATAGAAACAAATGATGGTGACTGCAACATTCTTCTCATCAGCTTGGCCCATGCAAGTGTATCCAAAAATTACTGGATAACAAGAAAGGAACACTTCTGTCTTTTTGTAATTAAAATAGGAAAAGATTTGAAGCAACACAAAAATAATTGCAGAGTTATTAAAATGTTGAGTTTTCCCAACAGTTTGGTTCCATCCTACCAATCAACTAAACCAAGAACAGAATAAAACAGGGGACTCCATCTTCATATGAAATTATTCTAAATCTACAGAGTTCAGTGTGCTGCAGCTTCTGAACTTGATTAAATCTACAAATGTAAAAAAAAAAGGCCCAAACTAATCACAAACAGTGCACCACCACACTGTCTTAAATTGTCTCAGGAGGTTCAGAATCAGAACAGAACTGTGTCTACAAGCAGGGTGTAAAAAGCAAGAGATGGGATAGGGAAGGTTACACAAGTCACCATCTCCTCTGTAAAATTTCATGCCAAACATTCCACCTTTCTCCATAGACCAGTGTTTTTGAAGTTACATAAATACAAATCTATGGAAGAAGTGACTACTGAAAAGACAGGTGGTAGCAGCCCCTATGTTTAGCCTCCCTTACACTTTCCAGAAGAAAAAAAAAAAACAGAAATATCAATCATTACACCAATCAACATCACTGTACCAGAACTGAATAGAAAGTTGCCGTTCTGTCACCACTACTTCAAGATACCAGTTCACACCTTTTCTTCTCTAGCTTTGACCTTCCTAGCAACATTCTCAATAAATCCCGAGCAGACCAGATACAGACAGCACCCTCTGTTCCCCATTTTTGTTGTTGTTGGGTTTGGGGTTTTTTTTTGTAACAGCAGCATTAATAGGAGTGAGAAACCCACTGGTAGCCAGTGCACATTCTTCATTGTTACAAATAATGCTTATGATCACACAAATAATTCATCAGCTACTGTACTGCAGCTTCCCTGACTCCAAAGCAATTATGTGATTTACTGAGTCAAACTGGCAGAGCATTTATTAATGCTCAAACAGACTTCCCGCAAAGCTGGAGATGCCAGTTCCATTTGGCCAATGCAAATAATCGCAGCTATTGCTCCCACTAGAAGGATCCCTTTGTCTGTTAGAATGAAACTCACAGCCCTAGTCTACCATTTGAAACTTCACAAAAATCAAGCTCAGCTAATCACAGAATGGTTTGGGTTGGAAGGGACCTTCAAGGGTAGGGTGCTCAAAGCCCCATATCCAACCTGGCTGTGAACATTTCTAGTATAAAGAGCAATTATAAATTAGACCAATGCTGTATTTCATCAATCAAAAAATCAGTTGCAGTCTGTCAAGAAACCTAAAGTCCAACCAGATAATTAAAATCCAAGAAAACCTACCTGCAGAACCAAATAAACCATTTACCCTGTCAACATTCTCAACTTAAAGAGAAGTATCAAATTTAGAAATGTAGGTTGGACTCGATCTCAAAGATCTTTTCCAACCTAGTTAATTCTGTGATATAACAAAGGTGCCTTTTAAAAAGAGTTTTCAAGGTATGCTGCAAGCTGCATAATGATAAACTGTTTTCAGACATCAGTTGCCACTACAGAATTCGTAAGAACATTTTGCTGTTTTGGTGGAACTTGCTAATCCCAAATTTTTGAGTTCTTTTTGGTGACAATTAGATTGGTTATATCATCGCAAAGTATTTTTAAGCACTCACAGAAGTTTGCTCAGTTCAGCTGGTCTCAAACCAGGCATCCACTTCTTATTTTTTTTTATTACTTTTTAGTCTAAGTGCTTTATCTGCAATCAATTAATTAGCACTTAATTCTCACTTGTTTGTTCATACTTCTAAGGTACATTCTCAATTGCTTTTCATGTGTACTTGCTCCCTTAGCGGTAGATTTCTATCAAGGGCAAAGCAGTTTGTGGTTTTAATAAATTAGCAGATTAAAATAAATTTAGGTTCCCAAAAGAGTCACTTCAAATCACCTCGCAAAGAAAGCAGTGCTAGCAACGAAAGACACGATAGCTATCAGAAAAAAATTCCAGTATACATTCCTGTGGTCACTTTCTTATTTGAATCACAGAATCATAAAGGCTGGAAAAGATCATCAAGCCCAACCATAACCCAACTACCATGCCCACTAAACCACATGCTGAAGCACCACATCTACACATTCCTTGAACATCTCCAGGGATGGCAACTCCACCACCTTCCTGGACAGCCTGTTCCAATGCCTGAATGTCGGGGACCAGGCTGTGCTGCATAATCATGAAGAAGTAAGACAGATCAGTTAAAGAGTAAAGACACTGTGAAAGTCACACAAGTGCCTGCAGAGGCAGGATGTTCTCACAAAACAACATGTGAATGTTACACAGTGCCTGCAGAGGCAGGATACTTTCTCACAAAACAAGAGGATGTTTCCCAGAAAACAACAGCATACTTGTGGCAAAAACAGAAGCAGGTGTCTGATAACAGTAGCTACACGTAGAAAGAGTGACTGTTGCTTCTACCAATTATTACTCTGCTTAAGACGCGTGATTAAGATAGACTGACCAATCATTGCATGCATGCTGGGTAGGTGGTCGTATGTACGGGACTCTGAATAGCATATAAGGTGCATAACTTCCCTATTAAAGTTGGATTTGGATTTGCATCATATTGATGTGTCGTCCTGTCCTGCTCGCACGGAATGCACGCGACACCTGAACACTTTCAGTAAACAAATTCTTCCTGATACCCAATCTAAACTTCCCCTGGCCACAACTTAAACCCATTTTCTCTCATCATATTGCTGGTTACTTGCGAGAAGAGACCAATGCCAGCTTCACCACAGTTTATTTTCAGGTAGCTGCAAAAAGCAGTAAGATCTCCCCTTAGCCTTGTCTTCCCCAGACTGTTAGGTTTAATAGAAAAGGCTGTTTTAAAAGTTTGTTTACAAAAGCAGATGAGAAAGTTTTTCAGCGATTATTTCTGTAACTTAGGAAAAGCAAACAAAGAAAATGATCACATCTTCACTAACATAATTGGAATAGATTTCCATTTGCAAGATTACTTAGCCCATACACCTAAACCAAGAAACACAGCACAATATATACTTGTATAAATTTTCACTTACCTGGATCAACTAAAGCTTTATTAAATATTTCTTTAAGTTTTCTACTCTTCACATTCCTGCCTTGTGCAAGATTACGATACATCTCATAGCCAATTATCATCACACCACCTTCATCTTGCCAGCGCTGCAGCATGTAGCTTCTCTCTTGAGGGCGTTTCACAGTTGCTAGCTCACAGACCTTTCAAAGAGGAAAAAAGAGGCTTACAGTTCTCCTAAAATACCAAAGGACTGGTGCAACTTTTAAATACATTAAGCTTACTAATGCAAGGAGATTTTTCACCTAATGTGCATTCCTTAGCCTATATTTTCAGTGGTAGAGCTTCCCAGCTATGTAAACTGTTCTACTACTTAATCTTTAAGAAGTCTTTAAACCTTATACCTCTAGTTTTTCATCATCTTCTAAACCTTCTTGCCATTTTTCAAACTCATTCAACCAGTTCAAGGCAGTGTTCAGTGGACACACAACCAGAGCTGTCCGAAAATCCAGCTTGTCACAGAGCAAGACTGTGTGAAGAAAACTTACTACCTGCAATAGGGGAAAACAGATAAAACACCAAAACACTGAGTATTAAATGTTGGGAAAGTAAAATAACAAGCATTATTCACACACGGATCTCTCAAAAGTGCTATAAAGCAGGTCACTGAAATGCTTTCCAAGTAGCCAGACTAGCTGTACATAGCTGCTTTAGGCTTGGGAAAGCACACTTAAATCTTTTTTTTATAGCAAATAAAGACAGGACTAGAGGTAAAAACCCAGGGGCAGAAGAGTCAATGATCCCATGGCAGCTCCAGCTCTCACTCCATTTTTATAATGGTGAAAACTGCACTCTAATATGCTCAACTGCACAACACCTGGAAAGTTCTTTCTGGATCAAATCTCAGCATTCCATTGGAGTTGCCATATTTCAAACTGCACTTGACTAAGCCTGGAACATCATGCAACAAACTGCTTTTAGATGCTGCAATAAAAAAGGAGTTACTAATGGTTTTGTGATCAAGACAAAAGCATCTCATGTTCAGATGAAGAAACTAGCCATGAAGACTAATCACAGAAGTTCCATATCCTGGTCCCTAATTGTCTTATTTCTCTGATCCTTTACTGCCATTCTTCTCTGCAGTTTGCAAAGGCTGCTGAAATAAATCACTGATTTAGCTCTTTTAAGGGATGAATAAATGGCATTACAGAGTTCAATACATTCTGCTGTAAATATTTCATCAAACTAAATATTCAATGTCTAAAATACAACTGTACAAAGTCACACAGAAGACATTGCTAGGTTAAAACACAGCAGTTCAGCAAAACCTTGCAAACCCCCAGTAAAAGGCGACATTAACTCCTGAAGAACCAAAAACTCAAGCTAGAATTGAGCATATACAAATACACTCTTCGAAGATGCCTTTCAGAGTGTGTACCAAAGTCCTCAACAATAGGGTTGTAGACTGTCAAAATATTTTGTTTCTCACACTAGCATCCCCAAAGCAAGCAAACCTACATACACCGCAGCTGGAATTCTTGAAAACATTTTGTCCTCATGTTGTGCACCACAAACAAGCATGACTGCAGCTTGTTTTACCTAAACAGTACACAGAGTGAATGGAGTCACTCTGATCATCTGCAAATCCTTGTTTAACAAAAAAAACCAAAACACCCTGTGACTCCATGAAAACCCCCACATCAGAAACCTCCCAGAAACCAAGCTTCCCTTGATACCTTTCAGCCTGTTCTTTGCAGAGGAATCTTCACAGACCTAAAGAATCTGATGATATTAGACTAGCTTAAGTGCTCCATGACAATATCCTGCAATTTGCAGGTCAAGAAAGAAGATCCTCAGAATGAGAAAGTCCTAAATACACTTGTTTGAGCATGATCAGAAGAGTAGGATTGGGTATGGTTTGTGTAACTTTACTTTTTGAAGAATCCCAAGTAGCAATGGTTTACAGTGAAGACACAAGAACAAGGAAGCCATCTAACCCAGTAAGGCAAAGCTAATACTAGGCAAGAGTAAAGAGGTATCTCTTGCTGAAATCCCTGAAGATTTCCTCCTGGAGCTAATTTCAATCTCTAAAAATAACAATGAAAGACTTCAAGCCAAGGCAAGTCTGCTATCTAGCAGCATTCAGGTGTACTGACTACAACAACCACCAACTAGGCAGGCAAACTAAAAACTACTGAGACATCTCACTCCAAACGTGCAGGTGCCAAAGACAAAACACTTGTCAAGAGGACCTTACAGCATTTTGTTTGCTAAGTGACTAACAAGATCGTAAAGCCAGTTGTTGTCACTTGCAAACTGTCTATCTAGCTACAGCACAGAATTGTTAAGACATCTCTCATACAGCTTGGAATTCCAGCACATTGATATACTGACCTCTCTACGAATGAACAGATCTCAAGCCTTCAAGTCAGGTGACAGGGCTTCCCAATCCAATGGGGAAGCTTCTACCACAAATGATCAAGATGGAAGAGAATGGTGAAATGGCATTTCCTCAAAAATGCTGTGAGAATCCCTTCCTCACTGGAGGAAGAAAATCTCTTTAAGAACCATCATCACTATGCTACAGAGACTGCACTCCAGAGAATGAGTAAAGCATGTCTAAATTCAGAGCCTTAAGGAAGAATTCAGAATTAAATGCTGCATGAGCACTGGCTGTTAAGGTGCTCTAGACTTGCAGGTCACAAACTCAACACAGCACTATGTAGATCTGCCAAGTAACTTCGTAGCTAAGGAAGGCACAGGAAGACTGATTGATCCTTAGTTTAAGTCAGTTCTAATCAATTCCACGGTCTGCAGAAGTGGCAAGTTAGAATTCTAGTGCTGCAGTTCCAGCCAGAGATGGAAAAATTTCGTAAGTCACTTGACTAGCCACCTGTCTCAATGACAAGGGAGTACCTCCCTCCTCCCAGAATGAGGAAACAGCACCAGTGAAGGTGAACAGCAAAGAGACGGAAGTGGTCCTACTTTTTGTTACCTTGCCTCCTTCTTCAGAATTCTCAGAAATTTCCCTCTTTCTCAGAATCAAAAGGAAAGTTTCCTCTGTCAAATAACTTCCATTACAGGGATTCCTGGGAGCAGACCAGGCAGCAGAGCATCAAGATGGGAAGCCCTCCTCAGTTGTTTGCTCACAGCGTTTGTGGTGATGTTACATTCAACTAAATACAAACCCAAAATGTATGAAGATAGATCCTTGGAAAAAAGCAAAACCAAGAAAGAATTCACCACCCCTGGCTGCCTTGAAAAAGCATAAATATTCAGATGCAGGGAATTCAATAAAAGAATTTCTCATCCTCTATATCTTTCAAAGATGAAGCTTCTCCTGAGGCCTACAATGATTATAGGAGACTCACGAAAAAGAGCCAGGAGAATTTTTTACAGCAACTGCCTGGTGATCAGTTTCAGAGGAAACACTAAGATGGGGATTTAAAAGATTTTAAAGACTAATAAAACTTCTAAGCTGTTCACTGTGCAACTTTTACCATGACTGAAGAGCCACCTGATTCATACCAAGAAATATGAAAATATTTTAAGAAATACACCAAGAGTTTTTACAAAGCAGTCTTCAGCATTGCCAAGGAGAATGAACATGACAAGGAAAGATCAAAGATCTCAGGAAATAAAGAACTGCAAAGCTAAAAAGTGATAAAAATGTTGAACGTATGGCCTGTAGTCAACTGCCAGAGCAGTGGAAGGTTCTGGTCTTAAATGTTTGTGATGCAAAACAACCCAAAACTATGTATGTATGGACAATTACGGAAATATAAAACAAATGTCTCCTGCCCCTCAACCCAGAAGAATCTCAATTGTAGCAAAACACTGCTTATATTGAAACACAAAGCATCTGACTTTGGACACTAAAGAAGTCTGGCATAAAAACCCCATAACACAACAACCCTGAAAAACCTCTATTTTATCAGCACAAATCAACTGAAAAACCACTGAGAAAAGTGAACTTAGTTTAAGGTGCAACACGTGAATGAGGAAGATAGAAAAAAAACCCCATAACATACTTAAGATCATTAAGCTGTCCTAGAAATATCAGTTCCTGAAGTTTGTCTCCTACTAGCTGTATTTTCATGTTCTGAGTTGCAAAGGAGCTACAAATCATTTACAATTTTTTCACATTAAAAAAAAAAAAAAAAAAAAGAAGATCATTAATCTAATTTTATATCTTTTAAAACCAGAGAAAGCACAAGTGTGTATCAGGACTTTCACAGCTGTATACTATGAAGCACAACTTCTTTCTCAAGACTTCTTCACAAAACGTTTTATTTCACTAACTCTCACTGAGCCGTTGCCTAGAAAACAGCAGGCTTTACTGCGTTCTGAGAGTCAGTAAAATTGGCTTTTGCTGGATCAGCTTTTGAGAGCAAACTACAGATTAATGAAGAAAACAACATTTTTACCTGCAATGTTTTCCCCAGACCCATGCAGTGTGCAAGAATGCATCCAGAACCAGGAGATGACTTCGTTTTTTTCACAGATTCACAACAGCAATCCCACATGAACTGAACACCTGAAGGATATCATTGAATATTTTATTAAATAGTCATTTTATTAAAGTTCACTCCGTAGGAGATAGGTGTGATCACTGTAAAATCAAGGTAACTCTCAGCAAAGCAGTGCTCTGGATAAAAACTGATCCATTTTTGTCCAGTGAGCTGGATGTGGGTTCACCTTTCTCATGAACTTAATCATATTCTCTGTTTCCACTGAAGTCGTGGCAACTGGGTTAGAACATATGTGCAGATTGTAGGTGACTGCATCTCAGAGGCAGGGTGGAAAAAAGAAACAGAGTGGAAAGCAGTGACAGAACAAAAAGTGGCAAGGGCTTCATGAAAAGTCTGCAATTATCTTGGTAAATAAGCAAAATTGTCCAAAACCAACTAGAAGAAATCTTGCCATGACAAATCAGATGTTAAGTTTTATGCTCGAAGAGGAAAAAAATCAAAAACTGTTAAAGTTGAAAAAGGAAAAAAATGCTACATAACAAAATGCATTAACAAATTGAAAGTCTGCTGGGTGACTTTTTAGTCCTCTGCAACGTATTTATTGAGGAGTTGTACTCTACTATGCTGTAGTTAGCACAGTGAGTCTTCAACTTGACTGCTCGGGTCTGGTTCAAGACACCTTCCTTTAAGAGCTAAAACAAGCCCACAAGCTGCTTACTAAAATGGAGAAGTTTTAAATGAAGAACTTTGAGGAAGATTTAGAATAACAGAACAAGCTGTGGAAAACTGCGATTGGCTATTCTCCTGGCCACTTCACTTGAAACAGAATGTAGGAAGACGCTGACTTGATTTGCAGTCATGGCAGGCACCATTTTCTGTTGAGAAAGCCAATACTCCAAGATTTTTAAAATCATCTTTGAAAAATGTAAAAAGTGAATAAATTAATTCCCCAAGTATATTTTTACCCATTATACTGATTCTGCCATCAGTGTGGATAATGAGATGATTCTGAGGACCCTTCCAATTTTACATTTCTAGGGTTTTTTTGCCTGTGAAACAGAACTATGTATTGCTGATCTCATTTACTCTACTTCCAAAACTTAAGCATTAAACCTGACATTCTGGCATCTGCCTGACTAGGAGGTTTTTCTTATGATACTGATTCAGGCTGCAGTGGAGGGGGAAAAAAAAAGACAACAAAAACTCCCCACCAAAAATAATTTATAACTCTTTTTTCTTACCGTCTACTTGGTGTGGTTTCAGTCTGGTAACTATACTCCTGTGAACCTGCACTAATGGTTCTTTGGTTTCTTCATCTTCATCTAAAACCAGCTTGGTTGTAATAGGACACTTTAGAGGTGAAGCATCTTCTATCTCTATCACCTGTAAGTAGAAACAGGGCATCATAGGACAACTTCACACATCAGTTACACCAAGAATCTGACAGACACCAGCTTTAGCAAAATTAGCAGTCATTTATTTAATACAGAGAAACCTTTACTTCTTTACTGTGCATCACAGCTTAGAGTGAGTGCTCTCCCCTTGGAAAATAAAACCAGAGGCAAATGAAACAGATTTTTAGAGACCTCAGTAGTCTTCAATAAAACTTACCAATTGTAACACATAGGAAACTGCACATAAAACTTGTGGTTTACAAGGCTACATGTAAATATTTTTAAAACTACCTATCCAATTGAACTGAGGCAGAAATATATCATCTGAACATCATCAACAGTGCAGCTTCCTGTCATTTCACCAAGAATAGAGCATACCTCTCTTAGTTTCTCTCTCTCCCGTTCTCTTTCTGCTATACGTTTTCTTCTTTCTTCTTCTTCTTTAAGTGCATTTTGTGTTTCAGTTCTAAGTTTATCATCTTTAATAATTTTCCTTATTTTCTTCCTGCCTTTTCCAGGAGATTTTGAATCATCATTTTCCTCATCCTCGGAATTACTCTATTACAAATGAAATAAATTAAGTATTAGCAAGAAAATAATCCCACAGACCGTGAAATCCAACAGTTTTAGACAAGTAAATTTTTATGTACACAGGTGAGAGTACAGCTCATTAAAAAAAAAATTATACCTTTTAAAAGAACAATTTAGCCAGAAAGACAAAAGAAATGCCACCTTAACTATAATGTATTCTGAGACACTGAAGATAAGGCCAGCTGTACAAAGTCAATGCTAATGGTAGGTACTGTTATAATCTGACTGTAGCTAATGACTATTATTAGAGAATTATTTTTCTGTTCCAGTGGTGCTAGACTGGATCAGCTATCATCTACACCACACAGAAAAGGAAACATTAATACTAGGAAAACCTTAATCTATTATGTCATCTTCTACATTTAGTTTAGAAACTCCATTTACTTCGAAGATATTGCGAATTTTTATCAAGACATGGGTTTAGCTACACACAATGCTTTCTCTCCACAATGGTGCCATTTTACAAGCTCTAGCACTGGAGTAACATGGCAAAATCAGGTAATTTTTTACTTTCTGCAGAGCTGTTTGAGATATTCAAGTCCCTGAGAAATTATCAAAATGTATTAGTTCACAATACACAATAAATACAAGAACACAATATAGTACCTTATTGTTGTTTTCACTTGAAGAATCCTCTTGAACCTTTATACGCCTTCGTTTCTTTTTCTGTTTGTAGCTGCGCTGGTTTTCTTCTGCCTCAGCTTTCTTGGCAGATCTAATAAACAAATAATCCAGAAATCTAGACTACTCCTGATAAACAACAATAACTCATTGCCTCACTGAAAAAAAATGATAAAAACAGGACACAAACTACAACACTAATAGGATATCAACTGCCTTTTGTGCAGTCAGAGGTTTACTTCTATGTTCCTTCCTTCTCCTCAACTCATTTGACACACATAATAACAGCTGACTCCAGGCCCTGAAGTGTCTCAGAATTGCTAAGTAGTAGTAGTACTAAGTTTTCTACTTCAATCTACCATGTCTGAATTGAGATTGTCATAGAAATGCTTATTTTTCGTTAACCTTTTTTTTCACATTGGCTCATCAAACTGCTGTGTACCACATACTCTGGTACAAATTCAACATTCTCTCACATTTGCTGAAAAGCTCATTTTTCAGCAGATACCTAATTACAGACAAGTATTATCAACAGCTTTAAGGATTGACCTTTATCATTTACCATCTCACTGCCTAAATCACATTATTAAAATCCAAAACCCAAACACAAGATGAGCACAATTAAGTGTTATTTATACCTTGTTCTTGGACGTTGCTCATCTTCAGATTCACTGATTTCTTCACTAACTGCAGATTCATGAAACTCTGAGTCATTTGAATCATCACTGCTCACTTCAAGGAAAAATGAACAGTATCATGTTGGATAATTACTGCAAAGTTAGCAACATTACACATCTCTCTCATACAACAAACTCTCTAAGATCAATAAGCACTGTAAAAGTTCATTTTAGACAGTGCGGGAGCCATTAAAGACACTAGTAAGAACCAATAGGAATATAAGAGGTAGAGTGGAAAAGCTTAACACATAAGCACACAAGTCCTGTGTGAGCAAGACTTGAGATCTTCAGGCATGAAAACATATATGGACATTTCACCTGCAAATGACAGAGAGCATTATCTTAGAAGGTGTCACATTTTGAAAGTCAGGAGGAGAGAACACAGTGGGGGCAGCACAGAACTTCAGAAAACAGATGAGTGAAATGGCATCTTTTGTTTCAAACATTTCATGTATAACTTCATAATCAATACTTCATCACTTAACCCTTAATTAATAACAACATATGTAATTATATTACTGTATTTGTGGCTTGATGTTTCTTCAGGTAATACAAGTTTAAACTGGACTCGGAAGACAACTAAAAACAGCAGCATTAGGTAATACTTGCATAACTATTTTTAAGAGCTCTCACTGGCATTTATAGGTAATTAAGACCATCATGCCATTTCGCATCTTTAGAATTTTGGCTTGACCCTGAACACAGTGGAAAGCTTAACTGTTTTATGGGTAAAAAGGCCTAAAAAAAGGATTGTTTTGTGTACGTGGGGAAATGGAATATTAATAATAAAGGGCTGAAACCCAGTGAGCTGAAATATATTGTTCTGGCTGAGTCTAGTGTGCTCAACACTTAAGAATCCTGAGAATTGGTCTGGGTGCATCTTATCAGCACATTGCCACTGTAATTTAAAATTACTTCCCTTGAAAGAAACGTTGCTGGTGGAATTATTAATTCCATAAGGGAGGAAGAGCATGATTACACACTCAGATAAAAATGAGTTGTCATGAAGGCAAGCAACAAACAAACTGCACTGCATCTTTCACCTAGCATTAGCGCAACACGAAAGTACTGTGTACCCTGACTTCCCCTGGCCACAGAACTGTGCAGCATCTGCACTGACCACCCCCCTCCTATGCTCAGAACTATTAAGTGCAAGGGGCTGACAGCTCCTTTGTTCTTGCATGCAACCGTGAAAAGGAAAAATCCAAGTCAAGCATCATTTTATAGTGCCATCTACTGTTCAGCTAACGCACGCAGGATTCAAATTCCAGGAGAGTGACGTTTCTGAAGCACAAGGGTCTACTAATAGTGCAAATTAAAGAGAGAAATTACATAACGGACAAAGCTCTTTTTCACAAATGAGACATGCTGGGTTTGTCTTTGTTATTTAAGATTCTAACATTCAGCAAAATTAATTCAATTAGAGGATACAATGAGCAGAGAGTTGCATTTGTACTCAATATTTTAAACAAAACATAGAAAATGGAACTTCAGATTTAAAACCCAAAGAAGTTTATACAGAGATTTTTACATTACAGAGTTTTGGGTCTCCATTCTGATGTGCTTTGGGGTTACTCAGAGAAGCAAGTACATTTTGGGACAAAAAAGGTCAAGATTACATACCTTTCCTTCTACTTCTGCGCTTCCCTTCTTTTTTCTCTTTTGGTTTCACCTTTTTTTCCTCACCAGATTCTCCATCGCTCACTGTCAGCTTGTGCCTCAGCAGTCTGTGTCTGTATCTGGGCTTCTTTGATTCCTCTTCCTCTGATTCCGACTCAGAATTATCTTCTTTCTCATTCTCTTCTGTCAGAGTAAAACATGCACACTGGTGATTATTTTTCTTATTTAAATCCAGTAAGAAATAACATATGAATTGACATAAGCTAAATTCTTTGCTCTTCCAGGTAATTATGAGCAACAACATACTGCTGTTCCCTCAAATCTGAAGTACTTTATGGTGTCTGAACATTTGCAATGTCTGTTCCAATGACTGTGTACGTTAGTCAGATCTCTGCCACGCATTCACACTTCCTACTGCTCTGTCTAGATTATTCCTCACAAATCCCTACCACATCTCAACTGGTTACAAATATCAGACTGTTAACAAAAAAAATACATTTACAGGAGTTTTAAGAGACCATAGTCCTCGTGAGCATGTACACTGACCTCCATTTGGCAACTACCTCTTAACATCAACTTCTTTTGTTGAAAACTGAAGAAACTGAATCATTACCATTTTCCCAAGTGATCTTGGAAATTATGACAGGCCCTACAGTATCGCTTTTTCCCCAGATGCTTTTCAGTGCTCACCATCATCTGCTGTGTTTTCGGTTTGTTTTCCAATTTTCTTTTTTCCTTCATCTGATTCATCATCTGAAGATGCATCCTCATCAGAGGAAAGATTTGCTTTGATTTCTTCTAAAAGCATTTTCTTGGCAATTCTTCGAAGCAAAACAGAAAAAACTATTTATTCCATCATTCAAGCAAATCTACAAATGATAACTGTAATCCCATACCATTGAACATATCAAGAAAAAGGCTGAAAGCTGAACAAGAAAAGACATGATAAAAAGTCACTGTGGCAAGACAGGATGTATCAGCAAAAACCTCACGTTAAATGCAACGGTTTAACTAGCTTTTAGAAAGCAAATCTGTACAATGGTTCTTTAAAAAGATGTTTTCTGTTTTACAGCAAGACTGGAGATAGCTAGAAAAGGTATAAAGTTAAAACATTTTGCTTTATTTGTGATCTATTTGGATAGACTCTTGTTAGTCCTGGAACAGCCACTTAGATGAATTCTAACTGTAATAAGGATATGAAGATGTGGAAGACCAAATCCTAATACTCAAATCATTCCCTCCAAAAACAGCTATCGTGCTTACTTAATTTAAATCAATGAGATTCATTTCCTGAGGCACTGAATCTACTTGACTGGGTACATGTGAGCACTAACAGGTTTAATAACAGCGTATCACTGAACGCACCTTTAAAACAAGGAGAAAAGAATTGTTGTGTTATGTATTAACTCATAGGTTAACGTGATAATAATTTATTACCCTACCTCAACATAGCTTGCCTCCAACTGTGTTACCATTCTAATTGCCTGAGCCCAACTAAAAGAGATGCTGTAGTACTTGAGGAAATTCACATCTCAAGGTGAACTGCTACATTGTGCTTTGGGTAAAAACCTCACACTGAATCCCTCATATAACTACAAGCACTTGCCTTTCAGTAACTAGAGCAAAACAATAGAACAAAGAAATAGATGTGTGCACAGACACATGCAAGAGGGTTATCAAACACTGAGGGCTATGTATTTCAGAGAAAAAATATGTCTTATTTCCCGTTCCACAAACTGTTCACTCAGCTCTCAGTTTCATTTTAGCAGAAGAGTATTTTCAGCTAAGGTACAAGAAGTTACTATGGGAAAAAGATTTCTTTACATGCTCCTGAAACATTAAAAAAAAAAAATCAAATCTTACAGGAATCTACAGCAAGGTAAAATCTGAAATGGTTATGTCAAAAGCATAGCAAGACAGTGGACTTATCAGAGAACTCATACTTTCAGGGGAAAACAAAAAAAAAATCCTGAAAGAATGAAATCAGGCCTTCTTCACATAAATATCAGAACTATTACAGTTTTCGTTCCATGGTCATCAATTTCAAATGAATGGGTTTTTTTCCACAGATCAAACTTGGTCTTTCTTGCCTTTCAAGAGAATTAATGTATACTGTACGTACATATCTCTGAATAAGAAAGCTTTTATACCAGTCAAAACAGTTGAAGTGCCAGGAACCTAAACCACATTGGGGCTTCACTTGGAATTGGCAAAGGAACAGTGATCTCTGAAGTACAGCTGCTTACACATCAGAAAAATACCTTTTTTTTTTTTTTCCTGTAGCACTATAAAACAGATTTTAAATGTATTTCACTTTTCAGCATGTAACATGTCCTTAAAACAAATACACTTTCCAAGGGCATTTTCCCAAGGTACCTCTCCTAACAGTTCACACTGTGTGCTCTGGGGTATGAGGGGCACTACATTTTCCAAAAAGATCCTAATGGTAATGTATATTCAGTTATTATTAAAAGATGGAACTTTAATAAACATTTAAGAGTACTCAATGAGTCATAGACTCCAGTATCCATCAGAATCCACACTCTCTTTTGAGAAATGTCCTGAGAATGAGCACCTTTAAACCACACTACTCTTGGTAAGCTTCAATTCCATATATATCAACATAACACAGAGCAAATGCAGTTAAAATCCATAGACAAGTAACATCCTCTTCCAAATAGTTTTTTGCATTAGGTCCTTCCAGGGGTTTATTTTGTTCTTATTTGGTTGGTGGTGGGTTTTTTAAACCCCATCACAGCATGTTGAGTAGCAATAGGAATAGTTTCTTACATAAGAAATATAGACAATTTCTTCCAACTCTTAATGGTAAAAAGAAGTTTTTCTTCAAAATGGAACCACCTGAAATAGCAAGGATTTGCTTCACTTTAAAAGCTTTTAAGGTACATTATTATGAATCCTGCGCCAAGAAATAGTAACAGCAGCAGTCTGGCTACACTTGCCATTTTCAAATAATAACAGTATCATCACCCAAGTTTTGCTTTGGAAGAGAAAAAAATAAGTAGAAACGCAATGAAGAGCTGCAAAACTTTAGAATACAATCCTGAGAGTACTGCCTTTGACTTATTTTGGAGTGTCTTCAGTTGCATTAGCAAAGTTAACACAACTCATATGGGTAACAATACTTACCTGCCACAAAAGTCACCTTTAGAATTTATCTACATATTTTTAAATAAAGGTTGACTTTGCTTCTTAACAAAAGATCAGACACATTTCTACTTCCTTCTTTTCAGAAATTTTAAGGGGACAACCAAATCAACCCAAGTGTATCACCCATCTGAAAATGCTACCCACAAAACCTACTAGCCATAAACAGAAGATATTGTTATTTACTGCCTAATCATCATCACAACTAACAACCAGACTGGGTAAATTTACTAATTTCTAAATAAGTATTTGCCACAGTAAAAGCTATTGCTTTTATATAGAAAATTAGACCTTTTTTTTTTTAGCTAGAAGCAAGATTGAACCATTTGAATCAAACTGAGATGGAACTGTTTGTTAGTGAAATTGTGTTCTACTGGGATGTTAGGCTGAAAGTGTAAGATGCCAAGATGTTTAGAATTTAAAAGACTCCTATTTTTAAAGTAACTCCATCTCTGGTGGGAATTAAAAGTGTAAGCAATATTACAACCAAACAGACTAAGTCTCGTAAATAAATATGACAAACAACGGCTGTTAGCAAATGGCTTATATGAATCAGAATAAATTGAGAACTTTATTTCTGAAACTGGTTTTAAATGAAATTATGTGACTCGGGATAATCTATCATATGTCTATTTTAAGATAGAAACCCCATTGAAGTGACCAGGTTTCTAAGCTAAGGAACTTCACAGTCTAGCTTTAACATTTTAATGCTCGTACTAACATCAAACTGCCAAGTACAAAGAAAAGCAAGCTAAAATAGCATGAAAAGTCCCTTGCTCACATTGTTCCCAAGAAACCCACGGAAATCAAAAGATATCGAGGTATTTACTCTGGTCAAGGACAGAAAAGATATCTTGGCCAACCAGATGTAACATTTGAACACTATAAACACATTTAATTAAGCAGCACAGAGAGCTGTTTAACCTTTTGCGTGGGACTTCAGGTAGTAAAAAAAAAATAACATAAACTCCCCTTTGCAATTCATTCATTTCTGTTTCTGCTCTGCTATGACCTTCAACATGTCATGTTGCCTCACCCTACTCCATCTTATCTACACATAGCATGAGATTTGGATAAAAGGCCATTTTTCCAACTGGTATTTATAATTCACCTGTGCGCAAATGACACCAACAACATGCATTAATAAATAATGAACTCTTTACCATCTACTTTTTAACTCGGGGTAAAAAAAAAACAAACAAAACAACAAAACATTTTTAAAAAGGAGAGAGGACAAATGGGTGTCACCTGGGGGTAGTTTAGTCTAAGTATAGGCCTACTTGGAATTACCCTTCAGACATCTCAGCAAAAATGGAATAATAGGTGTAGCCTCTCGTGAAGTAGAAGTAGGTCCATCTGATAACTTCCACCATTCTTGTTTGTGAATCTTTAAGTGCCAATATGATGGACTGATTTATAATTGCCCAAATTGCAGTGAGATCATCATAATTGTAAATATTAGTTAATTATTGTGAGGTATTGTAACCAATTAGATTTTAGAAATTCACACATAGTGTTCATAAATACCTACTAATTATAATTAGAAATAAAGTTGCCCAAAACAAGCCTCTGGAGGATGAGTGGGAGGACATTTTTATGTGGTTAAAGCCAGCATTCTTCCAGCTACAGAATTAAATGGGCCTTTGGTGTATTACTAAAAAAAAATTAGAACCACTTCAAATATATTTTAAGAGATGAACATTTGGATGAAACACCATACATATTTAAGGTAAAAAAATAATGGACACTGCCAAACACTAAATGCTGTCTTTGCTGAAAGAGTCTGATTTTCAAGCTGCTACAGTGGTATTAAATTAAATGCTTGGACAAGAAAAATGTTTTACAAAAATTTATTGCAACCATCAAATACTTAAAGGCATTCTGCATGAAATACACTATTGACTTCTTAATAAACAAAACTACTGCAAACATATTAAACAGTACCATTTAAAAGATCAGAAGGACCAATAATAGATAATTACACAACATAAGATGAAAGCATACAATACTGTATGTCATATTATGACCCACTTGGATATTGCATCTTGGCAAAGATTATTTCAAGACTATTAATATTCATGTCATGCACATCCAAAGGTATGCAAATAACAGAACAGCTAAACTAGAGACCTGCAAACATGAGAGTTCCCACACTACACATACCCCATAGCTACTACATATCCTCTTTGGCCTGCAAGAAAATAGGCAACTTATTTGAGTAGTAGGTAAACTACTTAAACACTTTGTGTTGAGTAAACAGAAGAAAAAGCTTTTAATTTCTCAAAATTTGTTCCGTCTTTTTACATTTCATGTATCTGATTTTGGTGCCAAGTACAATGCGATGAACATAAAAATCAGACTTCATATGTCTGAAGGTTAACATTACTGAAAAATACCTCCTCATCTCGTTAATATGAATTTGAAATATCCCCTTTAACCGCCAGGTTCAAAGATTAGGATAAAAAACAAAGTGCAGAAACTGATTTTCAAACCTCAAGTTCATCGTACTAATTTACTTGTTAGCAAGTGGGTTATTTCATTTCCCAATATAACTCTTCAACTGATAATTAGTTATCTGTTGGTAACATTTGTAGTTACCAACCAGAAACACTTAAGAAGCAAACAAAACAAAAATGAAGGAAAAATTAAAACTAAAATCAATCCAAGATTCAAATCACAGCAAATCTTATGCTACGAATGTTTACATGTTCTGCTTGTGACCTTGTGCTGTCAAGTCCCTGAAGAGCACCTTTCTTTGAAAGCTGAATAATTCCATTCGATTTGATCACTGAAACAACCAAGAACTACAGCAGCAACAAAATTTTGATGCCAAACTG
This sequence comes from Tricholaema leucomelas, assembly GCA_013400475.1. Lineage (NCBI taxonomy): Eukaryota > Metazoa > Chordata > Aves > Piciformes > Lybiidae > Tricholaema lacrymosa > Tricholaema leucomelas. The sequence continues at coordinate 3,143,585 of WAAF01015816.1, forward strand.
AGGTTCATAAAGGATAGAGAGAACGATGTTTTGAAAATTTACTTCAGCCACAGATCAAAACACAACTCCGTGAAACAAAGATACTATAGTCTAAACTAGAAAGGCTCCAAAGCAGAAAAAGACTCCACCAGCAGCTGTGCAAAGCTATGAAGCTGGTCCCAAATGCACTCACAGAGAAAGAAAAAAAACAAACAAAAAAAAAATCAGTTTCTGAAATACTGAATAAAAATGTATTGAATATCTCGTTTCACTCTAACAACTTCCAAAAGGAGACTGTGGCTCATCATGGAGTAATTCTTTGTGTTGTGTATTCACTCATCAGAAAACGATGCTTTTACGTTTTCCAACCGAGATAATTTGGATTACTTTCAATGGCTCTGGTAAAATAGGGTATTTGACCTAACTGTATCTTAAAGAGATTCATTTTCATTCATCCTGAAACCGAAGTAATATGTATTAAGCCACAACTCTGAAAATAGGTACGCAAAGAGCTAAAATGTCTAATTGTCTCTTTGATATCAGTTCAGTCCACACACAGTGCTTGCAGAATCAGGGTCTTAACTATATGACATTAGTCACTTCAGGTATTCTTCAGTCGATTAAAACTCAGTTTAATAAACAGCTGAAAATATTTAATATCATTTTCTCTACACCTATGTTTTCTATTTATTGAGAAAAGGTGATTTAGTTGTTTTGTTTCTTAAAGAAGCAAAATATTTAACAATAATAATCAAATTCAGTCTGAAAATACTCTAGCACTGCATACTGCACAGATGCAAATCTTTATTTTCTATTCATAGAACTAGTTGAAATTCACATCGATCAGCAGTTGGTTTTGACCTGCCTGAATGAAATACGCATCACAAACCTCTCACTTTGAGTGTGAACATAAACCAGACAGTGCTGCAGTGCACTTATAACACACCCTACGCAAGGTGTGTTAATTAACACTTCTAAATACTTTCTTTGCATTTCTGGATTTTGGCCTCTGTTTTCTGGCCCCTCGTTCAAACTTGCGGGAAGCCCGTGAGCGAGTCTTTACAAGGCAGGCAGTCGTGGTTTTCACAACCTGCTTGCTCTTCCGTTGTGCCGGTTTGCGCCCACGCCTAGGGTGTGTTATAATCTTTTTTAAGTCCTTATGGATGGTATCATACCTATTCTCAGGATCGTCATCATCATCATCTTCCTCCTCCTCCATTGGAACAGCCCTTGATTTAGTCTCTGCCTCATCTCCTGGGGAAGGTGTAAAAGCAGCCATTAACTACACAGCACATGAATCCCCGTTTAAAAACAGCTCAGTAATAGTGCCACTATTCTACTAGCAAACAAAAAAAGCCCGCTACCCATCTTGATATATAAGAAAAGCATTTTTCTATCTACTTAAATGATACCAAATTTATAGCTAAATATTTTTTTATTATAGTTATTTAAAATACTCAATAAAAGCACACAGCTTTTTGAGCAGCACTTTTAGCCACACTATGCTTGTTACTGCTACACCCAACTTGCAATTTCTTATTACATGCTGTGAAATCTGGCTTTCTAAACCCAAACAGACTCAATACTCACTTAGGAGTCTGCAATTAAGTTTCCCAAGTTACTAGCTCCATTTCAGAAACTCCATTACTGAATTTATATAAATTGAAAAGAAAACCCAAACAAATGTTATTACAGAATACCTCCACAAACTTAGGAGCTACCCTGTTGCCATTAAGTGTACCTCACTACCACAATCCTCACCTGTTGCTGCTTTCAGAGTATCAAATCAATGCATGCATGTTTGTTGGTTATGTGTGAAGACTGACATTTTGACAACTACACCTATCATCCACAGTGCAAATTCAATGCCCAACTGCACTACAGGGATACTGTCTCATATGGAAAGCACACCGAAACCAGTAGTGTGGGAGAGAAAGAACAGCATGGTGTGATATAAGCTGCTCCATACTCTACTGCCTCAATCAGAAGAATCAAGATCCTTTCTCCTTTCTTTTCTCTTGTTCTTCTGACTTTTAAGGAAGACAAATCTGTTAGGTGGTAAAATTAAGCTTAGGACAAAATCTGAATAAACCAATACCTTACCCATCCTAAATTCTACTGTTTACTTTCTATTTGTGGGGAGAAGACTAAAATTAGGCTAGAAGAAGCTCACTCCGAGTGCTTTTAAGGTACGCTTGTTCGGCAATCAGCCAGATGTCTGACAAGACTGTGTAAGAAGTGATCACCAAAAGGCCCTGACTCTCAGGCTTACATAAATACAAGTGTCCTGCTGGTTAAACCAGATTCTACGTCTCATGTTAACAATCAATACAGCTTCTAGGACACATATTAAGCTAAAAGCAAACTGAGGAAAAAGGGCATGTTTGCTTCCCCTTAAAATAATAAAGGCATAATCTCATAGAATCATACAGTAACTAATGCAAGAAGAGTCCTCTGGGCGTAGTCCACTTCAACTTCATCCTCAAAGCAGGGCTAACTCCAAAGTGAGGTCACCTTTCTCAGCGACCTATCATTCAAGTTTTGAGTATTTCCAAGGACAGAGTCCAAAATTTAACAAGGTATAACCATCATCAACGTAAAGAATTTTCTCCTAGTATATATTCAGAGTCTGCTTTGCCAAAATTTGTATCCATGGCCTCATCCTTTCATCATAGATGAAGCTTAGTTTTTACTATAACTTCCCATTAGGTCATTAGGAGACAGCAATTAAGACTCTCCATTTTTGGCATTCTCTTTACAGGCTAACTAACCATCTCTCGAGCTCTGCTGTCAATCATTCCACATCATCATCTCATTTTCCCACTTCGTACACTGTCACCTGTCTCTCCTATCTAGTAATTATCCAATCTTTACACTTACAAATTGCAAATAAAATAATCACTCCTACTGCCTCAGACACCTCCTGTCATACCCTCACCAGCTCTCTCCTCTTGGGCCATTTCAACATCAGGTCTACGAACATACACTGTCCACCAGCAATTTTATTTTTAAACTACTTTGCTTTGATGGTTCAGTGATGCCAAGTACTGCTGCATGTGGGTTACTGTCACTGAGTGCCATCAATTGTCTGTGGGAAGTGTTGTAACAGCCATGGCAGCCACCACACATTCATTACTATGCAAACCACTCATTATTTCCAACCTCATGCAGCACTGGCATCACTGGGGGAAACAGTGTTCTGGCAGCCATCAAGGGAAAGCCTTAAAAGCCCCAATACTACACGCACAGACACAGCTACACCAACTACATCAAAGGACCCTGAAAAACAAACATTACAGGGCTGTATAGCATGCAGAAAAAGAGACTTGTTTTCTGTTATTCTACAATGATGCAAAACACCATTCATCAAACTCCGCTTTCCTACAGGGCTCTAAACTCAAAGAAGCAAAGCATCTGTGAAAAAGCAACTTTTTTGTCTGCATGAAGACCATCTACTTGATTTTTAAGATGCTACAAGTATTCAGTCATCTCTAGCATATAGCTCTGAGCTGACAGATTTGATTTCACCAATACCAATCACTTAGAAGCAGTTTCTGCTAAATAGACCATGGGTAGCCAAAGAGAGGAATAGGCTTTTGAAAGCTGTGGTGCAAGGAAATGCCTGCTAGAATTACAAACTAGAGCTTCTCAAGCATCTTCACTGAAAGTGACCTAACTTTTTCCACAAGTGACAAGCTGCACAAAATGAAATGGGTGCTTGCAAATCAGTATCAGAAATTCTAACTGTCTGCCAACATTTAAATGCATGGTTACCTACCTGGGAATATTTTCAATTCTAGATTATTAAATGCTACCCCAAAAAGATATTTCCTCTATTAGTGTATCAATAACACATGTAGATGAGTGTTTTTTGCACACCTGATGACTGACAAAATCCGACACCAGCAGACAGCATTAAGTTTTCAGTCACTGGCATAATTTTCTGCTCATCGCTGCTTCCAAGACCTGTTGAATTCTGTTCATCATTTTCTTCCTTATCAGAGGAGGAAGAGGAAGTGACAACTACCTTCTTTTTTGACACTTTGTTTTTTAAGTTACTCTTTTTACTTTCTTTCATTGACCCTCTTTTAATCTTTTTCTTACTGTCTTCATACGACTCCTCATCAGAAGACGACAATGAGTCATTCTGCTCCTTCTTGGAGATTTTCTTTTTGTGACCTACTTTTTTCTTTTCTTTACTTTCCCTTTGTTTTTTACTCTGTGCGGCATCTTCTGAAGAACTCTCCTCTTTTGGGGGAGACTTCTCAGCATCAGAGGATAAATCTGGCTGTACTCTTTTAGGTACTCTCTCTCTTAAATTCCTCCTCCTCTTTTCTTTACACACTGGATCGTTTTTAGTTTTGTCGTTTTCGGAAGAATTGCAACTTCCTTTCTCTGGAGACAACTTTTCCACATCGGAAGAGGAATAATCTTGTTCCTTCTTGTAACTTTTCTTCTTTAATTTTTCAGATTTGTTCACTTTACTTTCTGATCCTTTTTTATTCTTGAGTCTGTCTTTCAAAGAATCAAACCCATGCTCTTTCTTTGCAGATTTCTCAGTACTCTCTGAAGAAGAATCTTCCTGTGCCTTTTTCAAATCCCCACTCTTAACTTCGGTGAGCTCTGCACCTTTAGGACAACTCTCCTCTTTCTCCAGCAAAGACTTCTCAGCATCAGAAGACTCCTCATGCTTTCCCTTTACATTTTTTTCTTTTAAGTCTCTGTTTGTCCTTTCTCTACCAGCTGACCCTTTAACAGTTTTTTTATCTTTAGAAGAATCATTAACCTCCTTCTCTGGGGAGGATTTTTCAGCGTTGTCATCTTCAGAAGATTTATCTCTCTGTTTCTTCGAATTTATCTTTTTCTTGCTACTTACTTTCTTCCTCTGCTCTTCTTCAGAGGAATCGTAAGTGCCTTCTTTTCGTGAGTACTTTTTCTTAGCTTTCTTGACAGATTCAATTTTACTCAAAATCTTTATTTCTTTTTCTAACTCAGAATCATAGTTTGAAGAATCTGAATAGTTTTGTCGTTTCTTTTTAGCAGCAGCTGCATTTTTAGCTGATTTGCCTCTTTTAGCATCTAAATCTGAACCGGAACTGGAACTTTTCCGTTTCCGTTTTCCGTTTTCATCCTTTACTGGTTGATTCTTTACAAATTCTAAACTCTGATCATTTGTTGGTGCTTCACTGTTGCTGTCAATATCTGAAGAACTGCGACTCATCATAGCTACTTCTTTAAGAACAGCTGGTATCTCATCAGAATCTGAGCTATGATCTACTTCATATGGCTTTTTTGACTTTGAAACTTTATTAGGGCTAGGACCATCAGCAGTATTGTCAGAAGAATTTTTATCATTTTTCCTCCTTGGCTGCTTTGATGATTTTCTCTTACGTTTCTCATGAGACGTATCATTGCTATCTTCTTCTGAATTTGATGTTAAAGGACTGATGTCTGTCTGACGCCTCAGAGGTGTGGTCTTCACACGCGGGGACCTCCTGAGATCAGATTCCTCTACATATAAGACAGTGTCATTCTCTGGGGAAGGTTCACTTTCACTGTCAGCACTATGATTTTGTTTTACAGAACCCGAGTTTTCTGCTTTAGGCACATCCTTATTTCCCTTTTCTAGACTCCTGTCCTTATCTTCAGCTTTAACTGCAGACTCTGAAAGGGAAACTGGTGTTAATTTTACAATCAGTTCTTTTGTGCCTTTAGCTGATGATTTTAACTTTGTACCACCTTTGGTATCTTTTGCAGGAGTGCTTGATTTTGTATTTGAATTTAGAGTCTCATGATCTGTTCCTGTATTTCCAGTGTCTTGCTCATCTGATGTAATCTGAATCTCCATAGCAGATTCTAAAGTCTCAAAGATATCCTCAGGAACAGACGAGGGAATGGACACTATATCCATGTCTAAAGCCTCTGTACTATTAGGCTCATACTGAGGTTCTTCATTTCCACCAGACCTTTTCTCTTCACCAGAGGTATGTTTGGTGTCTGTTTGCTCCCTTGTGGGAACACTTTGATCCATGGGCTCGCTGTCAGGCTGTTCTGATACAACTTTTTTGTGTGTTTTTACAGTGTCATCCTCTTTTGATGCCACATGCTCCTTTCCTTCATCTTTTTTCACCTCAGTTTTTTCTAATCTAACATCAGTTTTTTTCTCTTTGGTATTTTTATCCTTGATTTTAACATTAAAAGCTTGAAGCTCCAGATTCAGTTCTTCTTCTAACGCCAGATGAGTTTTTTTCATGTCATTCAAAACAGACTTAAATGCTTTTAGCTGACAAAGTTGCACCGTTGGGCTCATTTCTACATTTTCTGCAGCCTTTTTCAAAAAACTTACAAAGCTAGAGTTCAGATTTGTTGTAGTTTCAACTAGTTTTTTTGTTTTCTTAAGCAAGTCTTTTGGCACCATCAGTGTTTTGTAAGTATATGTTAGTGAACCTGAATATGAATCATCTAGATTTTTTTCCTCGCCATTACAATTTGAGTTATTTCTCTTTGGAGAATACTTGGCTGTATGGTCGTACATTTTACTTTTTTCATTTTCCGCTCTTATCTTTTTTTTGTTTTGTTGCAGTAGCTGTTCTAAATTTTCAAAGACACTATCACAGGCAGTGACCAAGTCCAACAAAGGCTCCGGATGGCAAATATAGCAGTGCCACTGGTTGTTTTCATCTAGTATAGTTGAGAGTTCCTTTCGACCCAGGTTGCGCAAAATGCACTTTTTACAGAAGGCGTTATGGCAAAAGTCACAGCAAATCAGATTTCCACCTTCAGCACACCACCTGAAATGAGACACAGGAAACTTAAGAGTCTTGGCTCCTTATCAACAAAGTGACAAATTCTGAGATGTTTATGTAGTTGTCATTATCTGATAAAGAACTTAAAAATTTAGATGATAAACAGATCCATTAAGTGAAAACATTGGTAAATGAATGACTGAAAAGTACTCATATGAGAACTAGAAAGTCACAAAATTAAGATATTAGATTAACACCTCACAAGGCTGAAACAGTCAGTAAATCCCAAGACAATCTTATTACTCCTTTTAAGTAACAGCAAACATTAACTGAATTTTATTTACCGTATTACTTCTGAGGCTTCAAAAACTACAAAATAAGTGAATTCTTTTGTTTTACAGGAAAATAAATTACCTTAAAGTCTTTCTAGCCCTAACTAGTGTATTAAAAGAGAAGCACTGAAAGAATTTCAGAACGGAGGAGGCCACAAAAATTATCAGAGGGCTAAAGCCCATCTCGTACAGGAACAGGCTGAGAGAGTTCGAGTTGTTAAGCCTGAAGAACAGAAGACTCCAAGAAGCCCTTAGAGCAGCATTCCAGTATCTGAAGAACGGACTTTTTGCTAAAGCATGGAGTAACAGGACGTAGATGAACAGTTCTGAACTGGACGAGGCTGGATTTACAGTATCACAGTATCACCAAGGTTGGAAGAGACTTCATAGATCATCAAGTCCAACACATTACCACAGAGCTCAAGGCTAGACCATGGCACCAAGTGCCACGTCCAATCCTGCCTTGAACAGCTCCAGGGACGGCAACTCCACCACCTCCCTGGGCAGCCCATTCCAGTAGCCAATGACTCTCTCAGTGAAGAACTTTCTCCTCACCTCAAGCCTAAATTTCCCCTGGCATAGCTTGAGGCTGTGTCCTCTTGTTCAGGTGCTGGACACCTTAGAGAAGAGAGCAATCTCCTCCTGGCTACAACCACCCCTCAGGTAGCTGTAGTCAGCAATAAGGTCTCCCCTGAGCCTCCTCTTCTAAAGGCTAAACAATCCCAGCTCCCTCAGCCTCTCCTCCCTCATAGGGCTTGTGCTCGAGGCCTCTCACCAGCCTCGTTGCCCTTCTCTGGACACGTTCAAGCATCTTAATGTCCCTCTTAAACTGCGGGGCCCAGAACTGGACACATTACATTAGATATCATGAAGAAGTTCTTCCCCAAAAGGGTTGTGGTGCACTTGAAACAGGCCACCCATAGAAGTCATTGAGGCTTCAAGCTTGGGAGTGTTCAAAGCCAGGCTGGACAGGGACTTGAGCAACCTGATCTAGTCGGAGGTATCCCTGCCCAAGGCAGTGAGATTGGAACTAGATGATCTTTAAGGTCCTTTACAACCCAAACCATTTGATTACTCGACCAGTACAAACACTTATCAAAAAACACCCAAATCAACCAAACAGAAAAACCCACTAAAACATGTTTTTTGATCTCTATCTGGATTCAGTAGTCTTTGATAGTGACCTGAAAAGTGGCTGATAAGTAGGCTTGCAGACTGGATTACACATTTATATACTGGATATGAGAACAGAGAAGTAGTTAAATACTGAAGTGGGAGATGCCTCTTGAACTAAGTTTCTGTGACTCACAAGATTTAGAATGTCAAATTCTATGCTCAACTTTTAATTATTTCAGAGGCAGCATGCAATTTAGTTTAAAATGTCGTTTTTACAACATTTTTGCTGATGGATTTCTTTATTAAATGTTTTCCTGGGTTTTTTATATTTATTATGTTTTCCTGTTAAGTGCTCCAATATTTACAACAATCCTGGGTTTGAGCATTTCTTGGTGAGAAACAACTGTTGATTAAGACCTTATGTACTGATCATTATCTGTCACTAATTTCACTATTGCAAGAAAAAACAAAACCCAGGGGAGCTGCAGCTGTTACTTACCTACACTGCTCATCCATTCCATCTGAATCACGGCTGATGTCATCACTCATGTAATACTTGTAGCAAGTCTGTAAAGACAGACAGGACAAGGAATGTTTTATTGAAGTCCAAATGGATTTCAGCAATTCCTACAATTTCAGCATGTACTGAAAGTCATTAAAAGCAGCAGCTGCAAAGTCTTCAGCAGTCTAACTCTTTTACATTGCACTGATCTAAAAAACATGTTATATAGACAGGACAGGTCTCACACCATGACTTTTTATTTACATGGCTCAAGGTCTGTTTGAAAAATTAAACAGGTTTTTGTTTCATGGCTGCATGTTTGCACATTTTGGAACGTCAACTGCTTGTTTCTCTTCAAATTTATTACATTGTTTCCATTTATTTCCTAGGTAAATCAACACCACTTCTTCCCTGACACTATTAATCCTATCATTATGATGATCCTTATGATAGCAATTGATCCTATAAAGTTTTAAGAAAAAAAGTCTTCAGTATTTATCTTGATGTTAACATTCAAGGCTTGAATTTCTATGTTCAAACTAAGCATTTTCCTAGAATAATTGGTAATGGTAAAAAAAATATTTTTACATGACTCAGCTAGTAGTAGGAGTGGCTTCAGTTGCTGAATTCTTTAAACTAAAGTTTGAATATGTGCCCTTTTTTTCCCAGTTGCTATTACAGAAGGTTCTCCCAGACTTGAAGCATGACTTTGATCCCTATCAATACAAGCTATCAGGTAAATTCTGTCTTTTAATCCAAAAAATCCATGAATTCAGAGACCAGAAGAGGCTTCAGCACCTGAACTTAAAATGATGCTGTCTCTGTATCTGGAACGCTGTTATATACCTGTTGAACTAAACTAAACAAACAACAACAAAGAGTAAAAGATGATGGTTAGACTCTTGAAGGAACATCTCTAGTCAAAGGAAAACAGCTTATTAACTCTGGGACTTTTTACCTAAGCAGGAGAAAAATAAGGGAAGAACTAGGTACAGGAAGTAATGGAAGATGAGTAGCACACAGAACAGGGACTTCCATCTTTCCCTCTCACATTAATGTAGGGCCATATTCAATTAAGTGAAGACACAGAGAATTTATGGCAAACACAATACAACTATTTATTGGAGCTCAGTCAAGAGCCGCTATTGGATCCAACACTCTAAAGAAGTTCCAAAAATCACTTGCAGAAATCAAAAGAACATGTGCAATTTAGGACTTCCAAGCCTATGAAGAAGAGTTAGGACTCCAATCCAGACTGCAAACAGTTGTCTCCTAAGCTGACTTTTCTAAAACGTGTTTTATAAAAGAAACAAGCTAGAATGAATGGGGAGGAGAAATGAGCCAGACCATTGGACTAGGTGGGCATGACTCAGACACTGACAGTTGAACAGGTAACATTATTTGGGAAATGAGGGACAAACCGAGGAAGTGAAGAAGAATACTTTATGTGTATTGAAACACAGATCTCTCTCTCTTTGTCTTTAGAGGTATCTACACAAACACATAATCTCTACCATGATAGAGATAAGAGAGATATCTCTACATCTCACTGAAAATTAAGGAGTTTCCAAAAGAGGTAGGGATGTTTCCCTCTTCCTCTGTTCCCCACCTCTTTCCATTGCAGGCACTAAGGGCCTAACTGAAGCCACCACAAAACCATGTAGCTGAGGATCCAGATGATGGTTTTGAATTAAGAACTAGACCATTATTACAGAGGCTGCCACGAATTAAACCAGGGCAGGAGTTGTACACAAGATGAGACAGCTTTGAAGCTGTTTTTCCACTTTTTATTCCAATGTTGACTTACATACAATACCTTACCAGGAGATCCAAAATTAAATGTGCTCTTATAATAGATTAGGAGTAGGCATAAATTTCATACAGAACATTTAACATAAAAAGTGCACTAAAATTATATCTTTCAAATTGCAAAAGCACATTAAAAGAAAAATAAACCACAATGAGTTTAACCAGGGTATAAGAAAACAAGAATATAAATTTGTAATTTGTATTTGCCTTTTTGCTTCTTGCTTTTAGTTTCCTTAATTGTAACAGTTAGTTCTGAGACATTCATTGCTAAAAATAAGAGTTACTCCCACAAAAATCCCACCCAAATCAACTAATGTGACATTTCAAATGAAAACAAGCAGTACAAACTGTAGAACTGTTTACCACATACCTTACAAATAAGAACTTTCAGTGTAGGATGTCTATAGATTGAATCCTTCTGAAAATGGTTCACCTGTTGCCCACAAGCTGTACAGCTTACAATTCCATGTAGTCCTTCCTCTATAGAGAGGATTATAAACCACATATTAATTGCTTTCATATGTTTTCAAGTAATCTGTATATAGCTGATTAATTTTCTTCTAGTATTTTCTTCAATTATTTTGGCACGTTATGCCTTAATTTATTTACTACACTGCATTAATCTTTGTGTAACCACCAGTCACTTGGAGTGAAAGAACTTTTCCTCTAATTTCTATACTCCACTTAGAGTCAAGGTATCTCTTCTTTTGTAATTTATTTTCCATTGACAGTTAATGTGGAATAACTGGACATCTATCAGAACACACCTAAATAAGAGTCATCACTACAACTCCTTTAAAGTAGCCCTGATAGGGTGTACAACCTTCCTCATTTATTCTTCACTCATAAAATACCATTCTCATTGCTGTTTGTATTATGGTATCCCTTCGACACAAGTCTCTTTCTCAAATAAAAATATGAGAAACATTTACAGGAGACATATGAAATCCTTCTAATAATGTCTGAAAAGTCTTTTTTCACTTTTTGTTCACTTCTTGATGGTAATTTTTGTTGGTTTGGGGTTGGGTTTGTTTTATTTTTTGAAACTACAGTTGTGCTAGAACACAGGTACTCTCACTGTCTTGCTGACTGCTCCCACAGTTTGTGCACTGCTCTTCTGCTCTATCTACGCTGGGTCACAAGAGTGTTTTTTAATGTCAATCATTCAATTCACTTCAAAAGGAGGCGATCGTGGAATTGGGAGGCAGCTACATGCCAGGCAGTTTGCAGTTAAACAAGCTAACTGATACTATGAGACCATTTTGTTTTCAACACCAGTGATGCTGTCGGGAGAAAGGAAAATCAGTTCTGAAAGGTCATATAGTCAGTTCATGCACCTTCCAGAACTTGATTTGAGTCAAGGAGGCAGAAATCTGACATAGGATGACTTAACTGTGGCTTACCCTTTACTGTTATGTTCAGTAAGCAGTACAAAGGAATTAACTCAAATGGTTACCTTAACAGCTACAGTCTGAGCACAGACTATATACATATTTATTTAAATAATCCCTACGCAGAATTAGAATCAAACATCAACACCACAATGTTATGGAGATGAATGACTGTTCTCAATACACAGTATCAGCTACTAACAACTTGCTACTGCAGCACATTGTCCAGTGGTTCACAGATCAGTAAGAACAACTAATATACCTTAACAATGCAGTGAGAATAGCAGGTCTGGAATTCTGAATATGAGATATATGAGATTTGTGGTGTTCAACTTCCATGCACGCATGACTGCATGTACTGCAGAGCTCATGGACTTGCAAAGCACCTTTTATGACCTCAAAACTAGCTCAAACATGTTTCAAACACTGCTGGTAAACCTGAAGAAATCTATCCACCACATCATACTACCTGGAAAAGAAAACTGTATTCTACATAAAACAAGCAGCACAGAAGGTTCCCCAGGCTTTCCCAAACCTTTAACATGTGCAAAAATCACAGAGGACAACAGCCAACTGAGGAACAAGTTGTTTTCAAGACCCAAGCAATCTCCTCCTCCTCCACAACTTTAAAAGGAAGCTCTACCGTCTCTTTCCTAAAACCTACAAGCTGGCATCAGAAACAAGAAGAAAATTTCTGAAGCAAACCTTTGTAAACCATGTTACTACTACAAATTATGATGATGCAAAGAATTGAAACAACTGCTAGTTAATCAATGCAGTGAAAATACTTTAAAACTATTCCTAACTCCAAGGATTCCAAGATTATTCATAGAAATATATAAGCATTCTGTAGTACAAAACTGACACAATGTCTCCTAGACTCCTGGATAAGAGCATCTGGATGCCAGAAAAGCAAGAGCTCTATCACTACTGCTTTTTCTTAAACAAGACACAGAACTTCTGCTAAAAATGCGAATGCATACTCCACAAAGAACAAGACAGATGGGCAATTTTTGTTGCCTTTATTTATTTACTTGCATTGTGCATAGAATTCAGGATCTCAAGTGGCTGCTACTACATGCTTACCTTAAACCAGCAATGAATAACTTGGTACATGCACAGGCCAGGGCACCTCACCCTAGAGAAAGGCGGGTGCCATTTTGTCTAACAAGATTTGCTATGAGTGTAGACTAAATGGATTTCCACTACCTCTTTTGTACAGATCACAAAATAAAACTCTTTTTCACAAACCTCTAACCCAGCTGCTCTTGAGGCTAATTGAACTCGTGTCCCTCACCTGGTTACTTCTCCTGATCTGGAAATGGCGACAGCACAAGAGGAAGCAGTACCTATTTCATCTCCCCGGAAGCTGACAGGAGCTTTACACACAGAAGTCAACCCAAGGATTATCAGTAACGAAACACATACACCCAAGATTGCCTTGGATAACAATCTGGGTTAAACAAATTTCAGACTTCCAAAACTATTATGCCAGGCAGCAGTACATAATTAACCAGTCCAGATACACAAAAGAAGGCCTTCAAATTCTCTAGGGATGGAGAAAAAAAGCTGGAAGCACAGGTCATACGAACTGTCCTAGAAAACAGACAATGGCCACAAAACTCAAGCAGAACAGTTCTACCTTTTCAACACCATAACCCTGAAGATTCTTGTCAGGCCTTTTGTAAAATTTTTGTAAAGACAAAGGGGAGAAGCATTGCTCTTTGCTGAACAAGACATCCTGCAGGGATGGAAAGAAACTGACTGCTGAAGATTAATAATTCAGAGAAAACATCACTGCTCAGACTGTGATTGAAGTCATGCATGGCTCCAGATGTGTATACACAAGCACATTTCCACACAGTCACATTTCGTTCCTCTTCAACCACAGATGAAGAAACAACACTCATTAAATCATAGTAAGACTTTAAAAAAAAGAGGAAGTATCTCAAATGATGCAATGGAAAGGATGAATAGTGTGTACAAGAGCTATCTGAGTACAGTGGGTATTGCTGTATGTGTGAACTAAGACACTCCTAGTAGTATTAAGGAAAATACCTGTCTTCTAATTGGCTACTTTGGATAAAATCCTCCCTTTCCTTTACTTTTTGGAAAAAAATAAGAGATTAGTTTCTGTTACCACTATAATCTACCTGATTGCTCCTCAAGTTTTACCAGTGGATATGGAAAACCAGCTGTCAGAGCACCTCTTCAAAGATAATCCTTAGGCAGGCCCATTGATAGGGAATTTCCCACAATTTCAAAACAAAAAAAAAGTCTTTGGATTATTAGAGGCTTCGGGTTTCTTGCTCGCTTGGTGATTGATAATATGCCTATACATATTTCTGCTCAATGGAGGTGTCCCTGCCTATGGCGGGGGGGTTGGAGCTGGATGATCCTTGAGGTCCCTTCCAACCTAAACCATTCTATGATTCTATAAATATGGCTGCTCTCTTGGAGAGTCAGTGAATGTTGCCCCATCCATCATGTTCCAGTATAGTTCCTTAAAGCAAGAATACCTCAAACATCTGATTGCAATCAAGCAACTGTTCTGGATACAAAGCAAGGGTCCCCATATGGAGCACCTAATGATGCATCCTATGCTGCTGAAAATAAGAAGTTTAATGAGAACTGATCTTAGCTTTCACTGCTGCATTGCAGGGGCAGCAATGGAGGCTAATTTCAACCAGCTAGAATCCTTCAGGAACAAAAAGCCAGAAGAGTGGAGGTATTTTTAGGATAATTTATCAGAAATAACGAACAATTTGAAATGTACCAAATGTGGTCATAAGCAACAATCTAAACCCATTTGAACAAATGCTTTAAATTGTATTTACCTCCACGCTTTTTAGGAGCTTCAGGTTTCATTTTAACGGTATTTCTGCTTCTAAATTCAGGCCCTTTAAAATCATCTTTGTCTTCATTCAGCACTGGCTCAGGCTGTACAACCACTGTACCTAGAATAATTTCATTTAGAAATTGGAAACTATTAAATGAAGTGCAAAAGTGCTGTTTAAATAAAAGCCAACATAGTACTTTAAAAAAAAAAAAGTGCAGTCTGTTGACTAAAATTCAAAGTTTGGAATGCACAGATGTTCACAGGAAAAAAAAATAAAACAAACAAAACCACCAATCAAAAAACCCCACCACACACTGTTCCCTACATCCAGTTTTCAGTTGTAGGGCAAAGACTGAACGGGCTATGAAGAGCAATTTCTGCTCTCCCTGCCCTGGCCCAATACGTGCAGAATAGGACTGTCCAGGACTATCATACTGTTGGGTGTGTGTGCTACAAGGATCTTTCTGCTCTGGCCCAATATGTGCAGAATAGGACTGTCTAGGACTATGATACTGCTGGGTGCATGTGCTACAGGGATCTCCCTGCCCTGGCCCAGTATGTGCAGAATAGGACTGTCCAGGACTATCATACTGCTCGGTGTGTGTAGTACAGGGATTTGCAATGCAGTGCTACAAATAAAGGGCTTTGATTATATCACTTAAATATATCAAAAGCCTTATAGGAACTACACTTTTCTTGCTCTTTTCCCCCTTCTAACCAGTCTCCCTCAACATGAAATAGATGAAAAATCAATAGAGTAAAACCTGGTTGATCTTACAAAATTCAAAATTTCCTTTTTTGTTTTTTTATTTAAACAGAGGACTAACCAAAATCACGGGAATGAAAAATATTTTTTTTCTACTGAAGAGCTCAGTATTGATACTTTTGATGTAAGAACAGTGGAAATAACTTAATATTCTGAAAAAAAATAAAGTGATTGCTTTTAAGTACTGTAAATCATACAGTAGCTACATACTACTGCAGTAACAGTCCCTCCTATCTTTTACTGTAGCTTTCATAGGTAAGAAACAGAAGAGATTGATCAAACTTACACTGTAGTTAAGAAGAGCAAGAGGCAGGCTTACAGTATTAACTGTTTAAAAGGATGCTTAGAACTAGAAATTAGATCAAGTAATGACATTTCCTTCACTCCAGTTTAGTTTTGCTCTAGTTAATCTAATTATCAATAACCTCAAAGACAGAACAGTAAAATAAGTAAGTCTTGAAAGGGACGGAGTTCAAGATTTCCACAAAAGAAGGAAGTTTATCTCATTTCATGTTGGTTCTATACAGATGTCAGTAGACATCTGAAACTAAGTCACCAGCACAGTCATGCAGACTGATGTGTGCTGGGTCCAAAACCAAAAGTGCTTGGTTTCGTCTTTTAAAATGAGTGCGCAGTGTGTGTGCTTGTGCTTGAGCTCTAGCTTCTATGGTTACATATAAAAGGCAAGAGGATGTAACACAGGCATTTTACTACTACATGTGCATTCTAGTTAATTATTTAGGCTGCACCATAACCTTGTCTGATTTGCTAAATTCAGAAATAAAGACAGACATGAACTACCTTTAGGTAAGCTTTGCATATCAACATCATTTTCTGAGTTTTCATTTGAAATATCTTCATTTACAGTCTCATCTAAAGTTTGTTCATCATCTGAGCCAACGTATTTTGTTACAACTGTAGGTTTCCTGCATAGACAAAAAAAAAATAAAAACAAAACCAAACCATAATGTGACAAACAGGTAAAGTTGGCACTTTGCAAGTAGAACACCAGAATTAAATCAAGGCATTATGAGCTGGGGTTCCCCAAGTTATTAAAGTAAGTTGTAGGCCAATTTTCTTGTTAGGAACAGGAATTCTCCCCTCTGAGGTAAAATAAAAAGATACACTAATAAAATAGTTCTGTTTCAAATGCTTGCTGCATTTTTTTTATTAAAATCAAAGTTTTATGTGTTTTTTATGAAGGTTTTCAGGGAAATCACACTTCTAGGAAAAAGCCTAAATGAAACAAATGATTGTCTGTTCAGGAATTTCATTCATCACTCTGAGTTTAACAGGCAGAGCAACAGAACACACAGACATCAGCAAATGACAAGCAGCTTGGCAGAAAAGATGCTTGTAAGAAAATAAAGAATATGAGGGAGGAAATGAAAAGCTGACTGCTGAATAAAAAGACCAGTTACCAGAATTGCACACAAACATAATTTAGAAATGAATCTATTAAAATTAATGAATTTACCATGTTATGGCACAGGAAATAACAAAAAAATAAAGAAAAAAGAATGTAAGCATCATTTTTAGTAGTCTGAAGGTAGTACATGAACTACTGCAGGGTACTGGTTTTGTCAGAATCAGGCATAGCATGACAAATGTATAAGTGAAAATGCCCTTAGAGATAGAAAGGGAGCAGAAACATCAAGACAATATAAACAATATAAATCAAATAGTTCAGCAGGACACTAGATTCAGAAGATGAGGGAGAAATTAAAGCCAAATATAAAACTACCCTTTAACTCTACAGTCCCCCCCACGATAAGGTACATAAAGTCGTTTTATCATATGACCCAGTTAACATTTCTGGAGGAATTCTGCATATAGAAACAGCAAGAGTGAAAGAACAATTGTATCAACACCTTTGTCCTGGAGATAGAGGATAACTTTGCTGTGTTTGTTAGTAAACCCCCCATTTTATGTTCTTAAATCATTTGACCCTGCAAAACAGATGGAATTTTAATATCATTCTAAGGTAATTTTTTCACCAGCACTCTGCTAACTGGATGGACTTGTGCTGGTGCACACTAGAAGCAGCTGGTTCAGTGGATGAGCTTTTCCAGTTCCACATGCCAAAAAAAGCAGTTTATTTGTTTTCCAAACCAACCTTTTTGAACGTGATGATCCCACAGATTTGGTTCTTTCCGAAGAACTACTACCCTAAAAAGAGGAAAACACTGAAGTCAATACATCTGTGACCAAGTGACCTGTAAACAAAGACAGTTTCTTGCTAAAATACACCTTGGAAGTTACCAGTACTCTTATTAAAAAGCAAGAAAGGCATTTAAAAAAAGTGACACGTGATTTCAATAGTCATGCCAGCTCAGGTCGTCTAAAGCTGTGGATTTTTGATCAGCAGGAAGATCCTAAGAATACATAATTCTTTAAGAGAGACTTAAAAACAGGTGTCATCAAGCTCTAAGCCGTTAATACTCCTTATGCATGTATCTTAAAAGAAATGGAGCGGGAACTGTTAAAAGTTGAGATGTTCAAAGAAAAACACTGCATAGACATTGAGCACTGAGACGTCATGAAATTGAGGAAGTTCTCAACTTGCATAACCTGCTGAAAGTTCTCTCAGCTTTCCTAAGGAGGGACTGGAAAAGGCTCCTGATCACTGGACAGTCCTACTCATCAACAGTTCTGGTGCTTCCTGCTCTGTGTATTTTTGCTGCAATGTTAACTTGTGTGATCAGCACACTCACCTGCCTCCACATTCCTGTGCACTTCTACTTCCTTACACTCACCTGGGACGCCTCACAACACTTAAGTGACTGCAGAAGCTGCTGCAAGCCTATGAATGTTTCTCATCTTTTTCTGGCATACAGATAAGGAGGGTTCTTGAGGGCTGGCATTAAGGAGATACCACAAGTATGCACCCAAGAACTGCCAGGAGAATAAAGACACTTGTTATCCTGGCTCTTATGCCAGAAAGACCTGGCTGTCTTCAAAGAAAATCTGGTATTTTAGAGGTTTCTGCCTGCATATTGTAACTAGGTTTAGGCAGCATCAAATAAATAACTGAATTTTACTGCAACAGAGGCAAACTAAGGCAGGATACTGGCACTTACGCTTTCTCTATATGTTAAACATATTATCAACCACATTGTTTGCAGCAGGAGAGTACGTATGAGACATAGCACATGAAAAATGTCTTTGATGCATCTAATACACCATACAAAAGAAACTTGCTTGTGATCACTAAGAATCCCACATCTCCGTATTTTCCTCTTTTTTAAAAAGGAAGCTTATTTGCCTAAAAGGACAACTAAGTATCTGGTGTTATCTGAGTGACAGGGTGCCAGGTGTTAATCACAAGGTAGAAACAAATTCTTTTAAGCCAAAAATAAGTAAGAACCTGTTTACACATAAGCCAAAAAAAAAAAATAATAAGGATAAAAGAATGTTCTGCACATTTCTTCAAAAAGAAAAACTCCTGTCGAAATATACTCAGGGAATTACAGAATATATTTGGTTGGAAGAGGCCTTCAAGATCATCTAGTCTAATATGCATCGATTTCTTAACAAAATGCAAGCACTCAGGTAAGTAAAATCTAACTCTCTGAGCCATTTTAAAGACTTTTTTTCCCAGGAATTATTGTGTACCAAAAAGACAATGAAGTAAATATGTGTATTGCAACATTTTGGAAATAAAGAAAGGTGGGGAGGGAGAAACAGGATTGCCTTAATCTAAGTAACTATCGTTCAAAAAAATTAACATTTACTTCAAACTACATTTTAAATTAACATACTTTACAGCTTATGTTTTTATTCAGCATAAATTACAACATCTACTGCATGATTCTGGCAATATTCTTTAAGAATTTATTGTAAAAGCACCAGTAAAGTCAGCATTTTCTGTACCAGCCATGCAACTAAAATTCAGAAACATTTTCATTCCTACCTCTTTACTGTTCTCCATTGAAGTTGAACTACTTTTAGGTTCTCTACTCTTACCTATAGAAAGAAATCAAAGAAATGAAAGTGAATTAAATCACTGAAATGCAAGAAACATTAGTTCTTAACACTACATCATAGCATTTTGTATGCTCCACCAACATGAATAAAGACAACGCTCCAGCTTTCAAAGACAAACCTTCACAAGAATGCACAAATCATTGCACGGCATTGGTTTTACAGAAAGCATTTAGATATTACTTCCAGTCAAGCCACTGACAGGCTCAAAGAAGCCCTCCAAGTGCTGAGGAGGTACGGAAGAAATGAAAGTGCAACTGAATATGCAGAAATAAAATAACTTCTTAATAAATAAATGAAAAAATGCACTAACTAAAACTATTTTCACTTCTCCATCCTGACATAAAAAACGTAATATTAAACCTGGGATCATGAAATCACAACCATGGAAAACACCAGTTTGTACATGCTTGGTAAAGAATTCTTCGACCCTGACAACCACAATCTCTGTCGATTCTGTGTTGACTGCTAACACACTGCACATAAACTACTTCCCAAATCAAGAGAACCTGCTCTTCTATTTGTTTCTCTGTATGACTGACCCCACAAAATTACAATGTGCTAAATCCAGCTCCCAGTGCTGACCCAACCACACGCACTCCATCCACTTCAGGGCTACGAGCAGGATTTTCCCTGAGACTGCTGCTCCAGGGCAGCAGGTGGGCACTCCACACAGGAGCAGCAAGTAAGTCTCTCTTACACTCTCAACGACTCTCCTCCTGTACAGAAGAGACATCAAATTTAAAGGCAAGGAGGATAAAGAAACATTATTTGTTAAGGCTGTAAAATCAAGTTAAAATCAAATTAAGAAAAGCCAGAGTGGAAGTTACTGGGGCTTCTTGTCACTCCTAGCATTATGGTACAGTTCAGCTCCACAGCAGTGCCCAAGATGCGAATGCTCAGTGTGCCATGGCTTCATATTATAATTGAACAGTGTGTGGCAGAGACATGCTCCAATCCTCCTGAGCCACACTTTACCACCTTTTTCATCATCATCTTTCTTTTTGCAACACTCCACCTAGTAGGTCACACACCATCTCAAATGCAGGGAACAAAAAAAATTCCATTACTATATGAACCTGATTTGACCCAAATCATGTCTATCATTTGTACAATGAATGAGTATCCTGTTAAGATAAGGTGTAGCAGTTAAAGACACTTTCATTATACACAGAAAACTGGGAAGTAAATTTGTAGTTAATTCTGGCATTTCCTAATACTTAAGTGCTTAAATCTTGACTTTTCAACGGTGTTCTTTTTAAGAAAGATCTCAAAACCAAAACTGAATCATGTTTGCTATTAATAAAGTGTCGCCCTGTTTCAAAGGAAATCTGTGTTATTAGGCAGAGTCAAATTCTGCTTTGTAACTACACAGAATACAGGGAAGGAATTCTTTTTCACAGTATGCTCCTCAGCAGAATATCACTTTGAGATTATTTGTATCATAGTTTAGTTTATTATTCTGCTGAAATATCACATGAATAATTTTTCTTAACAGTTCAGTTTGCTGCTGACACAAGGACGTTAGCACCACATGGCAGCAAACTCAAGGAAAAATGTTAGAAGATACTAACTGCACACCAGAAAACCCATGTAAATTTATTACTTCAGACAACAGGAGTTTGAAAATAAGAGGTTAATTCTCAAACTCTCATTGTCTTAGGTATTAAGTTCTGTAACAGTCAACATGTTGTCATCCTGTAGTCTTATCACTTCAGTACAACTTCTAGCTCATTAAGCAGCAGAGATTAAAAGGTTTGCATATGCAGCCAGTCCTAACTAAACTAAGAAAGGGGCTTAACCTGGTTTAATTCAGAAATAAATTTTGTTCAGTATTGTTGTGAAACAATTTCACTTTACATGTCTGTAACCAGTGTTTAAACTCAACACCTATTTCTAAGTAAAAATTTCTCATACTGAATTGACCTTTTGTTGGACTCAAGGTTTTTCAGAGGTACTGGTCTCAAGTGTTTCCAGATTATATGCAGAAATCTTCTTTAAATAATTATGAAAGCACAATCTCCAGAACTTCTTCCACACAAAGACTGTAAAAACTTTATTTCAGCAGAAAAACCAAGATACTGCACTTGTATATACAAGTGAAGTGAACAGGGAGCCCTCTACCAGAGCAGATACATGCCATCTCATGTTTCATAGGTCAATTACCAGTGGGATTTTTTTTCCCCACTTAAGAATCAGAACTGAAGTAAACATTGCATCATAGTCCTACTGTGTATTAAGATATCACCAATGAACTCACATAAGGACTTTGCATGATCCTAGTAAAGTAACATCACAAAGTGATTTGACTTTAGAATCATACATATGTTAAAAATGAAAACATAACATGACTTGACCTATGGTTCTGTTTTTAGATAGTGCTGGAGAATAATTTGCGTCCTCAGATTCTTCTGATGACTGAGCCAGGAAGTCATGAAGTTTCTGCACCAATGTATTCAACTTGCTTTCACTGTTAAAATAAAAGTAAAACTCAGTTACCTACATATCTCACAAAGAAATTATGTTTAATCTCAACACATACCTAAAAAAGAAAGTGAATTATTGCTTAAACATATGTTTCTAGAAGAAAACATCAGAGTAAATAAAAATGTTAAAATTTTTTTAAGCCCTCAGTAAAATACATGCAGCCTTATTATAAAAACACACCAAGGAGTCTGTTTAAAATAGGAACAAAAAGCCTATTTTAATAGTTTTTAATGTTTAAAATTATCTGAAAAACTTAAGAAAGTCTGAGTGGCAACTCTGCTATGACAGGAAGATAGTGAAAAATGAAATTAAGATTCTACTACAGGTAAAAATAATGTAATCTTTATTTTATTACCTAAAGTCACCTTTGGGGATGTAAAACTTGAGCAATAACGACAGAATTTCACCTACAACTTTAGAAAGGAACAGCTATGATAGACCTACATGCTTATGCAAAGCTCACATGAAATCAACAGTGTACACATACATGTAACCTGCATTGATTTTGTAAGAAAAAAAATCCATGCGGGATCAGATCATTTCTTGATCTGTTTGTTTCTGTATTTATAAAACACATCGCCCTGGGAATTTTGACTAGGCAGCTTATGACACCAGGAACTACAGTTCGTGCATTGTACACTCATTACAGTAAAAAGTTAACATCTTAATCCTATGCTTTTGTTTTAAAGCTCCACTGCTTCATAATCCATGCTATTGCTTCCATTTTACATTTTTTGTTTCAGACTTTCTCTTCCCAAAGCTGCTACTGCTTTCCAGGACAAGTACCTTTTTCTAGCTGTCAGCATGCTGAGGGAGGCCAAAGGCAATCGCCCTTTCAGACCCCTCTGTATCAATAGTCAGCACTCAGCAGTTTGTCACCACTTCCCTCCTGGACGATGTCACCCCTCTCAAACGTGCTAGCTGAGATGCCTGAGTCATAGTACCTCATCTGCTACCAGATACCAGCTTCCAAACTGCTCAATTACAACATCCCCTTCAGAAGTTAACCCAGTTTAAAGATACAGGCTTCCATCCTTTTTTTTTAAATCTGCTCACTATTTCTAAGAAGATGTAAGATTTTCTGTCCTTTTTTGTGTTATAGGAACTCAGAATATCATCAGCTCAAAGCACCCATCTTTACCATCTCTACTATCTATTACATTATTAACTTCTGACTTTCTATTTACCCATTAATGTGATTATTGCTAAAAAACATAATAAAATCATCTGTTAGATAAGGACATGGAAGTTCTCAAGAAGTGAGTGAAAGGTGTCACTACATTAACGAAAATGACTATTTAAAGCAGTGAAAATAACCACATGTAAAATACCCACTACAAAATCAATCTGTAATGTCTTTAAATCTTCTGAAATACTCAAACCAGGACTTTGTAATTAAAAGATTTTCTGCATGAGTAGAGGACACTTTGCTTTTGAAACTACACAGATACCATCAATCATTTGAGCAACTCTGAAGGAGTGTAACAAAGCCCAGTTTACTCTCAAGTGTATCTTAAAACTTCTTTTCTCCATCTGTCTGAAGTCTTCCTCTCCAATTACTAGACTCATGCTGCTACACAACTACTGGTCCCTGAACTTAAGCTTTCCTTTTTCTCATGGATGGATGGCATACTCATAAAAACTACAGAAGATTCTAATGGCACACTTTGGTTTTACCAAACTGCATGCTCAATTTTAAGAGAGATCTAATGACAATTTATTCACATTAAGTTTAAAAAGAAAATAAAGAGATGTAGGGAATTATTTGAGAGTAAAAGTATGTAGAGGTTTTATATTCATTCCAGATGATCTGAAAAACTAATGCACATTGAGAAAGGCCACCAAAAAAAAAAAACAGAGTACATTTTTGGTAGAAAAAAAAAAGCCAAACCACATGTGGAATTCTGCTCATTTGCTTTATAAATAACTTGGTTTGGAAAGAGCATTTTAGAAAAGAAAAATGGCAATTACAGAAAAGTTCTAATATTATTCTTCTCAATACAAAACAAATTCAGACTAGTATGCATGTCTTTGTGACTAACACTTGAAACATTATCTACTGTCATTTACTCTTACTCTAACCACACAAAAATGAACCTTTTGAGAGCAAAATATTCATACTGACAAACAATAACCAAAGAAAATCTACAAATTAATAGTAAAAAGTCATCTCAACTTGTCTTTCTTCTGATTAGTCAGCATTTTGCACTATAAAGCTGTGTGAAGGAACAGCAGGTGAAATGAAAGTAAAGGTGTTAGACTTACTATCCTTCGCCACAAAGAAAATTTAATTTAGGGCAATGCTTTACCTGGTTTTGTACAAAAGTGATTTTGTGTCACATTTATAGCTGAGATTCTATCTGTAAGGTTTTTTTAAACTTATACTGCAAAACCCTTATTCTCTGTAATGTATTAATAGATCCATTCACTATTAAACTGGTCAAAACCTGTAAAAAGACCTTTTTTTTTTAATATAGGAGCCGAAAAATTGATAACCACTTTGGAAGCACTAAGTGAAGCCTTCTCCTCCCTCTACCGCACAGCAATGATCCCTACACCAGCATTTTCAGGCTTGCACGTTCTAAAGAAACAGCTTCACCATCAGCCTAGAGCTATTTCAACACTGTTTAGCCTAATTAAAATAGGACTGAAAGGAAAAGTGTCCTACTATTATTGTTTCGGCTATCAACCTGATTTGTGACCTTGGGAAACTATCCTACAATACCATTTCTCACCTAAATTCAGAGCAAGTGCTGCACTCAAACAGTAAACACCTGGCTCACTAGGATTAAACAAGGCAATACATATTAGGCAAAGCAGGTATTAGGCCAAATGATTCTACAGATCAAGAGATACTGAAGGAGGAAATGAAAGCACAAGTGGTGTCCTAATATAGACACAACACACTGAATTTATTTTGGCTGTTGACTGCTGTCCCCTAGTACATGCTTACCTATACTGGGTTTGCACAGTAAGGTTTTTGTGGCAGGTGTGGCTTCTGCAAGACAGTGGTAGAAGTTTCCCCCATGTTTGCTAGAGACAATGCCATCAGGTGACAAGACGCGATACACTGCTGGACAAGGCTGAGCCTATCAGCAATGGTGGTGGCACCTCTGAGATAGCCTATTTAAGAAGGGAGGAAAACTGCTGTCTAACAGCATCTGGGAGAAAAGAGTGAGAATACGTGTAACAGCCCTGCAGACACCAATATCAGCGAAGCAGGAAGGGAAAAGGTGTTCTAGTTGCCAGAGCAAATGCCCCTGCAGCCTGTGGGGAAGCCCATGGTGAGGCAGGCTTTTCACCTGTAGCCCATGGGAGATCCCATGAGGTGGATGTGCATGAAGAAGGCTGTGAGGCCATGAAGAACACACTGTAGCAGTCCACTCCTGAAGGATTGCACCCATGGAATGGACCTGTGCTGGAGCAGCCTGTGAAGAACTGCAGCCTGCGGGAAGAACTCACGCTGGAGAAGCTTGTGAAGGACTGTAGGAGGGACCCCATGCTGCAGGAGGGAAAGAGTGGGAGGAGGAAGGAGTGGTATAGACAATGTGTATGAACTAACCCCATTCCCTGTCCTCATGCACTGCATGAGGAGAGGAGGCAGAGAAGTGTAGGGGCAGAACTGAGACTGGAAAGAACATATGAGAGAGAGGAAGGTGAGGTTTAAGAGATGGTTTTATTTTTGGTTACTCTGCTCTGATTTGATTGCTAATAAATTTAATTTCCCCAAGTTGAGTCTGATCTCTCCCTGTCTTTAACCTGACTCACGAGCCTTTTGTTATCTTTTCTCTACCCTATCCAATTGAGGTGAGTGATAAAGCAGCTTTGACAGGCACCTAACACGAAGCCAAGGTCAACCCACCACATTAGTTCATCATCTGGGTTTACTAATGATCATGCTTCTGCAAGGTGAGTCAAATCACCTTGGACAGATAAGATTTTGGGCAACAGTTTTCATTTGGATCCCACTTGTCACACATTCACATGACCATTCTCTCTGATGGCAAGCAAGGTGCTGAAAATTCACAGCTAGGGCAGGACAAAGAGCAAGACCGGCCAATTCAGCAGCAATGCTGGATCATAATGGGTTGAATTGTGAAACTGCACTGGGAAAACCTTGTTTCTGTGCTCAGTTACCATCCACTTTCTTCAGACACTTCAAAAATGTAGGTGTGGAATGTTCTGTTTATTATCAGCATCTGGAAGAATAGTTTTTAAAACTTATTTTCAAAAAATTATTTTTCTTTCTTCCACAGCATCCTACCAGCCCTTAGTCTGAGTGCCCTTCATCCAAATTTCAAAGTGGCTCCAGAACATCAGTGGAACAGGAGTGCTTTCCAGCTTTTCATCTACATCAGTGTTGGCAAACAAGCTTTTGCAAAACGTTTCCTATATTAGGTGATCACCTTCAAATTCAAGACTTACCTAAATTTTTTCAGTATTTAAACTTCAACAGAAGCTCAAGGGCACAAGTTTTTTTAGTTCATCTTTGCAGTTGTTTTAAGTTAAGTCCCAATTATTTTCACTCTTGAAGCTGAAATGAAATACTGCTAAACAAGTAATAAGCAGACAACATTAATCCCCTACAAAAAAAAGAGTAAAAGAAAAATAACACCAGATGTGCTTTTAAATTGGTTGTCTGTAGACTATCATCCTCTGCTTCAGACTGTATCCATGTGTGAATGACAGAAATCCAACAACTCACATCAGAAGTATTTTAATTAAGACAGGGAAAGAGGAAGGGAAAGAACTGACTATATCTACATGAAAGCACAAGAAGGTTTGGCGCTGGTGACCCCATATTCATGCTACATATATTTCAGTGATTCAAACTAAGTGCAGCGTGGTTCTGCAGACTGAAAAAGCACCAGCAGCTAGAGTGCAGAATGCTGGAGCACATCTGAGTAAGGCATTTGCCTCTGTCCAGATGACATCCTGGTCATCAAACCAGAAAAACATGGACTTGATGGGTGGACCACTCACTGGATAAAGAATTGGCTGGATAGTAGCATGCATAGAGTGGTGAACAATTGCACAATGTCCACTAGGAGACCAGTGCCAAGTGGCATCTCTCAGGGGTCGGTGCTGGGACCAATGATGTTTAACATCTTTGTCAGTGATACGAACAGAGTAATCAAATGCACCCTTAGCAAGCTTGCAGGTGACACCAAGCTGTGTGGCACAGTCAACTTGCTAGAGGGCAGGGATGCCATCCAGAGGGACCTGGACAGGCTGAAGAGGGGAGCCCAGGCCAAGTGTATGGTCCTGCACCTGCATTGGTGCAACCCCAAGCAAATACAGGCTGGGTGGTGAATGACTGAGAGCAGCCCTGAGGAAAAGGACCTGGAGGTCTGGGTTGATGGAAAGCTCAACATGAGCCGGCAGTGTGCGTACGAAGCCCAGACTGCATGTGCTGGGCTGAAGCAAGAGAAGTGTGACCTGCAGGGCAAGGGAGGGGATTCTCCCCTTTTACTCTGTTCTCATCAGACCCCACCTGGAGTACTGTGTGCAGTTCTGGAGCCACCAACACAGGAAGGACATCAAACTGTTGGAGCGAGTCCAGAGGAGGGCCACAAAGATGATCAGAGGACTGGAGTAGCTCTGCTATGAGAACAAGCTACAAGAGTTGGGGCTCTTCAGTCTGGAGAAGAGAAGGCTTCAAGGAGACCTTATAAGTAGCCTTTCAATATGTGACAGGGGCCTACAGGAAGGCTATAGAGGGACTATTTACAAGGTCTTGTAATGACAGGATGAAGGGTAATGGGTTTAAACTGGAAGAGGGGAGATTTAAACTACATGTTAGGAAGAAGTTCTTTACAGTGAGGGTGGTGAGACACTGGAACAGGTTGCCCAGGGAAGCTGTGGATGCTCCCTCCCTGGAGGTGTTCAAAGCAAGGCTGGATGAGGCCTTGAGCAACCTGTTGTAGTGGGAGGAGTTTCTGTCTAGATGACCTTTGAGGTCCCTTCCAACCTAAACCATTCTATGAGTATCTTTCAGGTCACTTACACTCTGAAGGAATCCAGTTTGTGCTCACCAAGCCCCTCTATATTATCAAGAAAACTGACTAAGCAAAAGACCATCTTAATTCACATACTAATATGAATGCACCCAAAGATCTGGAGGACATCAGAACATGTTTTTCCAAAGCATTTCTCTAATATGCTACACACATTAGCATATTTTAAAAGCACTGGATTACAGCAAATAAAGCTGAAATGGATGGAATTTAATTAAATGTACAATTTCAAAACTGGTACTAGGCCTCCTTTTTCCCTTCCCCCCGAAATGTATGATTTCCTTTCATACAGCCTAAGCCTTGATATAATCAGGCCAGTATTTTATCACCTGCAAATTTTCTGAAGAAGAAAAAAAAAAAAAAACCAGCATCAGACTTACCCAAATTGAAGTATTTCAGTTACAAGGCAGAGCCTACACAGTTGTTTTGTATGACACATGTCAATACAGTAACTGAACACACAAAAATAGCTTAAGATTATTAGAACGTGTGAAAGAAAAAAAAAAACCTACAACAGAAGTTGATGATTTAGTTATTCCTAATCAAAAAAGGAATCAACAGACCTGCAATATCCTAAGGAGCCTGCTTATCTCAGAAAAAAAATAAACAACCATAAAATAAATTCATCCTACCAAAAGCACATGGGTGTGTAAAGGTGGGGTAACAGAGCATTTCTACTGGTTGTTTCTTCACTCAAAAATCCAAAAGCAAAGCAATGTGGTACTGTAGAGTCTAAATGAGAACTGTATTTTGTAAGTTATTGATATACCAATTACATCAAAACAAGCAAGGCTTTCCAGTCAGGACTCACGCAAGCTGTTCAAGTTGGCAGGAACCTGCTCTACTGCCAAGGGACGCAAATTCTTGCACCCTGACACACACACCTTATGCCACCCACACATTCAACTCTCCCCTGTCTCCTCCAGTACAAGAATTTGTTGCAACCTATACACAAAAACTGATCCACCATGTAAAGAACCAGTTCTTTTACTGGATCTGGATAACTTCCCTAATCCAGTTGCTCACTGGTACATATGTTTCTGTAAGCAGAGGTGACGACAACCTGAGATGAGCTGGAAAGAGACTAACTCTAGTGGCAGCAATACACCATATGAACTTGAAGTATCAGCAGCAAAATCAGAGATGGTCAGTCTAATAACACCAAGAGTCACAGACTAATTGGAAGGGATCTCTGGTGATTACTTAGTTCAACCTCCAATACAAAGCAGAGACAGCTACATGAGGTAACCCAGAATACCTCCACAGATGGAAGCTCCACAACCTCTCTGGATAACCTGTTCCGTGCTGAGCATTCTCACAGAAAAAACATTCTCTGGTGGTTAGGCAGAATTGCACCACACTAAACTGATTATATCAAACGCAGCTGAAACATACCTGAACACTGAAGCTCTGACTGGAAAGAGATGCAGGCATCTAGAACTTTTCATCAAACTTGGAGATTCTACGCTTAAAACTTCATTAACACAAACTCATTCTTACTTCGGTTGGAATTGAACTTAAATCCACAGGGGCTTAATCAAGTCATACCTAGTACAGTTGAGGACTATAAATGAAGCCCCAAAGTTACTTCATCTTCATAAGTACAGCAAAACAGGTTCAGACAAGTAAACAGAATTATTTTCCTCCCAACACACAAGGAGAATGAGAAAGCAGTGGTTTGAAATCACTAAGAGACCCTTTATTCTGCTCAAGAAAGACTGAAAAATTTCTTTTTGTTGGGATGGTATCCAAACAACCATCAAACAGCCACATCAGAATTGGGCTGGGCATTACCACGCTTCACTAAAAAGTGAAAAATTCTTCAGTTTTCAACCTGTTTCTGTAATGGGATCTAAAAAAAAAAAAAATGAAAGAAGCAGCTAAGACAATTTCATCGTTAGGCTAGCTTGAATGCCACACAGAAGTCTGTAACTTCAAGGTCAAAATAATCTACAAGCTGGAAAAAACACTGACTGAAGTCAATGACTTGAAAATCTAAACACCACATGAGACAAAAGTCATGACAAACTGACTAGCTTACTATAGTACTTCAGGAAAGTAAGAGTCAACTACTGTCAATACACACAAAACATGAAGGTGTATTTTAAAAGCTTAAAGATGCTTTGTTCAAAGGGAGAGAATGGCTCCACGTGACAGCATCATGTCCCTCTACCTCTAAACCTGCCTTCTCTTTTACTGCATTTGCTTTCTGTTTCCTGGAGTTTACCAGATTCCAAATGACACATCATTTGTTGCAAACTAAGAACTGAAATGTGTCCCTTCAAGTCTCCCAGATATCCCCAAACAGGTTTGCTCCAGGTTTTGAGGATTGTAGCCCATCAGCAGTGCACTTTTATTTTACATGATAAAAGTCATCTTAGCTTGCCTCAGTCCTGAATTTGCCTCATTTTCTGTTTTGTTTTTCTGTTTGTTTGGTTTTGTGTTTTTTTGCCCATCAAGGCTTCTACAGCTGAACCTATTCAGCCCTACAGTTAGACCAGTAAGACAAAAATTTCTACAACTGTTTAGCTTTCAGCCTAGCAAAAAAACTGCCTAAATCACGCTAAAGTTTGCACTGGTCAACAACATGTGCAATACAGTTATTTTTTTCAAGATCTCACTCAAACAAAAATAACCCAATCAAACAAAAAAACCCAAATCCACTAACATCCATCTATCCATCACCCATCTTGAATGACAACTGCTCAGTCGACAGATGCTACTAAAAATGTATGGAACCTTTCAACTCCTTTTTTAGATCACTACCATTCTAAGTCAGTATTAAACCTTCTCTTCTATTTGCCACTGTTTCTGCAATTTTTCCTTCCTCCTCCTGGCATGCCACTGGAACAACCTGACACTGGCTGACCTACCCATGAAATGATTTTTTTTCCAAATCACCTGCAGACATAATCTGAGCTCCAGTGATATGAAATGTGATTTCCTGAGGTTCAGCACTATCCCTAGGCTTTCCAGTGAAAAGAAGATACATCTAGTGGTTTAATTTAAAAATGCACTTTGTCACAGATTGCAGGCGTTTGGGTTTACTGGAGTATTATTTTTGATATTTTTACTTTGTGACCTATATTTACATAAAAAGCACTAAACTTTTCCTCTATAGAAGCAGAGGGTGCAAATGTTTATCTACAACATCAGGAACTTCAAGTGTCCATGATGTTAAGGCCATCCTACTGCAAAATTCACACTACACACCTTTTTGTCACACCAAATTATTTAACAGAAAATGAAGATGCCTTCAGTTAACCTGATGAGAGACACTGACCCAAAGTTTAAAAAACTCTAGCAGCAATAATGAAGCCACTGCAGTAAGTTCTGCTTTAAGAGAATTTAATTTCAGCAGTGTAAACAAATTGGCTCTGGGATGCATGTGGCACAGAAGATGACAGCCAGCCTGAAGTTCTGCTTTCCTTGGGGGAAGAGGCAAAGAATTCTTTTTATGCCTATTCCACATGATTATGTGAAAGAGGAATAATTTACACTGTACCTTCAGAGGATATGAAGATTGATATTGACTTCATTCTGATTAGATGATTGGATCATTAAATAACATGCCTCAAGCAGCCCTGTAACATCACTTAAAGCAAAGACATTCAAGAGACTGAAAAACACAGAAAATTTTTAAAAATCTATTAAGACCAAGTTACCAAAATATCATATTGAAAAGCGAGTCATAGAATGAATTTATTTTGCCAACTTTAAAATATCTAGTAGCACTACACTACCAGACAGCTCAAGTAAGATTCAAAACATGTCTCTTACTATTGTTGTGCTTATTTGTACAATACATGAACTGATGGGTAGGAAGACGTTAGGTCACTGTAAGATTACACCAGTTGAAAAAAAAATTTTGAAAATAAAGTTTTGGAAACAGAAGTGATAGAGAAATCCTTATGAACACTTGCAGAAACAGCATTTTTTTTGTTGTTTCCCAGTCAGTTTCTGCAGATTTCATTGTGTTTTGCAGCTTTCCAAGCTTCTCATTCTGAACATGGGAGACTCCCAGGCTCTTAATATTAAATAGAAGCGTTTCCTGTAACAAAAGTTCAGATCTTCATACCCAGCAGATGAGTACTGATAGAATGTTTAAAAGGAAAATAATCAATCTTCCAGAAGTGCTGAGGCAAGATTTTCCATCAAAATTCTAATGTTTGCATATGGAATTCTAATAACAATCTCCTAGATGTCTTTCTGTATACATTTCAAATGAGCACAACTGCAGATAGCAGGAGATTAAATTAATGTGCAGAGTGACTGTGCAGGGTGACAGAAACACAGGCAGCTGACAGGACACAGGACTTGTGGGAAATGGGAACAAGAGAGAAAGGAGAGAAAGAATGTTCTTCTTTTCCCTATAATTGTCTGCAACTCCAATTTTAAGTAGAACTGGAATTGATAAAAACATAAGAACAAGTCCACGTAATGTGTTCATCAGCTCGCAACCTTGAAGCCACAGTGCCCTACTATGTCCATACTTAGTTCCAGACACGGAACTGCATTGTTCTAGACCAAAATCAAAGCCTTCAAGGTGAGGTCTACATGGGATAAGACTCGCAAAAACAAACAAACAAAAAATAGACTTAACAAGAACTGACTTCATGAACAGCATTTTAGAGCACATAAAAAATACATACATGTGTTTATATATATATATATATTATGTCCATCTACTTAAAAGTACTTCATCACAGGGCCTGTTAGTTGTGTGGGACCAACTGCACCCAAAGACTATGCACAATGTCAGATCTATTTTGTACGTACTTTTTGATCCTCAAGATCAGAAATATTCCAATTTATCTTTATGTCTGCAGGCAGTCTGAAAAAATGCATAGAAAATGCATGAGTCTGTATCCTCTTCCACTGAAGCACCAACTAAAGAAATCCCTTAAGCAGCAACTTAATTGCTGCACTAATAACAACACAAAGATATGAAAGGGTTATGTACAAAATCTTCCTAGGCTAGAGCTGGAACACGGGGAGTTAAAAAAAAAAAAAAGCAAAATAGAATATGGTAACTGGAAAGAAAATACAAATCACAGTAAAAAGTGGTCCCACTTTTTACTGCAAGTGCATTTTTCACAATATCAAATACTGATTATGACTACAAAACAAAACAACAAAAAAAAATCATCAAATGCTAGTAAGCCTGATGTTTCTGCTATACAAAAATTAAACTCTAGTCATGATTTGAAGTGATTAGGGAAGCAAAAGGAGAAAAACACTTAATTAGTATTTTAGTCTGCACATGAAATGACCAATACCAAACAAAAAGTGGTTTACAACTGTCAAAGAACTATAAACGTATAGAGGGTATAAAGCAGAGGTGTGAAAGAATAAGGCATGGACAGTCCTAGCAAGATGGCCAATCCCCATCTTCCAAAATACTGAACAAACCTATGCAAAAGAACTTGCTAACTCTTGGAATGTTACACACCAAATAACCCATACTTACACCACTCATGACTTGCACCCAATATAAGATCAACATCAATAACATCAACTATATTCTAAACAACTATTTTCGTTAGCTAAAAATAGATGACATATGCATCACTCTCAGAAATGTTAAAGCTTTAAAAATTAAGCAATACAAAAGAGAAGGAAAACTATCAACTCTTTTACTTTTATCCGAAACTAAGTAGTAGTTGTAAACTACTTCGAATAAGTCTAAAACTGGGTGGTGGAGACACACAAATATCACCACAGAAAAAAAATTACCCAATGCTCAGCATTTGAGAGAGAGTGATGCTTTCCTTTCTTAACACTTGTCTGATTTTGAAGATATGTGCAACAATCGTCAGGGTCAAGTGATAGTGCTTTGTTGTTTATATAGTGCCGCAGGCATCTGGAGTACTGTGTGTGAAGAACTGTGTTGATCAGACCCCTTGAGATACCGATAAACCGAAAGCGATTGTTTATTAATAGTTGAACATGGCGTCTCTCAGCACCGAATTCGCTCGGTTTTCTGTCAGCTTGCTTACTTTACACAGCAAAACGGGCGCCGTTTGCAATAACTAAGACGGCAAGAGACAGGTCTCCAAGGATAGAGGGAGATGTTTGTAAACGGGCACGCAAACAGATCCCTCACGGGGGAATCTGCGACAAAAAAAAGACTTTACTACAGTACACACACGTGGGGCGCGGGCGGACAAACGGAGGGCACATTCCCGTGGCACCCCGCAGCGGGGGCACGGCGGCCGATGGCGGGGGCCGACGGCAGCCCCACGCCTCCAGGCCTTCCCGCCGCTTTCCACCGGGAGGAGACGGGACAGCTCTACCTGATTCAGCCCTGCCCCCCTCTCGTGTCTGAGCCGGCGCCGACCCCGCCGTGCGCAAAGGAAAAGGGGCGCGCATGCCGCCGCTCCTCCAACGCCGGCTAGGGCGAGGCGAGCGTTGGCCGCCGGCCTACACCCGGCCGTCTCTGCCGCTTTCCCCTCTCCTCGTACTCTACTCCAGCCAGTGTCCCGCCGCCATCCCAATCTCCGCCGGCGCCCGCCGCCCCAGGCCCGTCCCCGCCCCACCCCCGCCGCGGGCCGGGCCGAGCCGTGCAACGGCGGAGGCCGCTCGCCAGCAGCGACCGCCGTTCCCCCCACAGCAGGCAACCTCCAGGTCGTACCTCACAGGCTCTGCAGTCATGTCTCCGCTGCGGCTGCTCGGTGCGGCCGGCAGGGCCGGAACCGGGCTCAGGCGCTAAAAGGAGACAAAGCCGCTATTGCCACCATCGCAAGCTACGCCGCCATCTTATCGGCGAGAGGCTGAGGGAGACCTGCCTCCTGCCGCCTTCCTCCTTCACCGACTCCCATTGGCTCCTTGCCGCCCCCAGCTATTTTCCAATTGGACGGCTGCGACGGGCCCTGTTGCTAGGGTCGTTTACGTCACCATCCCAACCTTCCCTGCTCTGATTGGCTGGAAAGAGAGTTACATCACCAGCCGGGACCTAGCGTCACGCGTCAAATCCCGTGACATCACTTCTACACAGAGTGTACCGCCGGCTAGGCCCAGCAGGGGGCTCCAGCCTATGGGTGCCCTAATAGTCTCACCTCCAACTCCTCGGGCTGCAGGCCATGGGGAGCCCCAAGGGCCCGGGCCATGGCAGCAGAAGCTAAGCACACACATCTGGCACCAGCCGACAATGCATTACCTGGGTGAAATGAGCAACAGAAGACAGAGCAAGCTGTGATGGCAACAGTCAGGTTGCATCCTCAGCTGACCAGCTAATGAGAATGGAGGCCTTGAGCAATTCCTCCACCCAGATTCAATAACATTGAGTTAATCATGACACTTAAATACATTAGCTATAAGAAGTGTAACATGGTGATGATGGCCAACAGCAGAGTGACCCTCATACTCCCACCTCAAATCAGACCAGGACATGAGCACATAAACAAGCTTTGGAGGAGACAGTTACCCAAGTACAGAATACAAAGAAAGCAAGATATAAACAACATAAGCTGTCCTGGGAATTATTAAGGTCACACTTGTTCAACAGCACCCAAGCTACTGCTAGTTAGAGCTTCGTTTAAGCCTAGTGTTGCTGGATTTCTTTAAAAAAAAACAAACCTCTTTAGATATGGAAACACATCTTTGACAGCCTCACAGAGGTATACCAAGATAATTTTCCCTGCTTATACTAGCAGCTTCTATGTTTCTGTGAGATGTCGAAGTCTATGAGGACTGGAATACATCCCTCTTCAGAGAGAATGAATTTACATGCTTTCCTGAGAAGGTTTTCATGTCAACCTCCACATCCCCACATGACTAAGAAAATGAACCAGCAAAACCAAGTGCAGTACCACACAATCTGAACCAGGTGACACAAGCGGTATTCACATACAAGGAATGTCAGGTTTGAAAATCAATACTTTTCTGCAGGAACTTCTTCCTAATATCTGAAAAGCAATGATAATAAACAGCATTTTCACACTTCAACAAAAACAAGCCTACATATCCCAGGGAAATTCTGCAAACTGGTCTATACAGAAGTTGCTTTAGAGTTTAACATTGTGCTCAAGAACTACATTCTGTATTTGCTGAATTTTAGTGACACCGAACAGCAGATTTAGCAACATTTTTGTTAACAAATGCTATCTCATGGTCAATACTTCAGTTTTAAGACAAAAGCACCACTGCCTTCTAGCTAAATTTTAGGAGAAAAATAAAACCATATTAACTGACTGATTAAAAAACCCACACTAAAACGTTGCAAATAGCCACCATTTTTTTTTTCAACCAGACAAATTAAAATAGAAGCATCACCTATTCTTAGCTCTGCATTAGTATTCCAATAAGAACACAAAACATTTATTTTCCTCTTCAAGAGGTTGAGTCCACTTTAGGAACTAAAATCCTACTGCCTTAGAACAGCTACACAGATCAATTTATTAGTATTACTCTATTTTTTTTTATTTTACTGTTTCCTTGGTTGAATTGAGGTATTTGAAAACAGTTTCTAAAAGGCAAATTTAATTACCTCCACATAGCTATCTCAAGTGGCACATGAATAAGAAAACCTGTTGTGAGAGAAGGTCAAGATAAAGTAGGAGATGGAAATGTTTCCATCTTCCAACCATCACTGCTGAAGATAAAATCTGATGATATCATGAGGCTGTCAAAACACAGACTGTGGAAGCACACTGCAGTCTGGGTAAGGACAAATATTGCATGCATCAGTAAAGAACACATTTGCACATTTAATACACCTACAGTCAAGCTTCCCCAGGACACAGGCTCCCTTCCCCCAGTACTCTACTAACAGATGCTGCTGGCCGCTTACGGTGGCTTGGGCTAGTTGCCCCTTAAGAAGGCCAGAGTTGAGTCCTCCAGGAAGACCAGAAAGGTCCAGGAGGTAGACCCAGGAAATTGTGTTATTCAATCCCATAACCCTGCTATCTCTTTTCTAAGTTCACGGCAAGGCTAACTCTTTTTTTTTCCCCTTCCTTCAGTTCTCCAGAGGGGGTCCTTATCTGGTAGACAGTGGCAGAGTAGACCTGCCTGTGGTCTGCAAGGCTGAATTTTTGCTGCACAAACAAGGCCTGTTTGGGCCCGATGTGAGATGATGGGGGTTAGCGGTGTGTGAAAATGACCACTGGGGTTTCGTGGTTTAGTTTTATTGTGGAGGTTTTGGGGGAATTCTCATGGATCCTGTACCTGTATGAGGAGTTAAGGATTCATATATTCTGTATTTTCTGCGTTCAAGCACCTCAACATTCTTAAATTCTATGCCACTCAATTTAAGAAAGATGTTGAAGTGCTTGAATGCATCCAGAGAAAAGCAACAAGGCTGGTGAGGGGGCTGGAGCACAGCCCTTTGAGGAGCAGCTGAGGGAGCTGGCATTGCTCAGCCTGGAAAATAGGAGGTTCAGAGGAGACTCCATTGATGTCTACAACTACCTGAAAGGAAGTTGTAGCCAGGCAGGGGTTGGTCTCTTCTCCCAGGCACCCAGTGACAGAACAAGACAGTCTCAAACTGTGCCAGGGCAGGTTTAGGCTGGACGTTAGGAAGAAATTCTTCGTGGAAAGTGATTGCCCATTGGAATGGGCTGCCCAAGGAGGTGGTAGAGTCACTGTCCCTGGAGGTGCTTAAGAGGAGGCTGGATGAGGCACTTAGTGCCATGGTTTAGTTGAGTAAAGGCGATAGGTTGGACTCAATGAAGGTCTTTTCCAACTTGATTAATTCTATGGTTCCTGTACATCTTTAAATACAATTTTTGTATTCCCTCTCCAATTCAATGAAAGTGTCTTCATCTTACTTCCTTCAGGGGTAAAATTTGTTTCTGTCTGCTCTTTAAACTAAGACAATGCTCCAGTATACCTGGCGGAACACAAATTCAGAGCTTTGCTTGCAGGACAAACCAAGGGCCATTGTAGAGTCTCATCACACTGATTATTTTTTCCATAATGGTAGTAATTAGTTTTCTTAAGTAGATGTTAGCCTACTTTTAAGAAAAGTGGCAGAAAGACATGTATAGTTATCAATTGACAAGAGAATATTTTAATAGCTTGATGTGCTCCTGACCTAGAAATG
This sequence comes from Tricholaema leucomelas, assembly GCA_013400475.1. Classification (NCBI taxonomy): domain Eukaryota; kingdom Metazoa; phylum Chordata; class Aves; order Piciformes; family Lybiidae; genus Tricholaema lacrymosa; species Tricholaema leucomelas. The sequence goes on from WAAF01015816.1 coordinate 3,181,595, forward strand.
CCAACTACATATACGTTATTTTCAGGTGATCATCTGTGATAAAGCAGCACAATTAATCCAGTGCAGTAAAATACTGGCTTTAAATTTATAGAAGAGTTAAGACTTCAGCTTTTCAATAGAATACATTTTGTGCAATGAAACTCATTCTTTGTTCATTACACAAAAAGCAGACAGAAACTGAAAACAGATGACTGCTTACTCAAGAGCCTGGGTTTGTGCTTTGTTTTGCTGTTAATTCGCTTCTCCTTAAAGTTCAAAGTGATAGTGTGGAAGTAGTTGATAAACAAACTTTTTCAGCATGTGAAAGCAGAGAACATAACAAAGTGCCAGCATTTTTCCAAATACTTTATGGGAACTCCTGGGAGTAGATGAAAGCACTTCTGACATTTTGAAGTCTTAAAAAAATACATATATTATTTCAACATATGTGAGCTTCTGTTATTGACTGAACGCTTTTGAAAACTATCAGAAACCACTGCTAATAAACCATGAAGCAACACTACAGACCAGCACTTTGTCCTGAAAAGTTTGTCTACACGATGCCATGATGTAGCATAATCTGATGTCATGAGCACTACGTCCAAACAAGTTTTAGTGATTTAGGTGTATGATTTTCTTTGGATGTTCCCAATATTTAGAAGGTTAAACAAGAGACTTCCTTCAGTGTTTCTAAAGCTTCTACTTTGATAAACCTGTCAGGAAAATAGAGTAGGACTGAAAAATAAAAACCCAAACCACTAAAATAAAAGCCTCTTGGTTATACTTACTTCTACATCATTTTAAACAAGGCTCAGAATAAGCCTTGTTGTACATATAGTTGAATGTCCAATAACAGTGATCATAAAAGTACTTATGTCATCCTCCCAAAACCTTCAGGCAGCCATCATCTCCTCACATTCCCCAGGCATTGATGGCTATCCCATTGCCTGTCAAAAGGTTTAACATGTTCTTACCTTTATGTCCTTATGTGCATCTCAATCTTGTGACTGCAGATGTACAACCCAGCCATGCAGACATCACCAGCCTCGACATTAGTTAAGGTTCTCTGCTCCAGCACCAAGCTATATACAGTAAAAGCAGAGCTGAGCACAATTTCAATCTTTTTGGATGACAAGGCAATTCTAACCCTCAATGAGCATGTGATTATGAAGTATCTTTGCTCAAGGCTTAACTGCAGGAATGACTACCAGGCACCACCACCAAGAAGCATGTTCCATGCTCAGCATTACAATGGTTTGAAGACAGAAACTTCCAGCACCTAGATTAATCCATTTAGATTTATTATCTTACCTTCATCTTAGCTCTCTACATTATTTCTAGCTGTAAGTCCCAAAGTATTTTTAAAATATACTAAAGCACCTTCTCCAAAGCAGAAAAAGGAGCAATATTCGAGACCAGCCACATCACCAAAACCACACGGTCCATTTTCAGCTACAGAATATACCATTTCCTGCTTTTACTACAATGTGTTCTCTAAAGGTGAGCTTTTGTGGTGCTTGAGCTGTTTAATAACCCACTCTCTAAAGGAAATGGCCTTACCAAACTCCCAGTGTTAGCACAACAGACCTCAAAGGCATTGCCTCTTCCAGCTTTGTTCTACTGGTCCAGAACTATGTTATACTAACTTGTTTGTGAGATGCACATGCCAGTGGTCCCAAAGAATCACTGCAGGTACCAATTATAGCTGGCCATTACCTCCCATCTGCTGCACAAGTCAAATCTTTACAGAACTGCATCCTCTCTAAATCTGGTACAGGTCTTTGCAAGCACTCATTTGATTGTTTCCTTCTCCATGTACTTCAGTTTCAGTCTAGAGAGCAGAAAAAACTGTTGGGAAAAGTAAGCATGATTTTAATTTCGTATCTCAGCATGGATCAAAAGAAGAAAATCTAAAACTCTTGACATCTATACCACCTGAACTGGAATGCCATTATGTCTCCACCATCCACATGATGTGTGACTGCTTGAAGTTAGTCAGTATATAAGATAAGCACCATGTCAGAAAGATTAGACACAAGTCTGAAAGTTTAAGAAATAACTTTACTTCTTCAGACTGAGACTTTCACATGCACTGCTAATGACTGAAGTATGACCAACCTAAGAGTTTATGGGAAGCATTGCACCAGCAGGGCAAGAAAATTAACAGCACAGCAACCCAGAGCTGTTCCAGGCAAAATCACCAGTGCTAAATAGATTCCACCTCCAGAAACAGTATTAGTTGATCTGCCTAGGACTCCAGGAAACCAAGATTTTCACCTTAGGACAGCTGCCCAGACAAGTAAAAACCATGCAACCTTTATGCTTAGTTGGCTACACGAGAAGATCACAAGTATTGGCATTCTGGGCCTTAACTTCCCCAAATAAACATATATATATGCTACTAATCCAGTCTACTTGCCACAGTCTGGTTATTAGCACACCAAAGCATCAGAGGAAGAAAAGACATTTGTTTTGTTTTTTGTTGACGCTTAAAAGACACAGAAGCATAAATTAGACTAAAAATTTTATTGAAACTCATCCAAAATTCAGTCAGACACACAATTTATCCATTTCACTAAGCCTTGTCATTCTGTATGGCACAGAACAACGCATCTCAACAAGTTGAAACATCAAACTGAATTAGTGAAGTTAAGGCACTTGAGATACGTGTTAATTTAGCAAAATTGCATAAGAATAACATTCTACTTTGAATGATACAGTCCTTTCCAAGATTCAGTCTAAAACATCCAAATTCTATAATTCCTTGAGACTGGGACTGGGGAGAAGCAAAAGGAGGAGACAAAAGTGTCACCATATCTCCCTTTGACTATCAACCTCTCAGGCCACCACAGCCTACGGAAGGAAGTATTACAGACTCAAGCTGCAAAGACTTCCTGTAGAGGTGCTGAACTACAACAGTTTGAGGCACAATATCTTCCACTCAAGAATGCTTAAGGCAAAGTATCTTTGTGAGATGAAAAACAAAAGGAAAGAGTAAGAAGAACATGCATTCAACTGTAAGATTAGCAAATCCTTCCCAGGACATCACTGTCCACTCCCATATCCTCACCAAGAATTAAAGCTTGGAGAAAAGAAATGGAGAACACAAGAACTTAGAGACTTATCAAAAAACTGACACCAGGCAGTTCATCAGGGTTCTGAGGAGAGACTTGAAAGCCATTTGACCACCTTTAATTTACACTGCAGGTAGTTTCCTCTGCAGTTTTGGTTTGTATTGTAAGAATTTTTTTTCAGCTCTGAGCCAATGTTTACAACTTAAATGCTGCAGTTTCAGCATTTAGCAAAGTTTTCAAACGAATAACTGAATGAACAACTCAGGTCTACCTGCTAAAATTCTCCATCTGTGAAACAACCTCTTGCACCATACAGCAGTGGAACAACTCTTCTCCAAAAATGAGATACAGCTCTGGGACATGCACATCCCACGCTGGAATGTGGAGTAGGCTCCAAGGGTTGCACACAGTCTGACAGAAAAGATTTTCAGGTATACAGAGACTCCCTAAATCATCAAAAGGCACAACAGAGAAGCTGTTGTCACTTCCTATACACAGACACGAAGTGATAAATATTTGAGGGAAAAAAAATAAACACATGAAATGCCAATTACCCATTTGAATTTAAAGTACTGTTTCTAATTAGTCTGCTACTGAAATATGTAGTTCTAAGCACTAGGTTCTGAATTTCAGTAGAATTAGAGCTGTTTAAGAGGATGTAAAGCCTCTGGAAAAAGAGATTGCATCTTACTACTCTGTCTTTCAGAGCAAATTGCTTGTTATGTTTAAGGCACTACACGTCGTCTTTGGTTCAGTGTTTAACGATCTCATTCAGTGTAAAGAGAGGTAGCACGAACCATACGTATTTAGCTCTTCCATTCCATTAATGCCACTTCAGAGTCACCAGCTTTCCGATCTTACAGATTCTGGGATCCTTTAACTCATTAGGAAACTGCAGGAACAAAGTAACAAACATTGTTATTAATTATGTAAGAAACAAAGTAACATTTTACTTTGCTTTCTTAAGAGTGAGAAACTGGGTCTGAAGCATGTACAACATAAAGAGCTGGGGAAAAGTCACTTCAAAATGAGTTATCTAGTAATTTAAAAGCCAAGACAACCACATCTTACCTTCAAAAGAGTTAGCTAGAAGTATCTCTAGCACAGAATAAAATAAAAGCTGATCAGTTATTAAGCAGGGAATAAGCTGAGCTCTCTTCTGGTCTTGAGAAAAGTCTTTGTGAAATAACAAGATTTATTTTTTAGGTATTTTAAAATACAAACTGACTTCTCACAGAGAGGTGATAACACCTGCATATACAATTAGCCTTCCAGGCAAGTTAAACTCCTTGCAGAACCTGAAGTGGTTTGAAGCTGGTCTATCAACATAATTTTTTTCCTCCAAAATGCATAAAAACTAGTGAAACCACACAAGGTATCTATATCCATCTCACATCAATTGACTGCTTAACATATAAGTGTTAGACTTTTCAGAAGCAATCCCAAAATATGTGCAGCTTTAGAGCATCAGCCTTCCTCCTTCTCACAATAAGGATCAATGATCAAGATGTAGGAATATGGAGGAAGAGAAAAAAAGACATTTGTTTTCAGTATAAATTGGCTGAGATGCCACTATGAGAATATGAATATTTTATAGTGTGTCATGGCATGGAAGAGAGAGTACCACAATCTTTCTTTTGGCTCAGCTGAAAAAGCATTAGGATCTACAAAATCTTGTTATTTCTGGAGATTGTATTGACCAATATTGCCACTCCTGGAGAAGCTGAGCATTTTTAGAGGAGTATTTCTCACCAAATTACGTTTCATGAAATACATTCTTTGCCTAATTCTCCAGTCTGGTTTATATTAATATCAGCAGACAAGGAAATACCAGCAAGCAGGAACAAATTCATTCATAAGCATGTAAGAGGTACGGAAACAAAGATCAAGAGTTATACCAGAAGGTTTAAGTTCCCACTTGTGTTTACTCACTTCACTTGAAAAAGCCTATGGAGTTGTAGTTATACTGCAATGACAGGGAAACAAGAACTGAAGCAGAAAGACAGACATACCTGTATGGGTAGCCATGGTATTTAGATCTGAAGACAGACAACAACCAGCTGAAGAACAAGACCACCAAGCCAATACCAGCAATACACATAACTGCAAGAGATGCAGAGAAAGATTCTGGTCATGTAACAGCAGCCCCTAAACACATCACAGTGACCAATGTTTCTAAAAGCGTTCTGCAGCATTTCCAGATTTGGTCAGATGAGATCTTTCTAACAGTCACTGAGAAGAACTAAATTAATGCAAATTTTCTTTCCAATTCTTCTTGCATATCAATTTCATACTACCACTTTAGGAAAAACTGCATCCCCCCTTTTCTCTCACCAGTGAAATGCTTCAAAGCATCTTAAAATCTCCCCATCTTCCAAAAAGGCTTTAAGTTTACCTTGCAATTTGCTAAGCAATTCCAAACGCTGCCCAGACACTGAACAATTCAGTTCTGCTTAGAGATGGGAAGCATAAAAGAGCCCACAGTGTACCTTGCAATTTGCTAAGCAATTCCAAATGCTGCCCAGACACTGAACAATTCAGTTCTGCTTAGAGATGGGAAGTATAAAAGAGCCCACAGTGCAAAAGCGTTTCTATTAAATCAAACATCTTTACCAATATGTCTTCTCTTAAGAGAAAAAAAGNAATGTATAAAAGTATAACAGTATAGAAATGTATAAAATGTATAAAAGTATAAAAGAGCCCACAGAGCAAAAGCATTTCTATTAAATCAAACATCTTTACCAATATGTCTTCTCTTAAGAGAAAAAAAGTGTTAGTACTCACTCTTTCTTTTCCCCACGTCCATATCAGAAGTAGCAGCTTCATGGAGAAGTACCATTCCTAAAGTAACACCACCATCTATGGGCGTTGTTTAAGGCTAAATCAACAAAATACAATAGACTTAACAAGATACATTCATTTCTACTCTTGTAAATTTAGCTCCCACACCATACCTAGGACATAAAATCCCATTGGAAAAATTAGAGACTTTCCAGCCAAAAGGTAACTATGGAAGGAAAAAAGCCACTGAAAGGCATTCATAATGTCAACTCCTCTAAGAAAATAAATACAAAGTTTAAAATACAGACTGGAAAGCATAGTAGGGCTTGACACAGAATTAAACCCATGCATTTATTATCTCAGCTTGCTATGAAACAGTATTCCTTCCCAGAGAGCTTCATGCACTCCTACTACAGTTCTATTCCTCTGGGAAATGCCCAAAGAAACTCATTTTCTGCATTTCACTCAGCTAATAGAAGGAATAAAATGCAGGCAATATTTAATCTAACAGAACATCTTTCAGGTAGCATTTCAGGTATTTTCTAAATCTTAACCAAATAATATTTGATAATAATTGTAATGTTAAAGAAGCAGAGACAACTTAAGCTGACATCTGCAAATCATGAATAGTAGCAAAGGAAAATAGTAGGTCCAGCGGAAAAGACAGAATGCACAAAAGATTTAATTCCATTTCACTACAGATGTTCAGTCCAAATCCTCCTCCTGAAATGAGAAATACTTATCACACACTGAAATGGAACCATTAAGAAATCTTTTTTCTTTCAGATGCAGTCTACTTTCACACAAAAGTGACCTCAACCTACAGGAACCTTGCCAGTTTTCACCATTTTAAATGTCTCCAGTGACAGAGTTGAGTCCTTAATGTGATAGACAGCAGTGACACTAATAAGTATCAACAACTTTCTAGGTTGAATTTTGAGTGCATCACGAGACCAGTAATAAGGAAACAAAGATCTGAAGTCCCACTCCAAATGGATATTTGATGTTATATATATAATGAATACACAGCAAGAAAGTAAAGTTCTTTTAACAACAACATATTTAAACATCAGTTACCTACTTCATATTATCACAAATTCCCCAATGTTTCACTTGCTGCAGCTGGGATTTTCAACAGAATAAGAAGAGAAGAAATAAGCAGAAGTTGCTCTGTGAGCAAACATGGCTGTTGCAAGAGAAGGGACTTGTTAACCACTGTGAAGCAGACAAGAGGAAAGATATTTCGAATGAAGTTTCGAAATGTGTCTGCAGTAGGTCTGCTATACTCTGCACTTGTCCATCATAACATGCAAACAATTTAGGACTGTGAAGCTGCAAGAAAAAAATATTAAATAAGATTTTTAATTCTTATTAGAAGATAAAAGATTGCACAGGATGACAGAGGTGACAAGGGAAAGTTTGACTCAGAGCTGACTAAAATTACAGATGATGGATCAAAAACAGAAGAAAAGATAACTGAGTTTTTGAATATTCTTATGACTCCAAAGGGAATGGCAGAAGCTCTCAAGCTGCAAGTTTCCACTTGTCTTTCTCAATGGCATAATACTGGCAGAGCTAAAAAACCCTGTATCATTACCATGAATGAGTGGTAAGATTAAAAGAAGGTAAGCAAAGATATTAAAAGAAGAAAGATCAGTAACACGAGAAGGAATTCAACACCAAAGCAAGACCTAAGTTAGACTGAAAAGATAAAAGACACCCAGAGAGGAACGGGCCATCCTGAAGAATCTCACAATTCCAAAGAGCCACATCTTTAACACTGCATTCAGTTCAGTCGCTAAGCAAAGAAGAAGGTGATGAGAAAGCAGTAAACATTTTTCTGTTGAACTTAAAAGATCTCTGGCATGGAAAAGGGTAATTCTCAACACAAGCTTCTGCACGAGTGTTACGTGGCAAATTGAAGCCTTGACAAAGTGCTCTTATAGGACAGGCAGCAGCGTAAGCTCACAGAACAATTGTCACCAACCACATGCTTCTCAGTAAGAAGGATACTAAACAGAAGAACAATGTGCGTTTCTGCCACAAATTGGGCTTGGCTGCTCCCATGGATATAGTTCTGTAAGAGACAAAGAGTAACTGAATTTAGGAAAGACTGGAGTCAACTTTGACATAATTAACAACAGCTAGAGCCTGGAACTGGGCTTCGCACTGTCTCTTTCTGGAGTCAGAAGCTGGAACACAATTTCAGCTGTTTACCATTGATTTTTGGGAAGAGCTGCATCAGCTTCAAAGACACCTTCTTCGATTAACAAGCGTAATAGCCCAAAGAACCATTCAGATGGTGTAAGTGAAGATACAGTCTTCGCTTATGACTGCTTCCAGTGTTCAGCATGGCAAAATACCCTCGTGCACTCACTGAGATCTGAGCCACATGCATTCCCTTAGGCTCTTAGATCACATATGTTGTTTCTCTGTTTAGGGGTGGTAATGGTTGAAGTTATCACACAACAATTACACAACAGAGCGCCTGTTTTGGATTAAGACAACTAATTTGTGACCAATTTTCAAACAAAGTTTCTCCTTCTGTTTTAGCCAAAAGGATAAAGCTAATTGGAAGAAAATCTGAATCTTGACCAGAGCTCTAACACTCCTGTTTCACACAAATCTAAATCCCTCTTCTACAGGCATCTTTTAAAAGAAGGCAGTCCCTTTCTTATCAACAGCTTTCCGATTTGTCTTGCTCACTGGAAGAGAGGTCAGCCTCACTGACTTACAAAGAAAGCAGCCAAGAACAGAATTTGCACTGACTTTCCTCTTTTAGTACCAGCCTCATTCTGTGGAAATACAACAGAAATGCAGAAAAGAAAATGAAGAAAGACTTACTACTTGTCCTGTATGGGGATTCTTATGAGCATAGGGTGGACCTCTAATGTGGTTCCACATCTGGCCTGATGTCATTGCTAATACAAAACACTGAAAAGGAAAGAAGAAATACTTTAGTAAAGCTTTTGCCATTTTTTACCAATTTCCTACAATCATAGAATAGTTTGGGGTGGAAAGTACCTTGAAGATCATCTTGTTTCAACCTCCCTACATGGGCAGGGACACCTCCCACTAGACCAGGTTGCTCAAGGACTCATCCAACCTGGCTTTGAACACTTCCAAGCTGGGGGTCTCAACAACTACCCTGGATAACCTGCCTCACCACCCTCATGGAGAAGAATTTAACTGAAATCAAGCTTCTTCCAGTTTGAAGCCATTACCCCTTATCCTGTGGTCCATGCCTTCGCAAAGAGTCTCTCTTCAGGTATCTTGTAGCCCCCTTTGAACAGAACACTAAGGTCTCCCCACAGCCTTCTCTTCTCTGGGCTGAACAACTCCAACTCTCTTAGCCTGTCCCCACAGCAGAGGGGCTGCAGCACTGAGATAAGCTTCATGGCCAGCTCTGGCGTCACTCTTAACAGTTCCAAGTCCTAGTGTTGGGAGATCCAAACCTGCACACACTACTGCTGGCAGGATCTCACGAGAGCAGAGCAGAAGAGGAAAACTGCCTCCCTCAGCCTGCTGGACACAGTGCTTTTGCTGCAATACAATACTTTCAATTTTAACAAAAGCAAACTGATATGGAATATAGTCTTAGGCTAAGCAATGTCCTTCCTTTTATTGGTATAAAAGAGCTCTAATCAAGCATTAACCCAGCTGAAGAGACCGAGATCAAATAATACTATCAGACTACCAAAAAGTAAAATTAAATACACCTCATTTTCCTCTACTAGATATCTTTAACTACAAAATCTTTTAAAGACTTCATTGCTATAAAACTCATGACACCAGGCAGGCAAGAGTTATGCTTACTTACCAAAGCAGCAAGTGCCCAGCCAGTTTTGTTATACAGGAAATCCAGATTGCTTCCACGCAGATACACGAGGCCTCCAATGACAGCCAGCAGCAGTCCCAGCATCAGCGGTCCAGCATAGTTTGGTGGTCTTATCACGCGGATCTAAACAGACGAAGCTGAAGTTACCTTCCTTTAATTGGATTATTACTATTATAGCACACTGCAGCCACACTCCTGCTAACAAAGCCCACAATACGTTATGGTAGAAAAAAAGAAAATATCAACACACACTCAAACATTTTCTATGTAGTAAAGCTGACTTGAGAAGTAAGCAATGCTTCTTCCCCTATTACTGTAACTTCAGTTTTATGCATTTTTACCCTACCTAATAATTTCAAGGCTGTTTTGCCTTCTGCAGGAAGAGGGAGAAGGAAGGAGTTTTCCCATCTTACCACATACAGAATTGCACATAACATTAGAACACAGAATGTAAAGGAACTTAGAGATGGAGTCCTGTGTCCAAACTACATTTTGTAGACAAGAACTATTTAGAGTATCTCAAAGTAGAACAACAGCCGCAGGACACAACTGACGTATTTCACAGCTAGAGTGACAGTTACAGAGTACTGCAGAGTTGGTGAGGGGAAAAAAAAGTGAATACTTACATTGACATCAGTTCTGTCAGCCACCCAGCGAGCAAGCTGCTCAGCTGCAAAGCCACGCACCTGAAGTTCGTATGTGTCACCTCGTTTAGGCTTTCCTTTAGCAGGAAAGTTAATGAAGGTTGGAGCAGAATTCATGTTCAGCTGTAGTTAGGAAATTTAGAGGACAAAGCAGCATCAAAAGTCTGTTTAGTAACACAATTCTATTCCATTTGTATCTTGCGACAGGGTCACTGTATTAATCAGGAAAAGCAACTTCGATAAATAGGTTTCATTGTCAATGGCTTACAGAGAAAAGTAAAGACAACAGACAGAGGCTTGCTTTGCTGTATTTCATAAGAGTAATCACCGCATCCTGCACTTTCCCTTTTCTATTCCATGCTCTTTTCTCCTTTTAGTGTTAAGGAAGTTGGGGTATTTTTTTAAGCTCTGTCACCATCTGTTCTGGATGTCTCAGAGTAAGATCACTTCTGAGTAGGCTTTCCTTTTTTAAGCAAGTTTTCTGAAGTGACTGACGTTCCTTTGTTAGTACTCAGATCTACAGCTCCTGAGTCCAAAGATTCAGATCGGTTAAGGGGAGATTATCACAGGTAAATAAAAGTAGTTGTTTATAAAATGCAGTTCTACTGTTTCCCAACACTGTTTCCTCCACAGTATTTCAGGGATTTTACATCTGTTTCTTCTCTAAACAACACTTTTGAAAGAGAAATCTGCCAAATAGGAATGCATACAATGATCTTTAAAGGTCACAATTTGACTTCTGATGTAACACTCTGGGAAAGTTTAAGAATAATAATGAAAGACATTCTTCTTCTTGTGGAGTGAACTTTTCCAGTCTAGATGCTTCTGCTTACTAAAATATCATTGCCTAAACTGTGTAGCTTTTAAATAGAAATGAGTATCTCTAAAAATAATTTTTAAAAGAACTATTAAGGTGATCCACAATTGCAAGTGTATCTGGAATGCTCCCATGCATAAAACCAACCAAAAAACAAACACATTACACAATGTTAATAGAAGAGCAAAATGACTGGGTAACTGAAGAGAAGTCTACCCACAATGAAAACCTAATCACTCTCTAGCAATCTGAAAATTGTAATAGCTGCTCCTAATGACATCAATGTGATCTGTCTTGCCTCATCATGTATTATAGAAGAATTGCATTGAGAATCACACTGAGTTATTACAGGAAACAAACAGAAAACAATCAGAGAAGCCAGATTTGTCAGCTCTTAGTATTACTGCAAACATGACACTGCCCTCTGCTCTTCTCATTTCTTCGAAGTGGCAGCTTTTAACTTTTCAACTATTTATTTCATTATTGTAACACTAAATTCCATATACATTTTCACCTTCTTGCCCTCAGTCTCCAAAACCCATGTTAAAAGTCAAATTAAGAAAAAAGAAAGACAAACATTACCATCTGAAATACATCTGAGCCTTCATCAAAATCTACCATGGCAAAAAAAATCTTATTGGTAAATGCACTGGAGTATCGCCACGAGTTTGCCAGAATCTGGTATTCCTCATCAGCTTGTCTGTAAAACACAGAAGGCGAGATGCCGCATCAAATGTTTGTCCAGAACACGTTATTAACCAGATGAGGAGGCTGCAGTCACCCATCTCATTAATAGTTTCATTACTCACTCTCACATTCATTTACTAGTGTTAAAGTCTAAGGCCAGACACATCCAACAATCAAGCAAAGCATTTGACTCTGCTGCGCTTTTAAACCCAAGAGCAAGTGTTGTTGAGTTCACAAACACAGGCAGTGATAATTTAAATTTGAAATGGAAACCAACAGCTCATGATCTGCTAGTCCACAGAGCATCAAAACAATTACAGGTGTGCCTCCATATCCTTGGGAAGCCAATTAATTTCAGTTAACTACATATAAAAGTCATCCTTACAGACTTTTGTCACCTCCAGACTAATACTTAAAAGCTACCATATGGCTAAGGATCCAGCATGTGTTAAAAATAAGTGCCAGTCATAATATTAATTAAGAGCAAGTTTTAGGAGTGCATGGCCAGCAGTAATTCTACAAATACTTATTCAGTAGTTTATGCCAGGACAGTTCAGTTTTCACCATTTCTCCAGAAGCCTAAGAGTGTGAATGTTGTTTCTGCAAAGCAGTGATTATTTCAGGAGGGAGATAAATAATTAAGGGCTAGGTTATTTTCTCACGTGCATATTACACAAATTCTCACACATTTAGTTTCTATGATAACCTTACTGTAACGTGCCCCAGTATATTTCCCCCGCATACATGAGCTTTATCCTATTCTTAAACTAAATTCCCTACAAAGCATGTGATGACACTCAAGTTCCAACTTAGGACTAAATGGAGCTCGTACTTGCACACAACACACTGTCTGTGAGGCTGAAGAGCCGTGAACATCACAATCACAGAGTAATTTCTGGGTGGTGCCTTCACAAGCCGTCGAAATTTGTCACCATTCATTCGAATAACGGATCTTTTACTAGCCCACTCCATTAGCTGGTTCACTTTCTCTGATAACACCATCTGAAAAATAAAGCCAGAGCAACATTGAGTTTCAGCTGGATTTCTTTTTTCCTCCAGTCTCACAGTACAAACCTGAAGGCTTTTAGGTCTGATATAACAAACAGCTGCTCCATATTTCCTAAGAGAACCTATTAAACACTCCATTCAATACTTCATTAAGAATCTTAAATGAGTTCACAGATCCTTTTGACAGTCATGCTGATGTTCCTCATTGACTTTAACCACTTGGTAACCACACATGCTTTAAGCACTTGGCCTTTCAACGCTATTACATGCACTGGCACAGGCTGTCAGCTCATCAGCACTCTTCCAAGTTGCCAATTTTAAAATTTCTTTCAGATGCGCTAACTGCCCCACATCACTCCGGAGTAGTCATCTGACTCTAAACACTACACTATTTCAGATTTCAGAGCTTGGTGGAAGTGGAATGAGCACTACAGATGGAAGCAAGCTCAACGTTTCCTTTTCAGCACTGCTGGGAAAAACTCAACCTGATTCAGTACATAATTGGAGTACTCGGGAATGCTCAACACCAAGCTCTTCATTACAAATGAGCTAACCAGTTCTATAGCATAAAGTATGAAATCAGTGACAACCCCCAAAAATGTTACATTTAAGTGGGTTTGTCACAGTACTTCTCCTTATTAACACTCTTCTTCAGAGAAATACTTTAAATAATAAACTACTCTTCTTCGACTTCCAACTGACAGAAATGTATATAGAGGGATCTCTGCAAAACCAAGGAGTCGAGTGTGTGAAAATAAAAGACACTTTTGTGATTACGACCAAAGACAGTCCCCCCACCCGGCCTCCTCTCCCAGTCCGGTACAGCAGGAAGACAACGCCCTTACAGCGGTTTTTAATAGGAATAAAAGAATCCGGAATTAAACGCACTCAAAAGTAAAAGATAAATCAGAATTGCGTGACTGGAGAAGCCAACCGCTCCGCTCGGCACCCGGGCGAGGCCACTGGCCGCCCCTCACTGCCCAGTCAGTGCCGCCGAGGACAGCAGAACCTCACGCTGGGCAGGCCCGCGGGCGACCCGGGCAAGGCCAAGCCGCCCAGAGAGTGGCCCGCTAGGCCTGGCCCTGCCTTGCCCTGCCCTCAGCCCCGGGTGCTCGGCGCTGGACGACCTCGCGCAGGCCAGGGCCAGCGGGAATCCGCCGCTACCCGGCCCAGTGAAGCTCGACCCCGCTCCACCGCCCGACCACAACTAAGCGAGCTCCCGACGGCTTCTCACCTCCTTCCGCTTCTGCCCCGCAACGCCCGGCCCGCCCCAGACTGCCGCCAGCCACACCAACACCAACACCGGCAACGCCGCCATAGCCGCCCCAGTGCAGCGTCTCACGCCCATTGGCGAACTCCGACCCACCGGCAGCCCACATACTTTTTCCTATTGGCCGCGGCGCCGGCCCGCCACTAGCCGCCGGCTCCCGATTTGTTGAACCTGTCTCCGGCAGGGGCTGCCGCTAACCCATAAAAGCGAAACAAGCTGGAGCCGTTCGATTGGCGGAACCCTGAGCGAGGGCGGGCTGTGCCGTGCCGCTCTGAGGCGCGCCAGGAAAGCCGGGTGATGGTGGTAGTGTGGGGTTTTCCTGCTTTCCTCGTGGTGCACCTTTTACATTGAGGATACACCTAGACTATCCTCAGCACCTGCGGGTTGTCAGACATGGAATTGCTTTGGTTGGAAACGATCATCGCAAAATTTGTTTTGACAGTGGCTGTGCTCAGCTGGCCGAGACAGTCAACAGTACAGCATCCTGGCCTGGATCACCAACATTGGGGCCAGCAGGACTAAAGCAGTGATTGTGCTAGAGCAAGTCCAGAGAAGGGTGTCAAAGCTGTAAAAGGGTCTGGAGAACAGGTCGTGTGAGGAGCAGCTGCAGGAACTGGGGTTGTTCAGTGTGAAGAAAAGGAGGCTGAGTGGTAACCTTGCTTTCCGCAGCTCCCTGGAAGGAGGCTGGATCTGGGTGAGGGCAAATCAACCAAGAAGCCAGTGACAGGGTGGGAGGAAGCAGCCTCAAATTGTGCCGGGGATTTAGGTTGACTATTAGGGAAAGAATCCCCAAAGGGCTTGTCAAGGCCTCAAACAGGCTACCCAGGGCAGTGATGGAATCACCAACCCTGGAGGGCCTTAAAAAGACGTATAGATGTGCTGAGGGATGTGGTTTAGTAGTGACCTGACAGTGATGGATTTAATGACCTGAAATATCTTTTTCAACCAAAATTATTCAAGTGATTTTAACTGCTGCACAGCCACACTGCACTCAGCACATAGAAGGTGCTGGGAGGGCAGCACTGCAGTGTAGAGGTCAGACCTTACATTGGGAAGCTAAAAAAAATGAAAACACAAACAAAAATTCAGAATAAAGTTCCAAAGAGCTTAAGCAGCAGCTCCCCAAAGGTGTACACTTGATTTAGTTTATATGCCGAATAAAGCTCCAAAGAGCTTAATCAGTAGCTCCCCAAAGGTATACCTTTGATTTAGTTTATATGCATATATATTGCTGGGACCTGTGTTGCAAACATTGTTAAAATCTTTAAATCAAGAGATTCTCAGCCAGTATGTAATGTTACAGGCTTTCAATTGTAAATGCCGCAGAAAAAGTAGTTCTGTGTGTTAATATTCCTCTACTCGAGAACGTGTACACTTCAATCCTCGCTGCAGTAGCTGTTTCCGCCAAAATCTCAGGTTTTAGCGCTTCAATCCTTTCATTAATTCAAGAAGCAAAAAGTGGTGTCAGAAGTGGGATTCGAACCCACGCCTCCATGCGGAGACCAGAACACCCAACCCGCCTCGGGAAGGCGCGGAACGCCTTGAGTCTGGCGCCTTAGACCACTCGGCCATCCTGACACTGCGATAGCAGCTGCCACCAGGAGTCTCTTACCACTGTCGTCATCACCGCGTTTGTGTCTGATGTGACCTCTAGTGCTTCCTAGCTTACAAACTGCGGAGCACCCCCCTCTCTTCCTGCTGTTTTCTAGCTACCGAGCTTTTCCGGCCCTCGCTCAACTACACCGAGTTGGTACCGGCCCTCCGCGCCTGCGTTACCCACAGGGCTCAGGGGCACGGCGCCGCGGTCGCTTCCGGCGCGACCATTTTGTTTTTCACTGTTCGCCAAGGGTACTTGTGTCCCGCTGCGGTAGGGCTCAGCTCTTCTTGTCAGTATGTTCCCTGTGGCTAGGGCTGCTCTAAACCTCGCCGGTAAGCATGGAGGAGGCTCTCAGAGGTACTGGGGGTATTTCTGGGGAGCAGATCGTTTCTTCAGGGAGTCTGTCTCCTGTTTCTTGCCTTCCTTGCGAAGGCTGTCCCGTGGGAGGGTCGTGTGGGCAGCTAAGGGGCTGCGGGCGGCTCTCGTGTCGTCCTTCGTCTGCTACGTTTTTATATTTGTCTCTTTTGCCTCTTAGTTACTTTTACTTGAGCTGACCTTGGGTTCCATTCCTCGGTGCTTTTCCTCCTGTAACCATAGGGTGAGAGGAAACAGCCTCACGTTGCACCAGGGAAGGCTGAGGTTGGACATTACGAACAATTTCCGTAGAGATTGTCAGTCCCTGGAGCAGGCTGCCCAGAGCAGTGCTAGAATCACTATCCCTGGAGGGCTTTCAAAGCCGTGGAGATGAGGTGCTGAGGGACACGGTTTAGTGGTGAGCTGGCACTGCTGGGTTAACGGGTGGACTTGATGAAGGCCTTTTCAAACCAAAAACTATTCTGAGATTACAGTTACTAAAGACACATCCAGGTTTTACGGCCTGAGTTGGCAGGGCGTAGTGAATGACCAGTTCTTAAGCTCAAATGATTGCTCCCCAGTCCTTAACCTGGTTCTCTCAAATCGGGTCCTTGTTCGTTATGTTCTTAGCCCAAGGTGCTTGCATGTATTTGTCTTGGTAGATATTCAAACTTATTTTATCTGTTAAAAAAAAACAGACCAAGACAACTCTTGTGCATCAGCAGCATGTTAGGGATGTAGTACCATTATGGGTATTGCAATCAGGATCTTTAGGTCATTTTTGAGTAAATGTCAACCACTGACCTGAAGCTGAAGACTTTGTGATATCTGTGCCTGGATCACCGTCTCATCAAGTGCTTTGTATGTAACTATTAAACAGTCTGTGTGTTTTGAAGCTGGTAATTTGATTCTTCTCTCTCTTTTTTTCAGTGAGTGTACCTATGAGGGTGTACATTTGTAATGCATATCATACATTCTCTCATCTGAAGATTTGCTTCTGTATTTCATTCTGTGTTATTTACCTCATGTTAAGCCCACAGTTATTTACACTTTCTTCTTCGTTTCCCTCCTCTCCCTTCAAAAATCTGAAGAAATGAGAAAGTGTTCCCTGTGTCCACTATCTTCTGCCTCCTAATTTGATAGTGAGTTTCATCGTGAAAATACTTGTATTAGATACACATCCTGATAATATAAATACATACATATGGAAATGTGAACCTTAAATACTAAAGATATTAGAGAAATAGTAATACTTAAAAGTATACTTGAAATTCCATACTGAGGGCCCAAAGAAGAAAACTTTAATGAAAAAAAGTAACTTAAAGAATTTTCTTACTGAGATTAGATTTGAGGAATAACTTTCTACAGAGAAATCAGAGGAGAGCTAAAACAAAATGCAGTGTTTTTTGGAATCATTCCAAGCCTCGAAGTCCAAGAGATTAATTTTTTTTTTTCAGCTTTTCTTAATGTCTTGTGTTTACACTTAACCTCTGGTTTGAGGAGAGCTGAGAATTTTGAATGGTTTGAATGTGTATTTTAGTTAATTTCTGTATTTCTAATTCCTTTTAACGTTCATTAGCTCGTAGCGTTCGGCACACCGCAGTAAGACAAGCTCATCGCAAACACGAGCCTGACTTCCATGATAAGTACGGAAACCTGGTACTCCTTGGTGGAGCTGCAGTTTTCACTGTTGTTTGGGGATATGTAAGTCATCCTTTTATCATCACTCTGTTGTGACTGTAGCAGTAAACTTGCAAACTGTTAAGTTTGTTTAAGCTTGTCTGAAATAACTCGTGTGGCCAGAATTAAGCTTTTTGCATAGTGATGTGATAGAGATGAAAATTATGTTAATTCATGGTTTGATTTTGAATTACAGAGCTTTCTGTGTCAGTCTACTGCTTGGTTTTAAAATGTAGTAGAAACACAAGCGTATATTTTATTTGGGATTTCTAAGCTGTACCAGTAAAGCTTTCAGCAGAAGAGTTTATAGATGAAACAGTGTGATAAGGGGTTTTTACATTCCAAATTCTTTGTTCTAAAGCTAGATATATTTAAGTATTTAAATATTTTTAATATAAATCTATTCCACTTGCTTTCTTAGATGAATGAAATGCCATGTTCTAATACAAGAGATCTGAAACAACAGACATGTTCTCCAAACAGAAGGCTTCTTTTATTTCAAAGTTAATAATTTTGGTTTTTATCCTCCTACAGGCACTTACACAAATAGGAATAGAGTGGGGCTTTTCACCTGTTGGCAGAGTCACTCCGAAAGAATGGAGAGAGTAACAGCCATTGCTTATAATTAACTGGTCTACACTTTCACTGCGAAAATTATAATGTAATGGCATTTATTCCCTAATTGCCACTTGCTCAGTGGCATTCCTGGTCTAATAAATATACCTAGAAACCTGTCTTGCTCTTCTAGGATTCCTTTCTGTTCTGTGTCAGCTGAAGTATAGGAAACAATGTAAAAGCTCAAAATAATTAAGTCTTATTTTAGGTAGGCCCATTTGTTTCTGTAAAGGTGACTAGTGGATGATGGACACACCCAAAACGTGGTATTGTTGTCCATTTAAGCAGATGTGTGTGTCTCAGGGAACCTTACATGTGTTCCCACTGCAGAGTTCTTGTCACTTTACCTGTGACTTCTGCTGCAACAAAGTTGAAACTCCTTTTTGTTTCCCAGAGAAGTATTTTTATGTCTTGAATTACTCTCCAAATAAGTTACTTCCCAGTGAGGCCTTTGAGAGGAAAACTTAGGTGAGTTTTTATACTGACAGCAAGCAATATTTCAGCAGTGCTGACACTGAGAGAAATGTGACTTTCATAATTCTTTGGTAATCGTAATATATCAGGGCTTAAATTAAGGGCATAATGCAGATTCTAAATCTCCAAGTCAGTTTAAATCCCTGGAAAGTGTGAATACCCTACTTTTTTTATACAGCAGAGATGTGTGAAATGGCTGCCTTTACAATCAGAGATTCCAGTCACCACACTGCTACTTTTAGCCTGACATGGACTGGCATGTGTGCTTGCAGCCCAGAAGCAAACTGTCTCAGTTGGCATGGTCAGCAGGTTGAAAGAGTGGATTCAGCCCCTCTGCTCTGCTGAGACCCCATCTCCAGTGTTGGGTGTCATCAGCACAGGAGGGATGTGGAGCCGTTGGAGCAGAGGAAGGTACAGCATTGATGGAAGGCCTGGGAGCCTTCCACTGAGAGGCCGGGGTGAGTTGGGGTTGCTCAGCCTGGAGAAGAAAAGGATCCAGGGGGACTGTGGCCTTTCAGTGCTGAGAGGGGACAGAAAGGTAAGGGCAGACTTCAGTAGGGCCTGTTGTGACAGGAGAAGAGGTGGTGGGTTTAAAGTAGAAGAGAGGGATTCAGAGGAGATGGAAAACACTCTGGACGCTGAACCTGGGAAAACGCTGCTGATGCTGTCTCGGCGTCACGTGATGGCCCACGGCGCGGGCGCCGGCGCGTGACCCGCCGCGCACAGCCGTGTGGTGTCACGTGACTCGGGAGGCGGGGTTATGGTCACGTGGCGGCGCGCTGCCGGCGGCTTTGGGCGGGGCTGCCCGGCGGGGCTACCGCATGGGGCAAAGTGCCAGGCGCGACCACTTGCTGACGGGAGCCGCTCGGTCTGCGCCGCCCGGAGCCTCCGGTGAGTATGGGCCTGGGCGCTGCGGGGCTGATGTGCCGCGGGGTGGTCTGGTTTATGTCCCCTTATCGCGTCCCTTTTCCCATCACGGGGCTACCCTTTTCCTTCCCGATCGTAGTACTTTCCCGACTGCCGTCTGAGCCGTTTTCACGGTGTCCCGAGCTTGCGGGAGCTAAGAGAGGCAGCCCTCCTGTGGCTGAAGGGAGGGGGTGAAGAAGACGGCGGCGGGTGGTGTTACGTGTTCCCCCTGGGCTACGTGTCCCTTGGCGGGGGGCTCTCCCGCCGCGCCGCTGCCTGAGGCGCAGCTTGGGAACGGGCCGTCCGTCCGTGACCTGCTGTCGGGGGAGGGTCTGAGCCCGAAAACAACGATTTCGGCTTGGCCATTGGTCTGTCCGGCACCTCCGGAGGGCTATGGCTTCGAAGGGATGAGGGCGTGTGGTGTGCTTCCTTTTACTGTAAGACAAACCGAGCCATGTAGCTTTCCTCGGGGAATTGATGTGGGCCTGGGGACCGCGAGCAGCGGGACCGCCCAGGAGTGACGGAGTTTTTGGGGAAGAGGACCTGAGGAGGGTCTGTGACTGAAACGGCGCAGCTCTGGGTCCAGAACGGTATTTCCTGCTCGGCCGCTTCACTCAGTGCAAGCTGTTTCTGCCTTCTTGGGTTTTTTCATGTAGTGCTAGGCAAGGGCTGATGGTAGGAGTCACATCCACAGTCCTGTGCTATGCTTGGGATACAGCCAGCGGCAGCAGCTCGAGTAGGATCATTCTTATCAGTAGGCATCCACGTTGGATATCTGGTTGTTTCTTGGTATAGACTAAGTGTGCACTTGCTGGTGGCTTGGGAAAGGTACCTCTTCAGCTGTTGGTGGTCTTCACAGAAAAAAGTGAGTTTGGCTGGACAAGTCACTTGAGTGAGCTTCTTCTCCAAGGTCTTTTTCAAATCTGAGTTGCTTCAGTTGTACCTCTGGAACATCTTGCATAGCTTTTTGCTTTGTGATGACAACACTCTGTACACAAGTACATTTTCTTTAATGTGAGTAAATATTCTGGAAAAAGGCAAGCATTTATTATGCTTTGGGAAGAAATCTCACAAAAATGAGCAGGAGTAAAGCCAGTTCATTGCCTTTCCGTATCCATGTTCTGGAGATCGCTCATAATATTTCCTAGCGTAAAGTTCCTTGAAATGTTTTCTATAGGTACCAAAGATTGCGTTTCTGTATTTAAATATTTGCTGGATTCTGCTTGTGGATATAAGTAGACCAACATGGTTTTTTTCTGTTTGGTAACATGGAAGTTAGTTGTTTATATCACGAGGCGCTGTGCGAGCATAAACACTATTGTATTCTAAGTCAATAATTGCAAAGTATTTTGTTGTATAGAAGAGACTTGAAGCTTTTTTCTTTCCCAGGTAGTAAACTGGGAAAGTAAAAGCTGGCATTATATGTAATTTACTGTCTTATCCTTATGTTCACCTATCTAGTGTATTACATATAGTTCTGCCAGTAAGGAGCCCCACTTTGCCTTACTATGCTCAAAGAAGAGGGATTTATAAATGATACTCTATTTCTAACATTCCCTATGATTCTCCCAATATTCACATTCTCAAAGCCTGTCTTGAAGAGGTAGTGGAGGGACACAAACAAGTAAAAGGATTTGCTGAGAATTTGTCTCAAGTATTATGAAGCTGCTGTTAGAAATAGAATGTTTTCAGTGTATATTTTTTTCTTTTCACCCAGCTTGTTCCTCAGAGCAGTTTCCATGGCCTGCTGACCAAGCACGACTTGCTAAAGTCTTGAGCAATGTAAATTGCAACCTGTTTGCAAACTAGCACAAGTGTCACGTAGCTTTCTGTGACAGGTGTTTATTACAGATGTACAGTTTCTCCTTCAATGATTAAGCCTCATATATCCATATTTTCAAATATATTTGTTTGCCAATGAACATAATAAAACTTCGTTCTTCCGTGTTGGACCAGATCCTTCCATAACCCATTTTCCATCACTTTTGTAAGCCCAAGGATGAGATGAGACAGCTTTTTCCCTTTGTGCTGTCCATTGCTCTTTTCCATAGGACGTTGCACACTTTCAGGCACAGGTGCCTTTTTTTCATCTAATGTAATTAGTAATTTCTTTCTGCTGCCATAGATAAAGTGAACTCTAAAGTAGGACTCAGTCATTTAGAAATTTGATAAAGTCTCAAGGCTGTACTTAAATCTGACATATTCTGTATCTGGCATTTGTGTGATTTTTTTTTTTTTTTCCTTAGCTTTGTTCTCTTTCAATTTAAACAGCTATAAATTCAGAATAATTAGATTTATAAAATCTGAGTGAAACTTGTATTTATAAAATCTGAGTGAAACTTGAACTTGTACACTTAGGCAGGACCATTGTGTGTCCTTCCTGGTCCTAGGACAGGCACAAAGTGTGTTTGGTTACACTGGGACATCTGGATTAGTTTGGATGCTAGAAGCAGTGAAGTGTCTTTTAGGGTAAAATGAGTATGGATTTTCACCAATGTTGTCAAGTCCTTTTCGCATTGCTTGTACTTCTGATAGTGTGAGATTGTGAATGAATTAAGATTAGTTTACTTACAGAGACCGCTGTTAGCACAACAAAAAATGGTTTAGACAGTTGAATATGAGTTTTTAAGTCACCTACTGCTTGATTGCTGAGTAATTTTCCGTAACATGGGGAGAAGCTACTGTGGGAACTAGAAATTATTTCTCTTTCTTAATAGAAACTCTTTAATTCACTTCAAAATAAGTAACAGGTTTGCGTTTTAACCTGCGCACAGACAACCCAAGCATTAAACCCAAAATTATACCTGAAAAAAATAGACTCATGTCTATTTCCAAATAGAATTTTGGTTCTAATTATCCTTTGTAGTCTTCTGTCACTGAACATTGCTTTTTCACATGCAGCCTGCCAGGCTGTTTCTAGAGATCTGCTGCTTCATTGATGGTGTTAATATCCAAACAAGGAAGTACTGTTGCCTTGTGTGCTGCAAAACACAGGTGAGTTGTCATGAAAGGGAACAGAAGATGGGAGTTTCGAGAGGGATTAAGCAGTAAATAGTGTAGTAGAGATTACAAAAAGCTGCTACAAAGTTTGTTCAAAGCCAAGGTATGATGAAGCTGCTTTAGGTGTTACTCCAACAGCAGCTGTTGAGTCAAAACTTTTGGCTTCTTGTATTCTAAATATGTAACTGTTGGAATAAAGGGGATTGGGCTACTATTCATTTGCATCGTCAGATCTTAAAATACCTTACTAGTTGATGAAAATGTTTTATAGATGAATCAATGGGTTAAGAATAAAACAATTTCTTCTGAAACAGTGTGATCCACAACTTAGCATCTCACTTGAAAGATTATGTCCATGATAACTTTGAATCACTTTCTTTTTAATTACCAGTCACTTGCTTGGCAGTCAGCAGTAATAATGAAGATCTTCAGTGTCAGCTTGTAAATATATATTGTCACCCAGGAAGGCTTTTTAGGTGTTAGAGAAGCTTTAGAAGTTTTTCAGATGCATCCTGCTAGAACTGTAACTCTCCCTTGTACAGTGAAGTTGTCTTTTGAGCTAAGACACCTACACACATGTATCTGTGCATTTATTTTCTATAAATGTAAAAACCAGGGAAAACCAACACAGGATATACAGAGAGACAGATCAAGAGTGATGGAACAGCATATTCCAAATTCAAGCTGTAGCTGTAGTTTACACAAATTGCTGCACAGCTTCATGAAGATCTTTTGACTTCTGCAACCATTTCCAAGTGAATATTAACACCTATAGGGAGAACTTAGGTTTACATTGTCAATGTTTGTACACCCCTTGTGTGCATCTAGTTAGAATTTATTGGTGTAATGTATTTTTCAGGCTGCTTAGTTATGTTTTTTTCTTAATTTTATGTTGTCAGAAGGAGGAAATTATGACAAAAATATTTCTTTTACATTTCAGCCAAAGTATTTCTATCAGGAAGCACTTGTAAGAGAAGCAGAAGATCAGACATGAAATAGGATATAACAAGGTAGAGTGTTGGCTGAGATGTAAGTGTGGATCAGCTTTGAAATTGAACTTGTCCTGGGTGGTTTTTAAGTGGTGATAGGGGAAAGGGGGTGTGTACACTTACAGTCACTATTCATTAAGCCTGTACTTTCTTCTGAGCAGACTATCTTTAAAGGATTGGGAGAACTGGAAATTCATACAGTTTGGTCTTCAGTCTGTACAGAAAACTGAGATTGTTAATGGTCTGCTTCTCAGTTCATTATCAATAGTATAATGTAACTGGTGTGAAGAAATGGCTCATTTCCTGCTTTTACATTTGGATATATCTCACTCTTTTTAGAGAAAAGCCTGGATTTAAAAATTGTTTGAAAACCGATAGCAAGTAGCAACAAAGAAATATAAATCCTTGTTTGTCATCTTCTCCACTAGCAGAGAGCTGTTAGTGATGTGTACATCATGTAGAGTCCAGGGTGTTTCTTCATTAAAAGTCAGAGAACAAAAAGGAGGAACAGTTTGATCCAGCAGATACATTCTGTGATGGAAGTTCTGGATTCAGTCATAGTACTTTGTTGGCCTTAAGGGGTAAAACAATCCTAAAATTCTTTTTCACCTCTGCCTTTGTGCATTTTGCGTATTTGAATTGCAGAGTCTTCCAGGAAAGGGTTTTCTCTGCTGTCTTTGTATAATGCCTCATACCAAGAGGTCCTGATCAGTTGGTTCCAGGAAGGCAGCTTTTAAAAACTCACCAAGCCAACAGGAAAAAAAAAAAAATCTTGGGGCAGTGGAGTGATTGAAGCTTGATTGCTTGTGATTTGTGTTTTAAATCCCAACATAAATAGCAGGTGGTGTGTTTCTTTTTAATCAAAATGAACAGCAGAAAGGCAAGAAAGCAAAATGAGGAAATGGAGAAAATGTAACAGGCTATAATTATAGTAAATGTTCAAAGAAAGTATAATGTTAGTCGGACATGCAAAAGCAGTTCATTTTTTAGTCCATTGGTGGGCACTCTGTAGCAGTGCTGATGGCTACTCTAGTCGCCATAATAGTACTGGTTCACCATGTTACGTGCCAACCTTGGATTATTTTGGATGGTAGCTAGCAATCCTTAGTTTGTGTTGTGTTTCAAAACACAGTCATATTGCAGTTGCTGGGGCAGTTCAAGCTGATTAGGTACTTGAAACGCCTTAACATTCACTTCTGTCCAAGCCTTACTAGAGTACAGATTGACTCTGTGATAAACCATTGTGCCTCAGTTATATGTGTCTGGTTGTGCTCACAGACAGAGTCAAGTACTTTACGGAACGTTACTTGTTCTTCAGCTTTGTGGGAGTATTTATTGCTCCCGGGCTGTGGAGTTACAATTAAGTCTTTGTTTTACATGGACTAAGCATTCTCTGTTGAACTACTGAGGTAATCAGTAAGGATCATATTTCAATATGACGAAGGGTGGATATTCTTGGGTAGCTTTGTAGTGCTTTTAAAAATATCTTGTACCTCTTGAGTGTGCAGATGAGCCTGAGGAAAGGACCTGTCATGAATTTTGCTCAAATTCAACTCTTCTGCTGATTGATAAGTCTCTCTTGAGTGTCAAGTGACAACTCTGTAATGTGTGAATATTTACATAAAGATACTTTATGTGTATGTTTGTTTCTGATAACTCAAATCTTATAACAGTAGGCCAGAAAGGGAGATCTGTAATAACTCAGTTTGAAGAGTTGTCTTATTTCTGTTCTTAGCAGAGATGAATTATTGCTGTTTTCTACTGCCCATAGTATAATACCATATCTTCTTCGGTAGTAGAACCACAGAATTACTTAGGTTGGAAAAGATCTTTAAGAACATCAAGGCCCAGTCCTTTGGATACATAGCTGGTCATTTGAGGGCTTTAGGGAGTGCATTAGGAAAGTAAATCTTTGCAGTCACCTTCTCAGACTTCTTTCATATTACTTACAGAGTGAAACTTTTTCCTCTTTTGACCTAGAAGTGAGTTAAATTCTCCCACTGATCAGTGGCTGACAGAAGGGTGTAATGTGTTCCTAGCCCTTCACACAAAATGTAGTTAAAGGGAAAAATATTTAATCTCTTGGAAATTCCAATCATCCAGAGGTTTATACTGCCTTGTTTTCTTGTTGATAAAGCTTCCGAGTTTACTGTTGTGCCTCAGCGTGTTAAAGCTGTTGCTGTGATGAAGCACTCCTGTATTCTGACACGGTTTGTAGCATGTCTGAAAGAGAAACCAGAAACTTGCAGACCTGTAGCAGCGAACAGTTCTGAAGCATCAGCAAGCAGCAAGAAAATTAGTTTTAATAAACTTCATATAACTTAGTTTTCAATGTAAGTTCCGAGGGTGAACAAAAACAAGTTAAGCAGCTGTTTTAACTTCAGGTCTTCAGTTAATCATCAAAGGTTGCTGCTGCTTCTACTTCATCCAAACGTTAAACAGTTAACTGTGATCATTTTCCTGGTCGCTAATCTCTTTGTCATTGGAAAAAATAATGCTAATTTTCAAAACGTTAGAAGGACCCCTGGAAATAACTTTTGCTCTCTTTTCTTCTCTGTTACCTAACAGCCTTTGCATTGAGCAGAAAAACTCATGTGCCTTACCCATTGTTTCTACAAATTAATTTCATTTAAATTTAGTAATTTTATTTTTCTGGCCTTATTTTTATGAACAAAAATAATAATGAGAGCAGAAATCAGACATTTCTGATTAAGATGTGGAAAAAGCTCTAATTGCTTTCTAGGGCTCGTTTCAGTGTCACTTGTTTGTGACAAGAATAATACATGAGATACAAATGTAGAAAAATGTGAGCACCACTAGTGCCAATGTGGCTTATGTGCCGTTGCCCAGTGTTGTAATGTCCGAGAGCTGGTTGGTGTTCCTTTCTCACATGCTTTTCCTTATATAAGGATGCAATTATTGTCAGTTAAAGTATGAATCTTTCCCGCTTCCCCCATCTCGGATCGTCTGTATATTCTCAGCACATCTCACACACCTGTGAGTGACAGCTTGCATCATGCAATTAAATGGTCTTGACTGTAAGACAAATCAAATAATAAATGTCAGAACACTTACCCATTTTGAAAATTCTTTGGAAAAAATATCTAAAATTCTCTTTCCTGTTCAGCTTTGCTCAGGTTTTACTTCTGGGCTTACATGTGGCCAAATGCATCATCTTAGATTAAATCTCTGTTTTGATTTCAGTCTCTGAACTGTTTTATGAACAGATGTCTCTTTTGGTTTGGCCAGCAGCAATGAGAAGACGTGAGTAGAGTATCAGAATGGAGACAAAATCCATAGTCGTCGGTGTGGAGGGTATGACCTGCAATTCCTGCGTTCAAACCATTGAACAGCACGTTGGGAAGATGAATGGTGTCCATCACATCAAGGTAACACCACCACTGCTTCTTCCAAAGATTTGCTCTTGTATAAGAAACTGTGATAAAGTGTGCACCAGAGGAGGAAAGTGTGTGGAAAGAGGGTGTTCTCTACATGGCATGGGAAGCTAGCATTAGAAGTGTCTTAGTGTATTTCTGGCGTAAGAGAAAACAAGTGCTTGTCACTAGGAGCTAGGTCATTATCTGTCACTCTTCAGTAACATTCTGCTTTGCAGTTAGTTCAGTAATGTGAAGTAATGAGGGAAAAGGCAAGAACAGGACATGTTAAGTAAGATAAAGCAAAAGCCCTAAAATTTACACTATTGAAAAAATCAACCTGTCCTAGTCCCTTACACTGAACCAATGTCAGGATTTATTCCCAATCTTCCTTCTGTGGCTTTTTCAAACTGATAGTACACAGAGGACACTTCCACAGGTTCAAAAGCATTTGTGGGATTTAGATGTCCAGTTAACCTTGCGGTAGGTGACTCACTATGAAAGATAAAGCTGTTTTGTTGTGGTTAGTGAAATAGGAGTAGCAGGTAATGCAGGTGACAAGGAAACCCTTGTTGGCCCTTTCAAGCATTAGAAGTTTCCTTTCCTTTGTATTGTTAGTGAAGAAAGGAGATTAGGAGCAGCAGACCAGCTGTCTACAAATTATAACAAAACTACATGGTTTGCCCCTGACACAGACTTCCTTGGTTTGATTTGTTTTTAACTTTTTTTTTCCCTTAACTCAGAGGAGATAATCAGTATTTTGTTAATATTTTTTCTATCCTGTGCAAAATATCAGACCATAGAGTATTCCAGTGTGAGCTCATAATTCCTACTCGATGCTTCGTTTTATGGAAGCAATTTAAAAACTGGGAAGTTTCTGTTAGTTTTATGAGCTGCTTTGTGCTGAGAATATACAGATGACCTGAGATGGGGGAAGTGGGAAAGATTCATACTTTAACTGAAAATAATTCCATCCCATAGTATCTTTTACATAAGGAATGATACAGGGTTCTAAAAGGATGCTATTAGCAGTTTTGTATTTAGGTTTTACAGTAAAGACCTTACCCCAAACCTGAGTGCTATTTCTAAAACTACTCTTGGAAATAAAATACATTACAAAAACTTAATCTGAGTAGAACAAGGCTGTAAGAAACTTTTTAAGAGGTCATAGTTATTAATTATCCTCATGATAATATCACAGCTTCAATTTAGCCATATCATTTGTTTCAGAAAAAAATCAGAATAGTAAAGGGATTATGAATTAGGTCAGCAAGGTAGATGACTGTTAGATGGCTAATACAGGCAAACAGAGCTGCATTTAGGTTATTTTGCCTTCAACTGCAATGAAACCAGGAAATGTCCATATTCCTAGTTCTGCTAAGGCACATAATTGTGACCAAAATGAAGAAAGGTCATTCTTAAAATGATTTACCTAGTCTAATTTAATCATGACCGTGGTCTTTAGGTTGTACTTTGCCCAGAGGAAAGATAGAATTGAATGATAACGTGTTGGGCCTCTGGCAGTCATTGGCTTTCTCTTTTGGAAACTGCAGTAATTGTGTTTGATACATCGTCAGCTGGGAGCAAATTAAGTTAAGGATGTTTGTACCATCTGATGTGAAAGGTTAGTACCAAATCAGGCCGTCTCTGGACCACCAAAATGTAGAGAGAGGAAAACCAGCTTCTTTAATGTTTTTAATATATCAAATTTCCAAAGTTAATTTTGTTCTGTACGCTCTGATGCACTTCATTGCTCACAGGAAGTTCACAGCCTGTGTCAAAGATGGCTAGAAAAACGGACTCTTTTCACTGCTACTTAAACGTCTGAGTTTTACCAAAGCACATTTTATTCTTTCCTTGTAGCCTAAGGGTAATTACTGCTCACTGCAGAATTATACCTGTGATTAGAATTGCTTCTTTGGGCTGCTTTGCTTTGGAGATTTAATTGGGTTAGTCATCTTAATTCAAGAGAGTTTGGCTCTGGAGGTTTCATTAACTGCATTGATGCTGTCTGGATGTCATAAGTAACAGTGACCAGACAGACTTGTAAAGGATTCTGAAACTGGTGCAAGGAAAAAATGGCCTGTTCTTCCTGGCTGTGTTGTTGCACAGATGAGCAGAAGTCACTTTGTGCTGGCTATTGGTGTGGCTTTGCTCTTCAAGGTGGTGACAGATGAGTATGCTGGACAAGTGTTAGTAATCTGTGGCTTTTCTAGT
This sequence comes from Tricholaema leucomelas, assembly GCA_013400475.1. Classification (NCBI taxonomy): domain Eukaryota; kingdom Metazoa; phylum Chordata; class Aves; order Piciformes; family Lybiidae; genus Tricholaema lacrymosa; species Tricholaema leucomelas. The sequence goes on from WAAF01015816.1 coordinate 3,210,899, forward strand.
CTCATGCAAGGTATTAATTCTCATCTCTTAGTATTGCAGTTTGCTAAACTGTTGTGGTTTTGTGTCTTTTTTCCCTCACAAGGTATCTCTAGAGGATAAGAATGCAGTTGTTGTTTATGACTCCAAACTGCAGACTCCAGCAACGCTGCAGGAAGCAATATATGACATGGGATTTGATGCTACGTTAGCTGATTCAAACCCACAACCTGTTTTACATGACACTGTTTTTCTTACAATTCCTATTCAGTCATCTCTGTCACCTAACCGGATCCGTAGTGCACTGCTAAAGAACAAAGGTATCCTGGATGTTAAAATGTCCTCTGACCAAAAAAATGCAGTGGTGACTTTCCTTCCTTCCATCATCAGTGGCAAGCAAATCATCCACCTGGTCCCAGGTATAGATTTAACTATCTCTGCACCAGAGATAACTCCTGGAACTTGGGAAGATTCCAGCTGGTCTCAAGCAAGCAGCGTTGTGCTGCGCCTGAAGGTAGCAGGAATGACCTGTCACTCCTGCACCAGCACCATCGAGGGGAAGATTGGCAAACTGCAAGGAGTCCAGCGGATTAAAGGTAAAACCTTAGTGTGTTTTCATGTAAATTGAGGTTGACCATGCCATTCTCTGATGGCATTGTGGAGGCGTCTTGGGTTTAGATGAGATAGCTTAGTGTGACAGTTACTCTTTGTGGTACCAGCTACTTAGTACATCTTTATTTCGGAGTCAAAGTGAAGGGAGGGACCCAAACTGAGATGAGGCTGTGTGACAGTATTCAGTGGGTTACTTTGTATTAGTAGTATTTCGTAATTGTATTACTGGTTATGGAAGTCTCTAATACTAGATGCCTTGAGTTTAATTATAATTAATATTAGTTTATATTTTCTGTTAAATTAAAAATTAATACTGGCATGCCAGTGATTGGATCTAAAAAGAAAGACAAATTTGTATGTATAAATAGTTTTAGCATAAAATTACCACAGAACCCTGATTAAAAGGATAAGTTTAGTAAGAAATAGTAAGAAAGTCCTGAGGAAAGAGCAAAAAGCTGAGGAAAAGAAGAGTTAAAAATTGTTGTAATACTAGACATAGAATGGTTGAAGAATTGAGTAGTTTGATGTTTACTAAATCAGTTCAGTCTTCTTTACTTTGCAGTTAGATTTCTGAGTGTTTAAAGCATTCTTGGAAAGCTTGGACAAGATCTGTTGCTCATAGAGCAAGGTGTTTGTTATGCTTAGGGCAGAAATGCACACTTATTTTTACTGTTTAATTTTCAGTGTCCCTGGACAATCAGGAAGCTGTTGTTGTCTACCAACCTCATCTAATGACAGCAGAAGAAATAAAACACCAAATCGAAGCTGCAGGTTTCACAGCATCTTTCAAAAAGCAGCCCAAACCTCTCAAGCTCAGTGCTATGGACCTGGAAAGGTTGAGGAATACTCAAACCAAAGGCACTGAAACAGGACCCAAAGAAAACTCAAATGTGAATGATACAAAGACAGTTGTCTTCAAAGTTGATGGCATGCACTGCAATTCATGTGTCCTCAACATTCAGAGCACCATATCGGCACTTGCATCAGTAACAAATGTAGTTGTTTCATTAGAGAAGAAATCTGCTATTATAAACTATAACCCACACTTAATTAGCATAGACTTCCTGAAAAAAGCCATTGAGATGGTGTCTCCAGAGACATTTAAAGTCAGCCTTTCTGACCAGTATGAAAATGTAGCACATTTCCCTACGCTGGCATCTCCACTGAAGTCTCCTCATCTAGCTTTGAAGGATGCTAGCCAGCCACTTACTCAAGTTGTGGTGGTAAATATTGAAGGGATGACTTGCAACTCCTGTGTGCAGTCCATTGAGAGAGTCATATCCCAAAAGGCAGGTGTCAAATCCATTTGTGTCTCTCTTGCAAATCATAATGGGTCTATAGAGTATGACCCTCTGCAAACCTGTCCAGAAGACTTGCTTTCCTCAATAGAGGTCATGGGATTTGACGCATCTTTACCAGGTAATGACTTCCTGAACTTTTAAATTAATAAGGATTGTGCAGTTATGTTTATGACTTGCTGCCACCCAAAATGAAGTTTAACAGTTCGTGTATCGCAGCATGAGGGGGACGTGGAAGGGACCTCTGGCAATCATCTGGTCCCACCGCCTGCTAAAGCAGGGGGAGCCACAGCAGTTTGCCCAGGATCACAATGTCCCGATGAGTTTGGAATCTCTCCAGAGAAGGAAACCTCACAACATGTCTGGGATGCCTCACAAGAAAGAAGTTTTTCCTTGTGCTCAGATGGAACCTCCTGGGTTCCAGTTTGTGCCCGTTGCTCGTTGTTCTGTCTGTGCCCCCCTCCTTTTGCATTCTAGCCTTTAGCTATTGCTGAGCATTGAGAAGATCCCCTCTCAGGTTGCCCTTCTTTAGGCTAAACAGACTCGGGTTTCTCAGCCTTCTTTTGGGCTGAACTGACCAAAACAACATGTATTTTTGGCTGTTGTTGTACCAGCTTATACCTCATTGCCATGGCTATTCATAATGTCCTGAATTGCAATCTGCTTTCCAGCAAAGGTAGAACGACCCGTGGCAATAGACCAGCCCTCACCTGAAGTGCAGCTGGAATCTCACAAACCTGAACTTCCCTCCAAAGTGTCCCCAACTCACCTTGGCAAACAAGAGGCAAAGACTGTATTGAAGTGCTATGTCCAAGTGACAGGAATGACCTGTGCTTCATGCGTAGCAAACATTGAGAGGAACTTGAGGAGAGAAGATGGTAAGAGATTAATCTCACTGTAATCTGTTACATTTCCAAGTGTTTTCTTCAGAGAACCCATCCACCTTTTGTACAGAATTCTGAGTGGGGGGTTGTGAAGAGAAGTTGGTGTTTCGAAGGTGAGAACACAGTCTGCTCACTGTTGGTTCACAGGATCGAACAGTGTTGTCGTTGCTGCTTTGCAGGTGTGCTGACTAGAGACTCCCTTTGGAAAAGAAGTTGTGATGCTCCAAAGGCAATATAGAGATTGAATATGGAACTTTTGAAATGAAAACAAATCTTTTCTACTGGAAGAACTTGCCATGATCTACAACTTAAAGGCAGGAGCTTATGTGCCTGTGTTAGGAAGGGACCTGTTAGAGAGGGACAGCATTAATGTGAGTTAGAGAGGTGTAAATTACTTTTGGCTCTGCGAGTCGGGACAGTTGTATCTATTCTGATAGCTTCTCTCAGTGTGCTGATTATATTTGCAGGAAGTAAGTAGATGTATGACTGTGATGTAACGAGGAGTCATTAATGCAGACTGATTAATTATTGTAATGAAGGTGGATGTGCTCCAGGTTAATTTTTTTCATCCGAGAAAATGGATGGATTGAAACCCTTTTAATTTATGCACGGTAGGATTGCACGTTGTTAAATCCACTTTTCTCATACATGTTCTCACTTGAAGAACAGGCTTTAAGAAATGGTGAATGCAGAGCAGCGAAATATGCAAAACTGTATTTTAGAAGAACTTCTCTTGAGGAAGACCAGGTCACCTTTTCCTATAGTGTGGATTGAATGCTTGTAATTATCATGGAATCATAGAATGGTTTGCATTGGAAGGGACCTGAAAGATCATCTAGTTCTCATCTCTCCACCATGAACAAGGACACCTTCCACTAGACCAGGATGTTGAAGGCCTCATCCAAGCTGGCCTTGAACACTTCCAGGGAGAGGGCAGCTACAATTAGACTGTTAAAAACATGCAGCTCACATGGGGTGACACCTTCATCTGTCACACCTACACTTGGGAGCTTTTGTTGCATTGAGGATCAGTCTTCCAAAAATGTGTTTCTTTCTGTGTTCCCTTTCTCAGTTTCAGTGGCTGGCTCCTGTACCCACATTGCCACTAATGCATTGTGTTTCTGAAGCGTGACCCTTTGTTTTCTAGGAATACATTCCATACTTGTTGCCCTAATGGCAGGAAAGGCAGAAGTGAGATACAACCCTGCTGTCATACACCCTGCAGCCATTGCAGAGCTCATACGGGAGCTGGGATTTGGAGCTACTGTGATGGAAAACTATGATGAAGGAGATGGAATTCTGGAGCTTGTCGTAAGCTACTGATTAAAACTGACCACCTCTGTCTTTATTACTTATATGCGTATGTAAAAATCCACTGACTGAAGTGCTAATCATAGAGATGATTTATTTCCTAAATCAAGCTCTAGTGGAAGAGTGCAGGAGGTATGTGTCACAAACTGTATCTTGTCCTGCAAACTCTTCTGCCTCGCTGCTACTACACTGAAGACAGAGGCATATTCCTGTGGGGCTTTGATTACTATGCAGGATTTTGATTATTCTGCACAAATTTTCTTTTGGATTTTTGGTTGTGTTTTAGGTTTGGGTTTGTTTCGTAGCTGAGTCTAGCTCAGAGCACCCCAGCTCTGAGGTTGAAGAGCCAGCAGAACTTAATTACCTGGTCTGTATGCTGTGCTTCCTCTTTAGTGCTCTCTTCCTTAATTAGGGGGCTTCCTCCCACTGCTTTAAACCCCAGAAGTATGCACTGAATAATTCATCATAGCCATAAAGACTTCTTTTCCTAATTCTTTCACCAATAACCTATGGTTTTAATAATGGGGAGAAACCTCTGTTTTACAGGTGAGAGGAATGACCTGTGCTTCTTGTGTACACAAAATAGAATCCACCCTCATGAAGACTAATGGTGTTCTGTACTGCTCAGTAGCTCTCGCAACCAACAAAGCACATATTAAATATGATCCTGAGATTATAGGTCCTCGAGATGTTATACAAACAATACAGGTATGTTTTATGTCTCATATCCAGAGTCCTTTCCAGAATTACATGTTCCAGAAGCAGAAGAGAAGCCTATTAAAAGGAAAAAAAAAAATCTCATGTCTTCCATCTGCTTCCTTTTTGGTGCAGGTTTCTGCAGATGATGTGTGTTCTGGCTCAAAAGCAAAGCTCTGTTTTGACTTTGCCAAAGTTTTTAATCCAAACTACTAGGAAAGCAAGTCTATAGTAAAGTTACTAGTTAGAAGTTTGCAGAAAAATAAGGCACAACTATGAACAGTGCAGCAGGAGAGATGTGAAATAAGTTTCCCATCTTTCTCAATTTCCCTGCTTCAGAAATAATCTTTTTGAAGAGATACATTTTAGAATAGCATTGGAATGTTCTAGAAAGGTTGATTTCTACGTAAGATTGCTTTTCTCTCTTTGCAAGGTAGCTGAAAAATAGTAACAATCATATTGGAAATGTTAATGAAGTAAATCAAATCTAATGCTGGCACCATCAGTGATCTGGCAATAAATTTATGGCAGCACAAAGAGCCTCTAAAAATTGGCTGTTATCTTACTGCTTTTTTTTTCTTCCTTAGGATTTAGGTTTCACTACTTCCTTAGTCAAAAAAGATCGATCTGCTAGTCATCTGGACCACAAACAGGAAATAAGGCAGTAAGTCCTCCTTTAATCGTTGGTAAAGTTACAGTTTGTTTTGTTGTGACTGTACCAGGCTTGTGAGCCAAAATGTTGCCCAGCTCTTCACTGCAAACCAAATCTCTTTTTTTTTAAATCCAAGGTGGAAAAGGTCTTTCATTGTGAGCCTGGTTTTCTGTATTCCTGTCATGGGTCTGATGATTTACATGATGGTTATGGACAGTCAAATGTCAGATGCTCATGCACATCACAACATGAGCGATGAGGAAATGGAGGCCCTCCGCTCCTCCATGGTCTTGGAATACCAGCTCCTGCCAGGATTGTCTGTTATGAATCTACTGTCATTTTTACTCTGTGTCCCTGTACAGGTGAGTGGGAGTAGGACAGCTCCTCCTTTGTTGGGCTCAAACACTCAAAATGGAAGGCATACAGAAATTAGATTTGAAACACACCTGTGATTATGTTGATTCAGAATGCTCTTGCGGTTGCTCTGTGCTTCTGCTGCTGCCAAAGTAAGTGGTGCCAAGGACCGTTTTGGGCAGGCCAGTCAGTGCAGAGGTGCTGTGCAGTTAGCTGGCATCTGAGGCAGCCTCTCTAGCTCCACTGCTCAGCATGGGAAAGAGCTGGTGGATCCCTTCCAACTCCTAATATCCTGTGATCCTGTGAACTGGGTGGAGGTGAGAAGACTTGCTTGGGAAGAGATGGAGAAGGCAAATAATACCAATAATATAGATGCTCCCTTCTTAGGGAAATGCTGCTGCTGTGTTACAAATGTGTGTGTAAAACCACAACTGCTGCCTTTGTTGTAGATGTTTGGAGGCTGGCACTTCTACATACAGGCGTACAAAGCACTGAAGCACAGAACTGCAAATATGGACGTGCTGATTGTTTTGGCAACCTCCATTGCCTTCGTCTACTCATTTGTTATTCTCCTAGTTGCGATGGCTGAGAAAGCAAAAGTCAACCCTGTAACTTTCTTTGACACACCTCCAATGCTCTTTGTCTTCATCTCATTGGGCCGGTGGCTAGAGCATGTTGCAAAGGTAAGGAAGACAAAAGCCCATGATGTCAACAAGCTGCAAGACACTGAGAATCATTGTTATGTATGTTTTAAAAGAAAAATACCACAAAAAAAGCTTTGTTCACTTCTTCTAACTTTCCTTGTTGTAAAATCATCCTCAGTAACTGAACCAGTAAAAATATTAAATGGCTTAATGTAAATGCAGAAAGTGTTTTTAATAGGGTAAATTGCAACATCTGCAGTTGTCATTTACCCAGCAATTTTTGTTTTTCAATAGCATAGTCAGAAAAATATGAAAATTATTATTCTAGGGTAAAACATCAGAAGCACTGGCAAGACTAATTTCATTACAAGCTACTGAAGCTACTATTGTTACCTTGGGCCCTGGTAACGTTCTTTTAAGGTATCTGGCTTTGTCATTTGCTTTTTCTGTTGTTCCTTTTTTTGTTGTTAATGTGCTTAATTCACAGACAAATGTTACCATTCTATAGAGCTTTGAAGCAAATAACTCTGTATTTGCCAGCTGTAAATGTTAAAAATACTGAAAAACTAACACTGCTCTGATTTGTTTTGTTGGAATCTTGCTATTTTTGTGCTGTTATAAGAAAATTAGTGAATTTTCTCAACTGGATAGTAAAGAAAATCATGATGAAGTAATCATAGTGCTCTTTAAAAAGACTTTTACTCTGCCTTTTTTTTATATAAGTTAATGTCAAACTGTGGGATTGTGCTTTGTGTACAGTGAGACCTCCTTTAGCCTGGGTAACTCCAGTTAACAATCTTATTAAAGTAACTCTACATCCTTCTAGTGAAGAGCAAGTTGATGTTGAACTGGTTCAACGAGGTGACATTGTCAAAGTGATCCCTGGAGGCAAATTCCCAGTTGATGGTCGTGTTATCGAAGGACATTCTATGGTGGACGAATCTCTTATCACAGGTTAGCATTTCACAGAATGGTAGGAGTTGGAAGGGACCTGTGGAGATGGAGTTCAACCTTTCTGCCAAGGCAAGCTCACTTAGAGGAGGTAACACAGGAACACATCGAAAAAGGTCTTAGATGTCTCCAGAGGTGGAAACTCCACCATCTCTCTGGCCAGCCTGTTCCAGTGCTCCATGATCCTTAAGTTAAAGTTCCTTTTCGTGTTTAGATGAACTTCCTGTGTTCAAATTTATGCTCGTTACCCCTTGTCCTGCCACTGGGCACCACTGAAAAAAGCCTGGGCCCGTCCTCCTGACACCCACCCTTGAAATGTTTGCGAGATCTCCCCTCAGTCTTCTCCAGACTGAAAAGCCCCAGTTCTCAGTTTTTCTTCCTAAGAAAGATGTTTTAGTCCCCTTACCACCTGTGTTGCCCTCTTCTGTACCCTCTCCGACAAGTCTGTCCTTGAACTGGGGAGCCCTGAACTGGCCACAGTATTCCAGATGTGGCCTCAACAGGGCAGAGTAGAGGGGGAGGAGAACCTCCTTTGACCTGCTTGACACACTTCACTTGATTTTTGCAAGTGTGAAAATACTGATCTCCTAAAAATGAATCTGACAAGGGGAGTTGAAGCTGATGTTCTCACTTTTGAAACTGCTTGTCAGGAGTTGGTAGCTATTGAGATATCTCTGAAAAATGTACCTTAATCTGTCACTGCCCTTTCCTTAGGTGAAGCGATGCCTGTGACTAAAAAACCTGGCAATACAGTTATTGCGGGTTCTATTAACCAGAATGGATCACTCCTGATTTCAGCAACCCACGTTGGAGCTGATACAACTCTTTCCCAGATTGTAAAACTTGTGGAGGAGGCCCAGACCTCAAAGGTAGAGTGCCACCAAATGAAACATTCGTGTTTTGTCTTACTATTTAGGCATTGCAAATCACGAGAAGAGTGGTTAAGGTTGTTTAGCATTTTGCTGAATAAGGATTATGAAATGATCTGCTCTTTCAAGTCTTACAGTCTAATTAAGTAGGTAATTATAAAGTGTGGTATGCTGCAAACAGCTGTGATTATATCTGTCTGAAGGCATATGATATTGCTGGAGCCAATGAGTGTTTCTCTTTCCTAGGCTCCTATCCAGCAATTTGCAGACAAACTTAGTGGCTACTTTGTTCCTTCTATTGTGGCTGTCTCTGTGGTTACCCTTTTTGCTTGGATTATAATTGGATTTGTGGATTTTGAAATAGTAGAGAAGTACTTTCTGGTAAGTAAGTTTCCCTAAACACCTTTTGAAATACTTAAAAAGCAGTTAGCCCATAAGTCTACTAGGCTATAATGGTTCCCTTTCTGAGTTATCCCTGCAGGCAGCTGCTGACTACAGGGTGTTGTTATTAATAGTAATAATTACTATCATTTTTTTTTTACACCATGTCACTCTTAGAGTTATACTTAAAATTATTCTGCAGTAATTAAGCAACTCCTGAAAGTTAGTGTTTAAAAATAAGTGAATTTAAAGGAAGGAAAAAAAAAGCTAAACATCAAAACTTCCTAAAGTCCCCTGTGTCACAGCCTCCACTTCCATCTAGCGTTGTGTAAATTCATCTTTGAAATCAGGGGAGTTCATCTTCTTTACAGAGGATGTTGTGGTTCTTAACTTCTACGTCGGGACTACCTAGATCACAGGTTTCTTGGTTCCTGACTCTTTCTGATTTGGAATTGATTGGTTTCCAGGAAATGATTTAGAATTCATTAGTTTCCAGGAAATGGAGCTTCTTACCCACCTTGTTTGTGACTTTATGTTGTTGATAGAGTATCTTTATGCTATGTTATATTGCAGCATTAAAGAGTTACTATAGCATATGGTAGCTTATTTAGGTAAATATCCCATAAGTAAAACAGATGATATATGCAGTGGAGAGTAGAATTAGTTAATTAGTCATTAGTTTAATCATTAATCTGAGCTTTTTCATGGTTTGCCTGTGCTTTACTTGTTAATACTAATACTTAAGCTTATATATTTGCAGATGTTTCAACATTCCAGGCAATGTGTAGCTGAATGTTGTTCATATTGTTCAGTTTCTTCTGTTACTGACATAAACCTCTATCACCAGGGCTATAACAAGAGCATTTCCACAGCTGAAGTGATAATCCGCTTTGCTTTCCAAGCCTCCATCACAGTCTTGTGCATTGCATGCCCTTGCTCTCTGGGATTAGCCACCCCAACAGCTGTGATGGTTGGGACTGGAATAGGAGCTCAGAACGGCATTCTGATCAAAGGAGGAGAGCCCTTAGAGATGGCACACAAGGTGAGGGATGTAGGTCATTGTCACAAGAACTTCAAAGGCTGATACTGGTAGCACTTTGCCAGCTGCTGCCTGAGCAGATCTTTAATGCGTGTGGCAGCACCTGTTGGTAAAGGGGGCGTGATCAGGATTTTCTGGTCACCTGGGGAAACTGGAGGTTTCTCACAGGATCCCATTGTGTTTGGAAGAGACCTCTGTAAATGATCCAGTCCAAGCCCCTTGCTTGGGTTACCCTAGCAGGTTGCTCAGGATCACAGTGGCCAGGCAGGTTTGGAATCTCTTCAGGGTTCCACTTTGTGCCCATTGCTCCTTGTCCTGTCACTGGGCACCACTGAAAAGAGCATGGCCCCACCCTTTTGCCTCTCAACCGTTTAGCCAGCATTGAGAAGATGAACTCTCAGTCTTTTCTGAGGAAGCTCTACATTAAAGCTTCGTTCACTGACTGAAGGCGTCCTGTTTTGCTGCAGGTAAAGGTAGTCATGTTTGACAAAACGGGGACTATCACTCATGGAACTCCAGAAGTGATGCAGGTGAAGTTTCTAGAGGGTAACCAGCTGCCACGTCATAAAATGCTGGCAATAGTGGGGACTGCAGAGGGTAATAGTGAGCATCCTCTTGGAGCAGCAATAACAAAATACTGTAAAAAGGTAAGTTCTTGGCTTAGGAAAAGAGAATGTTGTTGCGGGAGGCAGGCCACCAGGGGAGGCCGAGAATCGATCTGGGTACTGACGAGGACTCAGTTAGCTGCCAGCAGCCTTATGCTCAGTGCAGTACAGTACAGCTTTACTCCGGAAGTGCAACAGCTTATATACCTCTTTAGAAGAGATGTGCACAACTAGCTGAGGTTTACATAAGTGGAAGGTACAGATTGGTTCAGAGTTATAAACAAGGTATCGATAGGTCAGTCAATCCTCTGGTGTCCACCCCATGGGATGGCAAGCTCAGCCCCCTGCAGGTGTGCGTGGGGTGCTCATTGTTTACAGCTTACTGTCCTGGGCCTCAGACAGCCCAAGGACAGTTCGCAGCATGAGCTCTGATGTTTACAGCTCATGCCCTGCCTAGGGAGAGTGTTCTCCCACAGGTTGTTATGTGGAAGAACCTTTCTGGCAGTACTTAATATCTATGAGTAGTCTTGTGTTATTTAGAAGGTAATTGATGTATCCACCTGGGAAAGCTGAAAACTGAGGAGCTGCATGAATCACTTAGTACAGCGTTAGATTCACTGGATATATAATTATGTTTTGATTGACTGAATATTTCTCTGCTCCTGCTAGAGTTCTTTGACTGCACTTAGTTTTGTGGGATTTGTAAATGTAGCATACTTTTACAGATTCAACTATTTTCTCACACTCTGTCCTTTTTGTTTAGGAGCTGGACTCAGAAACTCTTGGGACTTGTACAGATTTTCAAGTAGTCCCAGGCTGCGGCATCAGTTGTAAAGTCTCCAATATTGAAGCATTGCTTTACAGGAAAAATAAAATGGTTGATGAAAACAATATTAAAAATGCAACACTTGTGAAAATTGAGGAGAATACAGATGAATCTGTGCAGCCTGCTTTGATTATTGATGCTGAACTGCCAAGTAAGACAACTGCGGTTTATAGACTGAAGTGGATCATTTTTGCCTTTGTGTCATTAGGAGCCTTAAAAATGAGTCTCTTTTTTCTGCCCTGGAGAACTGGGCTTGCATCAAGGCATGCATTAAATAGTTTCACACTAATTTATTTCATACTCACAGGTAGTGTTCGGGGACATGGTTTAGCACTCAACTTGGTAGTGCTGGGTTAATGGTTGGACTGAATGATCTTAAAAGTTTTTCCAGCCTAAGCAATTCTGTGATTCTATGATCACCAAGGATGTGATGATTAAATGCAGTCTGAAGTAACATCTTGAATGCGAGGCTAGATAATCATACGTTAGTTGTCTTTTAGCACTCTGTTTTGTTTTGCTGCATTCCAAGTTACCATTTCTGAGGCAGAATTCTGTGTATTTGCACAATTGACTGGCTTTCAGTCAAAACCAGCTCATGGTTGCATCTTTCACCTGTATTGGGCTGTGATATATAAGTAGAAGCCCTGAGAAAGGAAGTTGTCCCTTCACCATCCTTTGGCCTGTGATTCTTGGCATGCTTACATGGTAACTACCCATTACTGGAGAAATGTTGGTGTCTGTCTTGTCAAAAACATGAAAGGATTGGTGGGACGAAGTATTGAGAGATTTCTTCTGTTTGGGTTCCATAATGATATTTCAGTGGGCACTAGATAGGATTAGCTGGAGGGAAGCTTCCTGGCTATCCACATGATGGTAGGATTATATTTTAAACTTTTTTTTCAGCTGCTGTGCCTTCTCAAAAATACTCAGTCCTCATTGGGAACCGGGAATGGATGAATAGAAATGGCCTCCTTGTTAAAAATGAAGTTGATAAAGCCATGATGGAGCACGAGCGGAGAGGTCGCACGGCAGTTCTAACGGCTGTTGATGGTAAGTTCAGTGCTGTCTTTTTAATTCAGAGGTTGATATGTCACTCTCGAAGCAAAAAGTAAGCTATAATGTCATAGCAATTATAACTGAAGCAGAACAATAGGATGAAAAGAGATCATTAGCTAATTTTATAATGCTTTCATCTAGGAGAGACCTTCCTGCCTGCCTTAGTTGGCAGGGAACTTGGACATAGTGCAAAGACTTGAAGGAGCAAAGAGGAAGGATTTTAAAAAGGAGGTTTTGTTGTTGAGCAGTCTATGCTCTGTATTGCCTTAAACTGCTGCCCTGATACCTCTTCTCATCTTGCTTTTTACTGTTGGTAGTACTGTTTCTAGGATTTGTCTTACTGGAAAAGTTACTTTTTTTACCTCTCCTAAAGCACTAAATATCTTTATCACCAACACATTTGTTCTGTTAATTTAGGAGTACTTTGTGGCTTAATAGCTATTGCTGATACTGTGAAACCAGAGGCTGAGTTGGCAGTCTACACTTTGAAGAGTATGGGATTAGAAGTTGTCCTAATGACTGGTGACAACAGCAAGACAGCAAGATCTATTGCCTCTCAGGTAAGCTGTGACACCTGTTTGGAGCTTGCCCACTCACAGGAAGCATGTTCTGACATCTTGATACTGCTTATGGTTGGCACAGAACTGGTCTGCTGTGACAAATGGTCATGTCAGTAAATTCAGAGTAGGGGAACATGGAAGAAGTTTTTTTTGAACCGAAGCATCATCAGCTTTGAATTCAAAGCTATTTTCATAGTAGAGAAGTTTGGTCTTTACCTTGTGAGTGATAACAGATTTCAACCTTCTTAGTCACACTACTAAAGACAGAAGCTTTTCACAGCCAGCAGAAAGCTGCAGAACAGTTTTGTGCTTCCTCTTTTCAGGTTGGCATCACCAAAGTGTTTGCAGAGGTTCTCCCCTCCCACAAAGTGGCCAAAGTGAAGCAGCTACAAGACGAAGGAAAACGAGTGGCCATGGTTGGAGATGGTATCAATGACTCCCCAGCTCTTGCCATGGCCAATGTAGGAATTGCTATAGGCACAGGAACTGATGTAGCCATTGAGGCAGCTGATGTTGTTCTAATTAAGGTAAGAAATCACAGTGCTTCGTTAAAAATGAGGTTATAAGAGGAGTTAGAAATCCTCATTTGTCCTGCATGACTCAGACCGCTGTTGAGTTGTATGACCTTCATAAGCCAGGAGAACTGGAGCAGAGAAAAGATTGTTGTGATCATGTTTGCTTGGTGCCGTGCAACTATCCTATGAAGGAAACTTCCCTGTTTTCTGACTGCTACAAATTTTGGGGTAACTGAAATTTGCAAGTGGGCGAAGGATTAAAAAAGTGACCTGACCTTTGGCAAACAGAAGTTATATTTCAGTGACATGCCACTTGGGCCTCCAAGGTTATTGTCACTGCTTCCTGCATGTCAGCAGCACCTTGATAGAAGCTGTAGTCAGTGTCCAGAGCTGTGTTGTCTGGTGCTCTGTGTGTTATTTGCATTATGGTGGCGTCTGGAATAAGATTGATGCTGACTGTATAGGCTCTATGCCGGCAAATGGGAGCAGCCTACAGCTTACTTACTACATCTAGTTTATTACATCCAGCATATTTGTAGAATGGTTTAGGTTGGAAGGGATCTTGAAGTTCATCTAGTTCCACTGCAACATATGATATGATTAGCTTAAAAACAGAGGTATGATGATACTGTGTGTGTGCTTTTTTCCTCTCTCATTTCTCCAATAAACATTAACTTACAGGATGACTTGATGGATGTGGTTGCAAGTATAGATTTATCCAGGAAAACTGTGAAAAGGATCCGGATCAACTTTGTCTTTGCTCTAATTTATAACCTCATTGGAGTTCCCATTGCTGCTGGTACGTGAAGGTTTCCCTGCAGTAATGAGATGGTGCTTAGTGAGTAGAAAACTGCGGTGACTTACCACTCTGTGGAAGTGTGCCTACTTTCTGTTTTTCTGACTGTCAGTAAGTGCAGTTTTCTCTGCCTGGGATTGTTGCTGTGGTGTATTTCTGTGCTGTCCTTCAACATTATGGCTGTTTTGAGGATGCTCAAGACAGCAAAATGACTTCAAGATAAAAGGTTTATTGTGTGAGCTTGCCCCTGTGAACAAGCAACTTACTGCAAGGTGGGTGAGACATGCTTATCTCTGCATTTCATACTGGTGACACATCCAGCTGAGACAGAACCCAAATGTTGATGTGTTAAGTATTTGTCCTTTAAACTAAAATACTATATTTTGCATACTGAAGTGCAGTTAGACAGTCTGTGTGAAATTGTAACTGTTACTGTATGCTGTGTGTGTAAATGTTATTGTATGTTGTTTTCATTTTCTAGGTGTCTTCATGCCCCTTGGTTTGGTTTTGCAGCCCTGGATGGGGTCTGCAGCCATGGCTGCCTCTTCTGTTTCTGTTGTGCTTTCTTCTTTGCTGTTAAAGATGTAAGTATGAACAGTTTTATGGTCTAGAATATGTATTTGAAGCTCAAATCTTTAACTTTGAGTGGCAGGAAAGAAGTGTAGGACCAGAACAGACTTCAAAGCATTTTGAAATGCTGGTCTGTGTTCAGCAGCAATTGGTTGCGTTCCTGCTTGAGAAGAGTCAGATCCAAAGCACTTCAGACAGTGGTGCTTCACATTTCTAATGTGAAGAGAAATATACAAATGAGAATTGCATTCAAAAGGGAGAAATCCCTGGTGGCATTTGTGTATCTGTGAGAAATCTGGTCGGCAGTAGCTATAGTGGTCCACTCTGAGTAGACACATCTTGCCAGTGTGCTGTGCAGATGTGAGCACCACCAAAGTAGTTGAATGTTGAGTGATGCTTGTCACCTTTTAGCTATTCTTCTGTATCCTGGACAAAAAGTACTGAATTAACTTCTGGTTGTGCAGTAGCCTTGTCACTTCTGAATCTATCAACCAAATTATAAATGTTCTCTAGCTTGGACATAGAATCATAGAATCGTTTAAGGCTGGATAAGACCTTTAAGATCATTGAGTCCAACTGTTAATGTAGCTCTGTCAAGTCTGTTGCTAAACCCTGCCTCTCAACACCACATCTACGTGGGTTTTAAAAGCCTCCAGGGACGATGCCCTTCCCTGGACATCCTGTTCCTGTGCTTGACAGCCCTTTCAGTGAAGAATTTTTTTCCAAATGCCCAACCTAAACCACTCCTGGTGTATAACCTGAGGCTGTTTCCTTTCTTTCTGTCACCTGCTACTTGGGGAGCAAACCAAGCAGCATAGCAATAGGTGATTTCCTTTGCATGTTTCAGTGTGCTTTGCTTCTGCCTGCGATATCTTGTCATCTTCTGGGTTTTTTCCTTAGGTACAAGAAACCAAGTTCTGAGAAACTTGAGTTCCGGGCCCATAGCCAAATGAGGCGCAAGAGCCCATCTGAAATCAGTGTCCACGTTGGAATTGACGAGAGTGGGACAGGCTCTCCTAAACTGAGCCTAATGGATCGGATCATCAATTACAGCAGAGCCTCCATAAACTCTCTCTTCTCAGACAAGCGCTCAGTGAACAGTGTCGTTCTTCATGAACCAGATAAACATTCACTGTTGGTGGGAGATTTTGGAGATGATGACACAGCATTATGACACTCATCCATCCTCTCCCACTAAGCAAAAAAAAACCCTGAAGCAAAGTGGCAGAACAGCCAGACAGCTGTCCAGGACTCTGTGCATGTGCTGAACATTTCTGGATGTCTTTTCAGATGTGTTTCTTCTTTAATGTAAAAAGGTAGTTTTTGCAGTGACTGTTCAGGGTCTTCGTCTGTCTTAGACTAGGCTTACCAAAAAAAACTGCTGCAGGGGCTGTTCCTGCTTGCAAACAGGGCTGTGTTACCACTCCAGGAAGCTTTCAGTGTAGCGTGGTTTTGGCAAAATATCAAAATATAATTAATGAGTCTACAGAACCAGAAACTTATTCCCCAGTCTTATAACAGTCTACCTTGTGCATAGTCACATTCAGTGCTGTGTTAAAATGTGATGAATTACTGCATCTGCAAAACACCAAAGGGTCTGTGTTTGCAGATAAACGTGCCTTAATTCATACCTCCTGCAACCCCTTCTACCAGGGATGGTTCCTCACCAATGCTTTTTGTTTTTACGGACATCTGATTCCAGCTTCCCACACTCCTGCCTTCAAATCACCTCTCTGTTTGTGGTCTGAATTCCTGCAAAGCAGAGATAACTGAGAGGCTTGGGTTTGCTTTCTAATGTCATATCCACAGTAACTCCATAAAGCCCTGCCCCAGTACACTCCTACTGCTAAGGTTTTCTGCTTGGAAGGTTGAGTGTGGGGGGAAGTTTGCTCATTCCCAACTTCTCCTGAACTGAAAACTCCTGCAATATCTGAATACAAGATGAGTGTGATGTGGTGTTAGCTGAAATGTTTAACTTTGAAGAAGGCAGCAGAGCAGCTCCTAACACTGCTGATGTGAACCAGAGTAGTTGGGGCTGATGCCAGGTAGATTGCTTTTAAAATCTTTACAGGTCAGTCTTTGCAGATATCTGACTCCATCAGAGGATTTGTTTGTATTAGATACTGCACTGACATCAATTGCTTGTAAAGGTGTCTTTATACCAGGAATAGCCCAGAATCCACTTCACAGAATGATCCAAATCTCCTTTGCTTGGGATGTTGAGTTCCAGGCTTTGCAAATTAAGATTCTTCATTTGTTGCTGAACTGAACATCAAAATGCAGGTTTTATACATTAAGACATGAATATTAGCAATATTCTCAGTGAGGAAAAAAGAGGTATTCATCACCCAGTAGCTACATGTTTGTCACTTAATAAACCTTGTGCTTTAACTCCTCTGCTGAATTGGCACAAAATACAGTCCATGGTGTAAACATGGAATTCCACTTTGTGCTTGTAGAGGAGAATTGCTCAGTTCAGACTATGAAAAAGAGATCTCTGTAATCTTTTAGTTTGTAACTGAAAGTCATATGTTGGTGCATAGTTTGTCTAAGAAGTCATAAGTGAACAGCTTTTGCTTTTTATCTGAGAACTACCAGAAAAAACATCAGTGTTTGGAATCAGAATTGTGTTGTAGGACACTTTGTTAGTGAATCGCTGTACATGTAACATGATTTGTTCCTGCCTTTGGTTTAAGAAACAAAATATTTTTGTTGCAGGATTTAGGCTCCTACTATGTCTACATGAATATAGATTATTTTTGTAAATCAGATTCTGGCTGCATGTGCATATTGTAGTGTGAAGACATGCTTAGATACGTTACTGCAAAGCCATTCCATAAGATACTGTTCTCAGTTTTCAGCTGAGAGCTGTTTGATCATATTGTGATGGATTTTTAGTGCTTCGTGACCATTCAGAGTGTTTTCAAAGACTTTAGTTTTCTTGATTATCCACCCTCACTCTTGTTGGTGTTGTTAGCAAGATTCTGGAGATGAAAGGGAAATACTTCACACATTTTTGTCTGGCTTGTGCCAGTGGGGGTGGTCTTAATCATGTAGTGCAGACCCTTGCATGCTTTCAGATGGGTGTTCTCTTGCAGGTAGTGGTTATGTAGTATACATATCACAGCATGTAAAGCACAGGCATCACGCTGTTACTGCAGGAAACAGAATAGTCATTTCAGGTTAAATTCCATGTTGGCAGATAAAGTAGTGCGAACGATTTGTGAGGTTGCTCTCAGATGTATTTTAGAACACTTTGGCTTCAACCTTCTGTTGTCCAAATGATGTGTGGGTTAAATGTTTTGGGTGGGATGCTGCCTTTATCACCAACTTTTTCCCAGCACAGGTGTATTTCCAGACTTTTCCATTTCTGTGAAACCAGCATTTGATCCAGCTACAACAAAATAAGGCCACTTTTCAAAACCAGGATTCTCAATGAGGTGCAAAGATGATTTTTGAGGAATGAGGAACAGCAAAATACTGCCTAAGAGGGAATGAGAAAGCAGCTTGCAGTAGTCAGAGGATCAAGCTCTAGAGGGGGAATAACAAAGTTAAAGACCATGAGTGGCTGTGAGGTGTGATGAATCTGGGCTTCAGTCAAGATAACGCTTTTAAAGTATAACAGCTATTAGGTTATGAGACAGATTCTGTTAGAGTTGATACAGGCAAAAAAAGAGGCCTGTATGAAGTGATGATAGCAAAAAAAGTGGTCAGGACGTGCACACCCAGGAGGTCCCTGTCAGTCCAGTTCTGCTCTTTAGGGATATCTGTCTGGACTTGTCTTTTGAGGCTGGATTTAAGATACTGTGTGAGTAACGTGTAGCTGATTAGGACATTCAGAGTCTGGATCTTTGGAAATACAGCATGTGTCTAACACTCCCCCAAAGGTGTGCTATCAACTTGCAGAATGTTTATCATATGATTAAAATGCTATCTAAGGTGCTTTATGTTGAAGAACCAAAATGTTTTGGTTTTTTTCAGTCTGAATGTGCAGTACGAGTGAAATCATGTGGGAGCTCAATGTTTTCCCAAACATAAATGTTTTAATATGTAAATGTATTGCTCTTCTTGGAGGCAGTTTGGATTAAAAAAAAAATCAAATGTCCTTTAGAAACACACAATTACAAAGTAATTGTATTGCTACTTTGTCTATTTTTATTGTTTTCTGTAACTAGCTATTTATGAAACCTCTATTTAAAAAAAACAAACTGCATGCTGGAGGCTTTAAAAATGCTCTTTGAATCTTCCAATTTTTTTAGAAGAGTAAACACCGAACATTTTATACAGGAATGAATGTGAAGCTGACTAACCACAGTGGAAACAAACAAACTTTTTTTTTTTTTTTTTTTTTTTTCCCCTAGGAGTTCCAGTGATGTGTTTTAAACTTGAGAATTTTTTTTTTCCTCAGTTTTGGTATGAAAAATGAAACTGAATACTATTGTGGAATGCTGGTCCGGTGCTGTTACAGTTCTTTATCTCTAGAAACATGTAGCCTCACATTTCCTCTTGCGTGCCTCCATCATCATATTGGCAATTAAAAGCTATACAATAAAGATGTAATGTCCAAAGGCTGTTTTGAATGATGTTCTATGATCTTTATTTATTTTGCTGACTTTAACAGATTCTACTGCCAGCTGTGCAGAATTTCTCCCCGTTCCTTCCTCTGGTCAGTTAAAAAGTCAAATGTGGCACCTTGGGCATGTGATGCTGTTGCATGTGCCCTGCAGGAGGTCAAAACATGCATATACAGGCAAGAGCTTCTGAGAACAGGTTTGTGTGTCACGTGTGCTTCATCTTCCCCAGGGAAGAGTGCTCTGGGTGAAACAGGAAAGGTGAAGCACTGTTTTTTGGCGGTTCAGCAAAACAGACGATGATCAGGATTTCTTTTATATGTTTCCAGCTCTGCTAAACTGCATTACCTTGAGTGAGACACTCAACCTACATCCAACTGTAGAGCTGTAGGCAAATGATACTAGTGAAATTTGGGAAATTGTGTAAAAACTGTGGTGTAAAGAAGGTGACTGTATTACAAGATCCTTGAATAGCTGAGGCTATAATAGACGGCTGGAGAGTCACATAGTCAAAACTTGTCCAAGCAGGTGTGATCCAGCTGGTTGCCCACAGCTGAGATGCTGAATATCTCCACAGCCTCCTTGGGCAGTCTCTTCCAGTGGCTGGTTACCCACACAGTAAAACAGTGTTGTCTTATTTCTCTGTGACAGTTTGTGCCTCTTCCTTTTTTCACTGGGCCCTACTGCAAAGAGCCTGGCTGAAGTGCAGTGCTTCACACAGTCACTTCTCTTCCAAAGAAGACTGCCAAGCACAAAGTGGTCAGGACAACACCTCAGTAACAGGAGAAAATCCCTTTCTAAGCTGCCCAGCTTGTTAGAACTGGTCCTGGCTGCTGCTTGCTTGTGGTCTCTGATGGCCAGCACATCTCCAGGGGAGAGGTAGAAAAAGGTGAAAACTCTGAGCAGGTCTTCTATTTATGAGTTCTTTTAGGAGTATTTTGAAGTAACTACTAGCTGAATGCTGCAGTTGTTCTTTTGTCTTTCAGCAGCTTTATTACCAAAATGGAGTAAAATGGGCTATTGCAGTGTGAGGGTATTTGAGACCTGGGAAATCTTTATCTTTTGAATCCCACAGATAGTGGCTCATTTTTGTGAGTCACTCCAGACCGGCCAACCTAGCTGCAATGAGATATCTCACATCAGCAAACCAGGCCTTTATATTGTTGACAAAACCCAGACATACATCCACATCATCTGACATCACTGGAGGTGTTAAATGTCTACTGTAATTGAAAGTTTGTTGTCCAACGCACAATAGCATTTCCCTCAAAAGCTGTACTTCCTGAATTCTAGCATAATGTTCAAGTAAATTACCCTGGTGTGAAGCTGCACAACCTCTCTGAATAGAAAACTCACTAGAAGAACACATCTGGATCTTAAGGTTATTTCAGCCAAAGGATACACAGTTTCAGGGAAGGTCACTGAATAGTCTGGAGGAGCCTGATCTGTATGTAGTGATACAAACAAAATGTAACATACTGTATTAAAAAAAAAAACAAACACTCAGATTCTGGTTAAACATCCAGGAGTTCCCAGCTCCTGTGTTAAATCTTGGCAGTAAATGGATATGGGATTAGAAATAATTAAGGCTCTCCTGAAACTTGACAATGTAAGTCAATGATGTTTACAAACCGAAAGATCTTGAGTTGTTACAGAATGAACTCTATTGCAAGCCCCTAATGTCAGGTTCTCACCTGCCTCATCCCTTGGTGGCAGCAGACACTTGTAAGAGGAGTGAGCAAAACCTCACAACCAGTACTACTGTTTTATTGTATAGGAAAGGGAAAAGTTGAACCGGTTGGATCAAGTATTGATTTATAATCAGCTTCTAAGGGAAGATAATATAGCAGATAATGATATGGTATTCTAACACTTCTTTTTTGCTTGGCCTTAGAGAAGTATGCAGAGATGTTGTATTCCAGCCACTTACCAGAGACAGGTACTCCATTGGAGCTGCAGCTGCCACTTGAAACATGTTTTCAGGCTTGATGAAGTCTGTTACCAGCACATAGTTCCTGCAGATAATTTTATTTCTTTTTAACCACTCCCTAAATACTTTCATGTTAGTATTAATAGATCCTCTTTTTTAAAGATACTTTTTTTTTTTTTTCATTTCTTTTAAGTTACATGTTTAGAAAGCTTCTCTGCAGAATAGTTACAAGCCCTAAACGTCACAAATTCAGCATCTATTTTGATACCAGAGTTGTGCTACTGGCAATACTGTTTTTTTTTCTTCACAGCAGCAGTGTGAAGACCTCACACTTAAGTAGCAGTGGTGAGTTTGTATCATGCCTACTGAGTCATGAATGAACACTGCTACCCCATTAAACTCATCAGTAAGTTTGAGAGCTTTACATCTACATGCTCAGATACAAGGGAAAAGAGCCAGTGTGTATAGAGTTGATTTTTTTTTTCATTTTCAGCTTAACTCCTCTTTAATTTTATGCTTGCACAGATCTGAAGCCCTTCATTCCCTGCTAATATTAGAAGTGGCATAATAGACAATAATTTGCCATTATGCTGATGTTAAGTGGGTGATGGGAGCAGCCAGATGTACACCTTTGTTCTCTGTGATAGCAGTTTTGAATTGTGCCCATGCTTCAGGCAGTTTTTCCCCAATGTCAAACTGACTACTTCTAGTACATATCCCAAAAGATCATTAAAAGGAAGAGCTGGGAAGGGTTACACAAACCAGACAAACTTAGAGCTGGTGAGGATGTACTGCATTTGTGTTTACGTATACTTTAATCTTTAGTGCAGTAGTCAGTTTGTGGGTATAAATGTTAATAGTTTTTCCTAATTTGTCCTTGTATTCCAGTGCTCCTGTGTGGGAATACAGAGTGTAGGGCACATTCTTTGGAGGCAGATGCCCTGCCTTGCTCTGAATGGCAGAGAAGTGTGCTAGCAGGTAACTCCACTTTTTATTTAGAATAAAAAAGCAAACGCTAACCTGGTGTGTGCACACTGTAACATATCCCTTGTCATTTTTCTGCCTCTAAGACTGTGTTTGTTCCTGGTGAATAGTGTGTGAGTGCAAGGAGAAAACTTGGAACTTGTGCTGAAGCCTGTTTTTAAGTAGAAGCTTCATCTGCAAAGGATGGTTACAAAAGCAGCAAATTTCTATCATGGGATAGAGATGAAGATGCAGATTATTGGTTTATAAACTACAGTGCTTCAGTTTGATTCATATAAAAATGCAGGGCAGTGCACCAAAGCCCCTGATCTGTGTGCACTTACCACACTTCATTCCTTTTGGCTAAACAAGACAGGCAGGATCATACAGGCAGTGGCTACATCTGTCTCAAGTACAACTTCTGTTACAGGTTCCTTCCTAGGATAGTCACAGGTCTATCCTTGTTTTTATTCATTGCCAGCCCTTTGCCCTCCTGGCTTTGTTTTACTGGTTAATTTAAAAGTGCAGGTTCTGGACTGTTTACAGGGACTTCTTTTCTTTAAATATTTGCAGTATATTCTAAATATTTCACAAGAGAGAAGGATGGGAAGGACAGAAAGGTAACTCAAGCCTGAGCTTTGAGTCTTGAACACATGTCTATAATACTTTCCCTCTCTTTGTACCTTCTTTATAATGCACAAATTTTGGTGCCCTGGACATATCTCATCTGGAGTTAGGTCCTGCCAACACAGATTCTCATGTGACTTTCTCTCAATTCCCCTACCTTATGTTTCTCATCCCAAAAAATGGAGAAAAAGCAAGCAAGCATAAAACTGGAGCACATCTTATGTTCATAAAGCACACAGAAGCACCCCACAACACCTTATGTTCCTAACACCTTATCAGGTATCCTTATTGTTGCAGTTTTGCCCAAAAAATTAGATCCTTAGAACTGCACCAAGATTCTAATTTGAGATGACTACAGATTAGTTATGCAATACTCTACTAGTGCATTGGATGTAAATAGTTGTGGTGGAGTTAGCCCCATTGAGCAGAGCCTTCTTGGTGGGGTTTATTTAATTATTTTTACCTCTGGTTTGTTTATTTCTTTATTCCTCGGTGTTCTCTTCTAAGTGGGAGTTTGCAGGTGCCTCGCTGTCCTTTCTTGTCGGTCAGCTGTGATACGTAGTGATCTTCCATCTTACATGACTTTGGGTGCTCACGTTACTGAGTTTGTGCCACACACGGTGACATTTCTCCTTCACACATTTTTTACCCTTAGAAGTAAATCCCACCTTACTTGGTATGCAGGCTCTTCAAAATAAAGCCTTATTCTATGAATGAATCCATTTGCTTGGGAAAGTAACAGATGCTGCAAGGATTTGTTGTGGACTGCTGCTGAGCCTTTCTTTCTGAGTCAGCATCAAGGAATGTTAACTGTTTGCTTTGAAGAAAGCAGCACAAAGTAGAACAGGAAGAAGGAAATAGATTTGCTTCGGAAGAGTTACATAGTTACAGCTCCTGTGGATCCGGAGTATCCCTTCCTTGTCTTCTTACCCAGAGTCCCTTTAATGTGTTTGTTCAACAGTTGTCGCTCATGCTTCGGGCTCCGTGGGTAAAAGCTGCTCTTTGCAGATATGTCTGTGTGAAGGTGATTCCCACTCTTGAGAGAACTCCTCTGCTCAACAAACCCTGCAAGAGGATTTGAAAATGTAACACTCCTAGCTGCTGGGAAAGCTGGAGTCAGGACTGGGTTTGGATTTGACTCCTGGATCTTGGTGAACGTTGTATTAGCATCAATACTTCCATATGTCCCTGCCCACTGGTGATGCTCTGAGCGCCCTCGAGGTCCTCTATGTTACATGGACCCAGCTCTTCAGGCTCAGGGGCTGGTTTACTCATTCTCAGAAGGCATCACTACATACATACCAGAGTTACTCTGTAGTCAGTACTGAGACTTTTACTGGACCTAACTTAATTTGAACCCTGATTGTATGGTGTATGGCTATAGGTCATAAGCTAAAGTGACTCACACTGATAAGCTAAGGCAAAGCTTGCCTGGTCTTCTCCATCTTAAGAGGTGATTTCACATCACCTATGAGTTCATTCCCATTTGTGTTACTTCTGCTTTTATTGCTCTAGGAATTGCCATGTAACTCAGGTGAACTGATGTCTCCACCCTGTCTTGAAGGCTCACCCAGCATTGTCCAAGCCTTCTGACAAATCTTGAAGAGGAGGCTCCTTCTCTTCTGTGCAGAGCCCACACAGGATGGGTGCTTTTATCCACGCAGGAGCAATGCATTAGTTTGGCTTTCTAGGCATAACTTCATATTCAATTTCTTGCAAGTGCACACTTGTTTTCCTCTGTTTTGCCTGCACTTTGCTTGCTTGCTTGCTGTAGGCTGTTCCTCGATGTCTGGTCTTTCTGTCAGCAAAGAACCAATTTTGTCAGGCATTCAGCTTGCTACCACAATCTTCTCATCAGTGTGTGTAAATTTAGTGAGCACAGCAAAACCAAACCAAACCAAACCCTGTCAGCAAAGAGAAAGGCCTAGATATCATATAGGTGGAAGTCAAAAGACAATGAGCTCCGTTTTCTCAGTGTACAGCACATTACACTGCTTTATAGGCTGCATACATTGTGCTGGGCCAGGCAATTGTCTGGCAGAAAACACAAACCATGCTTCTGGAAAGTATATGCCTCTAAACAGTTGTCTTTTATCAGTTATCTTGAAAAGTGTTCATCTCTCTGGGTCACTTAGAAATATCCTGGCTTTTGCCTTGTTCTTGCAGCTGAGATGCCAGGCCTACATCAAATATACCTATCGTCTGTGCAGCCATCTGATCCTCATGTGAAGAAGAAGTTTCAGTTGCACGTAAGGAACAATTTTTTCCTCAAAGGGCTGTCAAGGCCTGGTCTAGGCTGCCCAGTGCAGTGGTGGAGTCCCCATCCCTGGAGAGGTTTCAAAACTGTGTAGATGTGGTACTGAGAGACATAGTTTAGTGATAACCTGGCAGTGCTGCGTTCATGTCTGGACTTTATCTTAAAGTCTCTTCCAACCTAAACTATTTTATGGCTCTGTAATCCCAAACAATTAATACACAATCAACATCTATGGATCATTTTCCTTCAAATATCCAGAGCTATTAATTTCGATGTCCGGAGGCTGGAAATCGAAGAAGCTTAACCACAGTGAAAGCTGATAAGTACTTAAGGAGGAAATGAAACAAATAGCTGATTATTTCCAAAAGCTGAAAGAAACTTGCTGTGAGACCAGACAGGTTGTTCCCTGCAGGAGTTACTGTGCCTTGTTTGCCAGAAAAAAAAAACAAATCCACAACAGTTTGTGCTCTGCAGATTTAGTTTTCACTCGTGGAGATTCTTAATCCTACAGCAAACTATACTTTTAAATTCGTGGCTGGCTGCTTGACTGCCTCCTAGGGCCCCTGTTAAGAAAGGCGCTATGGACCACACGCGCATGTCCTCAAACGCCACAGCAGTGGGGCTGAGGCAGAGTTCCACCGGAGACGGCCAGGCCAGACTAGGCCGGTCCGGGCGGCTGCGTGTGGGACGTGACTGGCCTCCCGTCGCAGCCCGCCCTTCCGTGGGGGCGGGCAGTCTACCGACAGGCAGGCGGCGTGACCAGTAGCGACGCGCGGCGGGCAGTGCGGTCCAATCCCTGACTGACAAGGGTGGGAAGCGCTGGGTGCCGGTGGCGCTGGCAGTCGCTGCGGCAGAGAGGTGCGGTTTAGAGTAGAGCGGCCCAGCGGGTAGGATCGGATCTGGTCGACAGCAAACATGTCTCTCTCCAACAAGCTCACCCTCGATAAGGTGGACGTGAAGGGCAAGCGGGTCGTCATGAGGTGAGGAATTGGGGCCCAACGCACGTGTTCCTGCCGGGAGGAATGGCCTGGGGCCGCCTCCCCTGGTGCCCTTGTCCCGGCGTTGTTGCTCGCCATCGGCCAGGCTCTCCCGAGGAGGGCTGGAGGCCACGGGGGTTATGGTGGAGCCTCCCGGAGCTGGGAGGAGGGTGGGGAGCCCCGGCGGGATTACCCTGCCAGCTCTCGGCTCTGAGTCCGAGCAGGCCGAGGACGGGCGGCGAGGTTCGGCGAGCTGCCCCGGGGCGCGCCGGTTTCCCTGCAGATTTCCCCAGGCAGCAGCGAGGCATCTCTGTCGTCAGCAGCTCCTTGTCTGAGCCGGCACTTTAATTTCTGTGGGGTTTTGGTTTCGTTTTTTTCTCTCGTACGTCGAGTGTTGTAAAGGCCCAGTCCGTCCTGAATTACCCAGCAGAGAAACGTATCTGATCCTTGTGAGTGGGATGTGATTGATTGATGGGGAGGAGTGTAAATCCAGGCCTCAGCCCTGGCAAAGCCGACGTGGACGATGTCCAACGCTGCCCGAGGTGCACTCTGGTGGGGAGAGAGGGAGGCATCAGGTACCCGCGAACTGAAGCGGTAGGACTGTGCTTTGGCACGTTACTGTGCTTGCACATGCCTCATCCACAAACTGCTGGAGGGCAAAACCATCCATTCCACCGTATTTTCTTTCAGGAGCACTAAAAATGAGACTTACTTCCCAGTTCTCTTCCTTCCTGCATACCCAAAAGCATTGGAATAAAAAAGTCCAAATATGGCTCTAGACATCTCCCCACATAAAATAATTCTGAGCTTTGTAATAAGAATCAAAACGCAGGTATCGGCATGTCCTGGTATAAAACCCTGAAACGAGGAATTTATAGCTTATCTATAAAACATAAAAGCCTGCTGAAAAAGCCTTCTGTTGGAATTGCTGCTAAATATTGTTAGATAGTGGCACCAAGGTACATTGTGATACATCCAAAATACTCTTATTGTGGGATCCTTCATTCAAGGTCACCATAATTTTGCTACCACGTGCCTGTTATCTTGCTCAGTGAGTCAGCAGGTATAACAAAGTCATAACTTCTCTTCCTTGTAATCTGTGTTAGATAACTTGCTCTTTTTATCTTACCTTTCTGTTACCTAATTTTGAAGTAGTTCCCTAGAAATTTGACTACCAGAAACTAGCCTTATAATGAGGACCGAAGGAGCCGTCTCAGAATTTGCATGCGATTCCTAAATCCAGTACAACAAAAGATCTTTTTATCTCTGTAACAACTGATTTTTTTTCTCTCTGGCTGGTTTTTCCCTTTCTGAGTTGTGTCACGGAGAACAGCCTTGCTTTGGCAAAGGACAGGTTACCCAGCTTTTAGTCTCTGATGGTTAATTAATCCTGTGAAGGGCTACTTAAACGAAATGAAGCAGCAGATGAATTGTCTGTCTTTGTGTTTCCCGCCTGCATCTCCTTGGCTCTGAAAAGAGTCAACATGTGCTCTCAGTACTGTTGAAATCGATACCTCTCTGTCTTCTCATATTCGTCACAATTTTGGTGTGCTTATAATCTGCTTATCTCCCAGTCCTGATTCCAGAGATACAGGAGAAACGGGGAATGGAGAGGAGAGAGGATTCAGGGGGAGCTTAGATTTCAGTTGTCTGCAGCAGGGAGGAAGGCTGACCTGGGTGTTTCTTTTGTGGCTCTGATGGCTTGGTAAAGCGAACCATTCTTCTGTTCTCTGCTTTCAGACTAGTGGCACCATAATGGCCGTTTCTTTCTGCTTTCTAGAATTAGTTCACTGCAGTGTGGGGCTGACAGTTCAATTTGTTTCTGCTCAGCTACTCCCGTTTTGCTGGCAGCTTTCTGTCTTTCTTTCCATGTGTTCTCGTACTGAGCAAGCTGAAGGAGAATTGAAGCCACTTCCTGAGTGGTGTTATACTTGGAATAAAGATGGAGAAGGATGGAGGGTAAACTGTAACACTGTTTCACTTTTCTCCTTGTGATACGCTGTTACAGTCGATTAGCTGTTCCCTTCCCCGGCTCTGTGAGTAATTTCTGCCTGTGCAGTTACACAACACAGCTTCCTCCTGCTGAGCACGTGGACACAAGGTATACTAGTGAGAAATGGCTGGTGGAACTCCTCCCAGCCCTTCGTCGTGGGGGAAGCTACCTCAGATCAGGTCTTCTGTGGAAATGTGATAAAACCACAGCACTAAGCTGCAGAGAGGTTGGCACTGCAGAGAACAGCAGTTTGAAGTAGTGGGCAATAACTTGAGCCTTCCTGCTGGTCATAGTGCTCCAACCAAGTATTTTAGAGGCCTCGTTAGAAAACACAATGCCTCTTTTCATTATTTCCACCCTTTCCCTTAGGAGCTTCTAGCTGGTGATCTGAGAATGTGTTGTTGATGAAAAGGTTGTGTGAGGAGCTTGTTCAGTCTCAGCTTTATTTCCTGCTTCAGCATCACTACCACTGGGCTCGTTGAGCAACAGGATGTATTGGCGACAAAGCTTCACTGAGCCATTCTATCAGGTGTTCTCTATTTGTGCTCTGTCATTAGAGGCAGAAATTGGTTGTTACAGACTGATTTCAAAATGGAACTTGCATACATGGCAGAGCTGAGAGTCTTGTTCTAATTGTAATGTTCTTTCCTAGACAGCATCTTCACTGGCAGGTTCTCTCACTCTTTGTAAAGGAAACTTATGGAGTGCTGAATTTTATTTCTGTCCTTTTTTTTTTAGGGTTGACTTCAATGTTCCAATGAAGGATCACAAAATAACCAACAATCAAAGGTAAGCTATCATATCTATCCTCTTTTCCCTCTGATTTTAGCCCAGTCCTGTTACCAGTCCCAAACTTCATGTTTTAAAAATGAAGGAAGTGTTACAACCATTTCACAACTGTATCCTTTCGGCTGTGTGTGAAAACCTCCTGTATGTTTTAGTAGTATCCAGAAGCCTTTCTGCCTCCTGGTTACCCTGAGGTTGTGTTAACTTGTTGGCTTATGTTAGAGTAATTGTTCTGGTGCAGCAGACAGACATGGGGTGTAGAAACAGGATATCAAATGTCTTGCCTGTCACCTACAGGCATCTGCCAGTTTTATTCACCACAATATGCTCACTGCTCACCTTTCCTGTCATTCGTGTACTACTTCAGGATCACAGACTAAACCAGAAAGCCCAGTAAAGTTCAAGTGTGTCCTGGCACTTCTTACTGCAAGTAATCAGTAAGATTTATATTACAAAGTGCATTTTTACTTCTGTCTTATACGTTTCATGGAAGAGAATAGTGAAACATGAAAACATTTTTTGGATGGAGAATTGTGTTACTGCTTTCTGGACTGTGCTTCAGGCTTGTCACAGTGCCTAGGAGAAGAGTGGCTTGGGTTAGCTCCACAGAGAAAGCTGTGCTCTGTGGGGTGTGGTTAGCCTCCTACATATTTTTTCTAGTAAGGGTAGGTTGCTAAGAGGCCCACCCATCCCTGGCTAGTTGTGGTGCCCTGCTGCCTTTTGGTGAAAGGTAGGCTGAACTGTGTGAATCACCAGAGGTAGCATGAACTTCTTAAGTACTTGTTCTGCCCAACTCTTGTGCTCCATGCCTTTTGTTGTTTTTGAGGGATAACTCCCAGCACTGTTGTGTCATTAGATTTCTGCCTGGTAAACTCTGTTTGAATCCTTTCTAATCTGCTCTTCTCCGCCCTTACAGAATCAAGGCAGCTGTTCCTACCATCAAGCACTGCTTGGATCATGGAGCCAAGTCGGTGGTTTTGATGAGTCACTTGGGTCGCCCAGATGGTGTTCCCATGCCTGAAAAGTTCTCCTTGGCCCCAGTAGCTGTGGAGCTTAAAGCACTCATGGGCAGGTAAAGTAGATGAGCAGGACAGTGTACATCAGGCCCTGTTACTGCTCTTGAATGCTCTCTTTTCTGAAAAGAGGAGTCACTGGTGGGATGACAGCATGTATCTTGTGTTTGCAGGGAGGTCTTATTCCTGAAGGATTGTGTTGGTCCTGAGGTGGAAAAGGCCTGTGCTAATCCTGCACCTGGCTCCATCATCCTGCTAGAGAACCTCCGATTCCATGTAGAAGAAGAAGGGAAAGGGAAAGATGCTTCAGGGAACAAGGTGAAACCTCAAGCTAAGCTTTGTGCATGTCTGCACTGGTCTTAGCCCTTGTTTGCTGCAGATTGACAGAGAGCCAGCAGCCTGTGCAGTTTGCAGATTTGCTCTTGGAACAGTGTTAGAGTTGCTGGGTTCAGTGTGTCCAACCATTTATACCATGCTGTGCAAAAGTCACACACTGAGTCAAACTGAGTCATGTGTTGAGTCAAATGCACTGGATTCCCACAGTGAAACATCTGAAGTGAAAGGCTACAGACAACTGTAAAAGAAGGAAAATGAAGCAAAACAGGGCTATGCAGGAAATTGTCTGCTGCTTGTTAGAATGTATTTGGATGTGTCAGGAACAAAAATCAAGGTCCGTTCGAATCTGTTTGTTGCCCTGAGGCTGTAAGAATGATGCTTCTTTCGAGGTTATCTGGCTAATGTTTCAATATAACGTTTAAACCTTCTGCAGCAGAAGGATTATCAAACCCTTTTATAAACCTGTCTGCTCTTAGGAGGGTCATCTAGAACCAGGCTGCCTTACACCTCTGACATTTTCTTGAAGGTCAGGAAGAATGCTTGCTCCAGACAGCTGCTTTTCGCAGTGGTGGTGACCCTGCTGACTTTACACAGGCCTTGGCTTCTTTTGGATTCAGGGTGTGGAGTGGAATGCTGACATGGTGTGGTGCCCTTTATGGGCTGACACAGTAGCTTTGAAAAGTAGCGTGGAGAGCTACACAAGCCTTTGCAGATGGCAGTGAGAAACTGAGCAAGTCTGGAATTATTTATTGCTAGAACTGTGCCACAAAACTAACATGGTGGCATGGAGAGGATTGGGGCAGGAATTTAATCTTCTCTGGGAGGCAGTCCCTTGGTTTTGTGCATTTCTGTGATTCTCAGATTCTTTAGCTAGGCACATGCATCCATATGCCTGCATACATATACTGCAGCTGGAGTACAACAGGAGAGGAGCTGTTGTCTGACCTGCTTGTTGTCCTCACAGAGGTGAAAGTCAGTGCTGTGGAAATGGTAACGCAGATTACTGACTGGTGCTTGGAAGCTGGATTTCCACAGCAGATAGAACAACTTCCACTCATTCTGTAATCTGTATAGTCCTTTGGACCTGTCTTCTACTTGGGCTGTGTGAATAAAAGGGCACCCAAAGCCATGCTGAACCCATCTGCTGAATGAGAGTACCTTCCTGACACCATCTCTATGGTGTTACATATTGGGGCAGGCACTTGGGATGAGGAGCTGATAAATCAGAAAGGCATCTGAAGAGGTGGTCATTTGAATGCCAGTCTGGGCTGTCTTTCGGGGCAAGTGGCTGTAAGCTAGGTCTGAGCAGTCACTGTCGGTGAGCTATGCTGTCTTTTTCATGATGGGGAAAAAAATGTAGTTCATGAACTTCCCCAAGAGGGCATGGTAGGATGCTTGGAGAGTGGAGAAAAAGTCCTTAAGAGAAATGCATCTGTTCTTGCTCAGTATGTGCTAAGCTTATCTGCAGCTTCCTAGAGCCTGCTGTTTGCAGTGTGGCTCGTTGTAGTGTGCAGGTTGTTTCTAAGTTAATTTTCAACAGTAACTAAATCCAGTCTTTCAGAGATCATCTTTTTACCCATGGGTTTTGGAGACCACATTTTCCTTCTTCAGTAACCAAGTCTGAGTTTATTTAGTCTCCTCCCAGCATTGCTGTGTCTCTACACACCCTTTCTATGGTACCTGTGTTCACTACACAAACCAAGAATCTGTTGGAGGGTAACTGCAAGGTTGGTAGTGGTGCAGTTCTTTCCTGATCTTTTGATGTACTAGAAGCTTGTAGTGGGAACAGTCCTCAGGCCTGTGATAGAAATCACAGGATTTTATTGTGAAATATAAGCTTTTTTTGTTGCCTCTGCGAGACTGGGAAAGAGTTTATAAAGCTCAGTGACCCACAGGATGAACTATAGTCTTTCCAGCTGACTTTGCTTTAGGTTTATAGTCTAATTGCTGACTTTGACTCCAGCTTCAGCTCTGTGTTTCTGAATAGCACAAACCTGTCATTCGTTCTTGTTTTAGATCAAGGCTGATGCTGCAAAAGTGGAGGCTTTCAGAGCTTCTCTTTCTAAACTGGGAGATGTGTATGTCAATGATGCTTTTGGAACTGCCCACCGTGCTCACAGGTGTGTACCTGCTTTCCTCCCACAGGCAGAACTGCCAAATGATGTGTGCCATGGAAACATGCACAGTGTGCTTGCAAGGGGTTTTAACTGCCTTTTGGACTTAATCCCATTATCATTCTGCTGTGTTTGTTCCCAAACAGTGGGTTCAGTGGAGGCAGCTGTAACTACTGTCTGTTCTTTCAAGATGGCCTCTGGGAACAGGAGGCAGCCAAAGTGCTTAAGATTTGCATTGACTTTTTAGACTTTGAAGATACAAAAATTACTTGCTAAGAAGTTGTATAAATTGTTCTGCAATTGCAGAACAAATTGTTCTTTTCTGAAAGATTAATAGCTCCAGATTTATCATTCTCATGGAGTATTTTTATAGATACATTTTCATGCAAACTCAAGTGGTCCTCTTTGAGCTTGACTCCATAATCCATTGCTGTTGGAGGAGATGTGTCTGCTTTTGCTCTGCTTATTTGTCCCTCAGCGTTTTGGATCACTAATTGACAGTATGCATAGACATACTGATATGCAAGAAATGTAAAAACTGTCAAAAAGTGTGTAGCCATCTCACCGAACCAAAATAATGGAATCCTTTGTGTTTCTAAGCAGATGGTAGCTTTGTCATGGCTGCAGCTGACTAAAGGATAGGCATTTATGATGTTGTGAAACAGGGGTTGGGGGGTGGTGTGGTGTTTTGACCTATATTGGTCTTTTCTTCCTTTCTTCACTCTAACTTTTATTCTGCAGCTCCATGGTAGGTGTTAATCTGCCCCAGAAGGCTGCTGGCTTCCTGATGAAGAAAGAACTGGATTATTTTGCTAAGGCACTAGAAAGTCCAGAGAGGCCCTTCTTAGCAATTCTTGGAGGGTAAGACTCAAAAACATATTGACTGTATTTAACTCCCCTGTAACAAATGAAGAGCTATTTTGGCTCAGTTCAAACAACTTTGGTTCCTTTTAACTGTACCTACAGTTCATATTTTTAGGTAAGTCTTGAGATGTGGATTTGAGAAGAACTAACTGACTATGCACTCCTGTGGTGATACTGTCAGAGTCTGCTCATCTTATCTCCTGGCCTTCTATATTCCCAAAATTGAGATAGTCCAGAGCACTTTGTTGTACAGATGAAGCAGAAGTGCTGTTAGATAGACACAATGGCCCTGAGACATTGTTGGTGACCTTTCCTCCAGAGTTCAGAGTACAGGCATCACGCAGGCTTAACACTGTGTAAATAGACATGGCCTGTCCTTATGCAATGGTAACCTGTAGGTGGATTGGCCTCTGCTCTTCCATGGAACTGGTGTGCAGAGAAACTTAGAGGAGCAAAAGCAAGTGACTGCTTGCCTGCAGAAATATTTTCCCCTTGCTGCTGTTTTTTTTGTCACATGCACCCAGTTAGTAGTTCTCTGACAGTGTATTTTAGCTCATAGGGTGGATCTTTGCTGTCAGGGTGCCAGAGCACTGCCGAGGCAGATTGCGGAGTCTCCTTCCCTGGAGAGATTCCAAGCCTGCCTGGACACTGTGATCCTAGGCAGCCTGCTGTGAGTGACCTTGCTTTAGCATGTTGGAGGTTGGACTAGATGATCCCCAGAGGTCCCTTCCAACCCCCACCACTGATCCATGATATCTTAGCTAAAGATTACTAGAGAGTGAGTTCTATCTGAGGAATTTTTGGCAGTGGCTACATTATTAATTTTCCTGCTCTCTCACCAGAGCCAAAGTTCAGGATAAGATCCAGCTGATAAGTAACATGTTGGATAAGGTCAATGAGATGATCATTGGTGGTGGAATGGCATTCACCTTCCTCAAAGTGATCAACAACATGGAGGTAGGAAAAGAGCAATATGTTATCTGCTTCTAATAAAGAAGATGGCCAGAATGTCTCTTGTGTATTCTGATACTGTGTACTGATAACTGGCTATCTGTACTCTGCAGTAGGGAACACTGAGAGGTTACTGGACAATTGCATTGCAAAAATCAGATTACTGCCCATGTCCACCTAAGGTGCTTTGAGAAACAGTCTTCCAGAATTGCTCTCTGAGCAGTTTGGCCTGATTGCTGCTAGTGTCTTCTGTAATGACCTGTAGCTAAACAAACACTTGTCTTACTTTCCCCAAACAGATTGGCAACTCTCTGTTTGATGAAGAGGGATCAAAAATTGTCAAGGACCTGATGGCCAAGGCAGAGAAGAATGGTGTGAAGATTACTCTGCCTGTTGACTTCATCACTGCAGACAAATTTGATGAGAATGCACAGACTGGGGAAGCCACAGTGGCTTCAGGCATTCCTGCTGGATGGATGGTAGGTTTGAGTAGGCAAGGGACTGAAAGAAGTAGCATGCAGCAGTAGGGTGGGAAGGACATGTCTTGAAGGAGTAAAAAGAGCATTTGTGATCCATCTTAAATGTTTCCTCCAAGCAGTAAAGCAGTGTACAGTGTATTGGTTTAATGAAATGTTTTGTCCTAGGGATTTTTAGGTCTAAAGTAGGTTTCATGAGATTTGGATTAAAAGAGCAAAATTCTAAAGCTTTCAGATCTGAATGCAGTAGAAATCCCTTTTATCTGACTAGAGTTTAAGTAGCATTGCCAGAAGTTTCTAACTAAGGCTTTGGGCATCTGACATTGATGTGAAAATAATACAATCAGAGTGATTTGAGTTGGAGTTCATCTAGTGAATCCCGCATGGCAGACATCGGGGACATCTTCAATTAGAGCTGGTTGCTCAGAGCCCCAGACAGCCTAGAATGTTTCCAGGGATGAGGCTTCTACCAGCTCTGTGGGAAAAATGGTTTAGGGTCTCACCACCCACAGTGTGAATTTTTTTTCCTTCTGCGTAGTCTAAACCTCTTTTAGTTTACACGCATCACCCCTTGTCCTGTCACAGCAGCCCTGGCTCAAAAGTCTGTCTGCATATTTCTATCCCCATTTAAGTACTGAAAGGCTGTAAGGTCTCTCTGGAGCATTCTCCACCAAACCTACCTCTCTTAGCTTTTTCCCATAGGACAGGTGGAAAATTACTTATTTGCACTGGGAAGATAAATACCACACCAGACTGCAGTCTGCTGCTGCGGCAGCTGCTGGCAAATGTTTCTGTTCCTCAGTATCCAGTGGAGATAAATTTGCTTTGTGTCCAGGGGTAAGCAGGAAGCTTATGAGGATCCCAGTTAGGCACTGGTGATTTAAGATGAGAGTCAGCATTAAATATATCTGTGGCTTTTCTTACTAGGGCTTGGACTGTGGGCCTGAAAGTGTGAAGAAGTTTGTTGAAGTTGTGGGAAGGGCCAAGCAAATTGTGTGGAATGGTCCAGTTGGTGTCTTTGAGTGGGACAAGTTTGCCAAAGGAACCAAAGCTCTGATGGACAAAGTGGTAGAAGTGACTGGAAAGGGCAGCATTACTATTATTGGTAAGTAGTTGCAGATATTTATTCTTGTCTTTCTAAATGCAGCAAGGAAGCATCTGCATGCCAGTACCATGATAAAATTATTTGTCAATTTGTTCTTCTCTTCTCACATTTTTTATCTTTCGGCTTGGCCCTAGGGCTTTAAAAGCTGCAGGATGTGCTAATGTTGCGTATCTGGGAGCAGGAGCAGCCTGTAGCTATGACCCTCAAGCTCATCAAAACCTGATTTTTGTCATGCATCTCATTGATTCTGTTGGTACCACAGGTGGTGGAGATACAGCTACTTGCTGTGCCAAGTGGAACACTGAGGACAAAGTTAGCCATGTCAGCACAGGAGGTGGCGCCAGCTTGGAACTGCTAGAGGGTAACTGCTCTTTTATCTTAACTGGTTTGAGCAAGTCAGATTGTTCTGTGTGCTCTACCTTGTGTTGATATTCTTTTGTTCCACCACTAGTAATGAGCTCTTCATTGCTCCTTCTTTGTTGTGGTCTTGGAGGAAGAGAGGTGAGAAAACTGAATATTCTTGTAAACAGGAGAGAATGCACTTCCATAAAGCAAAAATACTGGTATAGAAACTGAAATGGCCTTGAGAGCAGACTGTCTTTTGTAGCTGATCCCTTGAGACCTGCTAACCACTGTTGAAAATGCCCCGTTTTTATTAGGGAAGTCTCATCAGAATACCTGGAATTTTTGCCAGAAGTCTCCTTTCCAGCATGTGTGAAGCTCCCCGGTTTTGGGGAGCCCCCTAGTGACCACTTGCCAACCTGCAGAAGGGCACTTGGAATTCCGAATGAATTTACAGCGTTCTTCTAATGAGTTGCTTTGAGTTTTCATTTCCTCTGGTAATTAGCTGTTTCCCAATATGTGTAAATTATCTAATGCTGTCAGCTCCACTGAAGAAGAGGAACTGCAGTACCCTGCATTGCAGCTGTGAGTTTCCAGTGGTTAGATGGGAGACAGAGCTTTTGTTTCTGTTGCCTAGGGAGTGGTGGTAAAGGGGAAGAATGCAGATGGCTTGAAGGAAATACTGTGCAACCAATTTATTCAAAAGGACAAACTTGTCTGAGTTTTGGCCCAAAATGTGGGTTTGTGTGTGTGATCTTTTAAATGTAACGGAAGTCTGGCTAATTAGAAAACCTTCTGAAGTTTGAAGAAATAAAAAGACAAAAAAACCCATCCCAAACCCCAGCAAACTAGTGAGTTGTGAACTGTTAAAATTCAGTATTGCCACACAGCTTGAGCATTAGAAAGGGAGATTTGCTGAAAGAAAAGCAAACCCCAAATGGTCTCCCCTTATTATTAAAGTCAGACAAAAACCTACAAATGCTATAGGCATTGCATTTCAATAGTCTGAGCCCTCATATTCAGAGATGAGCATATTACCTGCTTCTGTCAGCTGGAATGAGGCGCATTAATACCTAAAACTGGCTGATTTAGACTTAGTAAAGAATTAGACCTGTAAGCAGCTTTGTTTCTTTTTCTTAATTATTTCTTAAAATTTCCACCACACACTCCAAAATTCTATCACATCCCACAGGGCACTGAGGGAAAATTCAACAGCTCCCGAGATCCAATCAAAAATCTACTTGCTGTCCAATTAATGGAAAAAGATCTTAAGTGTTTGAGGCTGACCTCAGCAGAGATTTGGATGATATTTACCATTGTTAATTGGGAATTGATGTCTGCATTAAGAATGTCTGCTGACATAGGAGTGCAGAGATGCTTCAGATGTTCACTGCAGCTCTAAAGGGTTAAACTCTTCCACACTAAATGGCAATGTGCCTGAAGAGCCACATTGGAGTTCTTGTAGAGCCAAAGTTTGCCATTTTGAGTCTACAATTTCTGATATTTTCTTTCTTTTTGTTTGTTTGTTTGTTTGTTTAAATGTTGTGATTGCAAATGTAAACCTTAGGTTTTAGAGGGCTAGAAAGGTTGTTAACTTTACTGCTATTTTTTTTTTAACTTCTAACAGGTAAGGTTCTTCCTGGTGTGGATGCCTTGAGCAACGTGTAGAGGACAGAGTATGGCCCCACTTCCCAGTCTTGTGCACAGCCCCTGAGATTCAACACTTCAGCGCTTCTGTATTCCAGCTCTGCGACAGGCAGATCACAAAATGTAAACCGAAACTGGGCAGGTTTTGAGGAGAAGACAGCAGGGATACTTTATGACTGCAGTTTACATGATGTGGATTTGTCCACTGTTCTCCCACTTGAATTAATGTAGTGAGTTTAAACTGTTGTTGTGAATTTAGAGTGTATATATTTATATTTTGCCTTTTCAAAGAGATTAATCCCCATTAGAGATGTCTGTTTCTCAGAAAGGAGTGCACTGTTTAGCTTCAATGTTCTTCAGTAGGCATTTCCATCACTTGACACGGTTCAGAAACAAGAGGGGACTCCAGTTTTTTGGAGGCTGGTTGTAATGGCTGCTGAATAAACATATTTAAAGTGCTCTCAGTTTGTATATGGTCTTTTTTTTCATATTTTTAGAACTGTCTATATTAAAATATTTTCTTCCCAGCATCAGAAGTTGGAGATATTTTTCCTTTCTGCACTAATTGGAATATTTGTAAATACCATTTTGAGGATCTGTAAGTGCTCAGTTCTTGCTGAAGTGAACTTTGTTGGTAAGGAAATTGTTACACATATGCTGTTATGTTAGAACTTCAATGCCATCAAATACTAATGTAAGATGAAATTTTAAATATGCAAGTCCAGTAAATAAAAAACAAATGTAAAGGTGTTTCTTCTCTAGAGAACTTGCCTTACAGTAGGCAACTGCTGAATCTAATCTTAAGAGAAGGAGAGCTTTGATGACAGAGTCAGCTTAAGTCTGAGCCACTGCAGTCAGGATGCAGTGCACCTTTGCTCAGCACTAAAAACCAGCACCGTGAAATACCACAGATGGATGACTTCCATGAGTTGAACAATATACTCCGAGGGCAGTGAGGCACGGGGACAGGCTCTCAGGAGAAGTGGATGCTTTAACTGTGGATGTGTTTAAAGCTGGGTTGGATGGGGACATCAGCAACCTGGTCTAGTAGGAGGTGTCCCTTCCCACATCGGAGAGTAAGGTCCCTTCCAGCTCAAACCATTCTATGATTTAGGTGTGTGTGTGGCTTAGGCCTGTTGCAGAATTGGAAATGCTGTCAGCAGAGGAACACCAACCTGGTGCAAACATGAAGCAGGAATTTATATTTTTAACTATCTGGCATTGGTTTCTATGCTTGCCACAGGACCCAGATGGTGGGTCATGGTGGCCATAGGGTGGCTCTAAACCAAAGGAGGACTCCAAACTCAGACTGGTTTCTGAGCAGCCAAAAATATGTGTTGGATTATGGTCATGGCTCTGCTTTTAAGGGCCTGAATAATATAAAGTAGCCAGGATGGACCATGGAGAGAATCTTTGAGGTAACCAGTAAGCCACAACACTTTCAGGTTGATTTGTACATACATCAACAAAACAAAGGGAAAATGTGTTCTACACAGAACCAGTCTTGTGCCAGATTTTGCTGTCAGTGGGATGCAAATTCAAACCCAGTTAAACCGAATAAAGCTGTGTATGAGAGATATACTCAACACTTTAAGGCTACAAGTGACCATTGGAAAGAAACTCGAAATAATGTAAATGATTGCAGCACTGTGGTTTCCTCCTCCTCCCCTCCTTTGTAAATCTCCCAAGCATTGTTTGCTTACGCATGAGTGATGCAGATTCTTGCTAGGATTGCTTTCTTGCTGCTACTCGTGTTTTCCAGGCAGGGGTGCAGACCTCCGACAGCTGCACTAACGAGGCAAAGAAAGGAGTGAGCTTGTTGGCCACAAAAAGACTATGGATTTTGGAAATCCAATGCTACAAAAACAAACATT
The DNA here is from genome assembly GCA_013400475.1 of Tricholaema leucomelas. Classification (NCBI taxonomy): domain Eukaryota; kingdom Metazoa; phylum Chordata; class Aves; order Piciformes; family Lybiidae; genus Tricholaema lacrymosa; species Tricholaema leucomelas. Next base: position 3,250,320 of record WAAF01015816.1, read on the forward strand.
CCACCACGTTTTATAATAGATCTCTTGTCTGGCTCTGGCATAAAAGGCCTTGTGACAGCGCGACCCATTTTAGTGTCTCTTCCACCCCTGTGCTGCTGGATTTCCACAAAGCAACAGCAGACTTTCCCTCCGTAACTCCTTTGTTGGTATTTACAGTGAAAGGTTGATGTGTGACCACTAATTGCTGCATTTTTTTCCCTTTTTCATCAAAAGCAACACAACAGAGCTATCTGTAATCAAATATGGCAAGAAGTAATGCTTCACAAACACAGGTATCTGTGCTTAAAAGCATTTTTACACCTGATTTTGGATGCTTGCTATTCACATTTCTAAAATGTTCTTTTGTTCCCACATGGTTTGTTTTAACTAAGGAAATGTCCACCACTGTGTGCTCAACATAGCAAACCTTGTGTGATGAGGCCAGAGACATGCTCGGCTTTATAGTCTAAAGATGAAAGATCTCAACACAAGGCTGCAGGAGCTGATTACCTGAGTGTCAGAGTTTGCAGATATTTTTAAAGCTTTTCCTATTAATACTTTTTTAGTACCTGGCTATTGCAGTGATAAAATGTTCTTATGGCATCTAAAGGTTCCTTCACTCACTAAATATTAAACCCTCTGGAGTCACACAGGTCTTCCTGGATTATTTTGGCATGTTTACTGGTGACTGTTCTAGACCTGAATCTTTGATAGATCTGGTTTTACATTTTCATTACTTCTATTGAGAGACTTCTAGGGGCAAGAAACATGGCTAATTAGCAATGCTGTGAGAGAGATAAGAGATAAAACTGTCCTAAAAAGCTCATAGAATCATAGAATTATGAAGCAAACAGGTTCAGCATGTAATTGGGCTGATAATAAGAACCAGGTGAAATGGAAAGAACTTAAATCCCCATGGCTGAAATTATTAAAAAAAATCCAATATGAAAGACTTTAAATTTGTTGTAAAGAAATTAAGTTTCTCCTAGGCCAAAATATATGAGGTCTCACATTGGTGTCTCCCTGTAGATTCACAATGTACTGTTAACTGCAGGATGCAGAGAAAGGGTTTCAGTGTTGTAAAACATGCAATCTAATGGTACTTGGAAAAGGTGTTTAAAAAAACCAGCAGTGATGCCTTAGCACCAGTGGCTCTGTGGCCATGGGCAGGAACATAGAATTGTAGAGTTGGTTAGGTTGGAAAAGATACTTAAATTCGTCAAGTTCAATTATGAACCAAACACTGCCAAGTCCACTACTAAGCCATGTCCATCAGCACCACATCTACACAGTTTTAAAATCTCTTCAGGGATGGAGATACCTCCACTGCCCTAGGCAGCCTGGGCTAGGCACTGATGACCCTCTTAAGGAAGATATTTTTCCTAGTATGAAGGAACATCAATCCTGATGTGGCAGAGGGGACCCAGGACATCCTAAATATTTGCAGATCTGGAGGCCATCTGTGGAAAACATATCTTTGTAACTGCTAAAATATCTCAACTTTTTGCTGAGGTGCTGCTTTGCAAGGAACGGGGCCTCCTGTGGGCAACGGCCATTTTGTGAAGGATGCCGTGATGGCGGTGAAGGAATCCTTTCTTGAGGAAAGGATCGACATCTCCATTCCCTCCTTTTCATTGTGTTCCCTTTGACGCTTGCCTTCTTGGTGTGCCTCACAGCTCACACAGTGTTTCATCGAGGACTTTGGCACTTTGAGGCCCTCAGGTGTGTCCCTGGCCTGCTGGAGATGAACTGTCTCTATGGGAACCGCCTGGACCACCTCTCCTCCATCGGCCACCCCGTGGAAATCTATACAAGGCTATCAAAGCAGCTCCCTTCCGCCCTACGGCCCCGCAGCGAAGACTGTATTCACGCTTGTCTCCGGGGCGGGAGACCGGGCGGGCCGGAGCTCCCGCCGGCGGGCTGGTGTGGGGCGGAGGCAGGGCGGGAGGACTACACTTCCCGGCCGCCTTTGCAGGCGCTGGCTCAGCGGGGGATGCCGGGTGCCGTAGTTGCAGCCGCCTGTTGAAAGTTAATAACTGAATCTGGGGTAGGCACTTCCCAGAGCTCCTCGGTTTCTCTCATTGTCATGCCGGCTTTGTCACCTCGGAGGAAAGAGGAGCAAGATGGATGAGCGGGTGGCCGCTGGGGCAGGCGCCCGCGGGGTAAGGAGCGGCTGCTGGCGGTGTGGGGGGAGGGAGGCTCAGGCCGCCGCTGCGAGGCCGGCTGCTGGAGGGGCTGCTGCCCCTCTGGGCCTCGGAGACGAGGAGGGGTCTGTGGCTGCTCTGCCCAGCCAGGATGCCGAGCTTGGGGGCAGGTGCAGCGGGAGCGGCGCTGGGATTCCTTCACTGGAGGGGTCGCTGAGGCGGGGACGTGCATCGCCGGCTCCCGATTAACGGGCGCGCTGGCTCCGGCCCTCCTCTGGGCATCCCGCCCTTGTCTGCGCCCCCCGCCTCCAGCTTGAGGTCAATGCCGGCTCGCCCTCACAGCGTTACCCCCTCCTCGCATCTCCTGGGACGGGGCTGCATGGCCCCGCGACGCTCCCAAGGTAGGGGGTGTCCCTTCAGAGTCCGGGGAAGGGTCTCCCGTGTCTCTCCGCTAACCGTTTCCTCCGGGCAAGGTGCGTGGGCGTAGGGCAGTTTTGTGGCTCTGCCTGCATCCCCCCGTCCCCGAGACTGCGTCCGGTACTTGGGAGTCATCGCAGGCACCCGCCGGGGAAATCTTTTCATGGGCAAGCGAAGAGGTGAGAAGGTTGTGAGGGCTTGTGATAGGGACTGTTTGGTAAATGAGGCAGTGGGGACAGGGGAGTTGGTGTAAAGGAAATAGCAGAGCAGTCCAGTCCCTTTCCTGGTCCGTTTTCAAGTCCAAGCAATGCAACGTAATGTTTTGCTACCCACAGCTCCAAGGCCTCTGCCCCTGCTGCAAGTTTTGTCCCCTCCTCATACCTCTATAATCCCTGTCCCTGCTGGCCCAGACACCCACAGGAGCTGATCCACATCGGCCCAAACGCTTAATTAAGGAGAAATGACTCCAAATCGTCCTGCTTTGATCTCTCAGAGAACAAAACCCCATTCTGAAGGTGATAATTCCTCAAAAGTTTAAAGCTTTGCATTTGCACCTTTCCTGGTGGAGAATAGAGTTCTCTCCAGCTGCTTCAGTCTCTGGATTTAGCAGCCTGCTGCTGCTGCTTCATGGTCTGGCCTCAGGTTGGAAGATTGTGCCTTTCTTTAACGGACTGATAAAGAGAGGCCTATATTCACTGTGACTTTTACCACATGGTTTTCAGAACCATAAATCCCATCTGTCTCAATGCCAGGATACATTTTGGGGAAGATAAGGGCTGAAAGGCTAGATCTTTAGTGTGGAGAAGCTGTGGTGGACACAGGAGCTCAGATGATCTTAAACACCCGTTGTTTTTGCTGGATGTTGTTGACTGACTTAGGGTAAGATAGCCCAGTGCTTGCATAGTGCAGGCACCTGGGAGGCTGTTGTGACTCTGGACCTTGTCATCCTCACCTGGAATCTTCCATTGTGAGATGCATAAAGATCCCCATTCAATTTTCACGTTAAAATTTTTAGTGTCACCTTTGATAAATGATCCTCAATTCATACTTAATGCTGTATAAAATAGCAAATTCCATTTCTTTTTTATTCCACTATTTAATGATAATTATTCATTAAACTTCTAATCCCATCCTAGCATTTTTCATCAGTAAGGTTCAAGGTACTTTACAAAAGAGGTAAAAATATGATTATTCTAGTTATCCTTTTTAAGCCTTAAGGTTTGCGCAGCTTCTGTGGATAATGAGTCATAAATAATTAAGAGTTCAATCTAATTAAAAGGAATCCCCATTTGTAAACCAAAGTGCCATGCTGAAGGAGCCAGTCTTCAAAGGCAATGCCTTGTAACCTAATCTCCCTGATCAGAACAGTATCCCATTACCTCACAAATCTTCACTCTCCTGACCCCTAACAGCAGGTACTTCCTGGTGCCTCTGCAGGACTCATGGGAGGTAGAGGGTCCGTTTCTGTGACCAGTCCAGAGAGTGCTCTCCTACTGAAATCCCTTATCTTGTTTGAATAGAGATCTCATCTCCAGAGGTGCACCAGAATATACAGCCTGACCTGAGCAAGATTAGGTGCAGAACTGATCTGGGGGTTTAGCAGAAATTATTGGAAATTAAAAGCGTTGCTCAAACCTGAGTCCAGGAGGTACAAGAAAAATTGTGGCCTGGATCGAATTCATGCATGACCTAAATAGAATTCTGATCTCAAAACTTGCTCTGAACATGCTGTTTAATTTCATTGAAGTTGGATGTGAACTTTCATGTTTGGGAATTCAGGCTCTAGATTGGTAGTGCTAAACAGACTCTGTGTATCCTGTCCCTGTTGATGATGACTCTCTCAGGACTGCTGTTTATCTGCATAATTCAGCAGCAGCACTACATGGATGAAATCCTTGTTCTCATTCCAAATACCTGCTGTCACGTATTACTTATTCTGTGGGAATGTTTTTGCTCTGATTTGTGGTCACACAGTGTTCAACAATGACCTAATTGCAATGTTCTCATTAGGCAGAGAAATTTCTGAGTTTGACTTCATAGTTCACCTTCTCAGGAAATAAATCCCAGCAGCCTAACACCATCTACCATTGGTACTGTCACTTTAGCCTGATGTTTTATGAGGGATCATGAGAGGCAGATGAAGGGACTTTGAAGCATGTTTGTGTACAATAGCTCCTTAGACTTCAGCACTGTAACATCCAACTGAGCTCAGAGCAAGTGTAGACCATCTTATTGATGAAAATACCTGACTCTGATAAGCTGTAGCATATTTCTTACCACTGAAGAAACTGCACCTGTGTTAGTTGGGTGTTAGGTAATTTCCCTGAAAGTTGGCAGCCACAATTGAGCTGAAAAAGGCCAAAGTGTCTTTATGATTGTCTATTGATCTTGTTTTAGGAATGCTGATGTCATTTTCAAATGCAACTCAGAGAGATATTGATTGCAAGTTAGATTAAAATGAGTCCCCAAGAGTTTTGGAGAGACCTATATCTTAATCTGTCTGTGCTGTCATTTCTTCATTTACGTGGTGTTAAACTGTAATTCAGTCTCTCATGCTGAAAGTGTTTAGTAGTAAGGCATGACTGGAGCTCTGAGTAATGCTGCTGATACTGAAAAGGTACTACAAATGACAGAAAAGAACCTACAGAAATAAGGAAGCATGAATCCAGATGCTGTGAGCAGCAGAAAGAGTGAGGGTGAGAACCAAAGAAATTAGGGAGGGATAAAGGACTCAAAAATACAGAAGAAAACCCGTGAAGACACCACCATTCTTGGTGACGTGGTGTGCTGTGGGTGAAGCTTTACAACTGAACCAAATTTCCCTAAGAGCACTATCCTGTACTGCTTATGAGAGGGAGAAGAAGGGAAGAGGGTTCTTGGAGAAGTGCATATCCACACAATGAAGCCTTTGGTTTCTTCCCTTTCACATTTGTAGAGTGCTCACGTCTTTCCCTTACCCCAGGAGACATTCCCATTTCCTTTCATTTACCAGTGCTTGGAAGGCGGAAGGAGATGAGGCACTGTTGGGTTCCCTTATTAACTTAATCTGCGGGAAGCCCTACATAAATCATTGGATTTCCTAGTCTTGATAGAACAAGGTATTTGGACAGTGAAGTCAAACAGGAGTTGGAGATTCCTGCACTGGGAGGTTTTGACACTGTTCCAGTCCTGCGCCTGTGACTTTCCATGCACGTTTCTTTGAAGTCTGAAGCTTAGGAGTCTGCATTAATGATCAAGGGACAGAGTTGAATCCAGAATATGTGTGGTACTAAGGTAAAGGTGTGGGTATGAGTGTGGGAGGAGAATATTTCAGAGCAGTTTGACATGTAGAATTAATAAAACAAAGTAATCATGTTAATTTCCTATTGTTACTCAAGTTGTCAAGTCTTTTAGCATCTTCTCATTCCTTGCAGGTCAGCAATTTCTTGCTGGGTCCTGTCACGTCCAAAATAGTAATGTCCTTGAAAAGCAGAAAACTTGAAGTTTGAAATCTTTTGTCCTTTTGTGCAATGGGAAATTTGCTGCAATCCTTTAGGCAGGAATCTCTGTTCCTCATGCAGTGTTTTACAGCCCTGTGCTTGGCATTTGGCTGTCACTCTGTTCCTCTCAGCCAAGTGTCTGTGATTCCTGAATGCTTAAAAAGTTTCTTGAGACTCTGCAGATGGGAAGCTCTTCTGAAGTTGTGATTTGTCAGGAGCAGAATGCATTAGGACAAGTATTTCTGACTTCAACTTACGATTATGTTAAAAGTTGCTTATTTTTATGACTACATTTGTTCCTTTTAGGGCTTTTAGCTGTTTCTCTAATTCAGGAGCTGTTCTTCCTATTTTTTACTTCATAAAGTAAAGCATTCAAAGCAAAATGCTATACATCTTGCTACACTTAATATGCAGATATTAACTGATGGAGACAGTGAAATAGACCTAGGGTTTCAATTCCTAACCTGCTATTTTAACTGCGTTTTGCAGAACTTCACCCTAATTGCTGCTTTTTCTTGACTGAACAGCAAATCAGTTCCCCACTAAGTTCCGAGATTACCAAAATTCAGAAGCAAAGGTCAGATTTTCAAGAGTCATCTCATCTGTGGGAACCTTATGAAGCAGATCCTAAGGTGGCATTTATGACCTGCCAGATATGGAGCTACTTTCAGAATGCTGGCCCTAGTCACCAGGGAATTTTCTGTGTGATGGAGAGGTGTAGAACTGCCACAAGGTTTTGGGAGCACTGGGCCCTTGGTGGTACCACTCATGCTCCTACATCATCCCTCAAGTGGAAAAAATGGAGACTCCTGGCCCCTTCCTGTGAATGACTGGGACCCTTTTCTCCAAGGTGTGTTACATCTGTCAACTGAATCTCTTCAGCATCCCAAACACTTTTAAGCCACTCTCATTAAGAAGTTGCTGAGTGTCTGGAAGTGTTATAAAGGAGGGATGGCAGGTCCAGCCCCAGCAGTGCAGAGCTAAGATGGGGCAGTGTCTCAGAGCTTGGGAGCCATTGTCCAGTAAGGGTTTTACTGTGAGCCAAATTGATAGGGCTGCATTATGGAGTCTGATTTATTATTTTTTAAACATTGGGTTTCTTTATATGTTTAATACCATAGTTTAAATGAATATTTATGAAGGTGTCTGAGGTCCTTGGATCAGCGATGTCATACAAAGCTCCGATCCAAAGCCCAGCAGAAAAAAAAAATCTGACATTGTTCTCCCCTCTTGCCCCCAGAGGATTAAAAAGACAAATAATTTTAAACAGTTCAACATGTACTGAGCTTTAGTTTGTTAGCTAGCAAAGAGTATGAAGTCTTTCCAGAACTGTGTTCAAAAGTAAAGAACAAAAAGCTACCTTGAAAAATGGCCATTGGGAAGCAGCCCAGCAAAAGCCAAGAAACTTGAGTCCTTTGCTAATGAATACTCTGTCCTTAACTCACATTGTCTCTTTTGTTTCCCACACTTTCATGAGCTGCACATGGATTCAATTTGCCAGGCTTTAACCCTTCTTCCTGATGCCCGATCTGTGCATAGTTTGGAAAGTGGGACAGCTGTCACTTAGGTACTTGGCTTTGCTTTTGCGGTTTTTTTGTTTGCTCCTAATCTGTTTGTTCCTGTGAGTCTCTGGCTTGGTTGCAGAAAAGCAGTCCAGGAGGGGTGTGGACAAGGCTTGGGTGCATGCTGGGGAAAGGGATTCTAAGTTTTTCCATCTTCTTGAAAAAGGGTGCAGCGGAGATGGGGCTGGGAGCAGGTTTGCTTTGATTAAAACACAGTAGCATTTCCACCATGACTGCTCTAGGGAAAGATGCTGATGTTACAGTAGGACTTCCTTGAAGGAGAGCTACTTTTCTTGGCATAGCTCTGAAATCGATGGAAAGTCAAGGTAGAGCTAAAGGATTTGGCATCATGGGAACTTCTCACACCAACTTGTCTTTGTGCTCCAGCACAGCACAAGTGCTTTTTGCAGAGAGTAGCATTAAACATCAGATGTTTGTGGCAGTGAAATGTCTTCCAATGAATGATTGCCCAGTATAAATACTTTCTTAGTAATGTCTTATTGTTCCCCAAAATAAAAGTAGCTCCTAGAGCTGCTGTTTAATTAGTTCCCTATCTACTTATAAATCACCCATTAAAATAAGATATTCTGTACAAAAAGTATCTTGCGTTTTCACTCCTCATTGTCCCTTGAGATAAGGATTGAGCAGAGATCACCAGCAGAGAGTGCTGGTGCTCCTCCAGAATATGACAGCAGCTTCAGAAATTGATTGTAAGATCCAATCAGACTTTGCTCCATAATTCTATTTTTAGTTCTCATTTCTGTGAAAATGAAATATTAATCAGTTATTTGTAACTTGATGTCTTGATGTCTCTAATGATCAGCATTTTTGTAGCTTACTGCAGGAAAAAAAGATTGGTTTTAGGAGCACAACTGTGTGCTGGGAAAAATGAGAATTGTTGCTTTTTGAAGCAATTACTTAACAGAATGTACTATATTTTGCTCCAGTTTATTTTGTCGTTTTGTAGGTAACATTATTTCTCCTTTAATTTCTCTGTAATGTTCAAAATAATCTGTTTACTATTCAGGACAGCTTCTGTAGTGGGGGAAGACGGTCCTCCTACCATTTGTAGAGCTCTAGTATCTGTATGGTGCTACACAGCTTTCTTCTGAAATTCTGCCTAAAAAGGGGCCAAGGTTCAGTAGTTAGAATAATTCTCTTTACAGGTGGTACTTGACCAATCAATTCCTGGGTGACACATCACTGCTGACCTCTGTATTGCATTTCACTGTGGTAAGCTGTTGCTTTGCTCCCCTGTTTCTGTGCAGACTGTTTCTTCACCCAAGCAACCTCTCTGAAGTTGACTTACACTTCATTGGAGGTGCCATCTCCACATGCAGTAGCATACAAAACCTGAGATCAGCAGGAGCAATGTTACAGTGTAAATCACAATACATGAACTTGGCTGTGCAAAAGTCCCTGTCTCAATTAGTTCCCTTCCAGAAATTTTGTGGTCCTTGAAGCTTTATCATATAGATTGGTTGTATAATAAACCAGTGTAGAGTGACACAGGGATTACTTGTGAAGGACAGAGGAATACTTAGTGCATAACTCTTGTGTTTTGAAAATGAGTTTTTATAGTGCTTCTGTACATGTCAGGTTTCGTGGTAGCAATTTCTGGTGTTGCTGGTCTGTGAGTACCTGTCATTACCTTCTGTTGGCAAATGCTAATTGACTTTAAATATAATTCATGCCTCAATCACATCTCTGTCTGATTAATGTTGTTTCTCTTCAGAAATCCTTGCTGGTCTCCAGCTGTACCCAATGGTAGGAACTTTTTTTACAGCTTGGATCTGATTATAGCAGCAACATCAGATCCTCTGAGTACAGCCTAAAAATGGCCATGAACGACCTGCAAGGCCCTGTGGAGAAATCATTTCACCATCCTGTACCTTGGTGCCTTCGCACATTTCTTGTGATTGTGCTGTTTTGAAGTCTTCCAATTTCATTTTGATCTGTATTTCCTGATGTATTTGTTAATTTACTTTTTTTTTTTTAATGTACCTGTCCAGCTGTTTAGCTTCTATGGCAAGAAAGATAAAACAATCTTGCTTATCAGAATTACATATTCCTTGCTCCTCCTCACCTAGTAAACTTGGACTCATCTTCTCATCCTTTTTTACTATTGCATTACTGCTTATTTACTGAAGGGTCGTTATTTCACCCACCAGTGTGTTTACAGACCAGAAGCCCCAGCGCTGGTGGTGGTGGGGACAAACTGTCTGGTCCCAAGAGCTAGATGGCACTTCTGAGTACTGGTAGTGGTTTATTTTTGTGTCTGACAAGAAAAGCTCTGTTAGACTGTCCTGAGATCAGAGGACCACGGAAATTAATTTCTACCTTTCTCAGCTGCACTGAATGTATGCAGGACTGAGTGGTGATATCTGTCTCTATATGAGGGATAATATCAGCAGCTTCCTGAGCTCCAGCTGCTGTAGACAAAGGCTGGCCGAGTAACAGCCATTCCTGGAGGGAGGAACTTTTAAGATGGAGGAATTTTAAGGAATGTGAAGGACAACCTCTTAAGAAATTGTAGGTGGAGCAATTCCAAGTCATCCAAACACTTCATCAGCACAAGATTTATTTTCCCACTTTGAACTAGTTGCCATTGCAGTGTTGCTCTTTTGTGCATTTTAGCACATCTCCTGTGGCCTTTTGTATGATTGCATAAATTGGCCCGACAGTGCTGGAACAGTTATTAGAGACCCCTTTCTTGTGTTGTTTCCTGAATTCCCACATTGTGGCGTGATGTGAGTGTGGAAACTGCTCGCTTCCTCTGCTGGCAGACGTTCAGATGAGTGCTGCAGCTCCTGAGGACTGAGCTGGGCGGGGAGCTGGGCAAAGGGAGGATGCACAGGGAGAATGTTTTAAGGAAGAGAATGTGGATTTCATGTGTCTCTGTTCTTTTCCAGTTCTGATAAAGCTGTTGTCTCCAGTTATGTAGGTTAAACAGAAACAGTGCCAGTCCTCTGTGAAATAGGGGTTGAGGAGCTGGGGTTAATGTGCCTGGGGCAAGGCTGTGTGCCTGGGGCAAGGCTAGCTGCTCTTCACTGTCTGCATTAAGCAGCATTCTCACTTTCCTGATGACTCTGCCTTCTCTCCACACTCCCCACTGTTTTTCTGGAGCCTGTGGGAACGAGACAGGAAGTATGATTGAAGCACAGTTTATAACTTCAACTCACCTCAGCGGTCTCTCTCAGTATCTGGTAAATATGTGCCTCATGAGCTTGCTCTGCCTTGTCTTGTCTTCTTTTGGCATTTGCAGACTGTAAGGTTGTGGGACGTTAATGAACTGTTTACATGTGTTTCTACATTTGTTCAACTGAAGTGTTCCAGCAAATGAATGTCGGTTATGAGGGGAAAAATCAATGGGTTTATGTCCTGCAGTTGGGCTTCTAAAACTTGATTTCCTGATTTTTTTTTCCAGACTTTTCAATGTTGGGAATATTGGAAGGGCTTTGTTTGCTTAGAGCAGTTAAAAGGTAAATGGCAGAATCCTGTTCTCACAGGATTCTCACACAGAGCTCCAGCTAACTGCACCAAGTAGGCCAAGTTTCACAAAGCAAGGATTTGACATGGGGCCAGTTTTTGCACTTTGAGTACTTCAGGAAATGGGTGTCATCTTATGGCAAAACCTTACCAAATCGAGACTACTTAATGGATTTAATATTTGCGTGGTGGGGCCTTAGTGGCACACCATGACAGCTTCTCTCAATTTGGTCTTTCTTGAAATACCAAATTAGTGAACAGCAGGGAGTAGAAGCTGTCATTGGGAGATGTGCTTCTGGAGTTCATGGACAGAAGTGATCTCACAGGAGGAAAATCTGAGTGTTTTGTATGCAAGAGCCAGAGGAGGAGGTGTATTGTGAGAAAGGTACCATTGTTTGTACACAAATATGTCCCCATTGAAGGACCAGTTTGTTATCTCTTGTTTGGACTGAGGGGTTGCCCTAATTACAGGCAGCAGGCTGGGAAAAGTTAAAGTTGCTCTCCCAGTTCCAAAACAAGAGCTTTGCCTCTCTGAGACTGAGGTTGGTACTGGACAGGTGGTGTCATTATCATTACCAAGTGCTGTTAAATCATCTAAACCGGAAACTTTCTTTTCACCTGTGTTTTTGGGCTTTTATTGGCTGGGAAGACATAACCAGAGCTGGTGTTCAAACCACCAGCTTCAAACATTGTTACGCATTTAAAACCAAACTTTTTAAAGCTGAAATACTACAGCACGATTCCAGACACTAAAGCCTTCAACAACAGCCATCTCTGAAGAGTTAAATAATGGTTGGACTTCATGAGCTTAAAGGTCTTTTTCAACTGAAACAGTTCTGTGAATATGAAATTCTATTCCCAAGTAACTAGGGACAGAACAAGAGGAAATGGCCTGAAGTTGTACCAGGGAGGTTTAGATTGGATATTAGGAAAAATTATTTACTGGAAGAGTGGTTGGGCATTGGAACAGGTTGCTCAGGAGGGCGGTGGAGTCACCATCCCTGGAACTGTTAAAAAAATGTGTAAATATGGTTTAACAGGCATAGTGGTGTTGCTTTATCTTAAAGGACTGAAGCGATTAGATGATTCCAAGTTTCTATGATTTATGAATGTGGCTGCCATCTTCTGTCATGGGGTAAAATGATGAAACACAGTGAAGTCATGGTTGCATTTGGGAAAAATGAAGTTTCTTCCATCCCCTTTCTACACCAACCATTCAGTCCAGCTGTGGTAGAGCAGCACAGGTTAGTGGATGTTTACCTGAGGATAGACTGAGCCTTGAACTACATGATGCACGTTGTAGTTTGGAGCAGAAAATTATATACAGGAAACTATTTCCTTTACAATCCTGCTTCTCTGTGCTTAAGTCATGGTCAGTTCTTGCCATGCTTCCAATTATTTTCAGCATTTGGCTAGCAAAAAGCGGGTGAGTCAGATCCTTGGCTGGTGTACTTAGGAGTAAACCCATTTCACAACTCTGGCTTAGCAGAATGGTTTGGAATCCTTGGGACTAACTCTGGAGAACGTTTCCACAAGTGGCCAAGTGACTGGCCTAGGAACGCCTTCCAGCCCTTCCATCCTCAGCTGCGGGCTGCCGCGGGGCAGAGTGGGACAGCGGGGTTTAACGGGCATCACGGCTGGAGCCCCGAGGTGTTGCCGCGTCCCACCGAGATGCGCTCCGGCCGAGTTTCGCCGCCTCCCACGGGCACAGGCGGCGAACAGCAGCCTCCTGCAGCTTGCAGCCCCACTGGAGAGGCGCGCGGGGCGGGGGCAGGGGCGGTGCCGGTGGCGGGGGGCGGCCTCCGGGGCGGGGTCGTGGGGCGCTTCCTGCCCGCCCCGGTCGAGCAGCGTCCCGTGGGGCGGCCGCTCCGCAGAGCTCGGCGGAAGGAGGCGGAGGAGGGAGCGAAGCTGCCCAGCCCTGCCCTGCCGGTGTGAGCTGCTGCTGCTGCTGCCGCCGCCGCGGGGAGCGTGTGCCGCCCGGCCCCGCTGCGCACAGGTAACCGCGGAGAAGGAGGCGCGGAGTAGCCCAGCCCAACCCAGCCCAGCCTCCCCTGGCCGCAATGCTGCGGGCCGAGCTGCCCTGCCGGGGCCGCGGCTACTGCCACTGACAGCGGAGCCTGCGACGGGACGTCTTCACCGGGACGCGGATTTTCCGCGCTTTGTGTTTATCCTGCCGCTCTCGAGATACCGCTATCCTCCTGCCAAGGGCTGCGGGCAGGTCCTCTCTGGCTGTTTTGGATTTTTACCCGTCTATCTTCATTGCCTGTCTGAGAGTATATTTGTTTTTAATAAAAGAAAAAGTTGAACCATAAATCCACTTCATATCACCTTTCCCATTCTGTGGAGTCCGGTGTATTTCTGCAATTAAAAGTTTACTCCCCTCCCTCCAGTTTTATTGACATTGAGGATGAAGAAGGATTTGCAAATGAAATCGCCTTGAAGTACATCTTTCGGAGAGAGCTCTGCAGTTTGCCTGTTGAGTCCTGAATTCCACCCTTTGCCCTTGCTGAATCCACTGTTCTGCCCTTTACTCTCTGGGGTAAAAAAAAACCCAAACAACAACAAAAACTCGAGGGGGAAAAATACCTTTGGCAGCAGGGAAGCTTTGTGTGACTGACCCAACGAGCTACAAGTGTCCAGTTTCTGAAAAGAAGAAAATCCTTTTGTCTTCAGCAGATCAGTAGGTAAGAGACTCATGGCTCACAGCGCATGGCGCAAGGGACTCGCATTCCTTTTTGCAGCATAAACCTGGGACTTAGCTTGGCTCTCTTTTCTGTCAGCTTCTGTCCATCACTTCTCTCTCCTATAAGTAATACTTTTAATCTTGAAAAAAAGAAAAGTAAATCCACCTGTCCACCCATTTCATCACTAGGTGTAAATAGCAAAAAATCATCATGACCTGTGTGCTGGGACAAAGTAAAATTCAGTAGAAGTGGCTGAATTGGTCTTGTGTCAGGCTGTGTTTGAAAGCAGCCACGTTTCTCATGGTGCTCTCTTCTGAGAAAATAATTGCAGTCATTGTGTTGTAATCCACGTGCTGAGATTGTCTTTGCTTGTCATGCTCCATAGAGAAGCATGTATGTGCCTTTCCATATGCACGTGTGCAAGCAGAGCTCTTGCAGTCTGCTGAGATTTCTCGTTTCATGCTGGAATTTGCTTTACATTAAGTGCTTTACTACTGTGTCACAAGGTGTAACAGTGTTGAACCCATCATTAACACACCGTAGTAGGTGATTGAACCTGGCTAGGAACCTGCTTAGCACTGGGCAGAGTGAGTGTGAGGGTGTGTTTTCTTTGTTTTGTGAATTTTGTTCTTAAAGTAAGCCTGAAAACACAGCAGGGACATGGGCACATAATAACTGGATGGAGGCCCAGTCTCTGTGCAGGGAAATGTGTTTTGTAGCATGCTCCTTGCTGTAGGGGCTAAGTGCTGAATATCTGCTCTTTTACAAGTGGTTAAACCACTCTGAATTCTCCCCCAGCTCTGTACCCAGTTATCCAGGGCCATAGTTTCATTGCTGCCAGCCTTTTGTGCAAGGAAAGGGCCTATGGAATTTTTTGGAGCTGGAAGCAGGGGGAAGTATATTGTTCCCTGTGTGAAGACAGAGCATCCTCCAGCAGAAGGATCTGGCTGTTCATGTGGTGAACCTAGCCTTGACACCATGCTCTTCCCCACTGCGTGGGCTTTTCTACAGAAAACACTACATATTTGTCTCTTGTGGTCCCTGTACTTCTTTCTTTTTTTCCCATTTTCTTCCCTGGAGGGATTTCTGTAGGAAAAGAAAATGGAAAAAAGTGCCCTGTTCCTGCCTTGGAGGAGGAGCAGCAAGTCAACTGCTCTCTGAGCACCTGTCTCTGCTGAAGTGCAAGAGCCAGTGGGGCACTTCGCAAGGGGGCTGGTGACTGACCAGGATCCTTCCAGGGGCAGAGGACATGGCTGACCCTTTCTACCAAGTCAGGATGGGAGAACAAGAACTGTCTTCTCAGCCTTGCCCTACACCCTTGTGCTGCTCCCATGTGAGTGATGGGCAGCGTCACATTGGTTTTTCACAACTGATATAGAAACATGAACTTTACCATCAGCACCACAACCCTGTTAAATCTGTGGGTCAGACTTTGACCAGGGGTTACCTCAGTGACTGTTTGTCCTAGGAGCAGGGTCATGAGCTGACCCCATAGTTGGAGTTGCAGGTTCACCTGGGACACTTGGTCACTCTCTGTTTTTCTCCAGGACACTTATTTCCAACATCACCCTTGTTCTTAAAATGCTCCTGGGAGCCACAAACAAAACACAGAATGATTTTTTTTTTTCTTCTCTAGCACTTTCTTGAGGAAAGGGTAAGATTTCCAGGAGTTAGGGAGTAGCACCTGGTCATCCCCTAAGCTCATGTTGTTTTTGAACCTGGAAATGTTTTGAGTCAGTGCTGCTTGACCTGGGGAGTAGGATTGGGACAGAAAGGAAGCTGGGCAGTGCAGACTGGGCAGAATGAGCTGTATAGTGGGTCCTGGGATTGTAGTGATGTTGGCATCTCCTAATTGTGGTATTGTTGGGCATGACAGATATTTAAATTGTGATGGCTGTTTACTGATAGCATGGTTCATCATTCTACCTATTTATCATGATATGTGACTTCAGATTGTGCTATAACCATGGGAGAATCGAAGTGTTGCTCTTTCCTGAAGCATGCTTGAGTGACTTTGGACTGGTGTGCAGCTTTGTAGTGCCGTGTGCTGCAGCTCGGCCAGAAGTTTTTTTAATGCCTGCAATGTATAAAAATTCTCTGCAGTCTGTATTACAGCTCAAAGGGCAGCTGATTTAGACATGCTTGAGTGTTCAGGTCAGGAGATCACATTCCACAGGTTACTAGATGAAAATGCTCAAAGAGGGCATAGCATAAATATTTGATTCGTATAGAAGAGATTGGTGCAAATCCTTTTGTCCGTTCTCCAGAGGTGCTCTGTAGACAGACCACCATTAAGAGGAAAAAACTCTACCTAACAACAAAAGCTTGTAACTTCTTTGTGCCAGAGGAAGTAGAATGATAACGTAGTGTGTTAGTGTTGAATTTCACTCAAATTCTTCTCATGGGTTACAGCATCTTCAAGAAGAGGGAAGAGAACTAATGTTTTAAAATGTGAAATGACTCATAATGCATGAGCTCTGGAAGCTGGGTTTAACGTTGTATGCAAACATTGCCAGCTGGTGGGGATCTTTCTGGATAAATAAGAACTATATTTGTACAAGAAGGCTTGAATGATGTATTTCAGATGATTAGCATAAGCCATTCACTTTGCAAAAGAATAGTAAGAATCCTAGAAGTGTAGATAATTTAATAGTTCCTTTGTTCTCTTTATCCTGTCTTTCATCAGCAGACGGACCAATCTTTCTGTTTGTTTAGAAATCAGGTTGCATTGCTGTACTGTCACATTTTCCTACCTTACAGCCCCCAAGTTCTGAAGGTCTAAACACTTCTCCCTCATCTATCCCTTCCTTTTGTCTCCACTTGAGTGTAATGTGATTTTTTTGTTTGTTTGTTTTGGTGTGGTGGTATTGGTGGTGGGTTTTTCTTGATGGAAGAACTTGCACCGTTTAGTTCTGTATAGCATCTAGCACAAAGATCTCTTGGACCACGACTAAGGCTCACTGTCCCTGCAGTGAATGAGCAGCCAAAACAAAATTTAGGTTCCTCTAAGGCTTTATTGTCTTAAAGTGGAATAAAATGTGATGTAGATTTAGTTTATTGTCATATTAATGTATTTAACGAAATAGGTCTGTAATTCTAGAATTATCAACAGGCCAAGTGTATTCATATATTAACATACCTTTACCTGTGAATGAGTTCATCTGTTCATACCTCTCTTGGGGCAGAGAATCATTTTGCAGGTCTTGCTTCATTCTTGCTGTCAGCTTTTAAAGAGCTGCAGAGCTGTGACCCAGCAGGAAGACAAAATGCAGTATGAGAAAGGTTCTCACATTTGAAAAGTTTGTGTTAAACTGAGACCTACTTCCAGACACCTCTAATATTACCAGATTCCTTCTTCAGTGCAGAATATGGTGTGTGTTAGGTTCTGTCCTGAGTTAAAAAGAAAACTATGAGCTTGTTCTTGGCAGCAAGTTGGTGGATTATTAGATGTTCCTACTTGGAAGGTGAAGTGTGATCTCAGAATAAAGTGAGATGCCTGTTTTCTCTGTCTAACCGTCGTTATGCATTCCCATATTTGAAGGTGTTTTCAGACACTTTTGAAGGAGTCTTCTGAAGGGTTTCTTCATCAAAATAGCCTTACAATTTTTTTTATTCTCCTTGCTATTATGGACAATATAGTGGGAGTGGAATGTTCTTGGTTGCCAATGTTTGCTGCTAGGTATCCCCCTTCCATGGAGACCAAATGTTTATAATAGTAAGAGAACAGCCATTCTTGGTGATTGGCAAGAAGGTTCAAGGCTCTCTTTCTCCTCTTCTATACACTGAAATACAAGAGAGGACTTGGGTCTCTTGGTTCTTCATAGAAGTGTTCCAAATTGCCTATTGCTGAGGTTATAAAGTTTCAGGAAGCACCAGAGGATTTGTCAGAATAATTTAGTCCATTGTGTTGAATCTGGGCCACAACTGATTTCTGTAAGCTCATTTTCTGCTTTCAGGAATTCTTTGCTTTCTGATGAGTAGATCCTTTCTAGATTCTACCTTTTGGGTCTAATCTTCACTCTGTGTATGCCCCCACACGTAGAACCATCATACTGTAGGCTTTCAGCCATTGTCTTTATGAAAGAACACATAGCTGCCCTGTGAGTCCAGTTTGGCTGTCGGAGCTTGTTAAACCCTTTTAGACAGGAGAGAGTATATTCCAGCTCTGGAATGCAGTGTCGGCCACAGGAAGAGTTGCATGCTGCAGTCTCACACTATGGCTGTACTTTCAGCTTGTCCAAAAGTATTTGGTTTATGCCTTGAACAGATCTGATGCTGAAACTGTATCCGTGTGAAAATAGTGTGCTGTATGGAGAACTCTTAAAGTCAGCAAATATCCAAATCTTGCACATTACTTGGCTCTCCAAAGTAGCCTTGAAATGTAATCTTCAGGACAGGAGAAAAAAACAACAACTCTCAATAACTTTGGGCAGTAGTAATGTAAAGGAGCTCATAAGACCACTTAGTTTTTAAATATGCAATATAATATTTGTCTTACTCTGTCTACTCTACCTGGAAGTGAAAGGAGCTTTTCAAGGTTCATGATATTTGTGTTTACCTAGAGACTTGGATGTTACATTTAAAGTATATGTTTGAAACTTACCTGTGTATAAATCACAGAGTGGTTTGGGTTGGAAGGGATCTGTAAAGGTCATCTAGTCCAACCCTCCTGCAGTCAGCAGGGACATCTGCAGCCAGATCAAATTCTCAAATCCCCAGACAACCTGACCTGAAATGGTTCCAGGGATGGGGGCATCTAGTGTCTGAAATAGCTGATTCAGAGCAAATCAGACATTTGATATAAGCAGGAGGCTGGTGAATGAGGAATTACTAAAGGAATTAATAGAAAAAGTCTAAAACTGAGAACAAAATGAAAAGGCCTGTGGAAGCTCAGTTCTTAAAGCCTTAAAATTATGTCTTGGCGGAGTAGTGATTATGTGAGGTGCTTAGCTGAAGTGAAGGAAGAACATGTACTGGAGTCTCTGTAGCACCCAAAGATCATGAACTGTGGCTATCCTTTCATGATAGTTGTTGGATGTGTCGAGCTGTGTTGTGAGCAGCTCCCGTGTTGCTGGGCTGGCACTGGAAAAGGGAATGCTTTTTCCTCTTGCTAAGAGCTGAATCGTCTCATATTTTACTGGCACGCAGTCTGCATTCTTGGCCCTGCAGAAGGGCTTCAGAGATAAATACTGCCATTCATACTTGGTGCTTTTTTACTGTCTCATCCTCTCTTAGTATGACTGTTGTCTAGTTTGGTTGTGTCTAAGCTTTTATTTCATTAAAATACTAAATATTTTAAAACAGTTGGAAATTTGGAGAGGTCTTTGGTCATTTTCCTTGGTAATTACTGTTGGACTATGTAAGGTTCATCAGTATTGGTTAGAAGGCAGAATGAAGATTTTGTTCAAACAGTAAAAAAATCACTGATCTAATAAAATTGTTTTTTCAAGGTCTTGCTATGATTTGTATTAGCAAAGCATTTAGATTGTTTAACTGTAGGCCAAGTTGTTGAGCCGCTCTTACATGAATGTCTATGAATTAAGCCATTTAAAGTATTTGTTTAATGAATTAATGAACATTTGTTAGACCTTGTCTAAGAGTTGTATCACAGTAGTGTCTGTTTACTTTAAAATGCTTCGTGCCTCTGCATAACTTGTTTTTGTAGAGAATTACATAATCCTTTTGGATTATTTACTGTAACCCTCAAGGAAAGTAATTCCACATTTCAGTAACTTTGTTCGCTTCAGGGTTTGGTGGACTTTTCCTGCTGGTCTAATTTGGTGGTTCTGTGTTCAGCTGAAACAAATTTTATTGCTTCATACTAGGGCTAGCCAGTCTTATTGTGGGGCTTGGGAAAAACAGGCTGGGAAAACAGATCTTCCTAATTTTCCCATTGTCTTTTGGAAAAGAAAGCAAGCTGATACTTCCCCTGTATTTCTGGAGACACAGAACACAAAACTAGTTTAAGGTAGCCTGTGGAGGTGTGCAAGGAACTAGTCACCTGTTGCTTGATGAAATCATCACAACTGAATGCTGATATTTGTGGTAGGTAAAACCCAACTTAAACCACTTTTTACTGCCAAATGGCAAAAGCTGAAGAGACTGAGTGGTTATGTGGTCTCTTCCATCCTCCTTAGGGTAACTGTAGAGAGCAGTCAGAAAAGAACACTCCAAAGTTACATAAAAACCTCAACTTTAGCTGTTGCCGAGTTGGAGTCCAGTGTGGAGCACTGGGATTTTGTTTGGAAAAAAACCCGTGATTTAAAAAGTCTTAGCTATGGGGGACAAGTGGATTTTGCACCTGGTGAAAGATCAGTGCATTTTTCATTTGGAGAAGTAGGGATGGGCAAGAGAAAACTTGTGTGAGAGGCTACTGGGCCACTGGCTCCATATGAAACTGCTTAGGTGGTACATTGAAGGGGTGTCTCCATGGAGCCTTCTCAAAAGGCTGGAGATGGTGCTTGTGGGAGGCGGATAGCTCTGAGGGAACACTTCAGATACAGGGCAGCAGGTTTTCCAGCCCTAGAGAGGCCTGAGCAGTCACATTCCTTAGGTAGTGGAGAGCTCAGTGCATTTGCTGCTGGTGCTGAGTGGAAGCTAGGGCAAGGTTAATTATTTGGAATCTGTGTTACCTGTTGTGTCTGTGCCTTCAGTAAAACTCATTGTAGCATATCTCAGTGCTAAAGTGGCTTAAAATCTTGATGTGTTCCTAGGTGCTGATGTTGCACCATTAAAACACTAACATATTCATTTCCTTCATTAGGGGAATATTATGTAGCTCTAACTTTGTTTCTGCAGCTTCTGAGGATACCTTGCAGAAGTATCTTCTAGAAAATACTCAGAAAGTTTCCCTGCTTTCTGTTTGCACTGGTTATGGGATGCTTAGCTACATCCTTGATCAAAACTGTTTAGGCAGGATTTCTGCTTAAAATATTTGCTGCTCCATTTACGACAGAAAACCTCTCCAGTAGTGATGAAGTTCATGTAAGTGAGGAAGAAGTTTAGCTGATATGGTTTACACAAGGTTTCCTAAGTAATATACCTAAACCAAATTATTTCTTAGTGTAACTGCATC
Source organism: Tricholaema leucomelas (assembly GCA_013400475.1). NCBI lineage: Eukaryota > Metazoa > Chordata > Aves > Piciformes > Lybiidae > Tricholaema lacrymosa > Tricholaema leucomelas. The sequence continues at coordinate 3,271,149 of WAAF01015816.1, forward strand.
TGCTTTTGAGTGGTTGCTGGAAGAGTTGTATTGAAAGAAATCAATTCCCTGAGTGATGTAATTATGGCAACAAAACCCTAAACAGGGGCCAGGACTTAACCAATCCACACTACTTTGAAAAGAAGGTAGAAACATCTTCCTCCCAGTGCGGTGGTGAGGCTTAATTAATCATCTTACAAGTCATTAAAGGTTTTTTACAAGGTGCACATGAAAAGCTCAGGTGGTTGTGATAAAAGAACACCACCAAAACCACTTTTATTACATCCTTGCTTTCTAAAAAATGTGGTGCTCTGGACCTTTTCTTGGATCTGCTTTTCTGTTTTTGAAGCTAAAATCCATCTTTTTTAACTTGTGCTACCCGTGAGATCGCAAAGTGGGCTTGCTTCATGATACTGGGTTGTCCCAGCATTGCATTAGAATCAGAACTGTTTTGGTTGGAAAAGACCTCTAAGATCATTGAGTCCAACTATCAAGCCAACACCACCATGGCTGTTAAACCATGTCCCAAGGTGCCATGTCCATGTGTTTCTTGGTGACTCCATCACCTTCCTGGGCAGCCTATTCCAATGCCTGACATTCTTTTACTAGAGTTTTTCCTAATATCCAACCTAAACTTCCCCTGGTGCAATTTCCTCTCATTTTGTCACTTGATATTAGGGAGAAGAAACTGCCTCTCACCTCACTACAACCTTCTTTTATGTAGTTGTAGAGAGCAATGAGGTCTCCTCTCCGCTCTTAGGATTGTCTCCTTCAGCATCTCAGAATGAGCATTCCCTGCTCTGTCAGGCTGACTGACACTGAGAAGTTACTTGCATTTTAACTGCTTCTTTTCATAAAGAACAGAACTCACCAGCCCTTTGACTAGAGGAGCCATGCCTGCTTTATTTCCCTATGCTGTGGCTATTCCTGATAAATTCTGTAAAAGAACTCTTACATGTGGGGGCTTAAAATAGTTAAAGTTGTGGTAATGCTAGAAAACTCCAGAAAATTCCATGCTAAAGTTAGGCCAGAGTGATTGTTCCCTTCTCTACACCCTTCTCCACCTTCATTTTTTATTTATGTCATCTTTGCATACAAATTTTCAGGGTGTTGCAACTGATATTAAGGAAAAACTACCTTAAGCTAGCATAGAACAGAGATACTTGTTTTGGGATTGTATTTCCATTGTTTTCAGGACTTAAGCTTTTAGGGTCGAATTTGTACTTTACTTTTAATGTAGAGGGTGATTCTAATCTGGTTTTATCTCCCCAGCAATTAAAGCAGCCTGATCCTATCTGTAGGGACAAATGATGCACTGTCAACGTTTTGCTCCCTTCTGATAATGCACATGAAACTGGTTTGTGTGTTTGAAGATTACATTTTACTCTCACATGGTTTTCATTATCTGAGAGCCCTGAGGAGAGGCCTGGACTAAATCAGCAAAGGAATGGAGAAACCACACAATGCAATGAAAATGGTGCTGAGGCATACTTGGGATAGTTGTGGGACAAGGCCTGCTGATGACAGAAGCAGGGCGCTGCCTGAGTGCTAGCAGCAGCAAGAAGTAGAGCTTTCTTAAAAGACAAAACAAAGCTTAAAATTGCAGCTTGGGCTTGCAGCAATTCTCCAGTTCTAGAAGGATAATTACTGGAAATCTGTGAAGTCTGAAGCAGATGAATCTTGTTTGCTACATGCTGAGAGTTAGTCCTTTAAAGTGAGATCTGATGTGACTAAACCTCTGTGAGCTTGATCTAGTTTTATCAAGACAACATCTAAAAGGTGAAATCTTGACCTTTATGAAGTTAATAGCAGAGCTCCTGTCACCTGTGCTGGAATTAGTGTGTCATTAAATATGCAGAAAGCTCAGGACAGGGCACTAGGAGGTTGTCTCTCTGCAAATGTGTGAGCAGTGCTGAGTAGTGCTGCACAACAGATTAAGAATTTTAATAGTGTGATGTATTTGTGTAGAAATAATGCCAAGAAAACCAGTTGGATGAATATACCTTGACTGGTTTTGCTATTAGACTAGGATATTGAGGATAAATCCTCCTGCTCCTCTGATGGTTGAAATTTTATGGAGCAGCTTGAAATTCCATAGCATTCTTATCAAAATGCTTCAAAGCCATGAAACATTCCCATTTGTTCCAGCCTCTTTCCAAGTGTTTATTCATCTCCTTTTTTTTTTTTCCTTTTGTAATATAAAAGCTAAATTATGTTAGTGAAGATTACAGCAACTTCCCTGTGAAGAAATTGATGCTTTATAGTGAGGGAGCAGTAATTCAAAGGTCAAGTAAGGTCTTCTTAGATTTTTCCTTAGAGATATTATTTAGAGGGAGTCTTCCTTTTTTTGATGTCCTGTGACTTATTTGCCCCAAGCTAGGCCAAGTGCCCTGATGCTTTTTCTTAAGCGCTTCCAGATTTTCTTGGGCCATTCTGTGCCCAAATCCTGATACTATGAGTGTCGGAGGAGAATGAATAGTGGCTCTCAGTGAGGCAGTCTAGTCCTTGCTGAAGGTCGACTGGATTTGGGCTGAAGAGTTGTACCACGATGGTGGTTGGATGTTGTGGTGACCTCTTGCTGTAGTTGCCTGATGATCTAATATAGTGACTATGTGTATTACTTGTACCCCTCCAGGTGACATTGTTCTTGATTTTAGTTAAAAGAAGGAAGTTTTTCTTGTTTGCCCAGTGACTCTGTCCTTCTGGTATGAAGGTGAGTAATGTTGGCACTGCTCCGTGCACCTGCTCAGTGCCACCCTCCAAGATCACCTGAACTGCAGTCGGCAGATTGAGACAAGCAGGGATGGGATGGTTCAATGAAAGTTGGGGAAGTGTTTATGGCAGGAGTCTGAAACCCACTTTAGGTTAAGAGAAGCTGCCAAAACAGTATCACAACTCTGGGATTCGCTGTGTGCTGACTTCTGGGTTTGGGTGTTGGTGACAGATGTTGGAAACCTTCATTCTGAAGGACTGTCCTAGTGTGTATTCTGTCCTTTCCTCCTCATTGGGTAGGACTGAAATGAAACAAAGAGCATTCAGTGATAAGCCGCACTATTCATTAAATAATTTTGGACTTTGCCCTTGTGAGTCTGGTGCTCCTAGCCACCTCAGTGAGTGTGAAGAGCAGCCATGTTTCCAGTGGTCTCACAGATCTGCAGGTCTAGGTTATCAGGCTGCTGGGTTTTGTGTAGGTCGTGCACCAAAGGCCCATTTCTATTAACCACTGGTTAACTCATCCTCTGAGCTGCTCTCTCTGATTGCCTAGGCACTTCGCAGCTTGCCCTTTCTATGCTAACAGAGGGACCAAGAAAGAAATTGTCCCTCTGTACCCATCACTGGTGAGGACGCATCTTGAGAGCTGGGTTCAGTTTGGAGGCCCTCGCTTCAAGAAAGACATTGAGCAGGTCTAGAAAAGGGCAGTAGCTGTTGAAGGATCTAGTGAACAAGTTTTGTAAGTAGTGGCTAAGAGAACTGGCATTGTTTAGAGAAAAGGAGGCTGATGTGAGACCTCCTGGGTCTCTACAACTACCTGAAAGGAGGTCATAGTGAGGTGGGAGTTGGTGTCTTCCCTAGTAACAAATAATAAGATGAGAGGAGGGGAAAAAAAAGAAAGAATGAACAAATGCTTACAAATTGTGCCAAGGAGGTTTAGATTAGTTAGTGGAAGAAACTTCTTCACTGAAAAGGTGAAACATTGGAAAAGGCTTCCCAGGGTGGTGGCTGAATGCCCATTCTTGAAGCTGCTTAAAAGACACAGACCTGGTGCTCAGGGCATTCTTTAGCACTGGACTTGATAGAGTTAGATAATGATTGGACTTGATGATCTTAAAAGGTCTTTTCCAACAACAATGATTGTATGATCTCCATTTTGTGTTCCCCTCCTCTGTTATAGTGTGCAGGTATGTCTGAAGATAACTCTGCACCTTAAAAAACAGCTGAAGACTTCATCTCACTGATAGCATCTCATCACTTGTTGCCAGCCAGGATAAGTGGTATCACATGCATATATTTTCAGGAAAACACAGAATTAATTTTTCTTATCAACATTTGCTGCATGAATTTGAAGTCAGTCACTGTCTATGTGCAACACAGAATTTAGCAGTAAAACTGAAAGTGCTTAACTGTTCTGCAGCCGTTTTGAGGTGGTGAACCTGTTCCCATCCCACCTGATGTGTAAGCTAATTAGCTTCTTGGCTAAGCCGTAATTCTGGGCAAGTATGTGCAGGCTGTCCTCACAGAGACTCTTGCATTCCTCTTCATTTCACAAGCTCAAGAAAGATGCTTCTCTTCTCTCATGAGGTTATTATTGCTCCATGCTGGTTAATTGAGTTATACAGTATAGCCACTCATGAAACACTGGTGAGTAGCTCACTTGTCTAAGCTTGTTTATTTTTATGATGCTGAAAAATATTTGCATGCTATACAGAAATGCACTGCTTTGGTTCTTTATAGCCTGGCAGTGGTATAATTTGAAATTCTTCATTAATCTTTCCTCCTCACAAGGGACTGGCAAGGTTCCTGTGTGTAATTACATGATGTTCAAGGCAGAAGCCTCTGCTACTGAGTTTTTTACACAATGCCCTGCAAACATGGGTCTTTCCTTCCTTAAATAGAACCTATGCAGCCTTTTCCTTGATGCCATTCTTGATCTCAGCATGGTTTTATATAACAGTCCTTGCATTTCCCTGTTAGTTCTACCAGTTCTAGACTCACCATTTGCTCAAGAATGTACAAGCATGAAGTTATCATTAATAATTTCGGGCTAGAAGTTAAATAAGGTACTGAGATGAGAGCAACCTGGTCTAGTGGAAGGTGACCCTGCTCATGGCAGGGGGGGATGGAACTAAATGATGTTTTAGATCCTTTCCAACTCAAACCGCTGAATGATTCATTTTGAGTCTGCGATAGAGCTGCGGTGCTCAGGGACAGGCTGCAAAATTGATTCGGCTTGGGGAAGCTGTCTCACAGTGGTTTCTTAGGATAGAATTGGTCTAAACCTGCATTTTCCACTTGGAAAGCAAGGTGTTTCTGAGTTTGTGGTTATGAAGAGTGCAGCATCCACTCCGTAAGCCAGTACAGTTTGGCAGAGTTGTTAGTAGTCTGAATTCAGCCTTATGCATTGTAATAAATTGAGGCTAAACCTCACATCTGTCTGTTTAAAATGTCTACAGAACCTATTCCGATTTCCTTCCAGCTCTATCGTAACAACTTTGCCAATGCACCTCACTAATTTCCATCTTCAACTGGCTGAAAACTGAAATTGCTGGAAGAGCTGAACACAACTAGAATTTGATGTCCAGATAAATAGCACATGGGCTTCAGTACTGGTTGTGCTGCTCAGTTTTGTGTTTCATTACATAGAGGAGTTAACTCACTGCTTCTGCCATGGGTTTCCAGCTCTCTCAGAAAGCAGTTTTCAGGAATGCTGCCACCCAAGTTAGTTGCACAAGATTTTCTTTGTTAATTATAAATAATGGGATAAAACTGGGAAGGAGAAAAGAGGCTTAATGCTGACAGTTGGTATTTAAAAAAGTAGACTTGTTGGCCAGAATATCTTTGTATAATACATCAGTCCACCTTTTGTTCTGGATTTCCAGGCTGATTCCCAATTTGCTTCCACACTAAAATTAGTAGGATTCGGTTCCAGCATGTACTTTCAAGTGTGAACTGTGCCCTTCCTTCATCAGGTCAGCAGAATGAGCTTGTATTACTGTGGAGTCAAAGCGCTGTGTGAAATGCTTGCACACGGAATTACTTCCCTGAGTGTTTGAAGGAGTTAAACATGCACAGATTGAATGTGTCTGTTGAGAAAATCTGTGAGGCAGAGAGGCAGAATCTCAAGCTGGGTTGTATCTTTGTATTAAAAAAATAAACATCTCCTCCCCCCTACCCCGTTAGATTTTTCCAGTTGAGACAAAAGAAATCTTTGGGTGGAAAGGCAGCATCATATTGCATAATAAAAGCCTTTTTATGCTCTAATAAAAAAGGTTGCTTAGGGCAACTTTTTTTTTTTTAAATAAATGGAGGGTTGGGGGCTGGTAAGAAGAGTCAGTGGTGATCCTGGTATGAGGGGGACAAGGAATCCTTAACTTGTGCAACACTGGGACATGAGGCTGGCAGTTGCTCTAGTTATCTACTATCTTAATGCCTGGTTTAAAGGTTCTTTACTGCATATTTTCTGGCAGCTGTTTTCAATATATCCCTCTCAAGCTAAGTCACCAGTTAAGAATTTGACATTAGATGTTTTTTTTAAAACCACCATCTTGAAGTACCATACCACACAACACAGCCTTGTGCTCTGGTTAGATACTGTTCATGTGCCTTGAAATTGCTGTTGACACCTCAAGTATTTAACTTGCAGATCGGAGATAACTTTTGTTGGGTGTGGATGTGTGCCATAATAAGACAGAGACAGAAGTATCCATGTCTGCATTCCTTCACTGCATCTGCTCACTTTATTTTTTGCAACATTCCAGGAAATTAAGCTAAATTATAGATCTCAATGAATATTTCTGATTTCACTAGTTCTGTTTTGTTTGCCTGCCCTGAATGTACAAGCACACTGAGTGCACAAGTACATTCCGCTTCTTGTGTTGTTTGCCTTTTTCTTTAAGACACTTTCACTAATAGCTTCAACTGTGCCTAAATACTAAATTTTTTATACATTTCTTTGTTTCTCCTCTCAATGGGTAAAGTTTCTTTAGTGGTTTATATTCTGAAAGAGAAAAGTAATGTAATTAAAGAATGTTTGGGGAATTACAGCTGTGCTCTGCAATATATTTCTGGCATATTCTTTGTCAGTGTCCTTTTCTTCCCCTCGCTTTCCCAGCTGTAAAATAAAGCTAATATTCTTACAGCGATCCTTCTCACTGTTGTTTCTGAGGCATAATTTGTTGAAGTTTATAATATGTAAAACCTTTTTATCAAAGGATTTTTGCTGATGTATTTTGAAAAACGCAACACTGCTGGAAAAGGAGCCATGAGCACACAGTATCATCATCTGTGCTGCAGCTTTCATTCTGAGCAAAAACTAAAACAATGGAGTTAAAGAATTAGCAAGTTTTAATCACTGTTTCACTTGGAGGCACAGATGGGACAGAGCATTACTTGGCAACATCTAAACTTGGAGCAGAAATTGTCATGATTAAAGCAGCAGCTGGAGAAGATTGCTAGAAACAGGGGGGTTCGATCATCCTAAAGGGATCCAAATTGATGGACTGTGGGAGAAAATGAAGCTACAAAAGAGAAATTAAAATGGGCCAAGGTTTAGTATTTCAAGGGTGTCATCTGTTTGTTAAAATGATGTTTTCATTGCTTTCCTCAGAATTATTTTGGAAGTGAAGAGAGTGTCAAGTGATCTGGCCTAAAGAAGAGGAGATTGAAGCTGTCTCTGGGTGGAAAGCTTGGACTTGCTGGAGGAAGGTTGTGTGCATCTCCTCATGTGGCAGAACTGTTCCTTTTTATCAAGGAACTCAAAGTGAAGGAAATAGGTATGTGTCGCTTCAAATAGCATTTCAGAAGAGTCATGTTCCCAGCCAGTTAACAGAACCTGAATTCCTGGTTTGATGTGACAGCCTGGAGTGAGATGGATTTTAACTTTCTCTTCATTAACATTTGTGGAGGGGTTCTGCCTGCCTGATGCCTTGAGGCTTTTCGTTACTGGGATAGACTACTGCTGTAGGCTGGCCTGAGGGAGGAAACTGAGTAGTTTGGAGACACAAAACAAAGCAGACCCTTCAGGTCTCCTGACTTCTGCAGTCCATCGTTGGTTCTGCCATGGAACAAACTTGGGAGCAAGTTATCTTACACTAAGGGACAATGCAGGAAAAAAGGTATCAAAATAAAGTCCTAGAATACCAACATGCTTCCAGGGCAGAGCTACAGTTTCTTCTCCCTAGTATCAGGTGACAGAACAAGAGGAAATGGCCTGATACTGTGACGAGGAAGTCTAGGTTGGATATTAGGAAGTGCAAGAGCACTGCAAGACTGGTCAGGCATTGGAACAGGCTGCCCAGGGAGATGAAGTCACCATCCCTGGAGGCATTGAAGAAACGTGTGAACCTGGCTCTCTGGGGCATTGTTCAGTGGCTATGATGGTGTTGGCTTGATAGTTGGATTCGATGATCTTAGAGGTCTTTTCCAACTGAAACAACTCTATGATTCTATAAAACTTACTCTCAAAAATAGCTGTGCTTTTAGTTAAACATCTCAAAGGTATTGTTAATTTGGGGTATTTCAACTCATGCAAGGCCAGTGGGCTTGAGTTTCCATGACAAATTCTTGACTACTGGAAGATTGCACTGCTGGCCACTGACTTAATCTGTATTTAGGGTGTGCTTGACATTGGCTCTTTGTGTTTCTCCCATTGGTACACAGTGTTTTTCCCTGCTATTCAGAGGTATTTTTCTGTTCCTTATGTCAGACTACTCTTTCCTCCTCTTCCATTTGCATGCATTCAGCTGATGATTTTTAGGTGTGTGAGGATTTGGTTGCCTTTGTACAGCAGGAAGCTGCAGAGCCCTCACCAGTCTGTAGGGTTTTCTGCAGCACGGAGACTCAGATGGTGATCTCACTCTGGCTCTAAAAAAACTGCTTGCTAAAAAGGTATTCATTAATTGTTTTAAACTAAAGATTTGTTTACATCCTTTGAACCATCTGCCATGTCTCCTTTCTTTTTTTTTTCCTTCTCTTAAAACTTGTAAGTTGCTGATTTCACCCTTTAATCCTTGTCTGCCTGCAAATATGGGAAGTGTATTTCACTGCTGATAGCCCTCAGTGTAAAGCAAACAGGTCTTAGGCATTTTAACTGGCATCCTGTGAGTTATGCCTCCTTTCTGCCTGAAAGCAGCCTTGCTGTCTGAGAGACTGGCATGCATCCCCACAGCCTGCATTTGATTGATACTCCTATAAACTTGCAAGTCACCTTTCATCACCTTTCCAGGCATTGCCCCCTGGCATGCAAGTCCTTCTTAGGTCAAGGGCCTTAATGACCCTCATTGTTATGGGAACCTTTGGTAATCTAACCTACTTTTTTTCCTGTATTTCAAGCCATTGCTCTTAAATGTCTCTTGCTTGATCCACTCAGGCGCTAATAACCATGTCACCTTTCCTTAGGTCAAGGGCAGCTTTTACATTCCACCCAAAAGGCACCACAGTTTGAGATGAGGAATTCAGAAGAGCAAGCAGCTACGACAGTTTTACAACGCCTGCTGCAGGAGCAGCTCAGATACGGAAACCCAAATGACAACCGTAACCTTCTTGCCTTACACCAGCAAGCCACAGGAAATGCCCCCTCTTTCAACAGCACCGGGAGTCCAGCATCTCAGAACGAAGGGCTGAGCTCCCAGGACCACCAGCTTGTGACTCATGCTGCCCGTCAGGAGCCCCAGGGCCAGGAGATACAGGTGGACAACAGCATCATGGAGAAGCAGCTCTCCCCGCGACTTCAGAACAGTGAGGATCTCCCGACCTATGAAGAAGCCAAAGTCCAGTCACAGTATTTCAGGGGCCAGCCACATGCTAGTGTTGGGGCAGCATTTTATGTAACGGGGGTCACCAACCAAAAAATGAGGACTGAAGGGCGGCCCACGGTTCAGCGGGTGAGCCCAGGGAAGGTCCATCAGGATGAAGGACTTAAGGACCTCAAGCAAGGGCACGTCCGCTCCTTGAGTGAGAGGCTGATGCAGCTGTCCTTGGCCACCAGTGGTGTCAAGGCCCACGCGCCTGTCACAAGTGCACCGCTCTCCCCCCTCTCTCCGCTTTCTCCTCAGCAGTCCAGTGATCCTTACAAAAATTCTGGCTCCAACGAGTTCTACAAGAACTCAGTGCAGGCCCCTTCCCAACCCAACATGAAAGGAATGGAGCAGCGGGGTCCTCCTCCAGAGTATCCTTACAAAAATGTGTCCACCCCGTCTATGAACTGCAAACCTCAGGACTCGGGACATTTCTATAGTGATCACCGCATGAGCCAGCAGGGAAGATCTGATGGGCCTATGATGAGGTATCAACATCCCCCTGAGTATGGGTCGGTCAGGTAAGCAAGATCTTAGAACTCCATGAGGAAAACCGGCATAGAACTCAGTCCGTTGCCCTCACTTCTGAGGCAGGTTTTCTTTCAGCAAAGCTCTCTTCTTTATCATAGATGATATGTGAGATGACATACTGAGTTCAGCTACAAATTGTGTCTGGAAGGACGCAGTCCTTGCTATATTCTGTTTCAGTAGCTTACCTAGAAGGATGTGAAAAAAAAACAAAAACAACAAAAAAAAAAAGCCAAACCGAAGTGAGCCAGCTTTATGGTGCTGACGAGTTTAATGCTGAAGCTCCAGAGCCTCACAAGGTTTGCTGCAAAAGCCAGAGTTATGATGTGATTCATTGGAGAACCTTGCAGTTACTTACTGCAAGGCTTAAGCTGCTCTCTAATTACATTTGCCCAGACAAAAGATTTCTTTTAGGTTTAGCCTGCATCTAGATACTATATAGCAGAGGAGCAAGTGAGGTGTGCAGAAAGGAGAAAGCAATGATGGCGCAGGTAACAAAAGTCACCTGAGTTTCCTTTATTGTTCTTCAAGTGTTATTTTTAGTGGACCCAAGTGTAGGAATGGAAAGTGGATCTTGCTTTGTGCCTCAACCCAGCTTTGGTTTTGCTGATTTCCTTTGATCATTTGAAATCTCAGCCTATTCTGGCTTCCTTTAGATAAGTAGCTAGATTTGGCTTGAGCCAAATACTGGTGTCTGTGTGAGTAGGGATGAAGTTTTATTCAGGTGGACTGAAAATAGAGCAGGCTTTGCTATATCTGTTTCCTTTCCATCTCTCTCCAAGACCAGGTGGGATTTGGTATAATGATTTTGGCTTCATTTTGAAGCTAAAAGGGTACTACAATGGAGCAACAGGAGAAAGACTGTGCTGAGGTCTCTGTGCATTTGTGCTTGTACATGTTGTGTTGTGTTTTGAGGGGAGCATGATGAAGAAATCCAGTCTGTATTTGGGACCAGAGTCTGTGCTGGAGGGAATGTGAAGCTGCTCAAAACCTTCCTAGTCCTAAGGGGAGCTATTTTCAGAGTTTGTCCACCATTGTTTGTGATCTGAAATGACTTCAGCAGCATACAAGCCTGATGAAAAGGCCCTTTGATCTGGCTAAATAAATAATAAAGAGGCCAGGGAAAGGGGAAGTAAAGGGTTTAGGAGGGGTAACGATTGTAGAAGCTCGTTACAAATGATTCCGAAAATTCAAAGGTCTCAAATCTCTGCACACGGGAAAGGGAAAGAGATCCTGTATGGTTCTGCAGCATCAGAAATACTCACAGTATTACATACAGTGAGTCTGAAATGTAGCCTGCTCGCTGTTCAAGGAGAGGTATTTGAAAACACGCCAACAGTCAGCTCCTCTAGACAGGGTGATTTTTGTCTGTATTGGATGGATCCTGGCTGCTTTGAAAGAACATGGTGGGGGGGAAGGGGAGAGGAGGGGAAAGGTTCAGCTGGCAAAGTTTCCAGTAGGGGAAGCAACTGAAATTCGTCTTCAAAGCATTTGGAATCTAATGAGGTTACTTTTTAACCTAAATAGCTTCACAGAGATGGAGTTTCCTTTGCAAGCAAATGCTGCAGCAGTAGAACAATTGCAAGACTAATCCATAAATTACAGAGCAGTGTAGCAAGGGAAGGGAACGAGTCCTCTATTCCCCTCCGTCTCCCATATACTTTAAGAGAAACTGTCATTTAGACAAGAAACCTTCTGTGTTACTAAAGGTGCAGCTGGGTAATAGTGTGAGGATTTTAAAGACAACTTCGAGTAGTGTGTCTCGCACTAGGCAGTGCTAACGAGTGTCTTTGCAGCCTGGCTGGAGTGATAAAGTGTTTGCAGAGCCTCCAGCTTTCCTGTGCAGCAGCTCTGTGTTCATCTGGGTTAATTTGGATTGGTAAATGTGTGCATTTTTTGAACTGTGCGTCAAGGAAACAAAGCCCCTTCTTTCTGCTGGTGAAGCCACACCCTTTTCTGCGGGTTTTTCCCCTCATTGTTCAGGGGAATTTGAGGGTGACCTAACGATGCGGTTAAATAAAACTCGTTGAGCAAGATAAACATTGGGGAATTCACAGCATTCTCATGCTTCACCCTCCCCAGTCTGGGAAAGGAATGGGGCTGTGTGGTAAGTTTAAACCAGTCTGCAAACAGTTTGCCTCACCTGCTCTTGGGCGGTGTAAGTTTGGGAACAGGTATATGTTCCTAATGATGTTGGTTTAATGTAAATGCTGGGCATGCCCGAGGCATCTTGAGCTGTTATTTGGAAATATAAAGAAGGTTCAGAAGGGGGACGGCGACATGTGAAGCTCCAAAATCCTGTTCTCTTCCCTAATAACTGCACTTTAGCATTGGCAATGAAAACAAACCTTCAGGTCTAAGAGGAGAAGATGGATGCTTTGAGTTCAGTGTCCCGTGGGGTTGGAAGGTCTCCTGTGTCAGAACAGTGAGAGATGAGTAGAAAAAGGGCTCCTGTTGATGTAATTTTGGATGCAGAGGAAGCTTGCTGTCTCTCTGATTCAAGCGCCATCCTCTGTCTGCAGCCCAAATGGCTGAGCTCCTGCTGTGGTGGTTAATCCCATTGACTTCACAGAAACTTTTGGAGAAGGATTCTGCAGAACTTGTCCCATAATTAGTGAATCACTTATGTGCATTGCGTTCCCCTGAGCAGCATCAAAGTGGGGGATAATCAGGTATGACTAGAAAGCAGAACAAAAATGCCTGGGTTTCATTTCAGTGGTCTAATCGAGCGGAGTCTGCTCCCTCCTGCAGTCAGCATTTCCTGATTTTGTGCAGGAGGGCTGGGGAAGAGAAGGGAAACTGTAGCTTCTTGAACATGAAGCAGGCAGTAGAATCTGGGAAGGCAGGAAAAGTGTTAACGAGCCAGAGACCTTTCCTGATCTCATCATTATTCTGCCCCCCCCCCGCCTCGCCGCTTTGTTGCTCTGCTCACTGATCTTCTGCGTGACTTGATGTTTGCAATCTCGGCAGCCTCAGGACTCCTGATGGTGAGGTTTGCTTGCAGAACTGCCCTTACTCCATATCTCTGTCTTCATGACTTAAAAGCCAGTGAGGCCCATGTAGGTGCAAGACCATAAATCCAGGTTTGTGGTCTTTCAATCCAGAGTGCAAATTTTTAAGGTATATATCATTATTCGGGTCACCTAACAGAATTGCGGAGAGAATAGCAGCAGAAACTTTCTCCATGGGAGATCAATTCTTAGGTGACCCTGCAGTAGTAATCAAAATTACATCTAAACTTCCTTCCATGAGAGATCAGTTTTTGAGTAACCCTGCTACAATAATCAAAATTACATTCAAACTAACCACTTTGTGCAAAAATGAAGCAGCAAGACTCTCAAAATACATGGAAAACAGAATTACGCAATCTCCTTCCGTTTGCTGCAGTCATAAAGGACCCAAAAACCCCAAATGAAGGAAGAAATCTCAGAGCAGTAATTTCCACAAGTGCTTAAGTCTGAAAGGATAACTTTAAGGGCCACTTCATTTTGAAGACTATCATACATGGATCTTTGCTTCCTTGGTGCATACAATAGGATGCGTTACCCCACTTGTATTACCTTGTTTTGCTGGGAATATAAACCCCTTTGTGACATATTGGAAGTTCTAGTGCTGTTGGTCTTACAACTGAACTAGAGGCTCCCAGCTCTCATGTTTCAGTTTGAACCCACAAGATAGGTATCATTTCAAGATGATGAGAGGCTTCAGATGTGCATGCCAAGATGCTGGAAATCTTAGAAATGTGTCTTGTTCAGAAATACCCAGCCATGATTTCTTAGAGTTGCTCTTTACAAAGCAGTCAGTACAAAGACTGTCACTTCAGAATTCAGCTGCTGCTGTTTTCCTTTGGCCATCTTTGTGTTCATTAGTGCTCACGTCCTGCAGAAATTAAGAGGTTCTGCCTGTGTTTCTGTACTGGCAGAATAATGAGGTGTTTTTAGGCAAGTAGCTCAAATTGACATCTAAATACTCCTCATTAGCCTTATGTTATTAACACACTGATATCAGCAGAGTCAGTCTTCCAGAGCAGCTGTTTCAGGTTGTTTTCAGGCTGGAAGAAATTATTTTGTAGGTTTGAAATTGGGAAGGTGGTTTTTTTGCATCCATGTGGCAGATGGAGTAATGTATCTCTTGATCAAACTTCTGCAGGTCATCGCAGTTTAAATGTCACAGCAAGGTTATTCCCTAGCTGATTGTAAAATTAAAGCAGAAGAGTGGAGTGATAGGGAAACAATCAGCTCAGGTTGATGAGTGGTTTCTGAAGATGTAAAGTTTTAACTCTGCACATAACTGGGTGAGCTGGGAAAGGAGCTGGAAAAGACCTGTGACAAACCAGGTCGCCTTGAGCATGGTATGTGATGGTTTTGTCTCATTCTTCATTGTGAGAACTGGCAACTAAAGGTAATGAAATAAATGGAATGATGAGCAGAGCTGACCTCCCAGGAGGGGAAGAACCAAATTGCTACTACTAAATGGAACATTCCTGAGGAAATTAACTGCACATCTCTCTTCTGCCTGAGCCTAGCTCTGAGATCCTCATGCTGCAGATGAGCATTTTGGTGGGGGAACACAGCTCCTGAAATGATGTTACTGGCAGGGATCACAGTCACCTGAGTGTGAGAAAGAGAGAAACAGTGACTAGAGCGATAATCATTTGTTTTTCCCCAAGGAACAATGGCTAGATTTATGTCCCCATTAGGAATTTGAGCATCAGATTGGAGGTTTCTCTGCACCTTCTTTGTGAGAAAGCAAGGAAAATGAGATGTAAGATGCATGAGATTGAAACAGCAAACCCTCAGCTGAGAATTGAATGTGAATTCCTACATGTGCTGCCAGCCAGATGTGAGTAATGCAGACGTTTCCTCTTTGGACTCGTATGAAGAGTAGATGTGTCCTTTCTGCAGAGAACAGGAAGGATGATGCTGAGTGTTTGCATATCGGCTGAGAAGCCCATTGTGTAACCCTTTAGTTCCTAGTTCAGCTTCATGCTTACTGTTTTCAGTTGACATGCTGCTAATGCTCCTGGTGTAGTGGGACAACTATGCTGTGGACAGTCTTCTACACCCAGTACTTGCTGCACTCCACAAAGCCAGTGTTCAGGGTCCTTCCTGTGAAGGCAGACATTCAGTTATTCTGTAGCAGCTGGAGTGGTGGAAGGTATTCTGGCCAGGTGGAGCAACAGCATGTGCTTTTCCAAGTGCAAAGTTGAACTGAATCCCAAAGGCTAGGAAATTTTATTAGAACAGGAGTGTTTCAGAACGTACTGAGCTGCCAAACTGGGTCTGCACCAGGCTGTGCTCTGTATTTAAGAAGATACTGGCTACAGTATGGAGAAAGAGTGACTTCAGCTGTTAGAATAAAGAACATAGAGAGAAGTTAAAGGTTGGATGTCTTTGGAGGAGGAAGCAAACCCTGCCTCCTGAGGTCATCCAAGAACGATAAATCCACACGATCTTCTAAGAGAGGTTTTTTACTTGGCTAATGCAGCAGAAATTGAGCTGGGGATCTCCAGTGCCTGGGAAATGTGAGCTGATGTAGCTTGGAGTTAGTTCTGTGATAGCCTCAAGCATGCTGTAGATTGCTAAGTCTGTCTTTGATATTCTGTAGAGGTTATGGTTAGGAGCAGTAAACATACCTTCTGCACAGGACTGAGGATGGTTCTGTATCAAAAGGCTGCTTCTCATTCTTAGGCTAGTTTTCAGATCCTTTTAAGTGTGTCATTTGACCAGGCTGCAGCTTCTTGGTTGATATTCGAGAAAGCTGAAATCCTTGTTTTCTCTCTGGGAGATGGCATATTTCAGAACAGAACAAAAAAGCTCATTTCTAAAAGTTCTCAGTTTAGCCATTTTATCCACAAAGTATGCAGAAAAAGTTCTAAAAGTAGCTTTGCTTTAGTAATTGTTGAAGGAGTTTCTCTTACTGTTTCTGTGCGAAATAAGCTCAAGAGGAAAGGCCCTCATGTTCTTAGACTGTATTTTCTGAGAATGTTTTGGCTTTGTAGCTTTTCTTTTCTAAACAAACTTATAAAAATGAGAAAGACCTCACATATGAGTCTTTTGAGTGGGAAGATTTGTGCATAGGAACTATGCAGGTCATCCTGTGCCTTGTAACTTGATTTGTGCACTGTCTGCTGCATGACTTTGATGGAGCTTCTGCTCTCTGTTTTCCAGACAGAACCCAGATGTGCAGCTACAGTTACAACAGAGACCACCTCACCACCACAGCCCAACATCTTCCTTGACATCCCTGGGATCTTTGACTTTGCTTCAGTCTCCACCACCATCCAGGCTGTCCCCTTCCCAGCACCAGCAGCCTCTAACTCCAAGCCAGGGAGATCCTGGCCTTCTGCCACGGACCCAGCAGCCATTCTTGTCCAATCAAGTCCATCAGGGAGATTTGTACCGACTATGCCAGCCCTTCCTAGGCCCGCAGCAGCAGCAAGGCGATTCCTATTCAGTAATGTCCCGGGCTCAGCAGATACCTTCTCCGTATCAGCAGATGCAAGTAGATCCTTTTGCCATAGTTTCCAGGGCCCAGCAGATGGTGGAAATCCTGTCAGAAGAGAATCGGTCTTTACGGCAGGAGCTGGATGGTTGCTATGAGAAAGTGGCTCGGCTGCAGAAGGTGGGTAGGTTTGCATGTCGGGCACTCTCCTGTATTTTACTATGGTCCATAATTGAATCATTCAATCTGCAACTGTTACATTCCTTGCCTGAGGGACTGATTATCTGCTTCAGACTGCTTCGTCTGTAGCCTGTCCCTCTGGGCAGCAACCTGACTTTGTCAGAAGATAAAATCAGAGCCTTCAGTTTTATTCTAACAGCTTATTGACCATGCTCAAAAGAGCATCCTCATCAGCTGCCTAGAAGAGGCTTGCTTGGTTAAATTAAAACTAGTTTTCTTATGTCCAGGATAGCGACAAGTTTCATTTTCCTGTCAATTTAAAAAGCTTTAGAGACTGCAGGAAGGCTCTATTTGGAATGACACAAGACCATAGTCACTTAAGGGGGCAACAGGGGACATTGCTACTGGCAGAACAGTGTGCAGAGCAAGTACTGGTGCTATGGCTACGTCAGATGCTTGGATTGTAGAACTGAAACTAACATTTCTTTTGTCACCTTCCCAGTACCACATAACCTCCATAAAAACTTCATATCTTGTTTTGGATCGAGCTATTTGCCACCTTTTGGCTTTGTGAATAAATAGAGTAAGTGATACTTACACATTAAAACCAAAATATTCTGCTAAGACCCATCATTCGGATGCACGTGTAGAGGCATTTTCACTCCAGCCTCATAGGAATGACTTCTTGCCGACCAGTGTTTTCAAACTGTGCAGCAGGTCAGCTTTGCCGTTGCCTTGCAGCTGTGAAAAGGCTGATGCAACTTGCAATTCAGGACTTTGTGGGCCTTGCTGTGTCCTTTGCACTGAGCAGTCTTCAGGGCCTTAAAAAATGTGTGGCTGCTTGAAATGCTTGTTTGAGTCCAGGTGACCAGTGTGGCTTTCCACACATGTTATTCCGTGTGTTACTGGTTTCCAGGGACATATGTTCGTTTTGGGTTTTGGTTTTTTTTTTAAGGTTTCTGGCAAGGAAATGCTCTAGAGCAATGTTTGACAGCTTCCTGAGAATGAAAGAAGAATAAAAATGCACTTCCCTCCACCCTCCTCTTGATTTCTTGCTCTAGACAGTGCTGTTCTGTGAATTCGTACTTCCCTGCCTAGTAAGGAGGGTTAGAAGTGAACTGCTATGGGTGGTCAGAGAATGTCTACACTGAAGGCTACAGGAAAGATTAAACATACTTTGCTGCAAATGCTTCCTTCTGTCCACTTCGTAAATTGTACTTTTAAAAGCACAATTTTTAAGTTACAGAAGTGTAAACACATAACATCAGGAGGTATTATTGTGAATTTGAGGCTGTAACACTTACAGATCTGCAAGTTCATCAGTAAAGCAGGATGCAGCACTAACATTTTTTTTTCTCAGTTTTGTCTGCCTTTCTGTTTATTTTACTTAGAATCATAGAATCATAGAATGGTTTAGGTTGGAAGGGACCTCAAGGATCATCCAGCTCCAACCCCCCGCCATAGGCAGGGACACCTCCCACTAGAGCAGGCTGCTCAAGGCCTCATCCAGCCTGGCCTTAAACGCCTCCAGGGAGGAAGCATCCACAACCTCCCTGGGCAACCTGTGCCAGTGTCTCACCACCCTCACTGTAAAGAACTTCCTCCTAACATCCAGTCTAAATCTCCCCTCCTCCAGTTTAAAACCATTCCCCCTCGTCTTATTCAATTTGATATCCCATGAGCTATTTACATAGGGTTCTTTTTTTGCCTGAACTAACAGTAGTGGCCAAACTGCCCTAGTCTGAGAAAAAGACAGACTACATTTGCACTTTTTCAGTTTTGCTGTATTTGTGCTCTGATTTTATTGGAACAGCTAGAGTCTAGGAGAGGCCAGATCTTTGCTTCAGCCATTGGTATTCTTTATACAGAAGGATCCATCACAAATCTGTGATGGTTGTTTCACTTAATGTGTAGATTTCTTTCCATGAAGAAAACTTGGGAGAAAGGAGTCTCCTTTCTGAAACTGAATGTGAACAATTACTAGTAATAAAATAGTAAGTGCTTGTTTTTGCTTCCACTGCAGCTGGAAACTGAAATTCAGCAAGTTTCAGAGGCATACAAAAACCTGGAGAAATCATCCTCTAAGCGGGATGCCCTGGAAAAGGCTATGAGAAACAAACTGGAAGGAGAAATTCGTAGGCTTCACGATTTCAACAGGGATCTACGAGGTGAATGAAGTAAACTTTCCCTATATTAATGATTTTTTAAAATTTCTTTTTGTTGTTATATGTTCTTGGCAGTTCAGTGTTTTGCTGCAGAATTCACTGTGCCTGCTGACACAAGCAGAAGATGACAAGATACTCTGGTATATTCAGTAGTCTCAGATTTTAAGCTCTTGCTGGCAGTATGGAAAAGGCAGGTTTAGGAGAATGCTGCTGTCTCACATTTCCAGCCTGTTTCTCATTGAGAAGAAACATCTGATAAGCCAAATACCATAAACCAGATGCAAGCCTGGAATTCTCCCTTGTCTTATATCCTAGAGACAATTTGTACAATTTGTTGAGTTTATACAAATGGAAAGACGTTTTGCTGACTTCATAATCCCACACCAGGCATGTTCGCTTTATTTCCTGTCCAGTGACCCTTTTCCACTGACACGCAAAGTGCAGACTCTCTGTTCTTCCTGAAGGTCTTGTCAGTCCTTATCAGTTTAGGCATCTGTTTTTTTGGATCTCCCTTCCTTTTCCAGAGTGAGATGTTATTAATGTCTGGCTCTTGCTAAGAGGCTGAGGCAATGTGACAGCTGGCAGTGAAGAGTGATGTTGTATGGTGTTTGACCTCAACAGAGGTAAAAGTTTAAGTGTTAGTTTGAGAAGTAAAAAACATCTGCAATTTGAGATGTTTAAAGGTGCACAATCAATCTTTTAGACTGTAAACTTATTTTTTTTAATGAAAGACTTCTGTCTGTCCTTCATGGACAGGAGCAGCTGAGGGAACTGGAGTTGTTCAGCCTGGAATAAAGGACGCTTGAGGGGGAGACCTTCTGGCTCTGTACTCCTCTGTGAAAGGAGGTTGGAGCCAGGTATGGATCAATCTCTTCTCCATAGTAACAAGTGATAGGATGAGAAGAAATAGCCTCAAGTTGTGCCAGGGGAGGTTTAGGTTGGATGTTAGAAGAAACTTCTTCGCTAAAAGGGTTTTCAAGGAACAGGCCACCCATGGAAGTGTCTGGATCCCCATCCCTAGAGGTGTTTAACAGATGCAGAGCTGCGGTGCTGAGTGGCATGTTTTAGGACCAGACTTGGTAGAGTTAGGTAACGTTTGGACTTGATGACCTTAAAGGTCTTTTCCAACCACAGTGATTCATCAGTTCTATGTTTC